>CM064330.1:25924616-26524616 GCA_032595735.1 Pelochelys cantorii | reverse complement strand
GATATTCTACTTTTCCTGTCCATTTCCATACACAAAACTTTCAACAAGAATAGTGCACGTTAATTTGTGTTGCAGACAATTTTATGTTCCTGAACTTTTCAGTAGTTTCCAAGCTGGTTTTTGCCTGTATTAATCACTGGAGCAGATGGAAAATTTTCAAATGGAACAGTTTTTCAGCAAAAGATTCTGATTTGACGAAAATCAAAATATCTAGTGAGATTATATCCATTTTGTAAAAATTTTCGATGGTAAATTATCAAAACATTTTGTTTCAATAAGATCAAATATTTTGCTTCCAGTGAATATAATATAACATAAAACACTAAAGTAAAAATAAGTACCTCATCAAAACAAAATATTTTTATGAGTTCAAAATATTTTTGGAATATTTCATTTCTTGAAACATTCTAAGATCTCATCTTTTCATACCAATTCAGGAAAAGACAGAATTCTCAGAATTTCATGTGGGTTAGAAACTCCATTTTTTGACCACCTATATTAATTATTTGCCTTCATCATTTGTTTTCCTATAGGCTATTAATACTTCCAGGTACTAGCCATGTTAAGTATAGGAAATGCCATGAACACAAGTTACAGTCATGTATGGGCTGTAATGGCAAGAGAAGGTTACTTACACCTATAACTGGAGGTTCTTTGAAGTGTGTGATCCCAGCGGAATTCCAGTTAGGGTTATGTGCATGTGCCATGCACCTGAAGCTGAAGCTTTTTAAAGCAGTATTGCTCAGCAGTCTGCATATCTGCTCTCGTGTTGCCTAAGGCGATAAAGGTTGGAGCAGACTGACTCCGGTCTCCAGTTCCTGGCACCTTTGGCATAATCCAGTAACCTGGGAGCTGAGATGGTGGGGGGGTAAAGGGATTGCTACAAGCCCTTAGGTAGCCAACTGCAAAGTGAGAATGCTCCTTGCCTAGGCTGGCCCCTTACTACTCCCTTTCCAAAGGGCCTCACCAATCTAGTGTTCAAATCAGCCAATTTCAATCAGCAGGCAGAGTCCTGCATCCTGAGCACACAAATGGACCAGGCCATTAGACTGCCCATACAATGGGAACAGCATGCCAAAATTCCAGCAGGGAGACCAGCAAATGTGGGTGCTTAAGAAAGATTTTTTTTTTTTTTTTGCTACTTCTCCACGTTTTTGCCACTTGTTCTTTCCCATGTGTTTTGATATTGCTCTATCTGTTATATCACTTATTTTGTTAGGTCTCTCAGGTCTTTTTATAGAGCCCACCTACACTGCTAGTGCAAAAGTGCTAGCTGATATCTTCCGGAACTTGCCTTTTTGAAACTATGCTATCAGTCTCTGATTTTTAAATGAGTATATAGAAATTGAATGTCCAACTCCTGCTGGGAGTTAGGTGCCTAATTCCCTTAGGCTCGTCTGACGATCCCAGGCTTAACTTGCTCCTGAGGTTAGAGCTCATTTTTTCACCTTCTTCACAATTACATAATATTCTGCTCTTTCTTCTGTGTAAGAAATCCCTTATAAAACATGCTTGTTTGCCTCACAGAACAGCTGTTCAGTTCAAATTATGATTCATCTTTTCATTTAGTTAAAAAACCTCACACATTTCATTATATGTCACTAAAACATTGTGTATAACTAAAATTAGGTGTCTGATTTTATTATTTATATTTTATTCCAATTAAATCATTTAAAATTCTACTGGTGTTTAATATCTGGCATTTATCAGAAAGTAAGCAATGCATAAATGCTAGGTATTATGTTGCAAACAATGACATACTTTATATGCTTATGCCTTACAATGAAGGTCTTTTTAGGTAGTGATATCTGCTCTCTGGCATATTTCCTAGCTCTTAAAAGCAAGTAGGGAGCATATGACAGATGTAACAAATACAGAATCTGATTTTTTTTGGAGGAATCCTCCAATAATAAATAATAATAAAGTGTGAAGCAATTTTAATTACTGAAAATGTACAAATTCCAGAAGCCTCGTTGCCAACTTCCTTTCTGCAGACTGTCCCACATATGTATGCAACTAAACACATTTTGATTCTGATAAAAATGACAAATGTTACTCTTCACAGGAAACAAGTGGATGGAGAGCAACACTGCACCCTCTTTCTTAAAGTAAGCAGCCTTCGGGAGAGAAACAAGTGCGCAGCCCTGGGAAGCTTTTGACAGGAAACACACAGGGATTGCCATTTCAAAGACATACCAGGGCATGTTAGAGAAATGGCAGATTGCATTTACATGGTGCTCTGATATAATAGGGATAAAATAATAGAACTACTCAGGAACTAATATGCATGCTTAACATGCTGCATATGCACTGGAATTCTGCACCAGCTATGCTCATAGAATCATAGACTACCAGAACTGGAAGGGACCTTGAGAAATCATCAAGTCCAGTCCCCTGCCCTCACAGCAGGACTAAGCACGGTCTATATCATCCCTGATAGATGTCTGTCTATCCTGCTCTTAAATATCTCCAGTAATGGAGATTCCACAACCTCCCTAAGCAATTTATTCCAGTGTTTAACCACCCTGACAGTTAGGAAGTTTTTCGTAATGTCCAACATAAACCTCCCTTTGCTTCTTGTTCTATCATCAGAGACCAAAGAGAATAATTTCCCCTCCCCCCATCCTCCCTGTGACACCCTTTTAGATACCTGAAAATCACTAATGTGTCCCCTCTCAGTCTTCTCTTTACCAAACTAAACAAGCCCAATTCCTTAAGCCTTGCCTCATAGCTCAAGTTTTCTAGACCTTTAACCATTTTTGTTGCTCTTCTCTGGATCTTTTCCAATTTCTCCACATCTTTCTTGAAATGTGGTGCCCAGAACTGGACACAATACTCCAATCGAGGCCTAATCAGTGCAGAGTAGAGCAGAAGAATGACTTCTTGTGTCTTGCTTATAACACTCCTGTTAATACATCCCAGAATCATGTTTGATTTTTTTTTTTGCCACAGTGTCACACTGTAGACTCATATTTAGCTTGCGGTCCACTATGACCCCTAGATAGCTTTCTGCAGCATTCCTTCCTAGACAGCCGCTTCCCATTCTGTGTATGTGAAACTGATTATTCCTCCGTAAGTGCAGTTCTTTGCGTTTATCGTTATTAAGCTTCATCCTATTTATCTCAGACCATTTCTCCAGATTATTTGGAATTCTGACCCTATCCTCCAAAGCAGTTGCAACCCCTCCTAGCTTGGTATCATCTGCAAATTTAATAAGCATACTCTCTATGCCATCATCTAAATCATTGATGAAGATATTGAACAGAACCGGTCCCAAAACAGACTCCTCTGGAACCCCACTTGTTATGCCCTTCCAGCATGACATACCATAGTTAAAACCTGAATGCCCTCAGACAGAAGCTGGCTGTCTATTTCAGAACTACTACTTCTGGTTCTCAGGGCTTGTCTGCATGGGAACACTCATGAAAGGTGAATGAGCAAAAGGTACGAAGTCATAAACATAAGGCCTGTCTACACCTAAAATTTAGGTTGACCTAGTTACATTGCTTAGAGCCATGAAAAATTTCACACCGTGTGTGATGTAATTAGTTCAACCTAACCCCCACTATAGACCCAGCTAAGTCAATGGAAGAATTATTTTGTTGATCTAACTACTGCCACTCGAGGGCATGGATTTACTACTGTAACAGAATCACCCTTTCCGCACGTTGTGTCTGCACTAGAGTGCTACAGAAGCATAGCTGCAGCTGCACCACTGTAGCACTTCTAAAAGTAGACATACTGTCAGTTAATGCACATTAAACCTTGTGTGGATGGTCTCATTCAGAAGTAATGTGGCATTAGTTCTCTGTAACTTAATCCTTAAATTAACGTTTAACTTCACATTTCAACTGATTCGCCTTAACTTTTCCGAGTGCTCCTACATAGATATGGGCTCAACTGAACAGCATACAAACAAGGTTTATGGCTGATACCTAGCTGATTCAGGAGGCTGTGTGCAGGCAGAACTCCAGTTATCCCACATTTAGATGCATGCTAGAAAAGAGACAGACTCTCTTATGCTTTTGTGCCAAAGATTTTAATATCTTGCTACTGACATCATCCCACTGGAACCTAGGCAGAGACAATAGGCATGTCTACACTTAATAAAATACCAAAGGCTTGAGATCTGGGAGGAGCTTGGGCTTCAGTCCAAGGCTGAATACCTACACTGCAATTTTATCCCCCATAACTTGAGTTCTATGAACCTCAGTCAGCTGATCCAGGACAACCACAATTTTTTATTGCAGCATACACATACACTGATATTCCAAGTCTGAGGTCATTTGAGGAGTTAACCAGGAAATAAGTTTGAACCAAAACAGTATCCCTCTGGTTGTTCCTGCTACATGAGTCCTGAAAGCTCATCTAAACAACAATGTTTCAATTCAAGGAAGCAGAATCATGAATGCAAAAGAATTGAACAGCTTGGAGTGATTTAACTATGTAGATTTTGAGCAAACGTATATGGTTGCCTGCGTGCCTATCCCTTTTCTGAGATTCACAAAAGTTAATTCTGAGACAAAATTTAGTGCCACCCAGAAATTTAATAGGCAGAGGAATGTAGTACACATAGCTACACATTGCTAGCTATGAAAAGCATATGTGATATAGTGTAATTTAGAAACTCCTGGATCAAATATAACCATTTCAAGGACATGTGGTGTATCTTATTGTTTGGGTTTGTACTATTGCAGGTGTGAAAATCAAGGTTTATTTTGTGTGTGTGTTCATGTACATGAACTCTCATTTTCTCTTTCACATATGTACAGAAATGGTGAGGCTTGAGAGGTCATTTAGTCCAGCCCTCTGTGCTGAGACAGGACCAAGTATATCTACATGATCCCTAACAGATGTTTATCTAACCTGTTTTTAAAAATCTCCTATAATACAGATTAGACAACATCCCATAGAATTCCATTCCAGAGTTTAAACTAGCTTTATAGTTGAAAAGCTTTCCCTAATATCCAATCCTAAATCTTCCTTGCAGTAAATGGAGATTAATATGTCAATGGATATGGAGAACTGATCACCATCTTCTCTATAACAACCTATGGCATATCTGAAGACTGTCACTAGTTCTCAGATCAGTTTTCTTTTCTCAAGATTCAACAGGCTGTATTTTCTTAACCTATCCTCATAGATCAGGTTTTCTAAACTTTTTATCATATTTGTTGACATTTATATTGAAATGAAGTTAATAAATACCCTCACTATAGTTTTAGAATGTTAAATATGATTGATTTACATAAAAATATGCAAAAGGTAAAAACCAACAGCAGATCTGATAACTTCCACTGAATTATAGTACTGGCAAAATTAACTACTGAATTCCTATGAACAGTGGTTTCAAAAATATAATCACTGTTTTCTGCAACATTACGTAGCTATAGAATGACAACTACCAGCTATTCCATACGGGATCAGTCAAGTTGGGAGACCTTTGATTCAAAGGGATAGTGTCATTGCTTACCCTTGTAATAGCTCTGTCTTCTGTTTACTTCACTAAAGTTTTATTTGGCTATGATTTCATACCTATTAAATTCACACTGCCCCTCTAGTTAAGCCATAATAATTTAGGGCTCAGTAAATTTGAGTGACATCATTAACCCAATACAGTAGCTATTCAAATGTACACTGTGGTCTCCTTACATAATCACCTAATTATAGGTGCTGAGTGAATATTATACAACAATTCTCTGTATTACATGCTCTGCCAACTGTCAGTAATTGTCCTCTATTTAACTTTACTTTCCTAATTTCAAATAACTCATTTAAAGTGCAAGTTATTATTTTCTTTTGAATTACAGGGGGAGGGACAGCTCAGTGGTTTGCACATTGGCCTGTTAACTGAGGGTTGTGAGTTCAATCCTTGAAGGAGCCACTTAGGGATCTAGGGCAAATCTGTCAAGGATGGTACTTGGTCCTGCCATGAGGGCAGGGGACTAGACTCTATGACCTCTTGAGGTCCCTTCCAGTTCTGGTAGATAGGCAAACCATGTCACACATCTCTACTATAGTGCATGCAATGCATACAGTCACTACTCCTTCCCCTCTGCTTCTGATCATTTTTGCACATTAGTCATTTTGGAAATCCTGGATTATCCCAATTATGTCTTGCTCACACTAGTCACACACACTACATGACCTCATGTCCTTGTTATGTCTGTCAACAAAAACAAGGCTAAAAGGACAGTAATTAAGGGCACATCTACACAGCAGGGCAAAAGTCAAGCTATGTCAATTGTGTAGTGTAAGAGGGTCCTTTCCCCTCCCCGGGGCTCCAGGCCCCTCTTCCCTTCTTTAGTCAATTACACTCCCACTTGGGGTGAGTCCAATGTCTTTAATGCATATGCCACAGTCTCACTCTGACTTTCCTGAGGCATTCACGCCTCTATAATCACCCCTCACCTTACCACTTCGGGGCGGGGAGTAGGGGGACCCGGGCCCGCCCTCACCTCCGGGTCCCAGCCCAGGGCCCTAAGGAAGGGGAGATGGCGTTCTCTCTGCCTCCTGTGGTCAGTGGGGATGCTGCCCAAAATGCACTGACCCATGGGCCAGAAGCCCTGCCCTGGGCTTCTTCCTACTCACCCTCTCGCACACATGGGCTAGCGCGTCACAACCCGAACGCGCCTCTCTCCAGACCCTTCTCCCCGGATACGCTCCGCCCACTAGAACCTGGGTGCTCTTCGGGCTCCATCCTCCCCCTGCCTGGGGGGGGGACCAGTTTTAAACCTGGCGCTCCCAGGGTAGCCCCTCCCCCAGGGTGTGCCCCGCCTTCTCCTCTGCCCCCATCCCTTGCTGCGAGAGGCGGGTTCCCCCGTGGGGACTTACGGGCGCTAGTGCATCTGCGCCAGCATCTGGCCACGGTGCCATTTCCCCGCTGGCTTCTCCCTCAGGCTCTAGTGCGCCTGCGCCGGCGTCTGGCTGCAGAGCCATTTCCCCGCCGGCTTTTCCCTCTGGCGGCGTGTCCTGGGCCACATCTCCGACGTACGCGGCCCCGGTGTGACCACTACTGGCATTCCCTGGGTGAGCCAGTGTTCCCTGGCTTGCCCCGCCACGGGGGGGCCGTTGGGTTGGGGGTGCGGAGCCCACCGGCTCCGTCACACGTAGCTTAAATCAAAATGGCTTAATTCGGCTTTTGGCACTGTCTGCACAGCAGAAAGTGGAAGGAAGAACACTCTTCTTTCGACTTCCCTTTCTCCTTGTAAAATGAGGGTTACAGGAGTCAGAGGAAGAAGTCCTCCAGCACAGCATTATTTCGAAATAATGGCTTGCGGTGTAGACATGCTCTTTGTTATTTCGGAATAATGTCAATTATTCTGAAATAACACTGCTGTGTAGACATAGCCAAAGAATCATGTAAATCTATCTACAACATAAACCAGTAAAAAGAACCTGTTTGCTAACAGTAGCCTCCTTGTGCACATGAATAAATATCTGCAGAAGTTCTTTTCAATCAGAAGTTCTTTGTGGCAAAGGCTTCCTTTTATTGTGTATTTGTCCACTGCCTAGTACAATAAGAACATAAGTAACAACAAATAGTCTGGTAGCACTTCAAAGGCTAATAAAACATGTAGATGGTATCATGAGCTTTCGTGGGCATAGCCCACTTCACAAAAGCTCATGATACCATCTAGATGTTTTGTTAGTCTTTAACGTTCTACCAGACTATTTGTTGTCTATTAAGTTTATCCTTTACAGACTAACTCGGCTACCCTCTGAAGCATAAGAACATAAGAACGGTCATACTTGATCAGACCAAAGGTCCATCTAGCCCAGTATCCTGTCTGCTGACAGTGGCCAATGCCTGATGCCCCAGAGGGAGGGACCACAACAGGTAATCCTCACGTGATCCCTCCCATCACCCACCTCCAGAGAAAAAGAGGCTAGGGATACCATTCCTACCCATCCTGGCTAATAGCCATTGATGGCCCAACCTCCATGAATCTATCTAGCTCTTTTTTTAACCCTGTTAAAGTTCTAGCCTTCACTGCATCCTCTGGCAAGGAATTCCAGAGGTTGACTGTGCGCTGAATAAAGAAAAACTTCCTTTCATTTGTTTTAAACCTGCTGCCTATTAATTTCATTTGATGACCCCTAGTTCTTATATTGTGGGAATAAGTAAATAACTTTTCCTTATTCACTTTTTCCAGATCAGTCATGATTTTATAGACCTCCCCTTAGTGTCCTCTTTTCTAAGCTGAGAAGTCCCAGTCTTTTTAATCTCTCTTCATATGGGACCTGTTCCAAACCCCTAATCATTTCTGTTGCCTTTTTCTGAACCTTTTTCAATGCCACTATGTCTTTTTTGAGATGAGGCGACCATATCTGTATGCAGTATTCAAGATGTGGGCATACCATGGTTTTATATAGAGGCAAAAAAATATTTTCTGTCTTATTCGCTATCCCTTTTTTAATGACTCCTAACATTCTATTTGCTTTTTTTGACTGCTGCTGCACAGAGTGGATGTTTTCAGAGAACTATCCACTATGACTCCAATATCTTTCTCTTGAGTAGTTGTAGCCAAATTAGTCCCCATCATATTGTATATATAGTTGGCATTATTTCTTGTAATGTGCATTACTTTACATTTATCAACATTAAATTTCATTTGACATTTTGTTGCCCAATCACTTAGTTTGATGAGATCTTTTTGAAGCTCTTCACAGTCTACTTTGGTCTTAACTATCTTGAGCAGTTTGGTATCAGCAGCAAATTTCGCCACTTCACTGTTTTCCCTCTTCTCTAGATCATTTATAAATACATTGAATAGGATGGGTCCCAGGACAGATCCTTGGGGGACCCCACTAGTTACCTCCCTCCACTCAGAAAACTTACCATTTATTCCTACCCTTTGTTTCCTGTCTTTTAACCAGTTATCAATCTATGAAAGAACCTTCTCTCATCTCAATGGAGTTGGAACTTCTAGGCAGTATTGCAATACAAATAATAAACCAGCATGAAAAGGATCAGGAATGTACATGAACAATGTGCATGTGTAAATTCTATCATCTGTGTGTGCAGGTATTAAGAAAAGTGCTCATACGGGCATTTATTAATTTTAAAAAGAGGCTAAATTGTGGCCCTTTTGAAAATTAGGCTCTTAACTTTGAGCATTTTATGTGTGTTTTATACAGTGTTATATAAAATACTACACATGCACTGTGTATTTGTATTATATAATACACTCACACACACAAACACACTTTACCACATGCACAAAATTCTTAAAATTATCTTATTTTATATCATTCATATGAATCTTAGTGCATGATTTTTACATCAGTGCAGTTTGAAAACTGTACATTCTGGTTATAAATATAACTTGGCATTTGTATAGTACTTTTCATCTAAATAACTTAAAATGCTTTACCAAAGGTATATGTTAAAAAACCTATATGTTAGTTTAAACTGCTTGAGCCCACAAAGACATGTTGAACAAAAGCTGGTGGATTTCTGCAGGTACAAGAAAGACAAACTCAAGCCTATACACACTGTCTGTCAGGAAATTTTTAAAAATAGCATTTAAAAGGTTTAATTGCATTTAAGAACAACAGTGTAACTAAATTTTATCATCTCAAACTACATAGTTTTATCAACTGTTACCCTATATATAATTAATTTGATTTTTCCCCCTTTCTGCCTCTCTTACTTGCTGCCACCCAGAACTATTCTCCAGATGAGAGAACTGGCGATCAGTTCTATTCCCTTGTGTAATCAACTATCTCACCTCAGAGATATGCTCACATTCTGTTGGCCCACACACAACTCTTCCAGTTTATAGCACTGCAAATCTGCAGACAGAACACTGGCCCAAATTCCCATCAGTTTCTAGTTTAAACAAAACTAGCGTCTAACACAACAATTTTATGAAAAATAAACTAAAAATCCAAGGCCACAACCTCAAGTGGTGTAAATCAGCTTAGCTTGATAGTATTAATTTACCCTCACTGAGGATTTGAAACTATTTCATTCTATCCTGCTTAGGAGGCAAACAGTCCAGGTCAGAACTGCAAACATGCCGCTTCTAGGAACAGCTGCATGGGATTCTAAGGGGGAACCCAACCAGGGTTCCAAAGCTGTCCCTGGATACCTCAAAAGTGACTCTTTAGGCAGCCTCAGGCAACAATGAGGAGGACATTGTAGAGGAGGAGGAGGAGAATGCTCAGCCGGCAAGCGGAGAATCTGATCTCACCAACAGCCAGGAGCTTTTTCTTATAAAACTTTGGAGCCAATCCCAGGACATATTTCTGCTGGATCCTAATGGCAGGGAGGGCACTTCTGGTGAGTTTACATTTGTAATCATGCTACAAGATGGTTAACATAGCTGAGTTTTATCTATGGTGGGCACTCTGCCTACACAGCCGGGGCTCCCTGGAAAAGTTTGCTAACATGTCTGGAGATGAAGCAGCAATTCTCCCTGCACTTCTTTGACCTTGTACATAACACATGCCTCTTGTGTAGCATTTCATTCATGGTAAAAGATTAGCCTCTGTTCTACAATGTATCTTCTCTAAAGTCTACCCTTCTTTGTTTTCCTCAATGCAGCTGCAACAGTAAGTCTGCTACCCAATCCAACTGGTCATCCAGTACTTTGTCTATCATAGACCAAAAGGCAAAAAAAAGTACACGTTTAATGAGCAAATGCAATCTGCCCACAACGAGAGGATGCAATGAAATGCATGGAGGAGAACAATATTACCGATCATAAGAATGAAGCATGAGGAGAGGAGAGTGTGCAGGGAACACAAATGCAAGACCCAGGATAAGATCTTCAGGCTCACGGGGAAGCAAACAGAGCTGCTGTGGCACCTGATAGAGGAGCAGGAAAATCATCTGGAGCACCCTATGCTGAACCACCTGCCCTTCTTACCAAGTTCAATAGCCTCCTCTCCCGGGTGCCCTAGAATGCAGCAAAGCCATCCACTATGTTCTGCACATTCCCAGAGTCACTATCTTTCCTATCAGAAGGGTATTGATTGTCCTAGCTATTTGGATCATGGCAGCTCCCACTGTAGATTTACCCACTCTGAATTGATTCCCGACTGAACAGTAGCAGTCTGGCATTGCAAGCTTCTACAGGGCTATTGTCACTCACTTCTCAACTGTCAGAACAGGTCTCATTCTGGTATTACTGCGCTTAGACCAGGGGAAAGCAATTCACAAAGTTTAATGAAAGTGGCCTTACGCATGTGAAAGATTTGCAGCAACTGGTGATTGTCCCATAGCTGCATAACTATGCAGTCCCACCAGTCTATGCTTGTCTCACAGTACTAGAATCGGTGTTCCACCATATCAGCAGGACTGATTGCCGCAGGTATATGCCAAATGCTCCACTCAATGGTTTCATGCATGTTTGTGTTTGTGGCCTCCTCGCATTATTCCTTGCTCTTGCGGCTCCTGGCTAGGCATTGGACAAACCACAGCATAAAGCATGAGGTCTTTGCAATGCTTGCCATAGAAGTTTGAAGCTGAATGAGGTCCATGCTTGCCATGCTCTCTTGGCACAGATAACCAAAGTTGTGTGGAGGTGCTGCACAGATAACCAAGGAAAAAAGGGCACAAAAATTGTTTGCCATTTCTTTCAAGAAGGGAGGAGGGAGAACATACGTGCATAATGGCAAGCGGATGACATACCCAGAACTACCCACTGCCACGTTTTTGTCCCATTAGGCACTGGGAGCCTACCCCAGAATGCAAAGAGGTGGCAGGAACTGTGTGATGGCTACCCACAGTGCTTGCTGACAAACACTAAAGTAGGCATGCTACTGGTGATGCATTCTGTTGACTTGATGGCTCAGTGAGGACATGCACCTTGGACTTTGTAGAAGTGGGTGCTAAAAATCAACCTTAATGAATTTGACCTAATTTAGTAGTGTAGACATACCCTTACTTGAGGATAGAACAGTCTATCTAGTCTCTTGAGGAAGCAGCCATCCATAGGGTTAGTGAATACTTACTGGCTGGCAGAATTGGTGTGGAAAGCCGAGATGGAGGCCAGGTTCACCTTTACTGACACCACAACCAAGTCTTGCTGTTTCAGGGTACAATAAATAGTGTAGGATGAAGAGAATCGATGACTGTAATGACTGATGTCCTTTAGCAGTGACCAAATTGAGAATCTCTTTCATTTAGCCAAATAAGTGGCTCAAGCAAACAGTTTTCTGCTGCTTGTATACTGAGGCAGGATAAACTTGAAGCCAGCTGCAACCTGGTGGCCATATGACCAAGAAGCTTCAGGCAATTTTGCACTATAGTAGTGGAGTATTGCCTGAGTTGCTCTATGACAGCGCCCATGATAAGAAAGCATGTTTCCAGAAGGGTTGCCCTGGCTTGACTGGGGACTAGGAGAGCACGAATGAACTTTATTCTCTGAGTAGAGGTCAGAGTTCATTTCACCACGTTCAGTATCAGGCTAAGCTTGTCAAATGTTGTCTGAAGCAGATTCACATGCTCCTCCCCCTGGGCCCAAGAGCAGCCCTTGATTAGCCAGTTGTGTCGGTACGGAAATATTTGCACCTGCCACATCTGCAGGAAGGCATCAAGAGGCCAAAGGGGAGAATTGTGGTACTGTTTGCACCTCCTGCATTAGAATCATACAATACTAGGACTGGAAGGACCTTGAGAGGTCATCAAGTCCAGTCTCCTGCCCTCACGGCAGGACCAAAAACCGTCTAGAAGATCATCCCTGACAGATGTCTGTCTAACATGCTCTTAAATATCTCCAGAGATGGAGATTCCACAATCTCCCTAGACAATTTATTCCAGTGTTTAACCACCCTGACAGTTAGGAAGTTTTTCCTAATGTCCAACCTAAACCTCCCTTGCTGCAGTTTAAGCCCATTGCTTCTTGTCCTATCATCAGAGGCGAAGGAGAACAATTTTTCACCCGCTTGCTTGTGACACCCCTTTTAGATACTTGAAAATCGCTATCATGTCCCCTCTCAGTCTTCTCCTTTCCAAACTAAACAAGTCCAATTCTTTCAGTATTCCCTCACAGCTCATGTTCTCTAGACCTTTAATCATTCTTGCTACTCTTCTCTGGACCTTCTCCAATTTCTCCACATCTTTCTTGAAAATGTAGTTCCCAGAACTGGACACAATACTCTAACTGAGGCCTAATCAGCACAGAGTAGAGTGGAAGAATGACTTCTTGTGTCTTGCTCACAACACTCCATTAGAAGTTGCTTGTGAGAAGGATCCCTGAAGAGGGACAGGGAAAGGGTGTGGGAAGCAGGAAGGAATTCTGCCTTCTACCATTCTCAAGACCCATTGGTCTGAGGCGATTTGTGCCCGGGCATAGTAGAAACAGGATAGGCAAATCACAGAAGGAGGGGAAGGATCCAGAAAAAGATGCAAAAGCGAGAAAGAAATACATAATTAGTCCAAAAAGAAAAGCTTAAAGATATAACTGAAGGACTGTGTTATGATCGTGCTCAGTAAACAAGTAAAGCATGGAACATGAAATCAGTGAATCAATATTGGTGTACCTATATTCCCCTGCCCATCCTTGGTCTGTCTTGTTAATTTAGATTGTAAGGATGTATGTATTTGTACAGAGCCTAGCACAATGGAGGCTTGATCTCAGTTGGGGCCTTCAGCTATTTCAATAAAATTTTGTATGTATGTAAAAATGGTGTCTGCTCTCCAGTACTGGATTAGACTTTTTTTTTTCCCAAAGAAAAGGAGGACTGTTTAGTATCTCTCTCTCTCTCTCATACTACAACTGATTACCACAAAGCTGGGTGTTTGAGACTGAGGGACTTTTACACAAGATTAGACTGAGCGGTTAAGACACAAAGAAAGAACCATTTTTATGCTTATCTCACTACGACTTAAATTTCATGTTTATATTCTTTAGTGTAAACAATAGTTAAAAGCTAGTAAAATTAATAAAACAACCTCACAAATGGACATTTTATAGTCTTATAAAAAAGATAAAGCTTGTAATTGGCAAAATCTCAAACCACATTTGAGAGAAAATGTGGAAGCCTATTCGACAATTGTATTCATTAAAAGATTTGTCGTCCAAGATCTCTCTTGCATTGTGTGATGATTTTCTCTGTATTACATTTAGGGATTGTTATGATTCTCATAACTTAGGATCCAGCTATTAAACTTTCTCTGTCATCATAAAGGTTTGACACACAGGCATGTTGATAAAATACTTATTTTAAAATACTTATTTTTATTGTCTGGTCTCTGTTGGGTGACATGTCTCAGAAGTTATTATCCACTAACTTCAAAGGCTACTGAAATCTATGTTGCAGCCTTCAATAAAAGTGAAATTCAACACAGCTATGGCTCTTAAACTGCAGCTGTAGAGTTGAGGCCAACCTAATGTTAGCCATCTGCATTGAGCAGAAAAGAGAAGAGAAACTTTGACACCATTTAAATCCATCTCTTTAGCTACCTCTTTAGTGCTGTATTTATACAAATGAGAAAAAGGCTCTAACAACTGATTGGCATCTCATTCTTCTGTGGGCCAGATTATGCGAGATGCCGAGCTGAGTGTTGTGCAGAACTGGACTTTAAGTCAATGGACACATAATACTTAGCCTAATCAACTACAGACAGATATTTGAAGCAGATTGAGATTTTATAATTAATTGCTTCTTGGACACAGCAGCATTTGTAAACATTTGTCTCACATATTCAAGAATAATTAGATCATGGTAAATTTAACATGTCAAAGTTTGATCTGAAGGAAAAATGTGGTTGTCAGTTGCTGTGTACATCATGCTTTTTGTAATTGGTCTACAGAATGTCCTTTTGAAAAACACCACATCTTTACACCACTCAAATATTCACTGAAATAGGGTTTATAATATTATGTATTAAAAATGCTATATAAAAATAAAATGCCTTTTAGATCACAGAGTCAACAAGTTAAGTGAGGCTGGCTTGTTTAGCTAAGAAATGTGGATAGTTAACAAGCCAAATATCAAATCTACCTTTGTTATTGACATATTTGTTTGAAAGTACATATAATTATTTACATATTGCAAAAACAAATGTTTCAAGGATAATTGTAGAGAAAAAATTATTTCTAGCAATTCAAATGTATGCAAGCATGATAGGTGTGGAGAGAAGTTTGGGAAAGTTTTGAATTTCAAGAATTCAAGTGGATATTCTAATCTAAGCTAACAGATTGAAATGTTCTATATAAATCCTTTGAACACAATGGGCTAAACAAGATTAAGGGCAGACTTTGAAGGAGGTAAACAGTAGAATGTTGACAGAACTCTTTAAAAGAACTGGGAATGATGTACCAGAAGGAGCAATGGTCTCAAGTTGCAGGGGAGAAGTCTAGGTTGGATATAAGGAAAAACTTGGTGAAGTACTGGAATAAGTTATCTAGGGAGGTGATGGAATCTCCATACTTGGAGGGTTTAAGGCTTGGCTTGACAAAACCATGGCTGAGATGATTTAGTTGTGGTAGTCCTGCTTTGACCAATCAATTGGACTAGATGACCTCCTGAGGTCTCTTCCAACCCTAATCTTCTAGGATTCTATGAAATAACCTGGCTTGACTTTCAGAGTCCAGCTAAATTTGCAGATGGTTAATAGAAAGGAATACTTTCTGCTTAAAAATGGAATACATTTGATATCAACATTAGGTACTAATAAAAATAATCCCCTCTGGAACATTTTTTACTATCACTTTTCAGATTAGAGCCATAATTATTACTTTCAGCACTCTTCTGGGGCTGAGGTAGAGAATATGCAACATTCCAGGGCATGTGTCACTTAAGCCATCAAGCCAGGAACAGTGGTTTTGCAAAGGCAGCCCAAAATTGCATTTGTTTTTGATTCTACTTTATCAGAATGCAAATTCATATCTCAGTTGCCATCAACAAGCTCTAGTATAGACAGATATTACCACTGTCCAAACGCCCCCCTCCCATGGAGAAAAAAAAAATCTGCATTTTGAATCATTCTTCTCCAGCTGTATTATTTTGCAAGTCAAGAATCACTCCCTTTGTTATTTCCTGCCTCTCTCATTTCAATGGTGTTTGCATAAGTCTTCTACTCAGTATCATCTGTTAATTTCATTAACATTATGTTTAATGATCTGGAAGGGGGGGAGTTTAAGATCATGTTATATAAGACCGGACATAACTCCTATTCCGGCAGCATCCCACTAGTCACCTCCCACTCACCTCAACACATTGCTATTTTTCATTACCCATTTCTTAACATCCAGGCTCATATTCACTTAATTGTTCGACTAAACTTTCCTGATTCACTGCACCTAAGTGCTTTACCAATGGCATTTCTTTATAAATCTGTGTCTCTTATTACTTCCAATTTTATGACCGTAATGTTTATAGTTTTCTGTTAGCTGTACTATTATTTTGTCAGATTGAGGTTAGAGTTACCCTACTATAATTGTCAAGTTCATTACATTATTTCTGAAGAACAATGCAATTTCTCCCCCCGTCCTTTATTACAGTAATCTGAAGGTACAATTAGTAGATATTTGCTGTTAGAGAGCTGCTGGATACTGTAGCCAGAAGTCCCAGCCTGTGGGTGAACTCTTAGTGTAAGTGTTTGACTGGGTCAACTGGACCAAGTCTTGATCAACCCCCAAATAAAAGAAATGGAATCTTCCATTATTTTAAATGAAATTCCCTCTACTACTAGCTGCGTATGAGGGTATGTCTAGACTACATGCCTCTGCTGGCAGAGGCATGTAAATTAGACTACCCAACATAGTCAATGAAGCGGGGATATAAATATCCCCCCAGTCATTAAAATAAAAACGGCTGCCGTGTTGTGCCAGCTCAGCTGATCGTCGGCACAATGCGGCAGTCAAGACGCGGATCGGTCGGCAAGGAAAGCCTTTGCTGACCGATTCCTTATGCCTTGTGAAACGAGGTTTACAGGATTGGTCGGCAAAGGCTTTCCTTGCCGACTGATCCGCGTCTTGACTGCCACATTGTGCTGACGATCAGCTGAGCCGGCACAATGCGGTGGCCATTTTTATTTTAACGAAGCAGGGGATATTTAAATCCCCGCTTCATTGACTATGTCTGGTGGTCTAATTTACATGCCTCTGCCGGCAGAGGCATGTAGTCTAGACATACACTGAGAGTGTAGCAAACTACACAGAACTCAGAGGAGCACAAGGTACAGGAGGGAAGAGTTTGGAGGAAGCACCAGGAAGTCAGTCTGTGCATATGGCTGGAATGCTAGCTGCAATTATAGCACATCTGTATATAGTTCTCTTAATAAAGAATGAATTTAGTTTTAAAAACATAGAGTCCTCCAATATTATTACCCAGCATAAGCTTTGTGTAATGTGGTGACAGCAATCAATCTAGGGAAAGACACAGTACTTAGAAATAGAGCAAACAGGAAGCAGGAAGGAGATCAAATCACCAGGAATGCTGGATTTCCTCACACAAAACTTTGGCACAATCATGTAAACAGTGGATGCATGAACTGATTATGTATACATAATTGATCATGGGGATAAAAAGATGAAAAAATGAAAATGGCCAGGAAAAATGCCCAAAACACTGGAATAGCTAGCTAATAATGTCTGACGAGTTTTGTGACCCCAGACAAAATGAGACTGTATAGAGATACTGGATTTTCTGCCCAAAACCAAAAGGCAAAGAGAAAATAGAGCATTACAGAGCATTCACACACAACTTCAGAGATTTCCTAATTAAAGACAGGATCATTTATGCAATGTGTTATTCAGCTCAGAGTGAAGATTGTTGAAACAGATCTGACTCTAGAAAAATACCTCCAAATTGCAAGGCCTGCTGAATTGTGCTGGGAAAGGATCAAAAAAATAGCAGTTACTAGTTCATAAACACACACACACACACTTCGGATCAAGCTAAAGGACCCCAGGAAGCTGACAGAGACCAATCAACTGAGAATATGGACATCGTGGCCCAGTGTACATTCTTTGGAAAGCAAAACAAATGACAAGAAAGAAAAATATGTTACCTAAAGGCAATGGTGCCAGGGGTGTGAGAAAGAGGACTCATTTATGTCCTAATGCTGCAGCAACCCAGGAAGAAAAAAAATAGCAGCAGTAAATGCTATGGCTCAAGATGCAGATACTTTCAGTGAAGATGAGGATATCTGCAGTGTTATCTGCACTGTGACTTTAGCAGATCCAAAGACATTCAGCATAGGCACTCTGCAAAAGAAGTTTTACCACATTTGCAGCTATGCCATTAGATCAAAGATCAATTCAATTCTAGCTGTATTGTGGAGCCAGCTGCAATGATAAGTAGCAACATTAGAGAAAAGTTACCAATTATAGGTGATATAAAATAAAACCAGTGGGCAAATATAGGCTGTCGATAAGAACCTCACAAAACAAGTAACGTTATTGCTCAGAGTTTGTAATAGTTGTATCACCACTCCGGGCAGCAGAGAAGGGCAAGCCATGTATATGACTGCAGTACAACACCAAAATATCCTCAACTTGAGAGAGAAGGGAGATGTAGCTAATGATGTTCTTATTGTAGCAGGAGATGTTCAGGAAGAAATAGTTTATCCCCATGATCAATTTAGGCAACTCCTAAACTGGTGTCAGGAGCAGAATGTTAGACTTAATGCAATATCTTCCCCTGAGAACCCACCCAAAGCAGCAGAAAGGCAGAGTCAGCAGTAAAGTTGTCGACACGAGACAGATAGCAAAGGCAATGTAGACAGGAATGGATCCAATGCTGAACCCTTGCAAACTCAAAAATACCCTCCTAGGGACAAGATAGTATTCCAGTACAGGGGCTGAAGAACCAGAACTCAGTTTTCCATGAGGGATGATAGACGAGACACAGAATTGGTTAACAGAATGCCCAGCAAATCAGGCAGCCTGCAAGGAGCCAAGAACTGAGGCCAATATCTAGAGGTGAGCAGGTTTGGTCAACAAATAGCAAGGGCAAATGCAACTGGCTAAGCTGCTGTGGATCACAGTAAACATGAGTAAGTTACACAAGTAAGTCAGGACAGTGGTAAAGATAACACTGTCACAGATATATAAAAACAGCAGAGGGCTGGCACATCTGGAGAGCCAAGAGTGAGCAATGTATGAGTAAGTTCTGGCCCCAGAAGATCAACAATGCTTGCACAAGACACATAATAACAAGAACTGTTAAAAGGATTCTCTAGGCTGTAGTCAGAAAGAGAGGAGGGGAGAGGACAAACAAGGGGCCAGAGCAGACAACCAACCACATACAAAGGAATCTAATACATCAGGAAAGGGCAGACAAATAAACAGTGGCAAATTTTTAAAGTGCTTCTACACAAATGCTAGAAGTTTGACTAATAAGATGGGTGAACTAGAGTACCTTATATTAAAGGAGGAGATTGACATAATAGGCATCTCAGAAACCTGGAATGAGGAAAATCTGTGGGACATAATCATACTGGGATATAAAATATATCGGAAGGATAGAACAGGCTGTGTGGGTTGCGGAGTGGCACTATATGTGAAAGATAACGTAGAAAGAATAAAATTGTTAGGGACGTAGAAGAACATAATTTGTTGGACAAAAATCAACATGGTTTCTGTAAAGGGAAATCATGTCTTACTAATCTATTACAGTTCTTTGAAGGGGTTAACAAACATGCGGACATCTATACCAGTAGATATAGTATACTTAGATTTTCAGAAAGTCTTTGACAAGGTCCCTCACCAAAGGCTCTTGTGTAAATTACATTGTCATGGGATAAGACGGAAGGTCCTTTCATGGATTGAGAACTGGTTAAAAGACAGGAAACAAAGGGTAGGAATAAATGGAAAATTTTCGGAATGGAAAGGGGTAACTAGTAGTGTCCCCCAAGGGTCAGTCCTGGGACCAATCTTGTTCAACTTATTCATAAATGATCTGGAGAAAGGGGTAAGCAGTAAGGTGGTAAAGTTTGCGAATAATACTAAACTGTTTAAGATAGTCAAGACAGAAGCAGACTGTGAAGAACTTAAAAAAGATCTCACCAAACTGAGTGACTGAGCAATAAAATGGCGAATGAAATTTAATGTGGATAAGTGTAAAGTAATGCACGTTGGAAAAAAATAACCCCAACTATACGTACAGTATGATGGGGGCTAATTTGGCTACGACAAATCAAGAAAAAGATCTTGGAGTTATCGTGGATAGTTCTCTGAAAACGTCCACACAGTGTGCAGCGGCGGTCAAAAAGGCAAATAGGATGTTAGGAATTATTAAGAAAGGGATAGAAAATAAGACACAGAATATCTTACTGCCCCTGTATAAAACTATGGTACGCCCACATCTTGAATACTGTGTACAGATGTGGTCTCTTCACCTCAAAAAAGATATTTTGGCCTTGGAAAGGGTTCAGAAAAGGGCAACTAAAATGATTAGGGGTTTGGAACGGGTCCCATATGAAGAGAGGTTAAAGCGACTGGGACTTTTCAGTTTAGAAAAGAGGAGACTGAGGGGGGATATGATAGAGATATATAAAATCATGAGTGGTGTGGAGAGGGTGAATAAAGAAAAGTTATTTATTAGTTCCATAACAGAAGAACTAGAGGACACCAAATGAAATTAATGGGTAGCAGGTTTAAAACTCATAAAAGAAAGTTCTTCACACAGGGCGTAGTCAACCTGTGGAACTCCTTGCCACAGGAGGCTGTGAAGGCTAGGACTATAACAGAGTTTAAAGAGAAGCTAGATAATTTCATGGAGGTTAGGTCCATAAAAAGCTATTAGCCAGGTGATAGAAATGGTGTCCCTGACCTCTGTTTGTCAGACGCTGGAGAAGGATGGCAGGAGACAAATCGCTTGATCATTGTCTTCGGTCCACCTCCTCTGGGGCAGCTGGTGGTGGCCACTGTCGGCAGACAGGCTACTGGGCTAGATGGACCTTTGATCTGACCCAGTACGGCCATTCTTATGTTCTTATGAATCAAATGAAATAACAATCTTAAATGAATCAACATGTTCAATAGAATCACTATGGATAGTAATTCCATGCTCCAATAATAAGAATATAGCAGTAGGGATATATTATTGACCACCTGACCAGGACAGTGACAGTGACACCGAAATGCTAAAGGAGATTAGAGAGGCTACCAAAATAAAAAACTCTATAATAATGGGGGATTTCAATTATCCCCATATTGACTGGGTACATGTCACCTCAGGAAGAGATGCAGAAATAAAATTTCTCAATGGCTTAAATGACTGCTTCTTGGAGCAGCTGGTACAGGAACCCACAAGGGGAGAGGCAATTCTCGATTTAGTCCTGAGTGGAGCATAGGATCAGGTCCAGGAGGTAACTATTACAGGACCACTTGGGAATAGTGACCATAATATAATAACATTTAACATTCCTGTGGTGGGAAGAACACCTCAGCAGTCCAGCACTCTGGCATTTAATTTCAAAAAGGGGAATTACACAAAAATGAGGAGGTTAGTTAAACAGAAATTAAAAGGCACAATGACTAGAGCCAAATCCCTGCAAGCTGCGTGGAAACTTTTTGAAGACACCATAATAGAGGCCCAACTTAAATGAATACCCCAAATTAAAAAACATAGTCAGAGACCTAAAAAAGAGTCACCGTGGCTTAACCACCATGTGAAAGCAGTAGTGAGGGACAAAAAGGCATCTTTCAAGAAATGGAAGTCCAATCCCAGTGAGATAAATAGAAAGGAACATAAACACTGTCAAATTAAGTGTAAAAGTGTAATAAGAAAAGCAAAAAAAGCTTTTGAGGAACAGCTACAGCTAGCCAAAAACTCAAAAACCAATAGCAAAATGTTTTTTAAGTACATTAGAAGCAGGAAGCCTACTAAAAAACGAGTGGGTCCCCTAGACAAACGAGATACAAAAGGAACAATCAAGGACGATAAGCCATTGCGAAGAACTAAATGATTTCTTTGCATCAGTCTTCACGGCTGAGGATGTTGGAGAGATTCCCAAATCTGCACCGTTCTTTGTGGGAGATGAATCTGAGGAACCGTCCTGGATTGAAGTGTCATTAGAGGAGGTTTTGGAACAAATAGAAAAACTTAATGTTAACAAATCTCCGGGACCGGATGGCATTCACCCAAGGGTTCTAAAAGAATTCAAATGGGAAATTGCAGAAGTTAACTGTGGTTTGTAATCTATCCTTTAAATTGGCTTCCATACTTACTGACTTGAAGGTAGCTAACATGATACCAATATTTAAAAAGGGCTCTAGAGGTGATCCTGGCAATTACAAACCGGTAAGTCTAACATAGGTACCGGGCAAATTAGTCAAAACAATAGTTAAGAATAAAATTGTTCGGGATGTAGACGAACATAATTTGTTGGGCAAAAGTCAACATGGTTTCTGTAAAGGGAAATCATGTCTTACTTATCTATTACAGTTCTTTGAAGGGGTTAACAAACATGCGGACAAGGGGGATCCAGTAGATATAGTATACTTAGATTTTCAGAAAGTCTTTGACAAAGTCCCTCACCAAAGGCTCTTGTGTAAATTACATGGCCATGGGATAAGAGGGAAGGTCCTTTCATGGATTGAGAACTGGTTAAAAGACAGGAAACAAAGGGTAGGAATAAATGAAAAATTTTCAGAATGGAGAGGGGTAACTAGTAGTGTCCCCCAAGGGTCAGTCCTAGGACCAATCCTATTCAACTTATTCATAAATGATCTGGAGAAAGGGGCAAGCAGTGAGGTAGTAAAGTTTGCGGATGATACTAAACTGTTCAAGATAGTCAAGACAGAAGCAGACTGTGAAGAACTTCAAAAAGATCTCAGAAAACTAAGTGATTGGGCAACTCAATGGCAAATGAAGTTTAATGTGGATAAGTGTAAAGTAATGCACGTTGGAAAAAATAACCCCAACTATACATATAGTATGAGAGGGGCTAAATTGGTTCCGACAAATCAGGAAAGAGATCTTGGACTTATCGTGGATAGTTCTCTGAAAACGTCCACGCAGTGTGCAGCGGCGGTCAAAAAGGCAAATAGAATGTTAGGAATTATTAAGAAAGGGATAGAAAATAAGACACAGAATATCTTACTGCCCCTGTATAAAACTATGTACGCCCACATCTTGAATACTGTGTACAGATGTGGTCTCCTCACCTCAAAAAAGATATTTTGGCCTTGGAAAGGATTCAGAAAAGGGCAACTAAAATGATTAGGGGTTTGGAACGGGTCCCATATGAAGAGAGGCTAAAGCGACTGGGACTTTTCAGTTTGGAAAAGAGGAGACTGAGGGGGGATATGATAGTAGTATATAAAATCATGAGTGGTGTGAAGAGGGTGAATAAAGAATAGTTATTTATCTTCAGAAAGAGCCAGTTTAGGTTTAAAAGCATGGAGTCATCTCATGTGTGATGTGACTTGTGAGCATATGTGATAGCAGCTTTGGCAGAGATTAAAACCAAATGAGAATCAGATTTAAGATTAAATTTAAATAAAATAATAATTGAAAATCTTAATATCAAGCAACACCTGAAAAAATAAACATAATTTTAATTAAGATCCTATTATATGGGCTGCTAACCTGATGAAATAACATAAAAGCAGGAGACTTTGCTTGAATTATGCCGTACGTCTGCACGATCAGAGAATGTCAGCACTAGCATTTTTTAATCATATCTTTCCTTTCTAGCTCTTTACATTCTAGGAATCCACACTGGCATGGTGAAGAACTTCCAGTGTTTTAAAGCAAGAGGTTGTCATATGTTCAATGTTATTAAATTAGGAGGACTAACTGAATCTTAAATTGTCTGTTCATAGGAATGGCAATCATATTAATAAAATGATTTAATTTTTAATGTTTAACTTTTAAAGATTGATATTATTAGCAAACTTGGACACTGTGGGGAGCACTTTGATGGATCCTGTTAAGAGTGAGGTTTGCTTTGAGTTCATCTCTCTATTCTCTGCTTCTCTCCTGTTCTCTTCTTCCTCTGTCCTCTCCTGCTTTCCATAGCTATACTTTTGGCAAGAAGTCACTATTGCACCACCTGCTTAGGGCCTTTGATACTGACATTATCTCTTGGCAGCAGAAATATGGCAAACCAGTAATTTGTTATTTTAAACAAGTTATGCTTCCCTTTTTTGGTACAAACTATAAGTGATGGTTTATCCTCACTAATGCCATGGTATAATCACATCACTACCAAAGGGCGAAGTTGTGACAGCATCAGTGGAGATGATCTGGTGTTAGCATCTAAGCCCATATATTCAGGAAACACTTTGAGAACTGTCCTGCTTGTCCCAAAAGTGCAGGTGATAGAAAGGGGAAAGACAAGACATGGAAGAATAACAGCAAAGAGTGGAGGGGAAAACACATTTAAATTAGGTCCCAATTGAGCAAAACCCTTAAGCAAGTGTCTAAATGCCATTGATTTCGATTGGACATAACTATATTCTGAAACACGTGCTTAAGTTCTTTGCTGAATCTTGGCTTCAACTCAGTAAATTAAAGTCCCCTTTACCTCCATTCTAGTCAAGTTTTAAGAGCTCAATCCTACCAGGAGCTGACTACCCTCCATTCCTAATGATATCACTGGGGATGGAAGGTACTTAGCACATGTCAGGGTCATCACAGTGGTATCTGAATGCCCAGCAAATATTGTAACCAAAATATACAAGCCCACAAGAGATCTTGCTTCCTCTTTATTTGCCTTGTTTTTGTTGTTGTTTTTGTTATTTTTTTTTTTAAATCTTTCCCTTTCATTTCACTTAGTGACATTTACCATAGCAACTTGGTGGTAAATACCACCATTTTATAAAGGACAGTATCACACTTTAGAAAGTAACTTTTGTTAGCTGATATATTTAACAGTTCAGCTATACACCTTAGCAAGCCCAAATCTATGTGTATATTGATTAAAAAACCACACATTGTCAAATGTTATTGCTTTCCAATACACAACCATAGAGTTAGGAGGCTTGAACAAATCTGTTTAACCAAATAAGCCATAAAAAATTAGAAAATTAAAATGTAACAAGTAAACAATGTTTTAATTCAGACAATTGTACAGAATTGTACATTCTTACTCCACATGGCTTATAAAATAAAAACTTTACCAGTAATGTGAGATATTGTACAATTCAAAAGAAACAGATTCAGATAAGCCATAAATACTAGACAATATTTGATGATTTACAAAACTAGCACACTAGCTAAACAAATCTAATGCCTAAGAATTATCCTGAATTGATATTCCTAAAAAACATGAAATCATGACTTTTTTCAACAGCATGACAGATATTATGGGTATGAATAAAAGAAGCCTGAAAAACTACAGTTTTTATATTCTTACTTAAAATCCTCAGATAGAATATTGCAGTTAAATGTGACTTTCTCTTCAATCACTGATGTGTTCTGGTTAAAAATTACGAACAAAAATACTTTTTCCAAAATCAAAAGTTAAGAAAATTACATACAATTTTTAACTCCTTTTTACAAAAGGCAGATTAACAATTCTAGTCCACTTTTGTGCAACAATCATCTTTGGATTGTTGCAAATTGTGCAATGCATTAATAGAATTTTTCTTTGTAAAGATTTCAACCTTTTATTGCACAATGAAAAAACTCTCCACTTTGTTTTGAATGCCACCACTCTCCCCCAAATAAAATTCTTCATATTTTACGTTTTTTCCACTCTGGCTTGTCGTCTGTTTCATCTTCCTCTAATTCCACTTCTGCAAAAACAGCTTTTGGTTGGGTCCTAGAAAATATTAAGAAAAAGCAGAATAATGATTAAACTTTAGCTCTTCTATGCAGAAACGTACACTTTCTTCTGTTATTCCCACAAGAGAAAAAAATGTCCTGGGCTTAATTATTTTGATTGTGAGCAAATCAGAAAAACTTGCCATTGTAAGATAAAAAAATTAATGAAAGAGCAGACTAATGAAAAATACGCATTCCTGGCAAGTACAGTTTGTTCTTCAGCTGGTACTGTAATGTGTGTGTGATTTCAATTAATAAAAATTAAGATATCAGAAGGGAATAAAGAGAGTTTAATACAAAGATACAAAAACTGAGTTATACATTTTCACATTTCACGGATTTTTTAAAAATAAATCTTTCAAACACTGTAGTTTGACAGCTGTCATCAAACGAAAACAAGAATAGCACAGTTTCTAAGCCTAAACACCTCTTCTCCACAGAGACCATGTAGCACTACTGTAACATAATACAACTAACGATACTCGTATCTCAACATACTATATCCTGCAAGTAATCTTGAGCCTATCTATCCTGACATTATGTGCTAATTTAAAGAACAGCCTTAAAATCTTTACAAAATATTCATGGACTACTTTTTAATCTAGAACAGTATCAAATAGTTTTTCAGCAAACTGCTTGTATGTTCAGTTCTGCAGTTTGGCACTTTAATGTCAGTTTAGTCTACTTTTTCACAATCTAATGTTTAAAAATAACCACGGAATCATCAAGCAGTGCTAGTGAAACCATCAACTTTTAAGAATTGGCTACAACAAAGACTCATTATTTCCAAGCTACAACAAAGTGTAAAGCGCAAAATGCAGCCAACAGAGCTTTTGGCTTATTAGCATATTAACTAATGTTTTAGAGCACTTTGAGGGTTAAAAGTGCCACATAAGTGCTATGTATTGTTATTATTACAACTGTTACTTCTCAAAGTCTGCAAAATGCATAAACCCTAACAAAACTGTGCTTAACTTACTTAAATAACAGGCCATTGACTTCACTGGGAGCCAGGGCTAATGTGTATAACATACCTATTAATATTGATAGGTTAGACTGACCAGTCTCTTAAGTATGTGGCACAACATGGATTTAAAAAAGCAAGAGATAATCAGTGAAGAATTCCCTTTTGCAGGGGCTCTCCCCCAGGGGCAGCTGCCCCCTATGCCAGCCATTCCTTCCACTACCAACATAGGGATGAGGAGTGCTGGGGCTGTCTCAATTTGAATGAGTATGTCAAATGGAGCATCTACCACTGGTGTAGCTAGTGAATGCAGGGTAAAGCATTGTACATTCCTGCCCTGGCCTGTTGCAGACTAAAGTTTCAGCATAGATAAGGCTAAACTCACTATCCCACTACCTCACTGAATTTACACAGAGTTTGGGATCTGTCCCAATAAGACAGCATAAGGCATGAAGAGAATACACTTCATAGTGCGTGAAATTAATTCTCTATCAAATTAAACACTTTGAAAAAATGAAAATACACCGGAACCTTCATATTCTGGGTATCCCTAATCCGGGAACATCCATGGTACAGGCGCTGGTGGGGGAGGAGGAAATGACTCTGAGTGCTGCCGCTCCTCCTCCCCCTCAACTGGGGGAATAGCTGTCCTGGAGGTGGCTGGCATATCCCTGCAGCCCCTGGGAAGGTCAGCACAAGGGGGTCTCCATGTGCTGTCCTTGCCTGCAGACACTGCTTCTGCAGCTTCCATTGATCAATAATGGAGATCAGCAATATGATTCTCCTGTGCTTTTCCCTGCCACTCCCGTAGCAACGGGGGTGGGCTGTGTCTAGTAGTGGCATGGGGCACAGAGCCACATGTGTACCCAGGAGTGGGGTGCCAGATAAGTTAAACCCTTATACCCTCATGCCCCAGACCCTGCAGTGCCCTCCCTAGCCCAGAAAATTCTTTAATCCTGCATACCCTCTTTTTCTAGGGTTGTCAGATTAAAGTGGTTCAAGAGTAGTTAGAGACATTAATTAATCTGAAGACAGTTTTGTAAATTCCACTTCATCGGGAGGGAAAAAAAGCAGCATCAGCAGCAATATTTCAGTTAACATGGTCACCTGGGATGAAGGCTTTGCTGGCTAAAACAAATTATTAGATGTTGAAGAAATAGAATTTATGGATTCTCCTTTGTCTCTCCAAATCTTGTTGATGGAAATGTATTTAGCTAGCTTTCCGAGTCTATCTATCTGTGTAGCTAGGCATTTGAGTGTCATGTGGTATCAAGTCAGGTCAATATCAGGTTGTTTTCAATTATTCCCTTCTGACATCTTAATTTTATTGGTCAAAAACAGTGCCAGTGCAACACAGCTGGCCTGTGATAACTAATATTTCTGATATCAAAGTCTGTGAAGATAATAATTTGAGTTGGAGATAGTCATCAAGAACATAACAAGAACACATAGCCAGAGCATGGGGTTGCATCACTGATCATCTTGGCGAACAGCCATTGATGGATGTATCCTCCACAAACTTATCTTATTATTTCTTTAATTTAATTGTACTTTTGGCCTCACAACATCCTTCGGCAACGAATTCAACAGACTGACTGTGTTGTGTGAAAAAATATTTCCTTATGATTGTTTCAACCCTGCTGCCTATTAATGTACGTAGATAATTCCCAAATTGTGTGTTATGTGAAAGGTTAAATGACACTTACCTATTCATTTTCTCCATACCATTCATTGTTTTATAGACCTCTATTATATTCCTCCCCATTAGTTGTCTCTTTTCTAAACTGAGTGGTTCCAGTCTTTTTAATCTCTCCTCGTATTGAAGCCATTCCATGCCCCTAATCATTTCTGTTGCCCTTCTCTGAAGCTTTTCCAATTCCAGTACAACTTTTTTTGATCTGAGGCCACCAGAATGGCATACAGTATTAAAGGCATGAGTATTACATGTATTTATATAGCAACACTATATTTTCTTTTATTATACACCCCTTTCCTTACTGGCCTTCATTCAGCTTGTGTATAAACTCCACAGAATATAAGTGATTTGGAACACCTAGTGTGACTCGTTCATCTGATCATTGTAAAGACATAAGCAAAGGAAAAAAACATTTTTGTTAAGTCATTACTAGCAGAAATAATTTAGCTTAAACAAAAAAATCATTCCACTATCTAGAAATTGCCAGTAGCAGTAGGAGATTGATGCATGACTAACATTTGTAGAAAAAAAAATGATCAGAACAGGCTTATTACTTTAACATATTTTCATTTCCAAGAGCTCCATGCTATATGAAAAGTTATGATACACTTTCTTCAGCCCTCTTGTCAATTATCATTTACTGACTGTCATAAAATCAAGCATCACCAGCTTGATGCCAAAGAAGTGCTACCATGGTCCTGATGCACATCTAGGCTGCTTGAAGATAGATATATATATATATAGATATATATATCTATATATATATATAAACACAACAGGGAAAAAAGAGAGTTGTGTGTATTACCACAGTGGCTCATGTAAAAGCTCCACATCTCCCACATCTAGCAAAGAGGCTGGAGGATGACAATTTTATTCACCACTTAACACAGGAGTGGGGAGCCTTTTATGGGCCAGGGCCACTGGACCTACAGAAAAAAATCAGTTGGGACCCCCCCTCCCCCAAAACTCTGAACAACCAACCAAATCCCTCACTGACCTAGCCCCCAACTGAAGAAACCAAAAAAACCCCTCACAGATGTAGCCTCCCCAACTGAGAAGTAGAAGAAAAAAAGACATTCACTTCAGTATCCTCAAGTTCCATCCCAGAGCCTGTAACTTGTAGATTTTGTGGAGCCTTGGGGTGGGGCAAAAAATGAGGGATTCAGTGTACAGGACGGGGCTGCCAGGGAGAGAGCTGGGGATGTGAGGTCTGGGCAGGAGGCAGGGTGCAGGAGTGAGCTGGAAGTGTGGGATCTGGGGGGAGGGAGGGTGCAGGATCAGTGAGGGGGTGTGGGGTCTAGGCAGGAGGGAGGGTGCAGAAGCGGGCTGGGCATGAGGAGCCTGGGCAGGAGGGACAGTGTAGGAACAGGTTTGGCGTGGGGGGATCTGGGCGGGAGGGGCAGGGGATTGGGGCATCGACTGGGTGCAGTTCCCAGGTGATGCAACTGGCTGTGTGAGATTCAGGTAAGCCTTATAAAAAGGACTTTGTCCACTTCTGACTGTAGAAAACAAATTAAAGCACACTCATTTCCCTCTAGTACTTAAAACCAGAGTAGAGCATCCCAAATGTTTTCACTGCAATTTGAAGTTAATAGGCCAATTCTTTTAAACTATTGCTACTTATCAGACAGGATTCATTCACTAAAGAATAAAGCTGGCTTCAGGCAAAAGCCTATGAGGAGACATCACTTGTATTATTTCTGACTAAGACTATAAGGGTAAACCACAACTTTCCTGGCTCTTTGCCCATTGTTTATTATAAAGGAAAACCTCAGAAGTGCAGTGTCTATTATAGCCATAACTTGATAATCTGACACACTTCTTAACCCTACTACGAGTGAGGACCAGTTGAACTCTAACCCAGTCATCACAGTTACAGAAATAAGATAATTTAAAGAAAGGAATCAGCAAAAAGACTTGGACCTAGTAGTCTTCTCTGTTTAAAATCACTTAAAAAACCAGGAATGGGGAAAAGATTAAATATGTAGTGAAGCATATTTTAGCTAATGCAAAGAATTTTCTATTTTTCTCATTAAGTGCATCATCACCACTGGGCAAATATATCTTTCAAAAAAGTCTGGACAACAGCTTTTTGATGATGCTGGAAGAACAGCTAGCCAAAGACTCAAAAAGTAATAGCAATTTTAAAAAAAAGTATATCAGAAGTAGGAAGCCTGCTAAACAACCAGTGGAGCCACTGGATGATCAAGATGCTAAAGAAGCACTCAAAGATAATAAGAAGACTGTGGAGAAACCACATGAATTATTTGAATTGGTTTTCACAGCTAAGCATGAGAGGGAGATTCCCAAACCTGAGCCATTCTTTTTACATGAGAAATCTGAGGAACTGTCCCAGATTGAGGTGTCATTAGAAGAAGGTTTTGGAACAGAGTCATCGAGATTGACATAAATGAGCAAATGTAGAAAGAGATTGAACCAAGATGAGCCAGAAACACAGGATGAACCTGGAATAGGATTGTTCTCAATAAACCTTGCAGAAAAGACATTTGGAATAGTGCTCTGTTTTGGCACAGCTAAAGCAATGCTTAAGGTTTGAAAACGAGAAGAAAATGTTACTGGAAACCAAACAGATTATAGTCCTTTTTTGTTAAAACATAGAAAATGGTAATAGTTTATACACTTGACAAAATTCCCATTTAATAAATTTACTAAAAAAAATTAAACAGAAAAATTTCAACAATCTTTTTTTAATAAATCCAAAATAAAAATTAACTTAATAACAGTAACACTGTATTTCTGAAAAATGCAATCATTTAAATAAAGCATGTACATTTTCCTTTTATTTATAAAAATATTGAGTTAATGACCTGAGCAATGCCAGGGAAGTCTGCTAGTATATTATAAAGTGTGCTAAAAAGTTAGATAATTTATGACAAGCATACATTATATTTTATTAAACATATTCTGGGAAACATGTTGTACAAATATATTCATGTAAAATTTTGTATAAATAAGAAATATATATATGTATGACCTTGCTATGTACATACATAATTATCACAACTGTTGCATTGGCTATTTGTGTGCTCAACTGATTAGCAATACACTTGTCTGGAAAAGTTATGCATGCTAATTAGGCAAAGGGTCATCAGAAATAGAATACGATAGAAAGAAAGGTCCAGAATTTGTCTGTGTACATATAAATAAAAAATACTCTAAAATGTATTCACCATAGCATACCTCTAAAAATTATGTTTTTAAAGCAGGGATAATGGCACTTTCTTTGGCATGAAATTTATCATTGACTAAGCATTCAAGCCAGCATGCCACTGGTTATCGTCCAAGCTCTCCCCTCTTCCCCCACATCACCGTCTGCTGTATAAGCTAATAGCGTTCAGGCTTTGCATCCTTCCTACTTCTCACCTCTTTTCTTCGCCTGCAGCTACATTTTTAAACAATAAACTGTAAAAGGAACAGGATCTGCCCACCTGATATAGTGAGCTATAGTACTACATTTTCAAACTTTCATTTCTATTACATTACAGGTGTTAGGAATGAAACCTAATGTCTCATCAATGAAGTTACTTAGCCAAATATAAACTGGAGTACCTACCTATCTGATGGTATGAGTAGTCATATCTACCTATCTATGAAGGGATATTTATACATTTTAAGTAAAACTATCTGAATTTAAACTCAGAATATGTGAATCTCCAACTAGAGGGTGGGGGAAACAACAAACAACCACCATACTTAGCATCTCCATTACAGTAACCCTTAACAGAATTATCCTTTTAAACAGTAGTTCTTTTGGACTGATAAATATAGGTACCGTTGCATTATTCATTTATTTTAAGTATTTCGTAACACTGTCTAAGGTGCTATAAAAGTTAATATTTTCCAGTTCAAAGCCATCCTAAGCCAGTTGTGACCAAGAACTGTTGTCTGGTGAAAACTGTTGAATGGACTGAGTGAAGAAGCTGTACTGAACTCAGAGGACCACAAAAATGCCTATCACTATTAACATACCCTGGGTAACATTCAAACTCTGCTTTTCTTAATTATTGTCTCATTACAGAAATAAAACAATACATAGTGACAGTGTATAAAAGTTACAGCATTGAACTGGGAGTCAAAAAACATAGCTTCTGCCTTTGGCTCTGCGTGCTATGTAATCTTGAGCAATTTCATTTTTCTCTACCTCACTTTCTCTAGTTGTAAAACTGGATTATTGATACTTATCTTCTTTTGTGTCACTTGCATACACTTACAGAAGAAAAGTGTGAGTTAAGAGTTAAATAATAATAAATAATAATTATTTGAAAAATTCCCCTTTTACTGTGGCAATTTTTTTATAAACAAAAAAGGCAGCTGTGAAAAAAATTAGAAAACGTGGGATACTGTTTTAGAATTATACAAGTAAGCAAAGGATTGAGAGAGTTTAGTCCAAAGTTAAAAAATACCCTTATATATAATGTATATGCACCAGACACATATATTATACATTGAATAATATGGGTATAAAAGTTTATGAGCAAGAATTAGATATGGCAATTTAATTCATAAGTGGCAAAACTATACAGGAAACCCCCGACATGCGACCGTTCGAGTTCTGACCCCCTGCACTTACAACCATTTTTGTAAGTGTGGAAGGGGCTGAAAACCGCAGACTTATATCCTCAGCCTGCATTTACAATGGCACACAGCGCCTACCATAAATGAGGATTTGAGTTACGATGCCCCCGACTTGAGATGCTTTCCCGAGAACCAATCGTGTCGCAAGTCCAGGGCCACCTGTATTTTATAGGTCAATCCAGACTCCTGTCAGTTAAATCATTATAACACTAAATGTACTCATGTTTTTGTTTGTGCCCCATTTTGGAGCAGCCTTATTTGAGGGGGGAAGGGGAGAAAGCTTTATTAGTACTATTTTTAGTATCCTGCCAACTATAAAGCTAAGCTGACTTAAATAGATGCACAGATCTTTTAACATGGGTCTGATTTTTAGCATGTATAAATACTTGCATGACGCTGTAGTGTGAATCTTTAAAAATCTTGAAAATGTTAATATATCCACATCATACCATGCTATTTATGTCAGAACATCTATTTTAGAAAGTGCTAGAGATTTTAAAAATATGTATTGATGATTCTGTAATCCTCCATCTATAAAGCCATGATTACTTAGTACCTTGAAGTTTAACCGTAACAGATTTTACACCATGAGAAACAATAAGAACAATACATTTTAGAAAGCTTTAAAAATAGTATTCTAGCACTGAAAAGTTAGTTTTTAAAAATGAAAATTTTAGAAATTTATACTTTTAAGAATTTGATATGTTTTACACACTGCCATCAAATCAAAGCTCTGACATATACTTAGTTAACATATTAATGGCAGTAATCCAAAAAGGGCAGAGAATGCTGTTAAAAATGTGTATTTACTGTTAAAACCAAATTCCTAAAGTCTTTAACAAATATTGCTTTTATTATTAAAAAGTTTCCTTACTTAGAATAGGCTGGAGCAACCCAGTAGGGGTTATCCTCAGCTTCCTTTGCATGTCGTAAAATGGCCTCTCGGGGGTTGCTATCATCAGTCTTATCCAGTGCAATATTCTTGACTATGTATGATGACAATGTACCTCCATGAGTTCCAACACGGCCTCCACGACCTATAATAGAAAAGAAAAAATATTTTAGAAAGTAAAGAAATGAACACATAGGCAAAATGTGAAGTACTGTGCATCTAATATTTATCTAGAAGTATAATGAAGTTAAATGTTACTAGTAAGAAAAGAGACATGGGGAGGAAAAGAAAATAGCATTTAGAGTAGTGTTGTACTGAATATTTTATGGACCTAAGCAAAAAGATACTCATTGTTATTATTTATTTGTATGGCAGTAGCACTCCAGATATTGTACACACACATAATGAAGAGAGCAGTCCCTGCCCCCAAACAAATTACAATGCAAATATAATTTCATGAGCAAAACTACTTACAGAACTCTGAAGTAGGTTTCCCATTTACTTATAACAATCTGAAAAGACTAAATCTGGGTTACCTGGTCCTGCTACTGGAGGTTCTGGTTTGTGAGATTTCAAGGGATCCAGCCTATCCTTTTCCAACTGTTTCCTGGTACTTCGTTGCCGTGGTTCACGAAACATTGGAAGGGCATGAGCTAAAGAGAAGATTCACAGTTTGAGAAAACAATTCTAAATGTTAGCAACCATATTTATTTTTACATCTCTAACCTAATGAGGCCAGATTGATTTTGGCCCTTAGGAGGAGAGGATACCATCCCTTGTATGATACCAGTGCTGTCATACTTGCATACCTCCATATTGGTTTATCATATAGGGCTCTGTTCTGTTTTTTTTTTTTAAGTCCAAAGCAACCTGTTCTCCATAACTTCTCCAGAAATTATTCCCTAGTCTAATAAATTACCTGGGCAATTTAGACTTATTTAGCTCATTCCTTACCAGCCAGCTGCTCTTTTTTGAGCTTCCATTTTTTCCACATCTTTCTAATACTGAGGTGTTGAAACATCAAAAATCCAGACATAGTTTTACAGCAAAGTGACAGATGGGGGATTATCTCCTCCCTGATCCAAGATTTGATATACTTCTGCATATGCTGCCAGAATCAATTCGCCTCCCAGTAATGAGGCAAATTTAGGTTGGCAGGACCTAATTACTGCAGTCAGAATTTGGCTGGGACACTGGGATTTAACACCTCTTGAGAAAGTTGCCCTGGTATTTTTAATGGCTACAAACTGTCAATATGTTGCTGTTAACCTTTAACAAAAAGACAGTATCTTCAGCAGTACAGTGGCCTCTAGTATGGGGGCACTGGCTCTATATTGACTCAGAACTATCCACTGAATCATCATTATCACTTTCCGAGTTATTCTAGCAGGTCCGCTTAATTTATTAGATTTAATGAAATCACAACCCAGATGATATGGCTGTGGATCTTTAAGAATAAATGTTTAGAGTTTATTTTTGCAGACTTCATGAAGTATGAAAAGTCTGTCTGTTGGCAAGTGGCAAGCTTGATCAGTTTGCACTGGGTATTTGAGCCGACTAATATACAGATCCAAGATTTTGCCACATGTGGAGTTAAGCTTGTTTTAGGAAAGTTCAGCTGAGTAATAATATGCTGTATTTTAAAAGTAACGCCTAATCCCTAAAGTGACGATCCTGTATTTTAAGCAATTAGTATATGCAATTCTGACATTCAAATATGGTCTGTTATGCTTTCTTGGTAAAAAGATGCTTTATGTTCCCTATAATGAAAGGGGCTTCTGAAAAGTTTTCAAACAAGCAACAAACCTACTAAAAACAGTTAAGTGAAACTCCAAAATGTATCAATTTAGAAACAATTTCAGTGCATTGCTCTGTATAGAGCTATTCTTATTAGGTTTCCATAATTATGTGCAAGAAAGAACCAGACAAATCCTCATGATAAAGCTAATGTTTTAAAAAATTAGAGACATCCGTATTTATGTATCTAATGATGGGATTTCTAAAAGGCCATAAGTGACTCAGACAGACTGATCCCACTGAATTTTAGGCTCCATTTTTTTAAAAAAATTGCATAATCAAAGCATTTTACAATACAAACATTAATTAATGAAAGTATGCACACTATTCCTGTTTATATTATAAGCTGTTCAATTTTATAATTAAGGTTGCCTAAAATTACCTGTTATAAAGCTTGTCTATTCATGTGCTTTACAACTAATATGGACTAGGTGCTTCTGAGAGTGAAGTTCAGAAACAAGTAATTTTGCCAATGTTAACATTTTTTTGACCACTTCTTTGAACAGCCCCTAGCATCAACACAGTTTTTAGTAGAAACTTGAAATTTTGCAGGTAGGTAGTTCTGAGTGTTATTTTATCTGTTCATATAAAAATTCCATGTATCTTTGGCTGAGTTCTAAGATTTGGAAAATCACCACTTGCACTTCTCCCTTAAGTCTGTGAACATCTCATTGGCATAGTGCATGCTCCCAGGTGTCAGAGATCTGCATCAAATTGAACAGACCAACCTAAACCTGTCTTTTCCTGGTGTCTAAGTTTTTATCTTTGTAATCTTAAGGAATTTTTCATGGAGGTTTTTTTTTGTATGAAATATATTACACACACTTTAAAAGGCCATCTTGACTCTTTGAAGGAAACTTTAGACCATGCAGAATGTCATCAGCTCAAGTTTGTATTTTCACCTTGTACATAACAAAATATTAATAATTATACAGGGTACAAGCAATAACATTTTCATTTGATGGGTAGTAAACTGGACTAGCTTCTGGGTTATACCCAGTCTCCTCTGAAGTGTTAACATTTGAAACCAATGTGCAAATATGGTAGATAGTTTGACTTTTTGAGATGGGGAAATATAAAGGTAAAAGTCCCAAGAAACGAATCAAGGTCCCCATATACATATATGCTTAAATTACTTACGTGTTATAATGTAATCCTGTGTAAGAGTCTCTGCCTGTCTGGCCTTTCTTTTTGTTTTAACCACACATAATTTTGCTCCCCTAAGAGAAAAAATAAAGTGGCTTAATTTATTTCTTTATAACAGAAGTACAAAGTATTTGTTCAAGATAAAATTTGTGCGCAGGTTGACTAATACTTTTACAAATGTATGAATACATTTGTGTATATGCATCTGTGTATAAGGGGTTGGTGCATTTGTTATAATGTGACTTAACATCAGAGGTGGAAATGAGTTTGGTAGTTTCTTTCTTATACTTTGCTTGTCTGCATCCCAAAAAACACCATACAGTTTTCAACTATTCAGGGAACCCAAGCTGTGATGTCAAACCACTACTTAGCACTCAAAAACATACACACAAAAATTTAAACTTGGTCCCAGAAATCTTGAAAACCTGAGCTTGTCCCCATAATCAAGCATTAAAGCTACAATCAGCATCCAATATGAAATACAGCTTGAAATTTAAGAGTCTAATATTCCTTTGGCTGCTAGAGAGAGAAGCATCTGAGCATGCAAATGAACAAGTGTCTGTACATACAGGAGGGAACAGTGCCACGCAAAAAATCAGCTGTGTGTTCTCTGTCCGCAATCAGGGAGAAAGTGTATATGGAGTAGCAGAAAAACCATTACAAGAGGACATTAATTACCAACCAAGTCTTTAAATTCATCCTGCCACTCTCAACTGCTAGCTTCCCTTTTCATTAATTGCTTCTGCCTTTCCAACCTTTAGATAGGCAGTCAATAGCCATGGGTAGCAGCAAGAGTGAAACAGATGGGAAATTCTCTCATTCCATTCCTCACCCCCTTCTCAAATGTGGGTTTTCAACAAAACTACGCAGACCACTGCAATTCAAAGTAAGAGTAGGACTCCTAAACAAAATTCTACTTCAGAAAAAACAAATATGACTAAATTAACAATCTTTGCAAACACCACTTTGGGAACTGGAAGGGAGATGCTAGTCAGATATTCTTAATGCAGTTTCTACATTGTACACTGATGGAACCTCATGAGAAATATTTAAAGCCTCATATAAAGTTCAAAATTTGAATATCCAAGTACACTGTGGAACTGAGGGCTCAAAGGAAAATGCACTACTTCTGAAAATCATAAGTTACTATATTTTAACTCACTGCAACATAAATTATTAGAAACTAAGTTCCTCACCTTTTAATATGAGCAGTCTCAGTTTGAGAAAAAACACATTTTAATCACAATAAGGTAATTATTAAATACCTCTGGCTTTTGATGGGATCATAATATACTTTAGCCAATCCATTTCCTGTTCCAACCATGATCTGGTTCAGCTTGGGATGCCAAAGACAACGCACAACACTCTGAAATAAAATTACATATTGATATTGGATCAGTGTTTTTGTCTTTCAAACCATTTAGCTCTTGAAATCAGGTAATTTTGTGAGTTTTTTTATGTAATAAATGAAGCTCTTGCCCTCTGATTCTTACTTCATAGGGTGCATCTACACAGCACCTGAAACTCGAAATAAGATACGTAATTTGCGCTATGCAAATTGCGTCGCTTATTTCGAGTCTATTTAGAAATAGTTTATTTAATCATTTGGAGCTGTCTACACAGCGCCCAATTTCAAAATACAGCGCTATTTCGAGCCATCCCTTACTCCCCATACAATGAGGTTTACAGGGATGGCCAAATAGTGGGTCCGCTATATTTCAAAATAGCGGATGTGTTCAATAGATGAGGGGTAGCTATTTCGGGATACCAGAGGTATGTATAGACATACCCATATAGTGTTTCTTCCCTATAGAACTAGAATTTTCATACACAATGCTATACACTCACTCATTGACTCAGTGACAACTTAAACACAGTCAGTTTTCATTATGATTTCTTCTTTCCCCAGGATGTCCTAAAGAACTAATCCAATTTCACTCTGTCTGCAGTCAGTGCCTCAGCCTGTACTCCTGGAATGATACTTCTGCCCTTCTTTTGATCAGTACACAAACTGATTTTAGACTGTCAGAGCCTTCGTAGCTTTACACACACAATATGCTCCTCCATATGACATATCACCCAACATGCTCCAAGTTCAAACCGAAATTAATTCAGTGAAGTCATATGGCCAGTATTATATAGGAGGTCAGACTACATAATCACAGTCGGCTCTTTGGTTTAATAATCTATGAAACTATGAAAACTAGGTTCAATTTGAATTCCAAAACCAAAATGAAAAATCTCTTTGAATGGTCAAGATGATTGATGCTTTCTGGCCATGAAAGCCGCTGGGGGGTGTGTGTGTGTGTGTGTGTGTGTGTGTGTGTGTGTGTGTGTGTGTGTGTGTGTGTGTGTGTGTGTGTGTGTGTGTGTGTGTGTGTGTGTGTGTGTGTGTGTGAGCAAGCATAGCGAGCAGTGGGCGCAGTCCCCTAGTAATGATTTAAATTATAAGAGGGTGTGAATGAAAATATAATACTACGAATTTGGAGATGGGATATATTTTAGGGAATTATGATATTTACTTTGGTGACCTAGAAGTGAATGGCTATTTGTCCCCTATTGACAATTTTCAAGCCTTCCATCCCTTCCTAATCCCAGCTTTCTTTCCTATTTCTGGCCTAGCATTATTATAGTTTTATTTGGATGTTAAACATGAGCAACATGCTAATATGCTAGTGGAATGCCTGATTCGGAAAAACCATAAATCTGTTAAGATCTAATCAGTTGGACCTTCTTTTGGCTATAAAATAAATATAGGCTTTTTTTCAATTATTTATTGATAAATAACTTTCACAGAGCTAAGCCTGAACCAAAATGTGGCAGGTCATATAAGTCTCATCCCACACATCACATAGACACAATAGTTTAAAAAAATGTCACCTCGCTATGCTCTCACACGTATGCAATGTTAAGTATGCAACCATATTAAAGGTCTAAGCTTATTTTACAGGTAGCGATGTAATGTTAATTTTCTTGAAGTCCAGCAACTCTGTGACCCCTGTTACCTACTATGACTAGTTACCAACACAGTCAATGTAGGCCTATTAATGAGCTGTTTATTTTAAAGAAACAATTCTTATTTGTTGCAAAGCAGTTATTACTTAAGTGCTACAAAAATTCTAAAACACACATAGCTAACAGCAGAATTCAAGGTTAAAGGCATGTGGCCTTTTCGTTTATTAATATTTATTGCATGTGTTTAACCAGCCTTTAAAACTTTGTAGTTAATGCAGTTCACCACTTTCTTCTGTCAAGTAAATGTATTTTATAGCATGGTACTGGATACCAGCCAACAAAAACAAATCTTGAGACACTGTGGCTCATGTACTGATGGGAATTGCTACAATTCTAACTTGTCAAACATACACCGCAGACTTAAAAACACTGTGGCACGTGCTTCAGAGCAGGCAGAAGAAAATGCCATAGAACACAGCATTATAAATCTTCTGAAACAGCAAAATGTTCCCAGAATGTAATTTATTCAAAACTGAGTAGTTACAAGATCTGAAGAGTCAAGTAACTTTACTATATCGATAGTGTATAAATTTACAACAGGTGATAAAAATACTCAGATTTTTAGGATCATATCAGAAATACACTCTATTCTGAAAGACTAAAATACTGAATCCTAGGAACTAAATTTTTATAAATCTTCATACAAGTAGTTCCATGGAGCTCAAATTGTGCAAATATGGACAACTCGGGGTTGAGCACTAAATATGGGAAAATTATTTATAAAGTGATAATTATTTACCACTGCATATATTCTGGGAGTCAGCATTAACTTGCCTTTTACACTTAACAATTAACTTAGAATTTTAGGAGGCAGGTGTGTAGTGAGCAACCTAAACTATGAATGGATTAAGGCTTCATGTGACTTCAGTTTTGATATTGAAGTCAGAATTTCAGCTTTCATTTTAAAAAAACCCAACATCCTAATTTTCTATCACTCATGCCTCTAAAGAAAAGCTTGAAAACATGACTTGAGCCGAGTCCACAGTAGGGTTGCCAGATAGTTGAAACAAAAATACTGAACACCCGCCCGCCGCCGCCCCTCCCCTGCCAAAAAAAAAAAAAACGGGAAAAAATTCTGTTGAAGAAAAAAAAAAGGGAGGGGGAAGACCAAAGTTGTTGAGGGGGGGAAAAAAGGACTCCAAGACTTATTAAGCAAAAAAAAAAAAAAAACAAAAAACAAAAAAACCCCCCAGCATTAAAACAGCATGTCCCCTTTAAGAGTGAGTGCAGGGATAGGAACAGGGGAACGGTTGAGCACTAAGACCCAGGGGAGTCATTGCTTCCCCTTGGTCTTTTTGCCGGCAGCCATTTTGTGCCAGCAGCCTTGCGGAACCAGGCAAGCATGGGGTCTGGGGGCACTGGGGCTGGGAGAGGCTCGGGGGGGGCGGGGGGACAGGGGAGGCTGGGTGCTGAGTATTTGTAGGTTGCCAGGTGCCCGGCATTTTCGCCTCCTGGCTGGGGGAAAAAAAATCAGAAAATACCAGACATCATAGGTGTCTGGTATTTTCTGAATTTTTTTTTTTTACCGGACAGGAGGCGAAAATACTGGATTGTCCAGGTGAATACCGGACACCTGGCAACCCTAGCACAGATATTGGGAACTCTGCCAACTCAATCTGTAAAATCCAAAAAGTGTGTGTCAGGAGGCCTCACTCACTGAGCCATGCAGATAAAATCCCAGCCCGAGGCCTTTGTCCCTGCTTCTCTGGAAGGGAACAGGGGCCATTGCACTGGGACAAGGCAAAGTTGTAGGAAGCCTCTCATTATGATATGTGTAGGGCCCCAGATTGTTTTAATCCAACCCAACCCTAAATTCCATCTAATGCTAAAATCAATGAACTTTAAAAAAATCCTGCTTTATTTTAACATTTAGTCTTTGCAATGGCATTACAGCACACCAGCTGGTGCTTATTTTCAACTACACCCAAGAGACAGTAGAGCTCACACTGGAAGTCATAACCACAGTAGTTAGCAGCAAGTTACAAACTCTCACTGCACTTAAGTGATTTTAATTATTAGCAGAGAAGTAACACAGAAGGAGGCTATTAGATTGACAGTGCTTTGTAAAAACAAGGCAAAGTACTGGATTAACCATTAGTAAGGGCTACATAGAAGTTCAGAATGACAACAGCTTTCTAGATTCAAAGTAAAACTACGGGTACAAAAACTGAGTACAAAAACTAGTTTACAGCCACATTTAACTAACTGTTTCTTGCTATGATTAAAACTGAATAAAGCATTATGGAATCTGCAATTTTACAAAGTCACTTAAATCCATTTCCCAGATTTGCGGTGTGGAAGTTGGTGTTGCTTTCTTTAAAGTATTCCTCTGTGAATAGTACATGAAAGACTGCCTATTGATAGCAAACAATAATCCTGAATAAGTCAATGTTACTTTGTGCAAAAATCCTTGATATAAAAGGGGTTTGGTTCGAACTAATGCGTCCCGGCGCGCACTTTCACTTTCGAAACAGCTGTTGATCGGAGTAACGTGCCAGTGAGATCATGCTAATGAAGCGCGGGATATTTAAATCCCCGCTTCATTGACTATTTTGAATGCCTACATTTGCATCCCTAATTCGAACTAGGGTGCAAGTATAGACATACCCTAAGGTGCTTCAGGACCAGTGTTCCCTCAAAGCGACATGGCAGCACAGCTTCACAGGCTGATTAATCACCTGTGAAGCTGTGCTGCTGCACAGCTTAGAGGGAACACTGTACAGGATCACTCATTTTTAAAGTTTTTTTAAGAGTAGATCCATAACTCAAGAAACGTGATTTACAGAAGTAAGATGATCGTGTGCACTGCAACTGAAAAAACTAACAAAAAGCAACAATTAGTAAGACTGCATCAGGCTACATTAATCAAGACTGTTTCTACAAAGAAGCAGATGATTAATTATGAGAGGAGCAGCAATTTAATTGTAGCCGTCACTATGGATAATCAGGGTATTTTTAATAAAAGTCATGGACAAGACATGGGCAAGAAACAAAAAATCCTAGCTCATGATCTGCCCACGACTTATAAATACCAGATTGAATCTTATGGGGTAGGAACCCTAGGGGAGAGGGAGACACCACCCCAGTTGTGGGAAACATCTGAAGGGCCAGTGGTTGCTTCAGTACCTGCCATGTGGGGAGTTTATGGGGGACCAGCAGCTGCTCCAGCCTCTGCCTGAGGCCAGATGCTGCTCTTGCTGCCCTGGGAGCACTGACAGGAGCTGCTGATCCAGGACTGCAGCTCAGGCAGTTCTCAAGGCTAGCTGTATTGGGCTGTTGGAGCAGCAGCTGCTGTGGCAAGCTGTGGAGCCACGGAAGTGGCTGGCTGCAGAGCTGCTCCAGGGACAGCCAATATGGCTGTTGCCAGAGAGGCCTGAGCAGCTGACCTTGGGACCACCTGCTTGGGCTGTTCTGGAGTCAGCCACACTGACCAGTGCAGAACTCACAAAACCTGATCCATAGTTAATGTGAAGGCTTTACTTGCTATTAGAAAATAGATTTCAACCTCCCAGCCCAGGTTCTGCCCACACATTAGTAAATTTTTTCAAAATTCTGAAAACTATTTGGTAAGCAGTTTTTGGACTGAAATTTGCAGTGATTGGGAAAAGCCATTTGGAGGATACAGGGATCAAAAAAGATAGGTAGTAGTCATGTTTTGAAAATTCATACAATGTTTTTTGGGGCCATTTAATGTTTTTAATGTCTTTAATATTTCTTGGAATTTTAAGTTAAATAAATCTGAAAAGACCCTGATGAGATCTACAGATTGGAAAAAACATTTTGTGGTGTTAAACAAATGGCATATTAGAAATGCTCAGATTAGAAAGCGTAAGAGTCCGATATCTCCTCTCTAACCACTCCTTCAAAATAGTAACTCCAAAAACACAGGATAGAGATATTTTTGACTTCACTATCATCATGATTATTTTCAGTTAATAAATTGATTGATTTTGGAAACTGAAGTACATTGATTTTTTAAATTTATAAGAGTAAGATTTTTTGCTAAAATTTACATAAAATATTTATCTTTTGAAATAAATACTATAAACTGAAAATGTATTACTGTTTATTTCTGAAAATTGGAATGCAAATCCATAACATGTATATTTTTTAAATTTCAGACTAACAGTTTCATTTTTTAAGTAAATTACAATAGTCACTTAAGGTTTTTAATGCTAGGTTCTTTCAAATTAAACTCCAGCTTTACAAAAATTTTCCTGGGAATTACTTAAACAGAGGTGTGCTAATAATACTTTGCATTCATATAGTACTTTTCATCCAGAAAGTCTTCGACTCATTATAAAGAAGGTTGACGAAGATCATCACAACATTTATCACTGAAATACAGACCTCTCTGAAATGGAATGCTGCAGCTACTCTGCTCTAGAAATACTACAGTAAATGGAGGCAAAGAAGGAGTTTCACAAGTTTAACATTAAAAGGGTGTGATGCTGAATTCTTGCACAGTGCACTGAAAATTGGCTCTTATGATTTCAGTACAAGAGCTCTCTAAGATTATTAAACTATAAACCCAAAGAGACTACAGGAAAAGTCAAGGATTCAATTAGTTTTAGTAAATAGTTGATCTATTAACCCAGTGAATGAAAAAGATTCCAGAGTCAGCCTGTTGGGCACTTGTGCTCCTCATTCCATCCTAATTGCATAAATATTTATATCTTTGATTATGAAAAAGGTCTTGAGTTTTAATTGGGTTCTACCCATGAAAACTCGTGACCTAATAGATTTGTTAGTTTGTAAGGTACCACGGGATTGCTTGTTGTCTTTAATAAAACTATGATTGTAAAGGTTTTGATGAAACTGCTGGAAAGCTTATTACCAAATAACATTCATGGGAGCCTGGTAGGGAAGGGAAGGTTATTAGTAAATTGCCTAAGTAAAATTATTTATCTGTTCTAACACTTTAAATGTTACAGAGACCATTTTAGACACAATAAAGTACTTGAAAGGGATCAAATGCATCTGTGCATTATGATTAGAAACATGCTGCAACAGTTCCTATTTTAGTTTTATTGTTTTTACAGTACAGCAAAACATATGGAGCTAAGCATGATTATGCAAAATGAAGAAATTACATGGCACTAAAGCAATCCCACAGATTGAAAGCTATGATGCTGTTCATGTTACTTCATGATTTTCAAAAACATAAATATTACTTTATTGATTAATATTCACATAGTTCCCAAGTATACGATGTCTACATTTATGGCTTGAGGGGCAAGGGAGGAAAAAGCAGCAAAGGAAAATCTAGCCAAGCATTATCAACAAAACACTGACCAAATATGACAAAAATATTTAGAAAAAGTACTCCTAATTTCTAGGATCTTATACGCAGAACTCTTAATCAAACTGCAGATTTTATGCCTGCAATCTTATTAGAAGAGTCAAATTCATTTCATTCAATCATTTGATTTCATTAATCAATTTTGAATCCTGCAGTTTTAATGTTTTATTTCTGAGACACTCTCCTCACCTTGACCAGCTCTCTTCTTCTGACTATTTGCCTAAGCTAACATACAGGAAAATTAAAAATGTTCCCTTCAATTGTCATTTTCTTTATTCCTGCGTGCTGCTAAAATTCTGCCTGTGATCTGAAATGGTAGGCATAATTATATTTCCTATTTTGTTCATTCTAGTTGATATTCTGGCAAGAATCCAATGGCATTTAATTATATACATATATCATCCTGATAACACAAAGATATTATTTAATCCAATATGGAGGTATTTATTTGTTCCAGTGATAACTATGGATCAAATTTTTCACTATGTTCAGAAACTCCAAGGATTTAAATATTTTTGGTCCAGACTGGGCTCTCCATACATTTTTATTTGTATAAGTACAGCTCTTAGCACAATGGGACTCACAATCCTGACTGGCACTGCAATATACTGACAGAGATTACTGTCAATAACAACAGTATAACATTACACTACACAAGCAATAATTTAAATTATTGCCTCTCACTGAGAAGGTTAGAGTTATTTCCTCACACTGCTTTCCTGTCTAATCAGCCACTGCTTCCCCTACATCCACCTAAAGAAATAAGTTTTGTATATAAAGTCTCATGTATTTGTCATTCAAAAATGTGAAAGCCCACTTGTGTGAAGCCCATTTCTTTTCATATTTAGCATCTTCAAGCCTTCAATAAAGGAAGGAAGTTACTACCACGTTTAGCTATGCACTGCAGGGTGAGTCTTCAAATCTCCTTCCCCTTCTTCACCTTTGGTATTACCTGTTGTCCTTCAAGTATGGTTCATACCGTTGCTACAGACCTTCAAAACTTATTCTGAGGTTACTGTCTAGCATCACAAAAGTGCAAGGATGTATTTATGAGTATAAGATGAGTCAGAGTATCAATGAGATATTGTGAAATGACTGCCAATAGGTGGAACATATGTATTAGATTAAAAATGGCAACCAGCACCCAGGGCTGGCCCTACCATGAGGCGAACTGAGGCGGCCACCTCAGGTGCCAGACTATGGGGGGGGGGGGGAAGGGGCACCCCTAAGACGCAGAGTGTAGAAAATTGTGTCTGCTGCTGGTGCACATGTAGGTAGCAGAGCAGTACCAGGAGAGGAGTAGAACAGGAAGAAGGCAGAATTGAGACCTTTCAAAGTTTTGGCCCAAGCGAGGAGGCATGGGGGCATCATTTGACCTCCCCGCCTCAGGTGCCAAAATGTTGTGGGCCGGCCCTGCCAGCACCCTACTATGAAGGTAAATTAGAGTACATAAGACAGGGGTGGGCAATAAGCGGCCCACAGGCCTGATGCGGGTTCCCAAGTTTAGCCGTTTGGTGGGCTGCTGTCAGACCCTTCATTCATCTGCGCATCCACAGTTATAGCCTCTTGAAGTTCCTGTTGGCTGCAGTTCACCATTCCCAGTCAACAGGAGCTGCGGGAAGCAGTGGTCCAGTCTACTGTGCTTCCCACAGCTCCCATTGCCAGGAATGGCAATTGGTAGCCAATGGGAGCTGTCAGAGGCCATACCAACGGACACGCAGGTGAATGAAATATCTGGCAACCCACCAGGGGCTAACCCTGGCAAACTGTGTTCAGCCTGCAGGCCGCTTATTATCCACTCCTGATGTAAGAGACGTTTCTTTTTTATTTTTTTCATGTTTCTATAATGAACAACTGGACCATTTTTTATAATTGAGGATTAACACTGGAAATTGAAAAGGAATAGGCAAAACACTGGATTTTTACACAGCAGCACCTATTACAGCAGCAGTAGTATATTTCAGTTGTTTCCCTTCATTTAGCTTTCCTTACTATGATGCTTTAAGAACATGTCTTCAAAAAAAATGAAATAGCTATGAAATTATTCAAAAATGATTGATGAGGTAATGCGACAGCTACACTTGCAGTCAGATCTGAGACAGAAGGTGCATCTGCTAAGCTAGGGGGAGAGGTAGATACACTGGAGGGCAAGGATAGGGTCCAGAGTGACCTAGACAGATTAGAGGATTGGGCCAAAAGAAATCTGATGAGGTTCAACAAGGACAAGTGTAGAGTCCTGCACTTGGGATGGAAGAATCCCAAGCATTGTTACAGGCTGGGGACCGAATGGCTAAGTAGCAGTTCTGCAGAAAAGGACCCGGGGATTACAGTGGATGAGAAGCTGGATATGAGTCAACAGTCAACAAGAAGGCTAATGGCATATTAGGTTGCATTAGGAGGAGCATTGCCAGCAGATCTAGAGAAGTGATTATTCCCCTTTATTCGGCTCTGATGAGGCCACACCTGGAGTACTGTGTCCAGTTCTGGGCCCCCCACTATAGAAAGGATGTGGACGCATTGGAGAGGGTCCAGCGGAGGGTGACCAAAATGATTAGGGGGCTGGAGCGCATGACTTTTGAGGAGGGACTGAGGGATTTGGGTTTGTTTAGTCTACAGAAGAGAAGAGTGAGGGGGGATTTGATAGCAGCCTTCAACTTCCTGAAGGGAGGTTCCAAAGAGGATGGAGAGAGGCTGTTCACAGTAGTGACGGATGGCAGAACAAGGAGCAATGGTCTCAAGTTACAGTGGGAGTGGTCTAGGTTGGATATTAGGGAAAACTATTTCACTGGGAGGGTGGTGAAGTACTGGAATGGGTTACTTAAGGAGGTGGTGGAATCTCCATCCCTAGAGGTTTTTAAGTCTCGGTTTGACAAAGCCCTGGCTACATTGATTTAGTTGGGATTGGTCCTCCCTTGAGCAGGGGACTGGACTTGATGACCTCTTGAGGTCTCTTCCAGCTCTACGATTCTATGATTCTACACTGCAGGGCTTAACTTGAAATAAGCTATGCAAACTCAGCTATGTCAATTGTGTAGCTTATTTCAAAATAGGGAGCCTCTACACAGCACTTATTTCAAAATAGAGCATTCTTTCTCCAACTTCCCTTATTCCTCGTACAATGAGGGTTACAGGAGTCGGAGTAAGAAGTCCTCCAGCTTGACAGTATTTTGACACTTTTTCTGCCTGCTGTGTAGTCGCAGACTAAGTTATTTCAGAATAGTATTAGTTATTTTGAAATAGGGTTGCAGTGTAGACGTACCCAGAGAGTTCACGTGTGGCTTCCTATCAGGTACTGTCATCATAATATTTTAGGGAACAGCGTTATTCCACTATATTCCTTAAACTTGCCAATCATCTTAAAATCTTAATTTAATAAAAAAAAACAGTACAAAATCAGCTTACTCTTTCCCACTTTGCTTTCAGCTAGATGTAAAGCAAAACAGGTGAAATCTTCTGGTTCAGCAACCAGAAAAAGTCAATCTCACTGGAAGACCGTGAGAACTTCTTATCTACAATGGCATACGTTTTACAAGTAGTCAGTGAAAACAGCAGAAAAGCTAGAGGAATAACAATTACAAAACAAACTCTGAGCAGGACCAATCAGATAGTACATGATGTTTGCAATTCATAGATAAAGTCACCAAGGCTGAGCACAGAATTTCTGATTTAGGAGATTTAGGAGAGTGAATTAAAAACTATAACAGAATGCAACAAGTAGAGAAGATAAAAATACCAACAACTTTACATTTATTAAAGCTTCCTGCTAATCTGTGTGGCCTCAATTTGAAAGGTCAAATAGTCAGCTCAAGAGGTACTTGAAACTGACTGAGGATTAAAAAAAAAAACCCCTCTATAATACTGTTTCAGGTTCTGTTTTCAGCCTATAAAACAGTGACAGCAGGAGCTGCTGATAAAAATATTTTTGTTAAAAAAGCAAAATCTTCTTTCAAAAGTGCCAATTATTTTCTGCCTCAGTGGCCATGACAATGTGTGCTGGGATCTGTTTGAATGGTGTCATTTTGATTTGCTGCACTTGGCCACCCATACAGCAAGATAAACAGCCTGTCAGCAAAAGAGATACTGAAATGCATAAAAAGACATTTTGACAGTGATAGTAAGGCTCCATATTTACAGGCCACCATAACAGCAACCAAGTAGGCTCTCCTGACAGAGTGTTTGTCTAAACGGTAATTTTTATGTCAGCATTGCTGATGGACCCCCAGCCTCTCAACATCATTGTAAGTATCCAGGTAGCAAATTTATTTAATGTATCTATATAATCTAACGTAAATCATATCTTCAGATTTTCAATACTGTAATTTCATACTGAAGAACTGGTTATTTTTAATGACTTTAATACAGTGCCATCTATTGTCTTTAAATCATTTAAATATAATTAAGCAATATTATTTCTGAAAGTCCTCATGCTGCTTATTTGCATGATTTTTTTAAAGATAGGATAAATTGATGAACACAGTAACTTTGTCTGACACCAAAGTGTAATAGTTATAGGGAGCTGCATTTATATTTAAGAGGTAAAGTAAATAATTATATTTATAATAATATTAATTAATATTAATAAAATTTAAAAACAAACACCCTTACCTATGATACTACACATAGCTGAAGATAACATATTAAGTTTTAAAAAGTTCGGTTTTACAACATCTAAATGTTGTCTATTGACCTAATATTGACAATCTGTCATTAAACATCTTATGATTTTTAAATTAAGAGCAGGGATATTAACCTCAGCATCCTGGACACATTCTAATTTTGGGAAATACATTCTGCTCTGCTAATTTTCCCCTGAATTTAAGAAGCAGAAAGAATATTCACCACTTCCTGTCTCTGTCTTAAATTACATAGTATTGAAATTTTCTGTTAAACTGTTGATATGTTTCACCAAAGGACATTAAAATAAAAAGAATGTCACACATTTTTCTACTTTTAGTTATGCCCGTAGCCACTCCTGTGACTTCAGTAGGGTTGCACAGACTCAGCAGAGGGCAGAATAGTACCTTGTGTAAAAAAAAAAAAAAAATACAAAAAATTCTGAAAAAATAAGAGTAATATTTCAAAGCAACACATTTTATTTTAACCACATACATTCTAATAAAAAGAATGGGAGTCAAAACAATGAAAACACTGAGAAACACTTTGAAGTTTGGTGCTTGAGATGAAATTTCAATAATCAAATGTAAAAATTAAAAAAATACCTAATTCACAGTACTTGGCTTCTTAATTTTTCACAACATAATGAATTAAAGATGAGGAAATCCATTCTTAATGCCTCAAAATCATCTCATCTGAAGAAGCAGGTTTTGCCCAAGAAAGCTCATGAGATTACACATTTTTTTTAGTGTCTAAGGTACCACAGGACTACGCATTGTTTTTAAAGTTACAGACTAACATAGCTACCCCTCTGAGACATATTTAATGTGGTTTGCTGGAATTTCATGGAAAATTTTCTTGAATGTAAAATTTGAAACATAAACTGACAAAAGCAGGAAATTAAAAGCAAAGCCCTATTCTTCAAGTTAAAAATATTCAATAAGGGCCCAGTCCTGAAAAGATTTATATGGGTTTAGTTTTATAGAGAGTTCAACTGACTTAGATGACAGGAGTAAATCTTTCCAGAATTGGGCCCTTAGTTTGTATTAATAAGAGTTCACTTTGAAGGTATGTTTTAGTGGAGTCTTTCCTCTGACTTGCCCACCTCCAAAATATTATACTTTCTTGAAAACAATTTTATACCCTTAAATAATACATTTAAAACTTTGGAAATTAATGGTTAAGGCATTCAGTCAAGCTCCTCGATGGCACAAAATCTTTTACTCCTGACTCTCCAGCCATCTGATTTACACTGCTTACCACACTTGCATTTAACTCCTACAGTTTGCATGCGTGTACACACACACACACACACACACACACACACACACACACACACACACACACACACACACACACACACACACACACACACACACACACACACAAAAACCCAACAATTTTAGGACACTATAAAATCCCCTATGTGCCAACATATACCACAAGATTACTCATTACAAAACATCAACAGGAAGGATTGTGTCTGAGTGCACTAAGCTGGATGCTCTGGGTTGCTGCAATGGTTGGGACTGTTCTAATTTTCATAGAGGAGCAAAATGATTTCTGGCTACCTCCAGGGTGAAAATGTGATGTAAATACACCTTTGCACCCCATACCTCCTGTAATGCACCTAGCTCAGAATCAGAGACTATAATGTTAAAAACATTTTTCTGATTTTCCCAAACATCCTAGAATAAATGTTTCCTTGGATGAGATGTGGCTATGAAATTTCAGGAGGCATTCATGTATTTCTTGGGGCACTGAGGGTGGACAGAAAGTCAAACATGTAATTGGAGCTAGTTTTAATTTTGGATTAACTGTTGACACTATAAAATAAAATGCAAGGTTGTAAGGTGTTATTAGGGAACAATAATTAAGGTCTGTATGCACAGAGGGGAACAAAACTACAAAGAAATCATGGTCTAGTTAGATAAGTACGGGTATGTCTACACAGCAAAGTTATTTCGAAATAACAGCCATTATTTCAAAATAACGTTACTAGCGTCTACACAGCCAAACCACTATTTCGAAATTAATTCAAAATAGCAGAGCACTTATTTCGAATTTGCTAAACCTCATTCCATGAGGAATAATGCCAAATTCGAAATAGCTATTTCAAAATAAGTCCTGTGTAGACACTTACTTCGAAATAGGGGGCCTCCAGCCTTCCCAGGGTGCTCTGGTGGCCACTCTAGCCTCAACCAAGAACACTCCTCTCCCTCTCCCCTCCCCGGAGCCCTTAAAGGGGTTGACTCTGGCCATAGTGCCTGTGCCAGCTCCAATCCTGCAAGGCCAGAGCCAGCAGTCACTGCCCCTGACCCAGTTGCCCCAAAACATGAGCCAGCAAGCCACTGGCAGCCAGCTTTCCACCGCTCCCCAGGAGCAGTCTGCCAGCTCTCAGGAGCCTGCCAAGGCCTGGAGAAGGCGGGTGCCTTCCTGGCCCAGGGTGGAGATCATGGACCTTATTCAGGTTTGGGGGGGGTTGCCCCCAACATCCATGATCTCCGCACTAGACAAGGGAACACGGCCGTCTATGGTAGGATAGCTGCCAGCCTGGCCATCAAAGGCCACATGCGAACCCAGGAGCAGGTTTGCATGAAAATCAAGTTGGTCCGGCGAGACCCCCAACCCTGAGCTTCCACTCCTCCTCCTTCCCCTTGCTTCCTCCTTCCAGCTCCCTCCTCCCAGGTTTCCCCCTCCCCTCTCCCGCCTCTTTTCCCCAGTCTCACCAGAGTTTCATTCCCCCCCAGTTTTGTTAAATAAAGAGAGTTTGTGTTCATGAAAATATGTGTATTTTATTGACATCAGGAAGGGGGGCTAGGAAGGGGTAAGTGGAAGGACGTGAGGGAGAAATGAGGCACAAGCCCCCAGTGGGGCAGACCAGGGCGGCTCTTAGTGCTCCTCAGGGTGGAAGCTCTCCCACAGGGCCTCCTGGATACTGACAGCCCCCAGATGGACCTCCTGGATGGCAGCCTGCACAAAGTGCAGCCAGGCTCACAGAAACGCGTCCACGAGAAGCACCAGAGTGCCCAAGGGCAGCTCTATCTCCATATTGCAGAGTGCTGTGGTGTCCCAAGTGAGGCAACCAGACCACGCAGAGACAAAATGCTTTGCTGTCCCTCATCGAGGTAGGCAAGCAAGCAGGGAAAGCTGAGAACCGGCTGTCCAGGGGCGGTCCCTTTAAGCACAGGCCTCAGATAGCCTCAGGCAGCAGCCACACAAAGTAACTCCTGACCTGGTGCCCTGCCGGACCTGGTTCCAGTCGGCCTTAAATGCAATTCAGCGTCCACTCAGTGTGGACGCGCTATTTCGAAATAGCAAAACTCTATTTCGAAATGCATTTTGTGTGTAGACGTGCTATTTTGAAATAACTTATTTCGAAATAATGCTATAGTGTAGACATACCCTAAGAGAAAAAGCAGATACAGGCAATGAACCCCTTTCATCCCCTCCCTTAACCACTTTCCCCCCCTCTGCAAAATATCTGCATGGCCCAACAGCTGCATTAATTAGTATGCTCCCATCCAAGAACAGCAGAAGACCAGCATTAAGAAACGACAGAAAGTTAATGCTGCTTGTGACAATATTAATTTCCACTGCACATTGTGCAATCTCTCTTTATTGGTGTTTTAGAGTAGCGTGGTGAGATAGATCTGCCATTGGCTTCTACCATGCTGCTATGGCTAGGAAGGGGTGGTCTGTGCCCCACTTTTCCTACAGACCAGAGGAGGGAGAGAATGCAGATTCCATGGCTCTTAGAGAAGAGCTGTGTTTTTAATTAGCTTTCTTCCCTCCTTCCACAACAGGGGCTTATGAGCTGATGACAGTTACAGGGCGTCCCCACTATAAGTCACCCCATTATACATCCATTCCGCACTAAAGTCGTTGATGCTTGTAGGAACTGATGCGTTATAAGCCCTCCCATTCCCCGCCCTTAAGTCGCGGAAAAACCCCCAAACCCACAATTTGTGCAAATGGAAGTCAGCCGTGGGAAAAAATTCCCCACTTTAAGTTGTTTCACTCTAAGTCCAAAGTCTTTTGGAACGTATCTTGGATTTATAGCAAGGACGGCTTGTATTCCAAAATACATTGTATGCAAAACTAAAAAAGTTCAAAATTTCTTTTAAAAACTAATCTGGTTTAAAATATTTGCAAAACTGAAAAAAAATGCCATAATTTTATTTCCACAATTCATCTTAATTGGCCTTTGAAATGGCAAAAAGGGACATCCTCATTTAATTATATTACGTTGGAGCCCTCTCACTCCAGCCTGAAAGAGGCTGTTTATACAACAAAAAATATGCTATAATTAATACAAAGGGTTCGCCTTAATCCCAAAAAGCCAACCCCCCCCCTCCAAAAAACAATCAGAACTGAGGCTCCTCTGGATTTCATCCTAGAATAGGAGCCAAGTGCAATAAATAAAGTGGGAGATTAAGTAGTATCTAGAATATAGTATTCACACAATTATTACAATTAGAATACTCAGGAGGATAAAGCAGTAAATGGAAGCACAATTAATGTTTCTGACTTTGTAAAACATGACTTTGAAAATCTGTAGAAATGCTCAAAGGAATTTGAACTGGAAAAAAAGTAGGAGAAAATTACAATTTTCTATATATTGATATGAACTAGGATAAAAACAGTTGAGAGAGCAATAATTTAGGGCAGGATTTCAATTTTTAAGACACATGGGTGCGCATGCTATATCTCGGAAATTGTAAATATTCTGATATATACATGTAGCATATTTTCTGACTTAAACTGAGCCACAAGTTTAACTTCCATTGGCTTCAATTAATGGTTTGCCTGCATTAGGATAGTAAGAACTTGATCCTAGTCAGAATTACATTATATTTGACCACAAAAATGACTTATAATAATATTGGAGACAAACTGCCAACCCAATAGAGCAAGACAGCATTTTCAAACACTTGTCTTGTTAGGTACTGAAGCTACTTTTTCAGTGCAGCATATAGGGAAATTAGGCATTAAACTGCTTTTTCTTGTTATTGTTATAACAGTGATGGAAGATGAATAGTTAATTTTTCAGACACCCTCAAATATCTACTGACAAAATGCTGCAGCACTTAACTTTGTTTTTTGGGAGAGAGTGTAAGGAAGTCGAGGTCCATATTGCCTTAACTCTTGTGATATCACAGAATGAAAGGAGACAACTCCTTACTGCATTATACAGGAAACTGCATTACAGCCACTCCCCGAGTTACGAACAAGTTACGGACCAACACTTGGTCCGTAACTCGGATCCCATAGAATTACATGGCGACCGCGCTGTTCGTAAGCGCGGATCGCCGTTCGTAACTGGGATCTGCATTTACGACCACTTTGGTTGTAAGTGCGGATGGTCATAAGTGGAGGTGGTCGTAACTCGGGGAGCGGCTGTACTACATCTCACATTTTTATACTAGACATTTTTCATTATAATCAGCACATACCTTATTAATTCTTTTTTAAATTGTTGCTCACTGTCTATGAAAATTTCACTGATATTGAACACATTATTTCCAAAATCTGTACTTTGCACTCCATTCACTAGTTAAAATGGTTGCACCATCTACTGTCAAACTTTCTATTAATTCCAGATTGTTAGTTACTTGTCCTTTCATGTTTAAATAACAATTTGTCTAAAGCGGAACACTGTTTTTAGTATAAAGTCTTTCGCTGCCCCGAGACTAATGGAATGTAATTCACTCCCTGTCCCATACAGGTAAAAGGATTGTTCTGGTGCTGCAATGTTAGCACCAAAATCACTGCTCCCTAACTATAAAGATATATACTGATCTATTTTCTGCTCAGGAGACAGAAATCTTCTAGGAGAATGGGACAAGTAAATATCATCTTAGGCCATTTGGTGAATTTCTGTCAACAAAGTGTACTAAAGTATAAGAAGCCCTTTTTCCCTTTCTCTAGCCTCGCAGACAGGACAAGCCTTGAGAATGTCTTTGAACTCCTTAGTTATGTGACACCAATATCATAAAGCTCCTACCCCATTTAAAGAGTATAACTGCTTTACTTTTGGAGATTTGAAATTAGGGCAAAAAAGAGGAAAACTGTATTTAGGATTATTGTGTCAGGACAGAAATGGGAGACAACAACTGAGGAACATCTGCGTCAGCTAGGCAAGACAAGACTTATTTTTCTACAGCTGAGATAGTAGTTGTTGCCAGTAGAGGTATAATCTAATCTAGAACATCTGAAGAAGATTATTCTTTGGCTGACCATCCTTTTTAAGCTGTACACAAATTGGAGGCTTAACATAATTAAGAGTCACAAGATAAAGCCCTAATCATTTCCTACTGAAGGGGCAGTGTGTGTACAGGTTGAACGTCTCTAGTCCAGCACACTCTGGTCCTGCAACATCCGTGGTCTGGCATAATTTTAGTTAGCTGGATGTCTACTTATCATGGGTGTGACTAAATTTCCAGCAGTCCCATATAGTTGGTATACAACCATCAGTCCTGGGACTCAGTGTTCTGTGCTATTACTTTGCTCTAATTTACCCCTAAATATCTTTTAAGAGCCCAGTAAACAATGGCAGTGTTGGTAATGCTGCTAGACAATGTTGACCTCCCATGGTTTGGCAAATTCTCGTTTGCCACTAGTCAGGTCCCACAGGTGCCAGACTAGTGAAGTTCAACCAATACAAGGGCCCAATTTTGCAGATGCTGGACCAGAGTAGGACTATAGGTCACTTAATCTATTTGTGAGTGGGGGAACTAAGGGTTCTGATCAGGAGCAAGTGGATGTCCTGCCATTATCCTGAAATGCCTGCATATATACCATACATATTTACAAATTCTTAGTTCTAATTCAGCAAGGATTTATTGTTGAATAAGCTTTATTCTTAGACAGTCCCAGTTTCTTTATGGTGGCATGATGTTCAGAAATACGAACAACAGAATTTAGTCTTAGAAAGTATCTTAGGGTTTTTACACACTACAGGTTGAACTTCTCTGATCTGGTATTCTCTGGTCCGGCAACACCCATGGTCCAGCATTATTTTAATTAGCCGGATGTCTGCTTATCATGGACGTGGCCAAGAAGTTTGTTTGTCTGTGGTCCCATGAAGTTTGTTTAAAGCTACCAGTCCTGGCTCTCAGTGTTCTGTTCTGTAATTTAGCTCTAATTTACCCGTAAATTAGAGCTGCTTCTAAGAGCCCAGTGCAGGGGAAATGTTGGTAATGCTCCCAGATGATAGTCCAGCAAATTCTCTGATCTGGTCAGGTCCAGAGGGTAGTAGACTAGAGAGGTTCAACCTGTACTACTTATATTGGCATAACTTATGATGCTCAGGGGTTTGAATAAGCCATGCCCCATAGCAATGTAAATTACCCTAACCCAAGTGCCAGTGTGGACAGTGCTATGTCAGCAAGAGCATTTCTCCCGCTAACACAACTATCATCTCTCAAAGAAGTGGTTTTATTATGCACATGGGATAGCTCTCTCCCACTGGCACAGAGCATCTTCACCAGATGCACTACAATGCATCTGTACCACTATAGTGCTTTTAGCGCAGAGTAGCTCTTAAAAGAAATTGTAGGTGCATTAAAACGAACGTGTCAAAACAAGGAGGAAAACACACTGCTGACCCATTAGTAAAACCAAATAGTTTCATTCTAGCAGCTTTGAAGCAATAATGCACTTTCCCATGAAAACTTAAAAGAGGAGGTGAAAAAAGGTTTGGTTGGTATGATGGAAAGGAATGTCAGACACTACTTTGATCAGACATTCCCATTCAATTTATTCCCATTACCCACCAGGTTCATTTACAGGCCAAATGCACTGGCTATTTACCAAGAAGGTTTAAGATTAAGTTTACTGCCCATTAGCATTTCTGAATTATCTATATTGTTGGAATGCAATAAAAACATGGAAGCAAAACAAAACAGCTATAAAAACTGTACTATCTGCATAGTTTAAACTTTCTACACAGTAGTGTTCTTTATTATATTTTTCTTCCCAATACATACACTTTACCACCAGAGCTGGTTTATAATTGTGCTTAATAAGTCACATTATTTTCTTTTCATTATTGAAATAAATGGCTAGTGATGCATGTTTTCCTTAAGAATTTGGATTAACTCCTGCTTCAAGTCACCAAGACTACTTGCATGAGCCTGTTGAACAGATGTGGTCCTTTTTCACCAACTAATATATATTTGTGTACTCACACTCTCTCTTTTACCACATTTTTTCTATATAACTACCTACCTATACAGAGGGAAAGAGCGAGAGTGAGAGCGAGACAAACTGCTTCAAGCAACAGTAAAAATGGTTACTAACTTTTCTGTAACTTGTTTTTCTGAGATGTATTAAATGTGTCCATTCTACTACAGGGTAGCAGAGTGCCCTCTGCTGTTTCATGCACTACACACAGGCTTACAGGGCCACGCTGCCCCAATTCCCCGCAGTTCATTCCTACCATACAGAGTTTGATAGAGAGGAAAAGGTGGGTGGATCATGGAATGAATATGTGCAACACATCTTGAAGAACAACAGTTACAAAGAAGTTAGTAACCGTTTTTTTCTTTTTCAAGTGATTACACATGTCCATTCTACCATTGATGACTCACAAGTAGTTCCAACTGAAAGTGGGTTCAGAGACTATTTGAACTTCACTAGTTTTCCAAAGGGTGGAGACTTCAGTGTCTGGTCAGTTATGGATGTCAGATCCAAAGTTATGGATGTGGATCCAAAGATGGCCTCAGAGGCAGAGGCCCCGTGATTGCATAGTGTTCTTAAAAGTCTGGAAGATTCTTACCAACAACCACAGGACATACCACATTAATACCAACCCTGGAACTTTCCCTTGCAACAAACCCTGTTGCCAACTTTGTCCACATATTTACTCTGGTGACACCATCACTGGACCTAACCATGTCAGTTATATGATCAAGAATTCCTGTTCATCCAGAAATATAATTTATGCCATCATGTGCCAACAGTGTCCTTCTGCTATGTATATTGGACAGACTTCTCAGACACTTAGCCAAAGAATTAATGCCCACAAATCAGACATCAGACATCTTCACAAGGAAAAACCAGTTGCTTTTCATTTCAACCTACCTGGACATAGTCTTAATACTTACTACATGCATCTTACTTCAAAGAGACTTTAACACCAGATTACAGAGGGAAACTTCAGAACTTTCATTCATGCTTAAATTTGACACTTCACGAATGGGCCTTAACAAAGATGCTAATTACCTTACCCATTACAAAGACAGCTTCCCCACTTATCACCCCTGATTAGCCATTCATTGACTCATAAATAGCTATTCCCTCCCATCCTCCCTCTCCCTCACCCCACCTTCTGTACTAAATCTGATTTGTCAGTTTAATAATGTGTTCACTTTTTTCATTGTATTCCTTTGGTATATATGGTCATGCCAATTCTCTTCCAGAATATGATCTGAGGAAGTGGGTCTGGCCCACAAAAGCTCATCACCTATTAAACCATCTTGTTAGTCTTTAAAGTGCTACATAGTTTTTCCTTTTGTTTTACCAAGATCAGACTAACACGGCTACCTCTCTATTACTATTCAATTGATTCATGTGAAACAGGAAGGTTATTTTTGGATGCAGCCTAAGCATAACTTTGTCTGAAAGGGATACTGTGTAAGAGGGATGCACCACATCGAGTGCTGGAACCACACAAAACAACACATTTTTAAAATGTATTTATGAACTAACAAAGGCTACTATTTGCAGCATTTGCTTAAAGACTTGCAGAAACAAAGACAGGGAGTTCCAACAACCACTATAGATGGGAGGAAGGAACTGAGGAAGGTCGAGGCAGCTCAGCCATTTATGCCTGAGTATGGTGTGTGTGGAAGCAGAGGGCACCTATGTGGCCCCTGATGGAAACCGCTAAGGGAAATCTCTATGACAACTGTGCCAGTGGAGCACACAAACACCTAAAGTGAAATGGACATGTTTAATCACTCTAAGAACATATCCATCTTCAATTACAATAAGTGTTCTATTTACATTTTAAGTGACCATAGAGAAAAAACCCCCATGAAATCTTTTAGAAGCAAGCACATAAATAATTTGTACCAAACTGCTGAAAGAATCTTTCTGTAAACCACATACAAGATATTAATCTCTTTGTAAGTCAGTGATCTTTCCAGCAAACAGCATGAACAATTTGTAAATTGCAAAAAAAAAAAAAAAAAAAAAAAAACCACACCACACCACAAAAAAAAAACCCTCTGTTTGCCCTTAAAATCCATTCATTCTTCAACTTTCCTCAATTTGTTTATACTTCACCTTACATTGCAATTTGAGAAAAACAAGAAAAAGAAAATACTAATGAAAAAGCTGAATTGTGCAAGAAACTGAAATGCACTGAGAAAACAGGTTAATTTTATTTTATTACAGCTTTTTAAAGAAATTATTCTTTTCTTTTTAGATGAAAGCTAATATGTTTAACAGTGTTTTTCTTAGATGTGCAATGAAGTTGGATTCTAGACAGACCAATTTCAGAGGTATTATTAGTGCTGGCCCACAAAAAATTATGTCATGAGACTAGCTTTTGTAAATCTTAATTCTTCATTTAGTAATTCCATTGCTGTTCCATTTCATCCACTGATTATCAATCTTAAATTTTAAAGGTACAAATTAGGAAAAGTAGAAGTACTAAAGGTTTATGGACAAAAGTCACTTATTACGGTTTTTTAAAAGGATTTTTTAGATACTCTCGGGTCTCAGCTCCTTAGAAGAGATGGGCTAAAATCCTCTCGACACTTCTCACGTATTTGGTCTTTTGAGGTAACAGTAGTTCACCCCCTCTCAATTCTGAGAACAGCTGTCAGTGCCCCAGTACAGTCTAGAAAGACATCTTGCTTCAGTGCCTAGACAAGTGAGAAGTAGATCATTCCCCAAATTGCAAGCATTTGGACATTTCCAGTAATTCTAAAGAACTGTTATGTTAGGACAAGACTATCAACCAAAAAAAAAGTCAGTAATTAAAAATGCTATTTCCCTTCCTAACTCAGAGAACTCGGATGGGTGAGTAGAAATACAATTAAACGACATTTTCAGAGAAACAGATTAATAGATGAGGAATTACTCTAATATAAAAGACATCATACTGACTGGATTACCACTCAAGATGAGTCTCTACAAACCCTCTTCTGACTACAATTATAAAATGAGCCTCTCTCCTCCTGCCAGGAGGAGATGCAGCCATTACGACCAGTTCCCAGCTCTCACTCCTGTGTCGGGATGTTAAATATTGGTTAATTTAATAGTTGATTAACCTCATGAATTCTTATCGGTTACTTGTCTATTCTATAGTCCCTAGGAGTGGGGCTGGCAGCCAGTGCACTCCGACGCCTCTCCCAAGGAGCCCCCGTCACTTCGCGCTGCTGCCTCAGTGAAGACTGATACGTCTCAACAGGTGGGTCAATAGGAGGTTCTCCTGTCATAAAAGGGGAATCAATTAGCTGACTTAGTAAGCCCAGTAGGGCATTTAATTGGCCACCTGATATTCTGCCTCATCAGCTATAGTGGATGCTTCATATTTGGTGCACAGACATCCACATCTTTGCTCCACTCCCTGACTTCTACAATCTACATGTGGCAGTTTTATCCCCCGCCCCACCATGCTTTATGAAATTTTATGGACACAAGTATGTATATCTCAAAGATTCTTTGGACAAAATACCTCATGTGACCTATTAATTTGAATATCTCAGTCTGTTGGATCTGTATATCTTATTTTGGTGCCTGTATTGTTCTTGTGTGTAAAGTTAGATATATGGAGTATGGAATGGTTTATGGTTTTCAGTGTGCAAATCAAAGCCATCATGGATGTTTCCTTCAATGTCTCAGTGATCACCTGTAAACAGCCCCTTTTGTCCTTTAAGTCTTAGCAGTGGTTGGTCTTAGGAAGTCATAGAATCCTAGAATACTAGGACTGGAAGGGACCTCGAGAGGTCATCGAGTCCAGTCCCCTGCCCTCATGGCAGGACCAAATACCGTCTAGACCATCCCTGATAGACATTTATCTAACCTACTCTTAAATATCTCCAGAGATGGAGATTCCACAACCTCCCTGGGCAATTTATTCCAGTGTTTGACTACTCTGACAGTTAGGAACTTTTTCCTAATGTCCAACCTAAACCTCTCTTGCTGCAGTTTAAGCCCCATTGCTTCTTGTTCTATCCTCAGAGGCCAAGATGAACAAGTTTTCTCCCTCCTCCTTGTGACACCCTTTTAGATACCTGAAAACTGCTATCATGTCCCCCCTCAGTCTTCTCTTTTCTAAACTAAACAAACCCAATTCTTTCAGCCTTCCTTCATAGGTCATGTTCTCTAGACCTTTAATCATTTTTGTTGCTCTTCTCTGGACCCTCTCCAATTTCTCCACATCCTTCTTGAAATGCGGTGCCCAGAACTGGACACAATACTCCAACTGAGGCCTAACTAGCACAGAGTAGAGTGTGACTGGTAGAGGCTGACCAGGTAATTTTCCATGAAAGGGGAGAATGTAACACTGAGAATTCCCACCTGAAAGGGAGGCTATTTAAGATGCAAAGTTTTTCAGTTCTTTGTCTTTGGCTGGTATGGCACTCCCAAGGGAATGAACCAGAGATGCCAGGGAACTTCCCTGGTTTGGAGGCTTAGCTGAAATAAGAACAGTTTTAGGGTGAGTTTGTAATAAACTTGAGTATATCTAAGAATTAGCTTTGCGTTCTTTGTAATTTAAAATTTATAATTCACTTTGCTCTGCCTGTTTTTGCTTTTAACCTCTTAAATCCTACTTCTTGTACTTAATAAAATCACTTGTATTTACTATCAAGCCCAGTTAAATAATTGTTACCTGGGGGGAGTAATAAGTGTGTACATCCACTTTTCATTGTTAAAGGGGGTTTACCTAATAATTCATTTGGGGTTCTGATCCTATTTGGGGAGCGGTTTCCCTGGAAGCTGGCTCCAAAACTGCATTTTCCTGCAGTTTCAGTGTTTCAGTGCTCGTATTGCTCCTCAGAGGGATGGTGATCTCAGCTCTGTGCCTTCGCTGGTGGAGACCAGGTGAGCTGGCCCAGCAGGACAGGGCGGTGAGAAGCCCCAGAAAGCAAAGAGGTGAGTGTCAGTGGCTTTGTCAACAGTCCGGGACACACCCCCAAAGGGTTTTCTACGACTGCACTCCATCACACTACCTTCTTGCCTGCATACACCACTAGGGCAATTGCTTTATATGACATAGTCTTCACTATTGTATTAAGAAATAGTTGGGCTGTTCAAGTCATACAATTATACCTTCTTGTATTACAGGTACAAGCATCTTACGACTGCATATTCCCGCTAACAAAGGGTATTCCTTGTCCAAGGGTTTCAGATTGGTGACTTACATTTTGACACAAGAGTGTGAGGGATTCTACAGTTACCCATAGCACTGATACCTCCAACTACTGGGGTCAAATATGAGTTCCCCCCCCAAAAAAGAGCTAAATCTTTTAACATGAAAACTGGTAGATTCAATGGCACAGACACGTGTCAGAATTTTAGAACTTCTACATGGTTTCAAAACTGGAGAGTGTATGAAATAAGTTCCTTCGGAAGCACATTTAGTAGAGGCATGGCTATCAAAGTAGGCACCTTCCTTCCGCTTCAAAGACATCCAACATTTAATTGAATAAATAAAGGATGGTATTTTTCCAGAGAATTTTACATTGTCTTCATTCAGGAATGCCTCCAAAAATGGGATTAAGGTTACATGTATGTTAATGGGAATTATAGGCACATAAAAGGGAGATGTGCTACCTTATTTTTCATGTATGAAATGCAAAAATAAAATCACTTGATATAATTTACATTTTGAATTCTATCATATAAGAAAAATAAAATACATACAGCATCTGTGACTTCTATTTCATACACCTTCTGGAATGTCTCCCGTTCAAAAAAAATAAGCTTTCCATTGCCACCGCCTTTCTTAACAGAGGTCCCCGTGACAACTAGTTTATCATCTGGACTGAAACAGCAATCTGTCCTGTAGATAAAATAAATCATCACCACAATGAGCATACCTGTATGATGTTTATGGGAACATCATTAAAAATACAGTTAAACAAATCTTCAAAGCAATCCCTTTTATCTGTTACAGTTAATACAGAAGGTTTTTAAAACCTATTGCCAAAGGCTTTACTATATCTGACAACTAAAATCATACATACAAGTAAAGCTGTGCACAAAATATCCAAATCTGGCATTTCTAACAGAAGTCTTGTCAAAATTTCAGCACAGGAAGCAAACGATCAGCAGTTTCCAAATTAATGAATAAATAAAGGAGTCGGAAACCTGTTTGGAAGTATCTACCACATGAATTCCAAATGCAATTAGGGATGCACATGGGTAAGGGTGATGCTTACAAGGTAACAGTTACTGGTTCCCTGAGACAAAAAACAGGACTATGTAGCACTTTAAAGACTAACAAGATGGTTTATTAGGTGATGAGCTTTCGTGGGCCAGACGCACTTCCTCAGATCAATATGTGGAAGAATTAATATTGATCTGAGGAAGTGGGTCTGGCCCACGAAAGCTCATCACTTAATAAACCACCTTGTTAGTCTTTAAAGTGCTACATAGTTCTGTCTTTTGTTTCAGCTACACCAGACTAACACGGCTGCATCTTTATCACTGGTTCCCTGAGAGTAGCTCCCTGTCTGTGGCTGCCACAGGCAGAGTGCTGCTCCAGCCCCACTAGGCCCCCATGCAGGGCCAGGAGCCAGGGTCTGGGAGCCAGTGGCCAGCCACTTGCAGTTAACTGATTAATAGAGATTTTACATCCCTAACAGCAATTGAAAAACCTAGGAACTAAAATCCATCTCAGCAGAGCCTGGGACAGTTGACATTCACACACTACCACCAGAAGGCCATACAGAGGCACAATCAGGGAGCCCTGTGGAGATTAGGCACCACATGAAGCACCACCCAAGAGACACAGAGTGAAAATTCCCTGCAGCCCTCTGATGGGTCAAGCCAGTGACCCTACTTAACTCAGAGATTACCTCAGGAAGTTGGCTGGGCAGCCACATAGACTATGGTTTGCAGCAAAGCCAGACTTTGTCTCATCCTGTGTTCTCCAGTCTCTGACTCCAGCTTGACTTCGACCCTGATTCCTACTTTTTGATTCTAGCTTGGTATTCCCTCCAACTTCATCGACTTCAGTGCGACTCTGACCCTGCTTCTTGATTCTAATTTGATACTACTTCTGATCTACGGTGTCCAAACCTGGCCTGACTTTGACCCTGACTTTTGTTAATGGGCTCTGGCCATGCACTTATTCTAAACCCTGTCAGGTGACTCCCATCCTTGATGGGTAGGCCTCCACTCAGTCACACCCTCCAGGCCAGATTACCTACACCCTGGTCACTTACAATAGATGTACAAAACTGTTTTATATCATACTCCTTCCTTTTGTTCAATGCTAGAAACAAGGAAAGAAGTCCAAGTCCAAAACTGAGCCTGTTTTTGGCTTATTTCCGAGATCTCATTTGACAATTATAAAACTCTTCCTTGAGAGTTGTAACTGACTGAGCCTACAGGCCTCCCTTCCCCAGGGACCCTGGGCTGCAGCTCCGCATGCTGCCATTCCCTCCCTGCCCCCACTGCCTGGAACTGTGTGCATTGTTGCTAGAGGCGTTTGCATGTAGGGAATCACAGCCAATGGGAGTGGTGGCAGCAGTGCCTGCAGGTGCAAGGTAGTACAGAGCTATCAGTTCCCCATCGGGAGTTACACCAGGTAAGTACCCCAATTCCCTACCCCCTCCGCACTCCCCTAGATGCTGCATCCCCACCCCACTCCTGTACCTTACCTTCCTTCCAGACCCTACTCCCCCAGTGTGCTCCTAAACCCTACCTCCCAAACAGACCTCCACCCCGCCCCTTGGCAGACCCCTCCTGCACAGTGAACCCCTCATTTTTCATTCCACCCCAGAGTCTAAGGGGCTCTACAAAATCTACTGGCCCCAGGCCCCCAGAATAGTTAATCCAGCCCTGGTTGGGGAAGGAAGCAAAACACTCATACAGAGTGAACTATGTGATGACAGCAATCACATTACCTGCACAATTCTTGTTGTTTTGGAGGTGGCTGGGTTTAGTTAGGAGGCAATAAAACACATGAAAAGAAAACCGAAAGGTGAGGGGACACTGAAAGGAGCAGCGACCCATTTTTCCCTCCTACCTCCCACTACAGCAGTCCCTCCTTTGGTTGTTTCTGCAGCCCCTTCTATTTGCTGGAATAAATGAATCGAGTACTTACATTGGGAAGAAGCTGGACAGACCTTCAACTGAGTTTAGAGGTTTTTTAAATTGCCTGATATCCCATGTTTTTAATGTATCATCTCCTATGAAACAAACAAAAATTAGCACATAAGAGTAAAGAATTACGTATTTGTAGGAACTTAATTTTTGTCCAGCATCCAAAAGCTAGATAAATCAATAAAAGAAAAGCAGAAAAAAATCCCAGCATGTTTAAAGGAGAGGGAATGCGACATGAAAAAATGGTTGTGGGCTTAAAGTTCAATGATGAGAAATACCACCTGTAGCGTTCCTTATTGTATGCTTCAATGAGACTCTCATGGACATTTCGTCAATGACAGAATCCTCGCAACATCCACTTTTAGCAGTTTCTAGAAAAACGGAAACACCTTAAACACTAATCCTTCCTGTACTTGTGGGGTTTTGGGGCTACAAGGATTTGTATGTGTGGGGGAGGGGGGGTTATAAACTTAATTTTTACTGAATTTTCAGAAGCTAAGTCACAAAGGTTAAAATGGAAGGAACAGTTCAAAAGTTACCTAAGATATATAGAGCCAGATTACAACTCATTCTATATGAGTGCAAAGGAGGAAGAGAGAGCACTAGGCCCTCTTCGCTTTTCTTTCACAGACATATAGGGCTTATCTAGACTACGCTAGAGTGTCAAAAGAGTATATGCAAATTCCACGGAATTCCAATCTCACTTTCAAAAGCAGAGCTTTCTAAAGTGAAAGTAGTTCAGACGCGATTTTTTCGGTGACACCCCCCGTTGAAAAGCCACATAGACCTCATTTTTTGAGGAAGAGCAGCTTTTCGACAAGGGGGGGAGGTTTCACCAAAAAAAGCTTTCAAAAGTGAGATCAGAAGAAGATTTGCAAATTTCCACAGAATTTACATATACTCTTTCAACACTCTAGCGTAGTCTAGATGAGCCCATAGTTGCCAAGCATGGAGTGGAGGCATCAGCTACTGGAAAGGGGGCAAAGAAAGTAGGCCCAACATCCAGCCCATTTTCCGCACCAGCGAACTGACCAGTTTCAGATGGTCACATTTCATAAGAACATAAGAACGGCTGTATTGGGTCAGACCAAAGGTCCATCTAGCCCAGTAGCCTGTCTATCGACAGTGGCCAGCACCAGGTGCCCCAGAGGGGGTGGACTGAAGACAATGATCAAGCGATTTGTCTCGTGCCATCCATTTCCAGCCTCTGACAAACAGAGGTCAGGGACACCATTTCTATCCCCTGGTTAATAGCCTTTTATGGACCTAACCTCCATGAAATTATCTAGCTTCTCTTTAAACTCTGTTATAGTTCTAGCCTTCACAGCCTCCTCTGGCAAGGAGTTCCACAGGTTAACTATGCGCTGTGTGAAGAAGAACTTTCTTTTATTAGTTTTAAACCTGCTACCCATTAATTTCATTTGGTGTCCTCTAGTTCTTCTATTATGGGAACTAATAAATAACTTTTCTTTATTCACCCTCTTCACACCACTCATGATTTTATATACCTCTATCATATCCCCCCTCAGTCTCCTCTTTTCTAAACTGAAAAGTCCCAGTCGCTTTAGCCTCTCTTCATATGGGACCCGTTCCAAATCCCTAATCATTTTAGTTGCCCTTTTCTGAACCCTTTCCAAGGCCAAAATATCTTTTTTGAGGTGAGGAGACCACATCTGTACACAGTATTCAAGATGTGGGCGTACCATAGTTTTATACAGGGGCACTAAGATATTCTGTGTCTTATTTTCTATCCCTTTCTTAATAATTCCTAGCATCCTATTTGCCTTTTTGACCGCCGCTGCACATTGTGTGGAAGCTTTCAGAGAACTATCCACGATAACTCCAAGATCTCTTTCCTGATTTGTCGTAGCCAAATTAGACCCCATCATACTGTACGTATAGTTGGGGTTATTTTTTCCAACGTGCATTACTTTATATTTATCCACATTACATTTCATTTGCCATTTTGTGTCCCAGTCACTCAGTTTGGTGAGATCTTTTTAAAGTTCTTCACAGTCTGCTTCTATCTTGACTATCTTAAACAGTTTAGTATCATCCGCAAACTTTACCACCTCACTGCTTACCCCTTTCTCCAGATCATTTATGAATAAGTTGAACAGGATTGGTCCGAGGACTGACCCTTGGGGGACACCCCTAGTTACCCCTCTCCATTCTGAAAATTTACCATTTATTCCTACCCTTTGTTTCCTGTCTTTTAACCAGTTCTCAATCCATGAAAGGACCTTCCCTCTTATCCCATGATAATGTAATTTACACAAGAGCCTTTGGTGAGGACCTTATCAAAGGCTTTCTGAAAATCTAAGTATACTATATCTACTGGATCCTCCTTGTCTGTTAACCCCTTCAAAGAACTCTAATAGATTAGTAAGACATGATTTCCCTTTACAGAAACCATGTTGACTTTTGTCCAACAAATTATATTCTTCTACATGCCTGACAATTTTATTCTTTACTATTGTTTCAACTAATTTGCCCGGTACTGAAGTTAGACTTACCGATTTGTAATTGCCAGGATCTCCTCTATAGCCCTTTTTAAATATTGGTGTCACGTTAGCTATCTTCCAGTCACTAGATATGGAAGGCGATTTAAAGAATAGGTTACAAACTACAGATAATAGTTCAGCAATTTCCCATTTGAGTTCTTTTAGAACCCTTGGATGAATGCTATCCGGTCCCGGTGATTTGTTAACGTTAAGTTTTTCTATTTGTTCCAAAACCTCCTCTAATGACACTTCAATCCAGGACGGTTCCTCAGATTCATCACCCACAAAGAACGGTGCAGATTTGGGAATCTCCCTAACATCCTCAGCTGTGAAGACTGAAGCAAAGAAATCATTTAGTTTCTCCGCAATGGCTTTATCGTCCTTGATTGCTCCTTTTATATCTTGAACGTCTAGGGGACCCACTGGTTTTTTAGTAGGCTTCCTGCTTCTAGTGTACTTACAAAATTTTGCTATTGGTTTTTGAGTTTTTGGCTAGCTGGTCCTTAAAATCTTTTTTTGCTTTTCTCATTACATTTTTAGATTTGATTTGACAGTGTTTATGTTCCTTTCTATTTATCTCACTAGGATTGGACTTCCACTTCTTGAAATGTGCCTTTTTGTCCCTCACTGCTTCTTTTACATGGGGTTAAGCCACGGTGACTCTTTTTTAGGTCTCTTACTATGTTTTTTAATTTGGGGTATACATTTAAGTTGGGCTTCTATTATGGTGTCTTTAAAAAGTTTCCATGCAGCTTGCAGGGATTTGGCTCTAGTCACTGCGCCTTTTAATTTCTGTTCAACTAACCTCCTCATTTTTGTGTAATTCCCCTTTTTGAAATTGAATGCCAGAGTCCTGGACTGCTGAGATGTTCTTCCCATCACAGGAATGTTAAATGTTATTATATTATGGTCACTATTCCCAAGCGGTCCTGTAATGGTTATCTCCTGGACCTGATCCTGCGCTCCACTCAGGACTATCTCGAGAATTGCCTCTCCCCTTGTGGGTTCCTGTACCAGCTGCTCCAAGAAGCAGTCATTTAAGCCATTGAGAAATTTTATTTCTGCATCTCTTCCTGAGGTGACATGTACCCAGTCAATATGGGGATAATTGAAATCCCCCATTATTATAGAGTTTTAAATTTTGGTAGCCTCTCTAATCTCCCTCAGCATTTCAATGTCAGTATCACTGTCCTTGTCAGGTGGTCGATAATAAATCCCCACTGCTAAATTCTTATTACTGGAGCATGGAATTACTATCCATAGTGATTCTATTGAACATGTTGATTCATTTAAGATTTTTATTTCATTTGATGCTACATTATCTTTCACATACAGTGCCACTCCGCCACCCACACGGCCTGCTCTATCCTTCCGATATATTTTCTATCCCGGCATGATTGTGTCCCACAGATTTTTCCTCATTCCACCAGGTTTCAGTGATGCCTATTATGTCAACCTCCTTCTTTAATATGAGGTACTCTAGTTCACCCATCTTATTAGTCAAACTCCTCGCATTTGTGTAGAAGTACTTTAAAAAATTGCCACTGTTTATTTGTCTGCCCTTCCCTGATGCATTGGATTTCTTTATATGCGGTTGTTTGTCTGCTATGGCCCATGGTTTGTCCTCTCCCCTCCTTTCTTTCTGACTACAGCCTAGAGAATCTCTATCAATGGATTCTCCTCTAAGAGAAGTCTCCATCCGATTTACGTGCTTCTCTGCACCAGTCAGCTTTCCCCCATCTCTTAGTTTAAAAACTGCTCTACGGCCTTTTTAATGTTTAGTGCCAGCAGTCTGGTTCCACCCTGGTTTAGGTAGAGCCCATCCTTCCTGTATAGGGACTCCCCCTCTCCCAAAAGTGTCCCCAGTTCCTAATAAATCTAAACCCCTCCTCCCTACACCATCGTCTCATCCACGCATTGAGACTCTGAAGCTCTGCCTGCCTATCCGGCCCTGCGCGTGGAACTGGAAGCATTTCTGAAAATGCCACCATCGAGGTCCTGGATTTCAGTCTCTTTCCTAGCAACCTAAATTTGGCCTCCAGGACATCTCTCCTACCCTTCCCTACGTCATTGGTACCTACATGTACCACGACCACCGGCTCCTCCCCAGCACTACACATAAGTCTATCCAGATGCCTCGAGAGCTGCAACCTTCGCACCAGGCAGGCAAGTGACCATACAGTTCTCCCGGTCATCACAAACCCACCTATCTATGCTTCTAATGATCAAATCACCCACTACTAACACCTGACTCTTCCTAACAACTGGCGTTCCCTCCCCCTCAGAGGTATCCTCAGTGCGAGAGGATACCGCAACATGCTTTAGAAGGAGGGTCCCAGCTACGGGATGGTTTCCCTCTGCTCCCATTGAATGCTCTGTTCCCCTGAGACTTCCATCCTCCTTAAGAGCACTGGGGCTCTCAGACTGGAGATGGGACAGTACTACAGTGTCCCAGAAAGTCTCATCAACATAGCTCTCTGCCTCCCTTAGCTCCTCCAGTTCAGCCACCCTGGCCTCCAAAGCTCGAACTCGGTCTCTGAGGGTCAGGAGCTCCTTGCAACGGGTGCACATATACGCCACCCGCCCACAGGGCAGGTAATCATACATGTTATGCTCGATGCAATAAAAAGGATAGCCCCCAGTCTGCTGCTGGGCTTCTGTCTGCATTTTTTCCTCTGAATGAGTTTGATTGATAAGGTTTCTAGTTAAAACAGGAAGTTTTTATTAAAACCTTTAAACTAAAGTATAAAGACTGGCAAGAGTACCTTGGCCCCTTCCCACTCCCTCTCTAAACTCCCTCTCAAAACTCCCTGTTTGCTGCTCCTGTTCGCTGACTCACAGCTTTATAAAGCCCTGGTAGCCCCGCCTCCTGACTAAGGCTCAGCCAATTAACAGAGGCTTCTAGATTTCAAACCTTTAGAAGCTCACAGCTTCCAGCTGCCGGCCACAGCACACACTCCTTCAAACAAACAGGAAGTTTTTATGTTAAGTTTCACCTATGACAAAGGTACCAAGCTGCTCCATATGTTCTCCCACTCAGGGGAATGTGCAGAGGTAGCAAGCATGGGCACACTCCCCCAGTCAGCTGCAGCACATAATTTCCCGAAACCCAGTGAGCTCCTCTGGCCTTGGGCCAGGGAGGGAGATGACAGCTTTTCCGGCCATAGGGCTGCAGGGGGGAGATCCAGCTCCTTTGGAGCTGACTGGGAGAGAGCCAGAACCACTGGCCCCAGTGCCACAGGTCCTCCAGCCATGCAGGGTGGAGTGAGGTAGGGAGGGAGCTCCTCAGGCTACAAAGAATACCCCTTAAAAAGAGGTATCCCTTAAAAAGCAGCCACATTTTTATTCCCTGTAAGCACCTATTCCTATTGAAATTCTGAGTGAATCACCCAGAATTCCTTGTGGGGGAGACACTGTAGGACAGCCCCTCCAATACAATTGCAACTGTGAAAGTCAAAACTATTTCATAATACATCATTTATAGCAATTGCTACGTGTCTTTGATAAATGTGATATGAATCAGCAGGTCAATCAAAGTGATGCTATTTATTCCCTTTTGGTAGTTGTCACATCACATAAACTACATGTTAAAAGAGATTAGTTACCTGTAATTCTTGTGTGTAGAGACATGTGCATACCTATGGATTAATACCCTGGGGGCCATATTTCCAGCATGAGATGAGGAAGAAATTCACTCTGTCTACAATTTTTAGTCTCTGAAGCACCAACAGGTGCCTCCATATTACACAAGTTTCACTCACGCAACTAGTTGACCTCTCTGCATTCCAGGTCAGTGCCTTACAAAGGTGAGAAGAGGAACTTGCAAATAAAAGTAAATTTTAAAGTACAAGACTAAGTCTAGATAACAAGTTATAGAATTCCACTGAATTCGGATGGAGGGCGGGTTAGGTGAATGAAAACAGCAGTGTGTGTGTATGTGTAAATAAAATATGGGAAGGACTAAGATACCTCTTTAACATGAACGCTTGTTGAAAGGATATAAATATTTTGACCAAGAGTAAATCTGTTGGTTGGGAAGGCAGGGTGGGAGGGGGAAGCAGAAGGGAGAAGCAAGGATTTTGAATCCCCTATCTTGGGAATGTCTAGTTATTTGAGTTTTCTAATAGTAAACATCCCAGTACTACCAAAGTGTTTACTTCTGTTACATGAAACACGATAATTATTGTCTATAATATTCTAAAACTAAAGCACCAGTGCTTTGTTAATGTGTGCAAAGAACAACGTTTGGTTGCTTTGCAAATTTCTTGAATAGGAATAGATATGAGGTTAGTATCCAAGGCTGCGCTGTCCCTAATAGAATGAGCCTTGACATGATCTTTAAGCTCCACACCCGCCAGGCTGTAGCACACAGAAATGCAATCAGACAGTCTAGACATAGTTCTCTTGCCAACAGCAAAATCTGTACTGGTGTGAAAAGAAAGACAAGACTAGAAAGACTTTTGCAGGGCTTTGATCAGCTCCAGATAAATGTCCAAGGTAATTTTCATATTCAACTTGTGGAGAGATCCTTGTTGGGACGGGCATTAAGAAATGAGGGTGAAATGTTATTAGAATGACTTGGTCATTAAGACAGAATTCTTTAGAGTAAATTTAGGATGCATCCATAACCTTATCAATGAAAATTTATTATTAATGTAGCTCAAACAGTGAGATGCCCAAACTCATAGTTGAAGCTGTAGTCGCTGCCACCTAAAAAAATACTGTATTATTATCCCCCCATACCAGGGTTTATTTAATAATGCTTTCTAAAGACATCAGTTCCTATTAGGCTGGTGCAACACTGGTCTATATTTAACTAATTCATGACAGTCTAAAATAACTGAGATGAAACCATACAGAATAAGTTTTTAAATTTAACCTCAAACAAATAAAGAAGGCAGTCAAGTTTTTAAATGGACATTCGGAAGAGTTCACATTAGGCCTGGGCATACCATATCACAGTTTCCCCCCCCCCCCCCCACTTAAAGTTGTTAGTTCTTATGGCACACTTCTCCTGAGAAGCAGGGATGATTTTATATACCGGTAGTTGCTGAAAAACACAAAGCCTCCAATTCTATCTTCTTTCATGACAATAAGCAGCACAAGGATACCAGGATGGGAATTCAAACAAGTGTCCGGATCCTTGTAATTATTTGTGGCCAGACTCTTAGCATGATGGGATCAGACCCTGCCATTCCTACTAGGGTTTGGATCCAAAGCTGTCACAGTTAACAGAGCTGCCAATATAATGGCTTCATTTCTGCTGAGCCAAGATTTGCAAACAGCATTCAGTCAAGGCATAACCAACATGCTGACTGTACAGGAGAAAATGCTGATTAGGAAGACTTTAGAAAGTATAGGTAGATGAGGGAGATACTGTGAGGCAAGAGTTCCACCATAAATTGGAAAGTGAACCATGTAATAATCTCCAGAGAGCTCCACTACTGACAAGAGCTAGGAGAGCAACTGACCTAAAAATGTGTGCCCCAGTCTAAATCACAGCATGAGTGTTACATATGGCTCCCCCAAAAGGCTAAAAAATTTTGAGCTGTGACCGCTTCCCACAAGTCTCATGCTGAATGCACAGAAGCAAGAATGATCACTGAATCATCACAAAGATCACTGGAAAAGACTGTTTTTTCTGCACTAACAGCAGTTTACAGAATGAGAGAAAATTATTTAACATACACAGGAAAGCTATTTACATAACAAGGTTAACATAAAAGAACATCATAATATTAAATGTATGAAAACAAAAACATATCTTTAACACTGCCTAAATATTTTCTAACTCTTACATGTGTGACAAATGGAAGGAAAGTGGTATGAGTATCCGGGCACAGTGCGCATCAGAATCACTCAGTGGAGGTCCATTTTCTCTTGAGCTATTCAAGGGCTTTGATGCTGTTGTACCCTTATCATGTACATCACTTCAAAGAGGGCAAGGTCACAGCCATATACTTCTGCAGTAATAATTTATTTAAAACACAATAGAGTCTAATAGCTCTAGAAGATCTATTAGATCTAATAGATCCCCCTTACCCCAGAAACAGCTCAAAGGCTGGGGGAATCAGGGGTAATGGAGGAGCTGAGGGAGAGGAAAATAATTGCTGGAAAGGAACCTGGGTGTGAACTTAGAGGGTTGTTGAGTGTGGTTAGGAAAAGTATGGAACAGGTTTTTTTAGGAGTTGGGGAGGGGCTGTGAAGAAGCTTCTTCCATGCAGACTCTGGCGGACCCTGGCCTTTTCCATTCAGTCAGATACATCTCTCCTGTCCCCATGTGCACTATCACGTGTCTTTGAACACCCTTTCCATGTGTCCCTCCACCTCCACTCAGGCACCTACTTCCCCATACTGCTGTGGCACTGTATCCCTCCATGCATCTCTGTGCCCCCGCAACCACCACCTTACCCCTGAAGCTCTGCATCCTGTCCCTTCCTCCTGCCCATGTGGCACTGCACCTCCACTCCCATTCAACCCCTAGTCTGTCCTCTTCCACTAATCCTCCAGCACCACACGCTGTCTGTCTCCCCCATAGCCCCTGTTTCCTGACTTGGCCTGACAGATGCTGTGAAGAAGGCAAGCTCTTTTTCCTCCCTAGGAGGCTGGGAGTCACTACTATGTTCTGCCACAACACACACTCATGGGCAAAAAGAGAAACTGCAGAAGCTATTTTCTACTGGGGGCGGCTGTTGTGTTCTAGCATCACTGTAGCCTCTGGTGGGCAAAATGCAGAACTGAAGCAACTTTTCAACAGCAGCTTTGTTCTATACAAAAAATTTAAAATATGCATGGCTCAATTATGCCTGTGCGCAGTAGCACAGAATTCACCCAGGAATAAGTGGCTCATGCACACCAAGCTGGAGCTACCTACAGATAAGAGCTGCTCATCACTACCCTTATGGACCAAAAGCTAAATGACAGAACCTGGAACTGGGAGAGAAATTATTATTCTGCATTCTGCACTTACATCATATTGTATGTCTCTCAGGATGACCTGGTTCTCCAGATTTTAACTTCTACCAGACCTTCCCACTTGGCATTGTGTTTAATTATATTAGTTTCTCTATTCATGAATAAACTATGGCTGTTATAATGCAATCCTTCCAGAAAGCCACCTGACCTCCATAAATTCACAGATTATAAGGCAAAAAGGAAACCATGATCATCTAGTTTGACCTCCTGTGTAACAGACTGTAAAACTTCCCTAAGTTAATATCTGTTTGAACTGGAGGCCATTTTTAGAAAAACATCCAATCTTGATTTTAAATGGGATTTTAAAAACAGGTCACATAGCTATTTAACATCTATTAATGCCAATAAATATTGGCAAGTTTATTTACTTAAGCACATACCAACAGAAGAAAATCCGAAGTTAATATTTACCTTAAGGAACAACTCATCTTGCTGTTCCTTAAAAAAAAAAAAAAAAAAAGTCCATATAGAGCAATATTTTAAAAAATCATGGCCAATATGTGTTGTTACACACTCTAAATGTATTCATCAGAAATAGTGTACCTGGAATCTGTTTTATTATGAAATCTTATATTAAACAGTTTTTCCTTCTAAATATTTTAAATAGGAGATGGAGTTAGTTTTCAGAAGAAAATAAAAGCTATATTCATCTGAGCCATATAGGTAGCACATATTTGCAAATGCTATCTGAGAGCTCAAAGTTTTAATTTAATTTAGCCACATGGTGTCATGATGCATGGATTTTTACTTATAAGTTGACTATTTAGAAAGAAGCATATTGAACCAACACATGACTTTTCAGAGATTTTTATCTTATAAACAACAGGAAAAGTTCATTGTAAACTCTATATAACATCAGAATATAAACTTAGTTGTCTAAGTTTTATTTTTGTAATAGATTGGTAGCTACACTACTGAATCACTCTTTCTTGTTAAGAAAACATTCCCAAATATGTCTTTTTAAAATAATGTTCATGATCACAAATGTATGTAAATCTCACTTTCTTAAATTTCTGTCAGGTTCCTAGCTAATAGCTGACAAGAACGAAACCAGGAACTCCCATAAGCAACTCCTCTGCTGTTACTTTTCCCTTGTGCCTGCAGCTGAGCTCTGCCTCACCTCCCTCATCTCCGACTCAGAATCTACATCAGATGCAAGGGAGGCAATCAGGCTTTTCAGTGAAAGTCCCCATTCCCCCAAACAATGATCCTCTCTTTGATCCTCAGCACTTGGCAGGTGTGCTAATCTATGACTGCTGGATCCACATCTGCTTTCATTGGTACAGATCCAAAACAATACTTGCATTAAAACATTAACCAAAGAAGTTAAAATAAAGCATTAATCCTTCTTGGTGTTTAATATAGCATATATAGTGAGTTTAAAAATCATCTAACCAGTCAAATAATGTATATTAAAGTAACAGTTTTAAACATACTATGGAGCCATTTCTTGTGCTTAAATCCTGCATTCTATATATCACGTTTTTATACAATTTACAATGAAATCTCATAGACTGATAATTAAGTAAGTTAGACAGAGTCTGACCAGTCATCTGGATGTCTGATTGTCTGGATACACATTCTGGGGACAAATAAGTGTGGGAAAAACACTAGGAAAGGAAGTGCAACACAACATTAAAAAGATGCAAAAGTCTACTGAACAAGTTTTATAAATTCACAAATACAGAACTTCGAGTGTTCTCAGAAGGAAGGTATTAAGTGGAAGGTGGTCATACAATGACTAACGGGTGGACTTCAAATGAACTAGAGCAGTGGTCACCAACCAGTAGATCGGCATCTACTGGTAGATCTTGGCACCTCTGACAGGTGATCTTGACTGGTTTGGCCAAGAGGCTATCAACTGCCATCACTTCAGCTGCTCCTCCCCTGACTGCTGTGTACCTCCTGCCCTTTTGCCTTGAAGCTGTCTCCTCAGGAGCCTCCTGCTTTCTGTGGAGGGCAGAGGAGGGAGAAGAGGGGTGCTGATGTCAAGGTGCCCCCTCTCCCACCCTGAATCCTATCTCCACTGAGCAGAGAGGGGGAACAACAGGATTTGGGATGGAGTTTGCTGGCTGCTTTTGGGAGTGGTGCAAGACCAGAACAGGGGTGAGCCTGCCTTAGCCCCACTGCACCACCATCCAGCAGCTACCTGAGGTAACCAATGCACAGCTGGAGCCCACATCCCAAACCCCTACCCCACTCATGAACCCCCTGCTGCACCCCAAGTCCCTGCCCTAGCCCTAAGTACCCCTGCATCCAAACACCCTCCCAGAGCCTGCACCTAGGACACCCTCTACCACCCAAACTGCCTGCCCCAAGCTAAACACAGAGCCCTGCTTACACTCCAAATCCCTTAATTCAAGACCAGAGCCTGCACCCCAACCCTCTGCCCCAGCCTGGTGACAGTGAGGGAAAGGAAGGGAGGATGGAGTGAGCAGGGATGGGGCCTCAGAGAAGGGGCACAAAGGAGGTGGGCAAAAGTATTTGGGTTTGAGGTAGATCTTGGATTGCACTTAAATTCAAAAAGTGATCTTGTGCTTAAAAAGGCTGGAGACCATTGAACTAGAGTATAAAAAATTGGGCTGGAAAACTAAGTTGAACAGGGTTGATCATGGGGATTCAAGTAACAGCTGAACAGTCCCTCATATTGTGTTTCAGCATCTTTATCTGCTGGCCCTGGCCAGAATCAGGTAGCTCTGAGCCACATGTAAATGAAAGATTTAATTGAAAATAACAAAACGTTTAGTTGAACTCTTAGAACTTCAGATTTTAGCACAAGGTAGAGTTTCATACTTTGTTTTCCTGAACCATCTCTTTATACAAAACACCTGATACTTGTACTATGATTTCCAAGAGCTATCTGAGCAATATAGCTTTCTACTAGGCATACATAGTTACAAAGCATTCTCTTCCCCAACTGTGTGATCAATGCTTCTTAGGAAAGTTTTCCTTAAGCACATTAGACTGCAAGCTCTCTGGGACAGGAAGTGAGAGCATGGATCACTACCACAATACAACTAATACATTAAAATAGCAAACAAACAAGTTATCTCTGCAATTCTTGAACAAACATTTGCTCAGCCAGAAAACTTGGTTAAGCTAAAGTTAAGGTTCAGAATACCCATCAATACTTATAAGAAATTATAATTGTAAAACAATAGCCATTAAAATGCAGGAAACAGAGTTCTGTTTAAACAAAGTAAATGCAAACATTTTTAAAGAATGGAAATGCATAGCTAAAGCATTTTTAAGCTAGTCCAACAAGCTATTCTGACATTCCTAATACACTAATGAATAAATAATAATGAAGCAGACATGGAAATCAATATTTTCCATGTCTGCTACATCTTTTTGGAGGTAGAGTGACCAAAAGAGAACACAGCCAGCACTGCAGGTGAGGGTAAACTTGGCTCTCCCACATCCAACTCTTTTCTCACAGATCCTACAGAACCAATTATCATATCCCTCCCCGCCCCGGGTACTCCAATTTATTTCACCTACATGAAAAGGCTCAGAGAGAGAAAGACAAATGAGGAAAAAGTCTGATTAGAGCACTATAAGCATCTATGAAAACCTCACCCTATAACATCAGGAGGAGTCTCAGAACTTTTATAAATATTTCATTATTTATACTATTTATTTGAAGTGAATACTGCTCAAGAGATGGAGGCTTTTCCACAAAGAACAAATTAAAAAAAGTTTTGAATATTTTATTTAATTTTGAACATTTCTTATTAGATAATTTTGTTTGTTATTTTACTCAAATTTAAAATTTTTGATCTTGGTGGATTACTGCTAGTCAGGGTTAAAAAGATTGGAATTTATATAGCAAGACATAGTAAAATAAATACTTTTCTTTGACAATTTCCCTTAATTATTTTTTAAATATTTTCCCATAAATGTACCACAAGTGTTCTCAACACGTTTTGACTTATGCCCTTCCCTCACCTTACAAAACAGGTCATCCCAAAGTAATGTATATGAAACTGAAGCCATTAATACATTGATTCTAATAAAAGAGCTTCTACTTTAAGTAAACCAGTTCTTTGATTCTGCTGTGCATAGACCAGGAAACATTTAAAAGCACATATCTTAACATTCACTAAGTTTTCCGGGCAGTCCTCCTTAGTGCTCTTCAGTGCTGAAATTAAGTCAGGTCTACTCAACACGCGGCCCGCAGCTGTCACATGGGTGGAAATCAGGTAAACATTGCATTTTATTAATATCAGCAGAACTGACATAAATGGTGCCTGTGTGTTGTGTAGTCTTGCTTTAATCTTTGTATTCATGCCCATCAGTGTGAAATAAGCTATTTGCATATATATTTCCATGTATATGCAACCACACTTAAGTTGCAGACCTCGTCATGTGCGGTGAGTATCACTGTGGCCCCCAGGGCTTCCAAAGTTGAGTAGCTCTGCACTAAGTGATCATTGTGTCACAGTGTGGAGGCTACAATGCTACTCCATCATGATGTAAGGGTGCCTGGAACAAATTTGAGTGCCACCACATCCACATGGAACAGGCCACAAAGCCACTCACTCAAATTTATTCATGACAGGGATAGCAGCGATGATATGACCTGGTGAGCAAGACTTGTTGCTCTCCCTGTTCAGAACTGCTGATGAAGCACAATTTCAGAGTAAAGTATGGCAATGAAAGATACGATCTGTGAAGCATTTCAGATTTATAAAAAAGTCCAGAGAAACTTCTGATTTCAATGTATTATTTGCCAAGTATGAAGAATTACCTCTAGGTGATATGATTTTAAATGGTCAGAATTTTTTTCCACATTAGTTAGCAGCTAGCATAATCCTAATCTTTCATTAACCAACGTACATCAAAGAGCTTTTTACTCACATACCTCCTCGACTAGCAAGGACTGTACCATCATAGGAAAACGTCAAGCATGAAGTATCAGTGCTAGGAGCATGTGCCTGCCTGCTGTGGAACTTGGTATGAACCTGTATGACAAGAAAATAACACATTTAAAAGCTTTATTACCTGAGGACTAAATATACTTCTTTCCTTACAACACTGAAGCATTCTCTCATGTTTCCTGCTTTTTTTAGAAAAATATTTTCGTGTCAGGAGGGAAAAGAGTTAATGTTTCTACAATCTATTAAAAATGTTTCTTTTGCCATTATAATAGCTTGTTATTCTAAAGTGGTTTAAAGGCAATTTTTAACTTTTCCCTAAATTTCATTTTATAGTACAGAAAAAGATGTACACATCCACATATACTCAATACTCATGTATAACTCTCATTAATGAGAAATAAAAGGTTGAGAGAAAATATTTTTATTACGAGACACTCAGTTCTCATCATTCCTATAGCAAGTTTATAGTTTTAAAATGTCAAAGTACATTATAAATATTTTGTGTAAGACTTAAAAGTAGGTCCGAGAGAATTTCTTTTGCTAAATGTAGAATCTGCCAAAGTTCTTGGGTAACAGATTTAGAATAAAACTCCAATATTCTGAAGTTTGAGTTCCTTTTGGCTCTAAGAAAATTCAAGTTTAGAAATTATATATATTTGTTTTGTTAACAATATTCCCCTGACAGTCTTAGAAAAAGGGCAGGAATTACTTTCATATATTAATCTTTTGCTTGCACAAAACCGACTTCTATTTAACCCAGACAATCTGTTTTAGTCTTGAAATTCTCTTATAATAAAAAAGAAAAAAGCTTTTGTGAAACTACAAAAATGTTCTGTGAATCCTTAAACTACAAAAGTTTTACAGGTTTCATAAAATCAAATTCTCCATTCCTTGCTTAAAACAAAGGTCCTAGTTATTAAAGACACCAAAGCACTTTTCACAAACTTACATTCCATTTAAAATTTTTCATGTTGGATGTCTGCCTCAGGCTGAATTTTTTTTTAATTCCAATCAAAATAGTTCAGATGTCTTCAACAACAAGGCTAGTGAGAAACAGTGTTTTGACCATAACAGATTCCTGAAACCTTTTTCTCAAATACTGCAGTGTGTTTAATGTGTCTACACACTAGAGTAGGGGCTTGAAATTTGATGGAGAGTGTCCTATGAATCAAGTCCATACCTTTCGCCAACTTAGTGAAAATCCATCCAAATTTGCCAAGTTTTAAGGTTTTGAAAAACTACACCTTTTGCACATGCTCAGTAGAGACTTAAATTAAGCAACTAATTGACTATCTGATAATCACATGCGGGTCTCTTTCTACATTTCAAAAGCAGAAGTGCCGTGCGAGCAGGGGGCAAGAGGGAGAAATCACGCAGTCCCCTTGGAGCTCTTGTATTTTTCAAAAGCAAAGTGCACACGGGAAACAGGGGGTCAGCGGCGGACTCAAGCAGTCCTCTGCTGGCCCTGTACTTCCCGCGGTGCTTCTGCCTTTGAAATGTAGCAAGAGACAGCAGGCTCCCCAGGCTTCTTGTACATTTCAAAAGTAGGGAGTGCAGGGGCAGCCAGGGACTGCTTGAGTTCTGGGAAGTTTTGAATTTCATTTCCAGTTTGGTCAGCATGCCCAAGGTTGCAAACAAGCTCCAGCATGGAGTGTGAAGGAGATCCTGGATCTGATTGCTGTGTGGGGAGGGGAATCTGTGAAGGCAGAACTCCGAACAAATGGAAGAAATACTGACATCTATGCTAAAGTTGCACAGGGCATGGTGGGGAAAGGCTACTTCAGGAACCACCAGCAGCACTAGGTGAAAATAAAGGAGCTCAGACAAGCAAACCAGAAGACAAAGGAGGCAAGCAATCACTCCTGGTCAGAGCCTCCACATGCACACATGTCACTTCTATGAGCTGCAGTATGGGATTTTAGGGAAGACCTGGCCAGTATCTAAAAATTATTCCTCTAATTCTTTAGGCAGTCTCAGGCAACAATGAGGATGACAGTGTTGATAAAGAAGAGGAGAAGAATGCACAGCAGGCAACTGGAGATCCATTCTCACCGAGAGCCAGGATCTTTTCCTAACTCTGGAGCTTTTCAGCACCCTCCCAGGACCTAGTGTTGCTAGACCTTGATGGCAGAGAAGGCACCTCTGGTGAGTGCACATTTGTAATCAGGCTACAGTGGTCAAAGGTAATTGGGTTTAATATATGATCTGCCCTGAACAACTGGGTCACAGTGGGGGCCAGTCCAGAAGCACAGCAGGTGCTCCTTAGAAGAGTTTGTTTACGTGCCTAGAGATGGAGCACTCTGCAATCCTTCTCAGAAGGTTACCTGGGATGGCTGCCTTATTCCATCCTCCGTGGTAGGACACCTTACAACACCAAAGCAGCAGTAAGTGATCTGACATTGTTGCAGCACAAAGCAGTGTAGCATAAGGTTCAGGTCTCTGGGCACATTCATGCAGTATCTGTTCCCTATCATGCTTTCTGATTCAGAGAAGACTGATATCATGCATGATCACCTGAGTGAAATGAAGAAAGTTTTGTAATGGACAGCACTGACTGATCCACCTCTGTTTGCTGATCCCCAACAAATTACATCCCTAGATGTGCTGCCCTGTTTGTGATTGTCTTGAAGGGATCATCACAGAGAACAGCCACGCTGTGGGAGGAAGGTAATCTCATGCTGACTCTGCACATCTGAGCTTCTGCACTCCAAACCCTCAGCCCCCTCCCTCTTCCTCCAGATTGATGTGGCAAATGAAGGTTGCAGTTTGCAAGCATGCTATGTTGGAGGGCGGTGATCCCAGGATGACTGTGCACATCTGTGCACCTCTATACCAAACCTGCAGCTCCCCCCCTTCCAAATGCAATCCATCCAGATTGATGTGGGAAATGAGGACTAAAGTTTACAAGTACCCTTTCTCACCTGTTTTCAAAGCAGAAACAAAAGACTCCTCCTAACATGTTGCTTACCATGCCTGGCTGCAAACTGAGTTCTGGCTGCCCAGCACTCTGCCGTGTGGTAGGCGCTCAGTTTAAAATGCAAAACTTGGCCTTGTACCTTGTACTTTGTGCAATGAAGTACTTAATTTGCTGTAAACGAGTTAACCTTCTCTTTTAAACAATGTATCTTTAAATCTACTCTTGTTCTTCCCCAATTATTAGGCAGCACACAGCAAGCAGCAACAACAATGGAAATACTACTAACCAAGTCAGTAAACTGCTACAGTGGCCTTTTAAACACACAAAGACACATTCTACCACCATTCTGCACTTGCTCAACCTGTAGTTGAACTGTTCTTTACTGCTCTCCAGGCCATTTGTTTGTGGCTTCATGAGCCATGGGAGCAAGGGACAGCTATATCCAAGGATAACTATTGGCATTTCAACGTTGCCAATGGTAATTTTCCAGATTGGGAAGAAAGTTTCATCTTGCAGCTTTCTGAAGAGACCAGAGTTTCTAAAGATACACGTCAGGCACCTTTCCCAACCATCCCACATTGATATCAGTGAAATGGCCCTTGTGATCCACCAGCACTTGTGGATTACGTACTCTGTGGCAAATTGCTCTGGTGCCAAGATAGGAATATACATTCCATCTATCAACCTACCACAGTTAGGGAATCCTATTGCAACAAACCCATCCACTATGTCTAGAACATTCCCCAGAATCACTATCCTTCCTAGAAGAAGGGTATTGATTGCCTTGGCTACTTGGATCACAACAGCCTCCACTGTAGATTTACCCCCTCCGTATTGATTGCCAACTGACCAGTAGCAGACTAGTGCTGCAAGCTTCTACAGAGGTATCATCCCTCGCTTCTCAACTACAACAGCAGGTCTCATTTTGGTATAACTGGCCTTCAGGGTGGGGGAAAGCAATTCACAAAGTTTCATGAAAGTTCCCTTATGCATGCGAAAGCTTTACAGCTACCAGCCCAAAAGTGCATAACTATACGGTCCCACCAATCGGACCTTGTTTCCTGGGACCAGAATCGATATTCCATTGTATCAACATGCCTGACTGCCAACAGCATATGCCATTTTTTTCAGTGCATGACTTCCTCACATTCTTTGAAGCTTCTCATTCCAATCTCCTGACCAACTAACCCACGTTTCCCCTTCCTGTAGAACTCCTTGCCGGATAAGATACTGAACAAGAGTACAAGTTTCTTACCAGTGGTAATCTCTCCAGTGTGGCTCTTTCTTTTCCATTTGACTCCTATATTTTATAAAGTCAAGGTGCATGTCCTCATTATGCACACTCAGTTGATGGAACATATCCCCACTCCCATGGCTACAATCAACTCACACAGTGATGTATGAATAGCGCTCTCACAATTCCGGCAGCCCATTTGAATTCTGGGTTAGCCTCCTAATGCCTGATGGGACAAAAACATTGTTGAAGGTGGTATGGGTACATGTTGTTAGCCTCTCATGATGTACTTACCTCCTCTTTCCTTCCTTCCCTGAAAACAATGGCAAATAATAATTTTGTCTTTTTCCTCAGCACAGCAAGCACAGACCCTTTCTCAGAGGTGTTTGCCATTGTTGCCGTAGCAGTGTGCAGCTGAGTGGGGTCCATGCTTCTTATGCTATGTCATCTGCACAGCTAGGATGCTGGACAAAAGGAGTTCTACAGGAAAAGGAAACAAGGGCTGGCTGGGCAGGAGACTGGGATGAAAAGAGTCAGGAGCAGAGACTGGGACTGATTGGCAAGGAAATTGGAACTGAGAAAAGAAGCCAGGGTTGAGGAAAAGACTGGCCTGGGACAAACAGATTGCAGGGGACAGGATAGAAAGGTCTCTGCCATCTACAGCTCACTCCCCTCTGCAGCCTGTAGCAGTACTCTATATTCCTCAGTGTCTCAATTTCTCTGCTGTCAGCAAATATCTGTGGAACTCACTGGCACAATCTGTGTTCTATCTCTGTCTAATGCTTGTGCACATAGACAATGACAATGACAATCTACTGTTGCTATCAGTTATTCTTTTACTTGAGTTACTCACGTGGCAAAGGTCTATGCAGTGGATCTAAGCGTTCAACATTTCTGAGACCCATGTGGGTGACAATATGATGCCACATGATGAAATTTCTGTTTTAGCATTTCCTTTTGAAAGCAAAGTTATTTGACACAAAAAACTACATTAATAAAAGTTTTACTAAAGTTTCAAAGTCAAGCACTTAAAGTTAGGACATGTCAACAGGAAGGCTGTCTATATAATGGTCACAATGTCTCAGCTTCCCATCTGTAAAATGGAGATAGTAATATCCCTATTTCCTCCCGAGCCGGGAGAGAATACAGTTAATGTTTGTGAAGCATTCAAACACTTTAATGATGAGCATCTTCCACATTTGAGCAGCATGCGTTAAATAAGGCCTAGGGCCACACATCAAAAAAAAGATGAAACAGAATACTGAAGAACAATTCACTAAATGAGCACCATCCATCCTACACACAGGGGGTAGGCTAGACTACAAGAGTTTTTCCGGGATACCAGAGGTATCCCGGAAAAACTCTTCCACATCCAGGGACGTGTTTGCTCTTCTGTTTTTTTTTCTGGAAGAGCAAGTGAGCACTTTCAGAAGCCCCTGTATTCCTCGTTCTACGAGGAATAAGGGGGCTTCTGAAAGAGGGTTTTTTTCTGACATTTGGCCCAGTCTAGATGGACCAAATGTCGGAAAAGCCTCTTCAGATAAAAGGATTGAAAAAAAAGTGGCAGTGTAGCCGTACCCTGAATGAGGTAGGTTTTCTACCGTTGGGGGGCACTCTAGCCCAGCCAGCCCCTCGCCTCCACCCATTTAAGAGCCTAACTCATTAAACATAAGGTTTAACCAGTTAACTGGTTAAACAGGATTTTACATCCCTAGTAAAAACTACACTAGGGTTCTGCATTTGTCTTTCAAAATTAATTTGCTCAATTTCTCAATAAAAAGATTGTTTTTTGGCTGCAATGTCACCCTCAATATATTACTGTTCTGAGGAATATAACCCTGAATTGTAATACTAAATCAAGTACGCGAAAAGTGATTGAAGGTTGAACAAAAAGTTTTGCAGACACTCAGAACAGCTGATGTAGTTCTCAAGGAAAATAACTTGTTTGGCCTCTAGCCTCTTAACATATTTAACTGTAGACTAATCTTGTTTACTAAGCATTGGCAAAACTTTTAAAATTAACATTACTGCTTGCAACTATATCTTAAATTCCAGTTCTCTCACTCTCTCTGAATCATTTTCTGAGCATTGTGCACTAACTCTTATTTTATGTTCAAAAGCTTCAGAGGGGTAGCTGAGTTAGTCTGTAACAGGAAAAACTTAAAAAACAACAAATAGTCTAGTAGCATCTTAAAGACAACAAAACATGTAGATCATGGGTTCCCAAACTGGGGGGGGGGGGGGGGAAGAGAAATTCCAGCGGGGGCACGAGACGACCCAGCCCCCCGTCAATCTCCCTCCCTAAGTTTCGCTGCTATTTTTGTTTTTCAGCCCCGGTCAGTTCCTTTTTTTTTTTTTTTTTTGGCTCAACAAGTTTTGCTGCTATGGGGGGGGGGGGAGGCGGCGTGAGGGTTTCTCAAAAATCAAAAAGGGGGCGTGATGCCGAAAAGTTTGGGAACCACTGATGTAGATGGTATCATGAGCTTTTGTGGGCACAACCCACTTTTTCAGATGACCAGAGTGCTGGAAGTCAGGATCCAAGAATATATAAGGAAAGGGGGCGGGAGAGAAGGAAAAAAATGGAGGGGAGGAAGAAAAAAAAGAGACTGAGTAAGCTTCAGAGGGATAGCTGAGTTAGTCTGTAACAGGAAAGACTTAAAAAACAACAAATAGTCTAGTAGCGCCTTAAAGACTAAATATTTACAAGAGGCTGATAAGAACCATTAGTTGGCACTTGGAAAGGAGGATGACCAACACCACATTCCGCACAGACATCGAGAACCATTAGCACCTTCATTGTTGGGTTGGCTGATAATGTGCGAGCCATCAGATATCATGATTCATACCATTAGCATGAGAATTCTAATGGTATGAATTCTCATGCTAATGGTATGAACTCTGATATCGGATGGCTCGCACATTATCAATCTGGAGAAGTGAGAGCAAGAATCCAGGTAGAGGCACACTTATGCAGAGTTCTAAGAGGACAATGAAAACCAAAAAGAAGCCAAAGGAGGATTTAAAAAGGGAAGCAGCAAGTAAGGAATATATTCTGTCCAGAAAGTTTAGATGGATTAAAGGGGAACGACATTAGAAGTACCAAAGTTGAGATGATGGTGGAGTATAATGGGGACAGGAGATGACCAAGCACAGACAAAGCTGTTTCCAATACATAAGAGGTCTCATCCAGAACCAAGAGAACAGAGATTCGCATTATAAAAAATACTATCCAAAATCAAACATGTTCATCAATCCTAGCAGGAAGAATCATAGAACTGGAAGGAACCTCAAGAGATCATCAAGTGCAGTCCCGTACCCTCATGGCAGGACCAAGAATGGTCCATATCACCCCTGACAGGTGTCTGTCTAATCTGCTCTGAAATATCTCCAGTGATGGTGATTCCACATCCTCCCTAGGCAATTTATTCCAGTGTTTAACCACCCTGACAATTAGCAAGTTTTTCCGAATATCCAAGCTAAACCTCCCTTATTGCAGTTTAAGCCCATTGCATCTTTTCCCATCATCAGAGGCCAACGAGAACAATTTCCCTCCTCTTCTCTGAGACACCCTTTTAGATACCTGAAAACCACTAATATGTCCCCTCTCAGTCTTCTCTTTACCAAACTAAACAAGCCCAATTCCTTCAGCCTTGCTTCATAGCTCATGTTTTCTAGACCTTTAATCATTTTCGTTGCTCTTCTTTGGACCTTCTCCAACTTCTCCACATCTTTCTTGAAATGCGATGCCCAGAATTGCACACAATACTCCAATTGAGGCCTAATCAGTGCAGAGTACATCGGAAGAATGACTTCTTGTGTCTTGCTTTCAACATACCTATTAATGCATCCCAGAATCATGTTAGACTTTTTTGCCACAGTGTCACACTGTTGACTCATATTTAGCTTGTGGTCCACTATGACTCCAAGATCCCTTTCTGCAGTACTCCTTCCTAGACAGTCACTTCCCATTCCGTATGTGTGAAGCTGATTGTTCCTTCCTAAGTGAAGTTCTTTGCATTTGTCCTTATTAAGCTTCATCCTATTTATCTCAGACCATTTCTCCATTTTGTCCAGATCATTTTAAATTATGACCCTATCCTCCAAAGCAGTTGCAACCCCTCCAAGCTTGGTATGATCTGCAAACTTAGTAAGCATGCTCTCTATCCCAATATCTAAATCATTGATGAAGATATTGAACAGAACGGTCCCAAAACAGACCCCTGTGGAACCCCACTTGTTATGCCCTTCCAGCAAGATTATGAACTGTTAATAACGACTCTCTGAGAATGGTTATCCAGCCAGTTATGCACCCACCTTACAGTAGCCCGATCTAAGTTGTATTTGCTTAGTTTATTGATAAGAAGGTAATGCAAAACGGTATCAAACGCTTTACTAAAGTCTAGGTATACCATGTCAATCACTTCTCCCTTATCAACAAGACTTGTTATCCTATCAAAGAAAGCTATCAGATTGGTTTGACATAATTTGTTCTTTACAAATCCATGCTGACTATTACCTATCACCTTATTTTCTTCTAGATGTTTGCAGATGAATTCCTTAATTACCTGATCCATTATCTTTCCTGGCACAGAAGTTAAAACGATGGGTCTATAGTTTCCTGGGTTGTTCTTATTTCCCTTTTTTATAGATGGGCACTATATTTGCCCTTTTCCAGTCTTCTGGAATCTCTCCCAACTTCCATGGTTTTTCAAAGCTGATACCTAAAGGCTGAGATACCTCTTCTATCAGCTCCTTGAGTATTCTAGGGTGTATTTAATCAGGTTGTGGTGACTTGAAGACATCCAACTTTTCATAGTAATTTTTAACTTCGTCTTTTTTTATTTTAACTTCTAAACCTACCCCATTTCCACAAGCATTCACTATGTTAGGCATCCTTTCATCATCAATCTTCTTGGTGAAGACCAAAAGAAAGAACTCATTAAGCCCGTTATTGTTTCTCCCTTCTCACTGAGCAATGGGCCTACCCTATCCTTGGTGTTCCTCTTGCGTCTAATATATTTGTAGAATGTCTGCTTGTTACCCTTTATGTCTCTAGCTAGACTGAACTCATTTTGTGCCTTCGCCTTTCTAATCTTGTCCCTGCATACATGTGGTGTTTGCTTATATTCATCCTTTGTAATTTGACCTAGTTTCCACATTTTATATGACTCCTTTTTGATTTTTAGATCATGCAAGATCTCCTGCTTAAGCCTAGGTGGTCTCTTGCCAGACTTTCTATCTTTCCTATGCTGTGGAACTATTTGCTTTTGGGCCCTTAATAATGTCCCTTTGAAAAACTACCAACTTTCTTCAGTTGTTTTTCCACTTAGTCTTGCTTCCCATGGGACCTTACCTATCAGCCCTCTGAATTTACTAAAATCTGTCTTCCTGAAGTCCATTGTCTCTATTTTGTTGTTCTCTCTTCTACCATTCCTTAGAATCACGAACTCTATGATTTCATGATAATTTCACCCAAGCTGCCTTCCACCTTCAAATTTTCAACCAGTTCCTCCCTATTCATTAAAATCAAATCTAGAAGCTAGACATGGTGATGCATGTACAGTTTCGTTATTCCTCAGTTATTCAAGGCACCTTCAGAAGTAACACAATGATATATATAACAAAAGACACTCAAGCCCATCTCATCTGAAAAAGTGGATTTTGGCCACGAAACTCATGATACCTAGGTTGCCACAGGACTACTTGTTTTTAAAATAAACTTTTGACATTTTTCATATTACAAGAATACAATGTTTCATAGTTAGTTGATGATTTTCCAAGTTTCTAATGCTTTTTAAACAAAACAGATTTGTTCCAGCCACGATTCCATTTTTCTTTCTTTTTTTTCTTTTTGTCACTAACATTTTGTAGCTATTTTAAAAACAGAGGCACTAATTTGAGATGGAAGGTGGGAAAAATGGGGCCTCTAAGATATTGAGGAAGTTTCTACTGTGCTAATCTCTTACTGCATTATAGAACCGCAGCAAGAAGGGATAACTTAATATTTTGTTATAGCTGCAGTGTCCAACATGCTAGCCACTAGCCACATGTGGCTGTTGGGCCGGTTGAGTTTGACTAGTTCACTATAGCCATAGCCACTATAGCACTGCTTCAGAACTGGTTGGACACCATAGTCTATTACTATATTCTACCTGAAAAATACACAGCCATACACAGTTATTCTCCTGTCTACATCTCTGACCTCCTCTTCTCCTATACACCCTTTTACCCCCTATGTTCCATCCAAGCTGCCGTTTTCCTTTATTGTTCAATCATTTCCAACTTTGTGTCCTCTTTGAGTATGTCTACACAGTAAAGTTAAGCCAGGCCTGAGCCCAGGCTGAAGCCTAACCCTCCTTACTTCCACATATCAACAGTGCTAACTCAGTGCTCGGACTTAGGGACTTAGGGTCCAAGCTTGTGTTACACTGGGATCTGAACCCTATTGCTTTTTCTGTGCACACATGGCCCCACTCTTGACTCAGGTCCTAGAAATCCTCTGGATGTATCCCAGAGTTCCCAGTGGTGGAGGAGCAGTGCTGCGAGTAGCCGATGCAGCAGCTAGAAGATACATTATGGCCTGACCAACCATGCTCCCTGTTCCTGCTCCTTTTAGGGTGGCAGCAGTCCTGTTCTTTCCCCTCTTTGCTGCATGGAGCTTGTCAAAAGCAGAAAGCAAAAGCTGAGAGGAAAGAGACAGCTCATGGCTGACAGGATGTTGCTCTTCCCCCCCCCCCCCCCACAGTCATGTTGAGCTGGGAGATCTGATAATCCCCCTCCCTGAAGGGCACCACGTGGCAGCCAACCCCAAAGCTGTCCCCCAGCCTCCCAGGGATTACTTAACCCTAGCTCCCTGGATAAGGTATCCCAGGGGTGGGTGGGTACTGGAGCAGATGGCACTCCAAGTCATGGGAATGCACCTCACCACTCCACAGCTGGCAGCATTCAGGCTGGTGTGTGTTTGTGTTTTCTTCAGAAACCTACATTTTATGTCAAACTTCTAAACAAAAAAAAATAAACAAATCAACCAAAAACACCTTCACTGAACATCACATTTAAAATAATAAGAATTAGAAAGTTTCCATGTTAATAGTTCTGACAGTTCTGTGGACTGATGTCCTAATTATCCTCAGAGTAGGTGCACGAGGGCATTTTCCTGCCAGTACAACGCAACCTAGATGTGGAGCCCAGTTCTGAGACTAGATAGTAGTTCAGTATAAAGCCTTCTCAAACTGCAGTCATTCTACTGCAGTAGACATCAAAGGAGCTAATTAGGCGGTTTATATATGCATGGGCTGTGCTCCATAGCAGCACCTGAGTCCCATCAATAGCACCATTACAGCTAGGAAAGTCACACGGTGCAACACATTTCTAGGGCTAGCGTCAACATTGGGTTGGGGCACTATGCAGTCTGGGACAGGATTACATTGACTTGGGCCTGTGCACCTGAGTGTGGATGCCAGAGCCTTAGCTTTGAGCATAGGACAGAAAATCCTTAATCTAGGGTTAAAATGCAGCGTAGACAGTCAATCCCAGAGTTCCCTGACACAGATCAGCCAACTCAGGTCCCACTATCTTAAGCTTACATTGCTGTGTAGACATACTCTTTATGTTCCCCCTATAGCTTGTAAATACCTACCACCATTCTTTCAAAGCCTTCTAGAGACCCAAACTGTGCAAGACTACATACACAAAAGATCACACACTGCACAATGTTTGTCCTTTACTATACGGACAAGAGTGAAAGCCCTTTCGAATTTTTGTACATTCATTTTGTTTCAGGAGTGGTGTAGCAACATATATGCTTCCAGTGCTCTATAAATAGTAATTAGTTAACCCATAGGCAAATTTGGGAGACAAGTTTCAAATGTCCACATAGCATAGAGTATGATTCAATGCATGACTATATATACCCTTACCTTATACCTGAGTCCATCTCCATGCTTGATTATCAGTTGCCATGTGACCTAAGACCTCCAATTTCAAATTAAATTTTTCTATATTGTTGTTAATCATATACTTCCGAGTCATACTAGGCCTACCCCTCTTTCTTGTTGGATTTTCTGGCTTCTAAGAGCCATAATTGGTAATCGGTTATAATCTATTCATAACAAATGCCCTACCCATTGAGGTCTTCTCTTACAAATTTATTTATGAGAGAGACCTTGCTTTAGCCATTTTTCTGACCACATCATTCATTTTTCTTTCCCCGTAGCTTACTCCTAATATTCTCTGCAAACACATATGATGAAATGCATCTAACTTCTGAGCATCTTTTCTTAAAGTGCAAGGTTTCACTGTCATGGGTTGCTATGGCAACAATGACAGCTGAGTAGACAGTTAAAGTTTCCAAATATTCTTAAGTTTACCGAACGCTGCATTTGCTTTGCCGGTCCTTATTCTTATTTCCTCAGAGCATGTACCATCTTGGTTTATTGTGCTTCTAAGTTATTTGAATCACTCTACTGTCTCTCAACGTTCATCGTTGATTTGGATGTTTAAATCCATATCTCCAATTACCATGGTTTTACATTTTTTTTTACACTGAATCGCAGTCCTACCTTCTCCATTGTTTCTTTTAATTTATTTGTGTATGTGTGAAGTCCTTCAATATTTTTATTTAGAAGAGTGATGTCAGCAGCGAAATCTAGAATGAATAATCTCTTATGATTCCACCTTTAGCCATATTGACTATTCTTACATCACTTGAGGCTATAATCAATGACAAGCAAGAACAAATATTGAAACCAAGATGCATCCTTGCTTTACCCCTGCCCTAATTTCATATGACTTACTTAATACTCTATCCATTTTAATACAACATTTGGAATTAGTGTAAAAAGCCTTCATTACATTGATCGGTTTCATCAGAACTCCATGCTGCCTAACAATTTACCATAGGTTTCCATATGTACACTATCGAATGCTTGTTTTGAAAGTCTATGAAATTAATACTGACGGTTCTGTGAAATTAATTTGCATTTTCAGTAACCTTTCTTTTAGTGAAAAATCTCATTTGTGCATAAACAACCTCACCTAAAACCAGACTGTTCCTCACAAAGAATGGTATTCACTTTTGTTTCAACCTGTTTAACACAATCATAGCTAAAACTTCTCCTGTGATGGAAAGAAGCCTCACTCTTTTCCAATTTGAGCGGTTATTAAGTCCCCCATTTTCGGAAGCTTGATGATAGTACCAAGTGTCCATTCTTCTGGAATTTTTTTCTTCTCTCCATATTTTATTGCATAATGAACATACTTCTGTTGCCAACTCTTCACCCGCATATTTGAGCATTTTGGGGTGAATGCCATTTAGTCCTGGTCCCTATTTTTTAGCTTCCAAAATTTCATCAACTTTGATTTGAGATGCAGCGATGTCTAATTATGGCAGTTCCTCTTCACTGATCTGAAGCTGTGATGCTGGATCAGGCTAGTTAAGCACTTCTTTGAAGCATTCCAGCCACCTGTTCTCTTGTTCTTCTTTAGGTTATGTCTACATGGGGAAGGTTTGGTGACAAAAGTGTTGTCGACATGCTAAAGTTGCCAAAAGTGATATTGGGCAAACTGTTTTTTCTGCCTCTCACTGTCAACATTTCATGGCCACATTGCTAGCCCCCTGTCAACAGACAGCACAAAGCAATGTGGGTAAGCATCCCACAGTGCAGTGTTGTGGGAAGACAGAACTGATCCCTGTGCTTCCTGGGATTCCCTCATAGTTTTGTGAGGTCTCCGAGATGACGAATGTCACTGCAGCACAACAGTCTCTTCAGCCCTTGCCCTGCAGCAGCAATGTGCCTGCCGCTATGCCTCTGATGCAGGGAAGAACAAGATCATTCAAATTATTTGTTCTTTGTTCTCCAAAAGGAGATGATCACTCAGCTGTCAGAAAAGAACTAGACAAATTCATGGAGGGTAGGTCCATCAATACTTATTAGTCAGGATGGGTAGGAATGGTGTCCCTAGCCTCTGTTATGAGAGGCTGGAAATGGATGACAGGAGAGGGATCACTTAAGGATTGACTGTTCTGTTCACTATCTCTACAGCATCTGGCATTGGCTACTGTCAGAAGACAGGATATGGGGCTAAATGGACCTTTGGTCTGACCCAGTATGGCCATTCTTATATTTTTATACTTCCTGGAGCTTTGAAAGGGGAGGGGGGGGGGTGCAAGCCTGCAGGGCAGCAGAGATCACAAAATACTGAGCACAGCCATCAGGGCAGGCATTGTGAGAAACGGATGGAAGATAGTTCTCTCAACAAAAACAGCAGAATCCACACTGGCTCTTTATCAACAATAAAGGGTGCGGAAAAGGCAAAAGTCTCTCGTGCACATGGAAGTTTATTGTCTCTAAAATTAGGTGTTTTTCCCAACAAAAGTATCATTGAAATGTAAATGCCCTCAATATTTTGTCACCAAAAGGCTGTTTTTGGCAACAAAACATGCCAGTGTAGACAAGGCCTGAGTCTTAAGAGTTTCAGATAGCTGGTACCTGTTTTAAGATAATATAGACAGTTGTAGTGTCATTTCTTTGTTTGCATCTTCAGCTTCCTTGGCCTTCTTTTCTATCCAATTTTGTTTATCCTTGTTTACAGCATTTCTTTACTTCTTTGTCAAGATTTCTATAGATTCACTTTATTTCCTCATCTTGATTTTGAAACACTCTAGTTTTCTGTTTTTTTCCTCTGATCCATGAGTTCCCATGTTTGTGCTGAGATCCATTGTTCTTTGACAGTCCCTCTTTTTCTATTAATTGTCATTTCTGCTGCTTCAAGGACAGCTGTTTTAAAAACGGTCCACACATTTCTCTACATCATTTTCTTCATAGTCTCTGAGAGCCTTAAATTTGTTTTAAGCTCAATGCGGTATGCATTCTGTAGTTTGGAATCTTGCAGCTTTTTTATGTCAAAGGGATTGGGTCTGTCAACTTTCTTTTCCAGCTTTTTGAGTTTTAAAATAATGTTTGTTTTCAATAAATAGTGATCACCATCCTTTATCAATGACCTGGATGAGGGCACCCTCAGCAAGTTCCCGGGTGATACCAAGCTAGGGGGAGAGGTAGATATTGGAGGGTAGGGATAGGATCCAGAGTAACCTAGACAAATTGGAGGATTGGGCCAAAAGAAATCTGATAAGGTTCAACAAAGACAAGTGCAGGGTTCTGCACTTGAAACGGAGGAATCCCAAGCACTGTTACAGGCTCTGAACCAACTGGCTAAGCAGCAGTTCCAAAAAGGACGTGGGGATTACAGCAGATGCAAAGCTAGATATGAGTCAATAGTGTGCCCTTGTAGTCAAGAAGGCTAAGGGCACATTGGGGTGCATTAGTTGAAACACTGCCAGCAGATCTAGGGAAGTGATTATTTCCCTTTATTTGGCACTGGTGAGGCTACTTCTGGAGTATTGTGTCCAGTTCTGTCCCCGCACCCCATTACAGAATAGATATGGACACACTGGAGAGAATCCAGCAGAGGGCATAAAAATGATCAGGGGGCTGGACCACATGATTTAGGAGAAGCAGAGGGATTTGGAATTATTTAGTTTACAGAAGAGAAGAGTGAAGGTTGGATTTGATAGCAGCCTCTAAATACCTGAAGTGGGGTTCCAAAGAGGATGGAGAGAGGCTGTTCTCAGTGGTGACAGCTGACAGAATGAGTAGAAATGGTCTCAAATTGGAGTGGGGGAGCTGTAGGTTTGAAAAACTATTTCACTAGGATGATGGTGAAGCACTGGAATGGGACACCTAGGGAGGTGGTGGAATCTCCGTCCCTAGAGGTTTTTAAGTCCCGGCTTGACAAATCCCTGGCTGGTATGATTTAGTTGGGATTCATCCTGCTTTTAGCAGAGGTTGGACTCGATGACTCCTGAGATCTCTTCCAACCCTATGAGTGTATGTATGCTTCTCTAAAAACTCTAGCATCACAGATGTTTCCATCTTTGACAGATACAGAACAAAATAGATTATATATGTATTTGACCATCTGGTGATAAACAGGTCTTTTTGTGAATGTTTTTGTGCTGAAAATATGAATTGCAAATACTAAGATTGCTTTCCACACAAAATTCTAAGATTCTAATACCTTTACTTGACAATGTTCCAGTTGTGTGAGGGCTTATAATTGTTTTCTTGCCTCTCCTATTCTTCCCAATCTCGGCATTGAAGTCCCCCAGGACGAGCACCAAGTCATAGCTCGGTATTCCTTTCACTACATTTCCTAGTTATGTATAGAAGCTGTCTTTATCCTCTTCATCAGAATCATTCTAACATTGTGATTTATAGTAAACCAGATATTTTTGCATATATGGATGCAGATACAAATTTTGTATCTAGAACCCTGCAAATTTGTGGACATCTGTGGATATGGGTATCTGCGGCTCATTTTTGTGACTACAGGTTGCAGGTGCAATAATCAGGGCTCTATCGTTCATACTTGAACGATATTTATTTTGTCAAAATGATTTTTTCTAAGTCTGCATTCATATAAAAAAGATGTAAAACAGATTTTATAACTGAGGGATGTGACATAACTTACACTGCTACTCTATCATTTAGCCCTATAAAAAGCCTAAACCAGATCACTAGATGGTTACTTAAATTGGCATTACTTTGTTTAAGTGAATTTACCACCATTCATAAAAGATGCCAGATTGACAGCAATAGAAAATGAAGCCTTTAATGATCCATAAAACTGATACACCACAGGAAACAGTCATGCAACCTATTCAAACTGGGAGGGAAGAGTGGAGTGCATTCCAAACCAAAGGGGCCCTCATGCAGACCACCCTGCTAGCAGCACCAACTTTTTCATGTTGAGAGAAGCTGCAGTTCAAGTACTCTTCATGATCTCAAGTGTAGTTGTATGTCATGGAGAAAGGGCAAAATCTCAAATAGACAAGCCCCAATCCATGTAGGTGTTTATACATCAATATCAACATTTTTTACCAGGAAACACAGACATTCAATGTAGAAATTATGAATCATCAAAGCAAGACACTCAGTAATATGTTAATAAGTGTGCTGCTGTATTCTGCAGTAATTGTAGTTTTTGAGTAGATACATGTCAGCCCAAGTACAGCACATTGCAATAGTCTAGTTCTGTGGTGACAAGGGTTTCAATTATGGGGGCAAAGAAAGAAAATGTGGCAACTGAAAGAAACTGTCACAGTTCACACTGAAGGATGATCACATCTAAGAGACTTGGCAATGTAGTCAGAACTATAATCACAACTGACACAAAGCCAAAATATATCCTAGTCAGAGAGGAACAATAGCTTTTGCCATTATCTTCCAGTTTATTTTGCAAACCTACTAATACCACCTGTGTTTTATCTGGATGAAGACACATTTATCTTGCGCTCATCAATGCCCTAATCTCTGCCAAACACTGGGTCAGATAACTACATTATCTACCTCTAACTTCAACTCCCAATACTAAATTTGGTTATGTCTATTAGATTAAAGAATCATAGGCTACGTCTACACTGCAGCGCTATTTCGGGACACTTCCTGTATCCCGAAATAGCTATTCCGTGTCTTTTGAGGTGCCCATTATTTCGAAACATAACGGGCTCAGTATTCCAACATCCTTGTAAACCTCATTCCACAAGGGGTAAGGGACGTTATTTCACAATAAGTGCAATGTAGACAGCGCCAAACTTTGAAATAAGCTATTTTGAAATTAACTCAAAATAAGCTATGCATTCTGTGTAGCTCAAATTGAATAGCTTATTTCAAGCTCTGCGTGCAATGTAGATGCATCCATACAATATATTTTTCTTGGATAAGTAGGTATAGACCATAACACATAGCTTCCCTTCAGTAAACTAAATATACTGAGCTCTCCTTAAGTCTCTGTAATGTATATTTTCCCCATCTCAAATTATTCTTGTAGCCCTTTTCTGAACACTTAAATTTTTCAATATCCTTTTTAAATGGAAGCGGACACATTATTCCAGAAGTGGCCTTATGAATGCTAAAAAGATTCATGAGACATAGGTCTCAGAGTTTATCCATGTTTCACCCATCTCTGTAATCTTATTTTCCCTCTCAAACATATTTTAAAGCATTGTTAGGACATGTTTAAGATTCCTTTATACAACTTTTCCTACTTTGATAATGACAGATTATGAACCATTCTTTATCCACTATGCATAGGTTTTGTTTTTTCAACTGTTCTGTCTGTGTATGTTTTCCTTATTTCCATTTTTCTAATTTCTTTGCCAAGACTACATATTCATGTGTTCTCTGATAATCAATAACAGTCTTTTATGCTTGTTACTAAAAGACTTACCCAGTGTTGCCCAGCTCCAGAGTGGTGGGGCCTGCTGCAGGCTTCTCCCAGGGGCCAGCCTGGGGGTGGGAGGGAGCAGGGCAGAGGAGCAGAGTGTGTGTGTGTAGTACACTGGCCCGGGATGGGGCATGAAATGGCCAGCAGCTGCTCATTGGGGCAGGCCAGGATGATGGGGGCCGTGCTACTATCTCCCTGTGGTAATTTGTGAATATAACTATCCCCCCCATGCTTGCTGTCCCTCTATAGTCATTCATGAGTATAATTGTCCCTCCTATCACACCCCTCGCTTTCAGTTTGATGTGAAGCAATCACATTCCACGCACCCCCCCTTGCTTTGAGTTGTGATAAGTGGAAGCTGCACATCAAATTTGATGTTCCTAGCTCTTACTATTTAGGAAGAGTTCTTGAACAAACGGACTCCTGGATGGACTGACAGACACACAGCTAGACACACAAAGTCTCTCAAATATATAGTACATATAGACATTCCAGCAGTGATTTTCCACACTGCAGTGGCATAGTAGTAGTCTTTCTGAATAGTATTAAATACAGACATTTTTTAGCTACAGCTTTTTCAAAGCAGCAGCAATGAAATAGAATGTCGGAAACAATCCTGTATTAGCAAAAAATTCATGATGTAACAGATCTTTTACCATCCTTAATTTCAATAACTGCATCTTTCAATTGCCCTGTGGTAAGGAACCTTGCTATTCTATTATGAAACTCAGGAAGGCCAGCAGAATAGGCAATGTATGTGGGGAGGGATCTTTGCGCCCCCCAGAAGAGGTGGGATCTTGGGAGGAAGGAAGCTGGGAGCAATTTATAGGGCTCAGTACTCCAGCTGCTGCTGCAACCGTGGCTAGGAGCCCCGGACACGTCTGAATTGTCAGATGCTGGGGCAATTGACCCCTTTTTCTCCCCTGTTGGGAGAGCCTGATGAAGCTAAAAAAATCTTAAAAAAAAAAAAATTAAGAACCAAATGTGAAAAGCTTGGTCTAATGAAGTCTCAGTTTTGAGGGGAGAGGAAGTTAATAATTTTTTAAAACAGAGACCAACTGTAACATATTTCACAGGCTGATAAAACCAAGCAGGACATGAAAGACCTCTTGCCCTTTCTCATGTAAGATGCTGATTCACATAAATTCAATTATTTTATCTAAAGGTCTCAGGAAAGATAATTGGGCTAATACACCCGAAACACTTGATTAAATGGAATTGTATACAAAGAGCAAGTCAACTGGATGGCAAGCACTATAAAAGGCTATGATCCAGGACAGACTGACAAGAATGCCTATTGCCTTTGCTTTCTCATCTATCTACTCATTTTTCAAAGACAGTATTAATGACACCAAATAGTTTCAAACTATTTAAAATGAATAAATCAAGAGAAACAACAAGAATCCTATTTTGGGAACATAGTTTCTCAAGAGTGTTGCAAAATAGTCTCCTAACAGTTTTAAAAATTAAGCCCCTTTGAACCTTTGGCTGAACTGTCAAACTTTTTATTTGAGACAAAATCCTTGTTGACCAGCAAACAATTATAATAATAAAAGAAAAGTTGCTGGACAGTATTCAGGAGGCCACACTTTTGGTTTTTACATTGCATGTGGAAAATGTTCAAGCATACAAAAGCAACATCTCTGTGTATTTTTTTTTAATAATCTAGTATCTAACCCATACCATTAGAACAACATGCTGCTTTGCTAGCAGGTTATTGTCAATGTTTATTATATTTCCCCTATCTAAATACCTGCTATAAACATATTTTTTACTCTAAGCTGGAAAACATTCTTTTGCCTCACCCATTAAAAGTATGAAATGCTTCCAAATAGACTGGCCCAGCTACCGTCAAAGGTTTATGGGATTTATTTGTCTTTTCTTCAAAAAAGAACTGACTGAACTATGATAAGTCTCTTATGAAAACTCATCAAAACTTTTTCTGACAAAATATTAACATTACTATAACACCGCTCTTTCAGTCTGTAGTTCTCACTAAATTTGTCCATGCAAACATAGCACTTACCAAATCCCTGAACAGCATCATATAAATGAGAAATATTCTTTTGAGTATTTTCAGCAAGCAGCAGTGATGGGAAAATTTTCAGATGTATAGAGAAGTAACTATAGTGTAGCTGCTACAAAATTACTTCAACCATTATTCAAATGCTATTTCTCACAATCTTTGCAAGTCTTGAAGTCCACACACAAAGCTGACAACCCATTTTAATACGTTTAAAAGATACTGTAGAATCTAAGTGATAATAACCAGATATCTATATTAAACTACAGTGTCTGTGGTTAAATAAAAGATCTTAATCATAACCACATTTGCAGCTTTTAATTGATCTATCAGATAGCCAGAAGAAATTAATTTGATTTCTTTTTAGAGAAATGTTTAAAAACTTACATGAATTCCACAGAGAGAAATACACATTTCTTCAGGAAAGTAAAAGAAATGTTTGCTTTACTAACAATTCTTCTGTGATTATATACACCATGTCCTACTGATTGGTATCATGATCTATTAACTTCCATATATTTGATTTTTCCATGACATGTCTGCTTTAAGCAAGTCTTACTTATCAGCATTAAATCAACTAAAACAGCAAAAGTATGAGTGTGAATTTGTGGGTATAGTAGGGGTTGAATTTTTCAACACACTTTGAAATATTTAAATAAGTTGAGAGAGTGTCCTATTTATGAGGTAGTCATGGTACACTCAGATAAAACTCAAAGAACAAGTGGTTTATCATAATTATTGCACAAGCAACACAAGAACAACCATACTGGGTCAGACCAAATGTCCCTCTCACCCAGTATCATGTCTTCCAACAGTGGTCACTGCCAGGTGCCCCGGAGGGAATGAACAGACCAGGTAATCATCAGGTGATCCATCCCCTGTCATCTGTAGCCATTTTCTTGCTTTTAATGGTCCAGTTTACAGGTGTACAATTATTGTCTAAAGCATGCTCTATTTTTAAATAAACAAACAACAACAAAAACTCTAGAAAACAAAACTGGGCTTTTAAAGTGCTAGAAAATAAATTGCTAGGGAGGATAAGTATTGTTTTAATTATTTAAAAATTGGGTGAGATTTAGGCCGATCTCTCTCTCTCACTTCGCTAACTACACATCAGCAAAGCTCTTCCATCCAGAGTGTAGAATTGTAATATACTAGAACTGGAAAGGAACTTGAGAGGTCATCAAGTCCGGTCCCCTGCCCTCATGGCAGGACCAAGGACCAGCTAGATCAGAGATCGGCAACCTAGGGCTCCTGAGTCAAATATGGCTCAGTAGGGAGCCAAATATGGCTCTTTTGCAACTTGAACTCAGCCCTCGCACACGCTACCCCTGCAGCAGGGAGCCTGTGCTTGCACTCCAGACTTGCGACCCCCCACAAGATTGGAGTGCCAGCGCTGGCTACCTGTGGGAAGGGGTGGGAGAGGGAGAAAAAGTCCTAAGCCTCCCCAAAGAATCTCGCTTACGAGGAAGAAGAGAAGCCAGAAGAAGCTCTGCGCACTCCTGCTTTCCCTTTCCCTCCCCCTTCTGGGGGAACAGCAGTACAAAGACGCGCTTCCTGGAGGCGTTTCCCGCTGCTCCCAATGGCCGGAATCTGGCCAATGGGAGCAGTGGGAGGCCATTCTTTGGACACCGCGTTGGCAGTGGGGCACGAAAGCAAGTAAGTGCTCCCCCCTTCCCGCTAATCTGCTCGTAAATATCTCCAATGATGGAGATTCTACAATCTCCTTAGGCAATTTATTCCAGTGTTTAACCACCAGTGAGGTAGATTTTCCTAAGTCCAACTTAACCTCCCTTGCTGAAATTTAAAACCATTGCTTCTTGCCCTATCATCAGAGGCCAAGTAAAACAATTTTTCTCCCCACTCCTTGTAACACCCTTTCAGATACTTGAAAATGGCTATCATGTGCCCTCTCAGTCTTCTCTTGTCTAAACTAAATAACCTCAATTCTTTCAGTCTTCCTTCAGAGATCATGTTTTCTAGGCCTTTAATCATTATTTAGCTTGTTATCCACTATGACCCCTATATCCCTTTCCTCTGAATTCCTTCCTAGAAAGTCACTTCCCATTCTGTATGTGTGAAACTGATTGTTCCTTCCTAAGTGGAGTACTTTGCATTTGTCCTTATTAAACTTCATTCTATTTACCTCAGACCATGTCTCCAGTTTGTCCAGATCATTTTGAATTATAACCATATCCTCCAAAGTACTTGCAAGCTTTCCCAGCTTAGTATCATCTACAAACTTAATAAGCGTTCTCTTCATCTAAATTGTTGATGAAGATATTGAATAGAACTGGTCCCAAAATAGACCCCTGCGGAACCCCACTTGTTATGCCCTTCCAGCAGGATCATGAACCATTAATAACTACTCTCTGAGAATGGCTATCCAGCCAGTTATGCACCTTAAAGTAGCCCCATCTAGGTTATATGTCCCTAGTTTATTGATAAGAAGGTCATGTGAGACCATATCAAATGCTTGACTAAAGTCTAGGTATATAACATCTACCACTTCGTCCTTATTCACAAGACTTGTTATCCTATGAAAGAAAGCTATCAGATTGGTTTGACATATTTGTTCTTTACAAATCCATGCTGGCTATTACGTATCACCTAATTATCTTCCTGATATTTGCAGATGAATTACTTAATTATTTGCTCCATTATCTTTCCTCGCACAGACGTTAGGTTGACTGGTCTGTAGTTTCTTGGGTTGTTCCTATTTCCCTTTTTTATAGATGGGTACTATGTCTGCCCTTTTCCAGTGTTCTGGAATCTCTCCCAACTTCCATGATTTTTCAAAGATGATAGCTAAAGGCTGAGATACCTCTTCTATCAACTCTTTGAGTATTCTAGGATGCATTTCATCAGGCCCTGGTGTCTTGCAGATGCCTAACTTCTCTAAGAAATTTCTAACTAAGAAGTTAAGCACCTCTGCCATTTCCAATTTTCCAGTTATTGTTTCTCCCTTTTCATTGAGGAATGGGCCTACCCTAACTTTGGTCCTCCTCTTGCTTCTAATATATGTATAGAATGTTTTCTTGTTACCTTTTGTGTCTCTGGCTAGATTTGAGCTCATTTTGATCCTTCACCTTTCTAATCTTGCCCCTATAGACTTGTGTTTGCTTATATTCATCTTTTGCAATTTGACCTAGTTTCCACTTTTTAGAAGACTCCTTTTTTTATTTTTAGATCATGTAAGATCTCCTGGTTAAGCCAAGGTGGTCACTTGTCATACTTCCTATATTTCCTACACAGTGGAATATTTTGCTCTTGGGTTCTTAATAATGTCACTTTGAAAAACTGGCAATTGTCTTCAATTATTTTTCCTCTTAGTCTTGTTTCCCATGGATCCTTACCTACCAGCTCTCTAAGTTTACTAAAGTCTGCCTTCCTTAAATCCATATGTTGGGTCTAGTCCTACAATGTGCAGAGCTGCTAAATTCATTCAACTTTCATATATTTAAATAGGCCTCCATGGTGCTAAGAATCTCATATCAAAAGCTCAACACTCTACAGGATCACAACTTCTTTTTTTTTTTTTTTTTGTAAATTGTGTTCCAATACTGAGTAGAGAGGGAAGCAGCTGGGATTTTTGTGAAGTACACAAACAGTAGAAACACAAATAGAAGAGTAAAAATCCTATTGACTCATAAGGTATGAGGGAGGAAGAAGGGAAATAAGTCAAGGGGGTTTAGCACTTTACTTAAACACCCTTTTCTGGCAGTCAATCACATTCATTTGTATGTTGACAATTTCTGCCTCCTTCTCTTTCATATTAATTTTAATGATTCACCAGTTACTGTCAACACACACAAACTTGAAAGCTATACGTATACATCAGTAGAAACTGCAAAAATGACAAATCTAAACATTATCCGCTGCAAATAATTTTTATTAATTATTATGAAGTTTACATATGAAAAAGCAGTGAATATTCACTTTACTATTGCTAGTTGTGAATTTGCAGTGACAAGTTGCAAATTGTGGAGCTCATTTTTTGCAAAATATAAATATTGCATATTAATAAATTCATATCAGAGTTAATGTTTCTGCACATTGTTTCTAAAGTAAGTGCCAGAGTAAGCCAAATATAGTGTTTACTTCCCGAATGAAACCATATGTTCTGACAGAATATTTTCCATTGCTTAACAGTCACAGACCTAAATACACTTGACAATTTACATTTATGAGTATATCAACTTCTACCCAGCAGACCTTTCAGGGTACGAGATATTTTGTAAAACATCCTCCAATAACATTAAGATCTTTCAAATAAAGATCTCCGTGCCTTTGCATGGTGCTATTCTGTGAGCGTCCCCCATGGTCTGGGCTGTGCTTGACCCTTGGCTCTTCTCTCTCTGTGCGCTATTTGTACATGTGCATGACTTCAAATATTGCCTTGATCTCAACAATTCACAAACCTACCTCCCCACTAAAAATGTCACTCTCCATCCAACCCCGCATCTTGTCTTTCTGACATTTCCTTGTGGATGTCCAGCTGGCAATATAAGCTCACCATGGCCAAAACCGAACTTCTTTTTCTAGCATTTATATCCTTCCTCAATTTCACTATCACTATGAACACCCCATTCTTCCAGTCACTAAACCTGAAATCTGGGCATCATTCTTGACTCAGCCCTCACTCATGACCCACACAATCAAGCCATATCCAAATCCTGTGCCTATGCCTGCATAATAGTTCAAAAATTAGACATTTTCTGACCGTTCAGACTACCAGACTTTTTTGGGCTCTCATCACTAAGTACCTCAGCTACTGTAATTTCTTCTCTAGCTTTGATACCAATCACACCACTCCTCAGAAGTCCATTATATGCTCTGTAACCAGGCTCACCATCTTGGCTTACTGCATCCACTTTGCTTCCTTCCATTGTATCAAACACAAGATTTTATTTTAGGGCCCTCCACTGCTTATCCCTGTCCTATCAAACTTGTGCTCTGCCAATAATGGAAATATCAGTTACCGACTTATGTGCTTCTCCTCATGCACAAAAAACCTTCAGTCAAAATTCACAAAGCTACCTTGTTCTTTTCTATAATGCATGTAGTAAATGTCAGCCTTATAATGGCTGGGGAGAAGGGAGAGCAATAAATGGCAAACTGGCCAGACAGTTTCCCAGGGTTAGCTCCCTGCAGGCTGCCAAATTCTTTATTTACCTTTGCTCCCACAGGTATGGCCACTTGCAGCTCCTGTTGGCCGTGGTTTGCTGTTCCCAGCCAGTGGGAGCAGCAGAAAGTGGCACGGGCCAGGCCACCACTTCCCACAGTTCCCATTGTTCGGACAGGAGAAATCTGTGGCCAATGGAAGCTACGAGTGGCTGTACGTGTAGATGCGCATATGAATGGCGTGTATGGCAGTCGATGGGCTGCTTATTTCTCACCCCTGCTATAGAGACACTGTGTTAGGATTATTGCAGTTCTAATAAGTCAGAATCAAACATCCTTTATTACTTCACTTGCCACCCTGACCCAAATGTTTGTCTCATGCATCTGTCCTCTCTTTTAAGATTATAAACTCTCTTAGGCACAGTGATAGAGATGCAGCCGTGTTAGTCTGGTGTAGCTGAAACAAAAGACAGAACTATGTAGCACTTTAAAGACTAACAAGATGGTTTATAGGTGATGAGCTTTTGTGGGCCAGACCCACAGGAAGTGGGTCTGGCCCACGAAAGCTCATCACCTATAAACCATCTTGTTAGTCTTTAATGTGCTACATAGTTCTGTCTTTTGTTTCTCTTAGACACAGACTGTCATTTACTATATGTATATAGCACAATGCATACCTGTCCTGATCGGCCATTAAATGTTACCACAATATAAAATTTAAACAATATGAATGAGTTCTGCAGGGTGAGCATTGTGTATTCATATCTCTCAGTACAGATTCTAGATCATTTTGGCTACACCAACATAAACTGCATTATTATAATAAACAGTTCCTTAAAAAAGTCAGGATGTGGAAAAATACGAAAATGCTCATGTGCCTGATTTTTTTTAAAGTGCTGAGACTCTTAGCTTTCACTCAGTTCAGTAGGAGTTCCTGGGTGCTCTCAGATTTTGAAAAATCAAATCTAATTTTAAGGCTCCTATTTTTGAAAATCTTGACTATTCAAAGTCAGTATAATTGACAGGAAAGAAAACTAAATATGATTACTTAATACGATGATTACTTTGACCCAAAAATTGGAAAACCAAGTTCAGACCGACATGCATGATAAAAGTGAAATGGCAATCACATACATTACAAGAAAATTTCTTCATTTTAAAATGACATTTTACATAACTTAGCCAGAATAAAACATTGTATGATGTCATCTTTCTTATTCTTTGGATAGCTATAGATTATAAAGATTGAGAGAAATCAGTATCTGATCAAATAAATTAGAAACTGGTTATAATGTGTATTTATTATATACTCAGGACTTGTCTTCTCTCTGGGGAAAGATAGACACTGCCATGATTGATCTTCCGGAGTTTGATTTAGGGAGACTAGTTAAGACTCAATAATCAAACTTAGAGGGCACCTGTTAGTACCTTGTTGGTGTTAGTACCTTGTTGGTTATTATGCTTGGGCTGTGGGGGAACCCCACTGGCAGCTGTCTGTAAGCACGGCCCAGCAGGGGGTGCCTTACTGCCCCAGGGCAGTGGCTAAAACCAGTTCTACAAGTTAAGGGAAGAGGCTGAACAAAGGAAGTGTGTGTGAGGGGAAGGGGAGTTTTTCGGGCTGAAGCCATGAAAGAGAGAGACTGAGGAGGAAGCTGGGGTTGTAGGGGCCCAGTCACCCCCATCTCAAGGGGGCCTGAGGCATCCTGGCCCTAATTCCTGTAACCAGATTACATCTATGCTGTGCTGTACCCTGGAGAAGCAATAAACTCCCTCTATTCTACTGGCTGGTGGAGTCTGTGCCTGCGGCTATGGGAGTGCAGGATTGGGCGGAACCCAACTGCGCCATCACAACACCCCCACAAGCATCCATTACTCCTGCCCTCCCCACCCCAGTGGGGATGTCACCAAGCTCGACTTAACATAAGCCGACTCCAGCTACGTATCTACGTAGCTGGAGTTCGCGTACCTTAAGCCGAGCTGCCGGGTCTAGTATAGACCTGGCCTTATACATTCATTACCCCCCCACACACACACATACATATATAAAACATGTGAAATATAAATATTCATAACCAACAATAAATGGAATTCTCTCTCTCATGAGAAAATTAACGTGGTTCAAGGAAGGCAGCTGTTTCATGGATATATCTGGTTTCAGTCTGTGTAGTATCACAACAGTCGTACATTAAATAAAACACAGCTGGAAAATGCTCCACCTATTTCACCACCCTTTCTGCTAACTGTTTTGTATCAACATCTGCTGAAAACAAGCCTTATGTAATACAGACATGAAAAATAATTATTTTGCTGAACAAGCTGATGTATGATTATCCGAAAAGTAGCTCTTGGATATAAAATTTTAATTATTATGAGTGTTCTAACTAGAATCTAAAGAAACTCAAAGAAAATTACCAAATTAGACAGATTTTTTTTTTTTTACAATACATAATTTTCATTTTGTATACCTACCTATGTGGACTTTCTCTGACAGTTCTCTGTTGATGAGAGGTGTCAATGTCTGGTCTAAGCATAAATTTAAAAGCTTGAAACTCCTAAATTCCAGTCTCAACTGTGATAATAGCTATGATCACAGCCATGAAGACAAGTCAGATAATTTTTCTGGCTGTCTCTCACCTCTGTAATGGGGAGAGCAATATTTGTAGAGCCCCATGTGGATACAAAATTGGTATCCACATCTGCAAAAATGATCCACGGATATCCGCATCCACATCTGCGGATGCATATACTCACTGATATAAAACAGGGCTCTCAGCATATTTGCCTAACTAATTATAGGGGTGTTGTGCATTTTAATAAACTGATGTCTGCAAAGTGCTTTGAAGACAAAAACTACTAGCTGATATTATCGGTACATAAAGCTGTATTTTAATAACCATAGTTATTGCAATTATGGGTTAAAAACAAATTCATCCCTGCTGTAAACATCACTGATTGTAATAAAGTTCAGTTTCTGGTTTCCTACAGTAGGTAGTACCAGATGTCTCTGAGGAAGATATAAGAACCCTGCAGTTGACAGATCTGAAATAATCTGCCCCTTTTCCAACATTAGATCTCAGAATAGTCAAGTTATGTTACATTTTTTCTTTTGATACTGTAACTTATACAAAGTTAAGGAACTTTTGACAAGTTAGAGTAGAAAAAGAAAACTAAACCAAACCACACCAGATATCAACAGCAAAAAAGTGGGGGAAGAGGGAAGAAATGAAGGAGGGAAAAGTTAAACTCACCACTTCAAAATACATTCGATTTTTAAAAGGAAACAATTATTTGTTTCAAAATTTCCCCACTGAAAAAAAATCAAAATATTTGATCAACAACATTTGTAATTCAAAAATTTCATTTACCCCAAAGCCATTTTAAGTGAAAAATATTTTGGTCAGAAATTTCAGCCTGCTCTAGCTTACCCTACTGTTTATTCATGTCATGTATCTTCTTCTTCACTAAGAATCAATAAAACATCACATAAAATTGTCTAAAACTTGATTAGAAAACAGAAGCAAGCACCCACTATAATTGCACCCAAACTAGGAAGCTTGGAGAGACAAGAAAACCGGATACATGCCATACGGTATTTGAAAATCAATTTTTCAGAAGGTGACAATTCTTAAACATGCAAGAAAATAAAAATCTATGGCATAAATCAAATCAATAAAACAAACAAAACAAAATCCTGCCTGCAATTATTGCTAGTTCAAATCAAGTTCTTTTGGAATTTTTTTTTGTTTTTTTACTCAATCTTACATTTATTCACTCTGTCTCCACACTCTCAAAAGTCTAAAATAATTTATGACAGTTTTGTTAGGACTTGTACAAATTTACACCACTGTCAGCAAAATAATATTCTAGGTATTGCAAGAGGCATGAATTTCAGGATTCTTTATCTTCTTCTTACTATATATATTGTAGAAATGTGGGTCGGTCTGTCAGTCTGAGAGTCCTTTTGTTCAAGAACTCATCCTAAATGGTAAGAGTAAGGGCCACAAAATCTGGTATGTAGCTTCCTCTTATCATAACTCAAAGTAAAGTATGGGTTTGGTAATGCCCGGAGAATGGAATGTGCCTGAAATTAAGTTGTTTCTCATAAAATGGAAAGGGAGGGATCTGGTAGAAGGGACAGTTATACTATAGAATGACCACAGGGGGCAGCAAGGGGCCAGAGATGGGGACCAGTACAACTATGATATCATTGGGCCAGGAGGAAGCAGGGGAAAAGAAAAGGACAGCTATATACTATATATTTCATAGCATTAGTTTGTTTGTGCGTGTGTCTGTCCTCCAGCAGAGGGACATACACTCCTGGCCCAGGTGCGCCCACTACAGCAGCCATAGACAAGCGCTTCCCATCTGGCCTCAAGTTGCTGCGGTGAGAGAAGGTTGAGTTGTCCTCTTTCCCTAAGGCTCCCTGCATACTGAACACCTCATGCCTATCCCCACCCCAGAACAATGATTTAAATCATGGCTATTCAACACGTGTTGTTTGTGGCCCCCAGTGCAGTTTGGGTTTACACAGGGCTCAACATGCAGCCCACGGGTGAGCTCCTATGAACATGGCCTCCACTGGGAACATGCTCCACCATAGCAAGGCATCTCCCAGGAGGGAGAAAGATGCAAGCAAATTGGCTGGCTAGAATAGACAGGTATAGGGTGTCGGCATTTCTAGCGTCCAGGGAGGAGGTGCTGGGAGCACTGGGGCATTGTGGGAAGTGCTTTGTATTCATGCCTGTCAGTGTGAAAGAAGCTATTTGCATATATATTTGCCTGTATATGCAACCACACTTAAGTTGTGGCCCTCGGCATGTGCTGTGAGTATCATTGGAAGCCCCGGGGGCCACAAAGTTGAGTGGCCCTGATTTAAATGAAGAAAAAAACTTATTTGAGTTAAGGACCCAAGCAACGCTGGGTAAATATTCTAGAAATAATATAAATTTAAAGAGTAGGAGCTGCACACAAATATGGTTATCTTTGTGTGAAATATACAGTACCAATCTGCTGTCCTCTGTCTTATCTCAACAAAGACCAACATATTATAAAATTGCAATGAAAACACCATGTTAACTTCCCAAGTTACATATAAAATTCTTTCCCTAAATTACAAATTCTACCTCTCTCTAAACCAATAATGTGCCTAGCTTGTGTTGGTGGTATATATAGCATCTAGAAATCTTCACTCTGGAAACTCAGTCCACCTCTCTGACCCATCTTCTTGTTAGAACTAAACTGAGTAATATTTGTTTTCTGAATCTATTCATAAAGATTGCTCTTCATTATTTTCTAGACTATGAAAAAAAAAGAACACAAAGTTAACATTGTTAATAGGCCAAGTTTTTAAATGAACGGGGATGTGCCCTCGTAAGGGTCTCAATACCTGACCAGTTGAATTTAAATGCCATTATATTAATATTTCTATTAATATGTTCTTAATATGTATTTATGTAACTATAATTTTCCCAATATTCCAGAAAATGTTTTCCACTAACTAGTTTCTGAGCACTTTTGAAGTATTTTTTTTCTCTCGCTCTCTCTCTCTCAAAAAAAGAAAGAAAGAATATATTTCATTCTTCACTATACAACAATTCAAGGAAGAATACTTTTGGTATTTACATCAGAGGTAAAAGACAGATTTAGAATTGCCTCTCAGCACAATATTAGCTAGTAGAAACAGCCAGATAGCTCCCTACTATATTCTCTTCATGCCAGCTAGATTGTACTCAGCAGTTCAGCTACATACTGTGCATTTATGTGTCTTTTTTTTTTCTTTATGTAGAAACAGGCTTTACTTAATAACATTATGTCTTAAAAATGCCCTTTTTTTTTTCAGTAAAACAAACTAGTTTACTGGTGATTAAGTTTCTAAGAGAATATACCAAGCTAGCAACACTGGAAAGTTTTAAATGATCACAAATGAAAACTTATAATAGTGCACAAGTGTATGATGTTCTGGTGCTGAATACTGCATTTGAGTGAATATGAGCCAAAAAAACCTCCTTTTTAAGTGGCTACATTTAGACACAAATATTTATTTAGCACTGAGAGCTAGGTCTTTGCAAATGAAATGGAAAGAGCAAACACCAACCGCAAAAAAATCTTTTAACATATATATAAAATGGAGAAAATATTAACAGCTAGTCTCAGATTGTCCTATTTGCTTTCATTGCACTGTCTGGCAACATCAACTGTGAAGTCCATTAATAAGGACAGCAAGATAAAGTTTACAAAAAGCTTTCCAAGTAAGTTCTGGGCTTGGATTCCCAATCTAAAACAAAAAGGTCACCCCTCTCTGGCCAAAAAATTAATCTTACAGTCTGTGTGCATTATCTAATCTAGAGTCATGTTGTTGGTTGTGCAGTATATCTTCAAAATATATCCATTATTTGTAAAACTTTTCAGATCTGAAAATGCAGTCCGTTACAAGCTTTTTTTTTTTTTTTTTTGCGGTCACATTTTATAATTCAAACTTAAAGCTTACAAAAATCCTTTAAAAGCAAACAATTGCGAAATACAGAAACATATTTCTTTCAGTTCTAGAATCATACAATTATTTGGAAAATGCATTTAAGATGAGTATTAGTAAATAAAGTACAGAACTCAGATGTGTTAATTTTTAGGGTACAGTAAAAGGCCATCTCTTTTCTTGTGCCATTCAGTTTTTAAGGGTAGGGTGGCCTTGAGAGCTATTGGCAAATAGTTATAAGGGTTATAGTTTTGTCAACTTTGGTGACGTTAATGTGAGCATTATAATTTGGATAGCATGTGGCTTCATTATTATGGTATTTTAAATATATAACAGAGGCTGGACTCTTTGAAAGACATTAAAATAAAATATTACAATATTTTAACATCTAAGCAGTGTTTTAAAATTAATAAAAACTTAATATATACACAAGCAGTAGCAGAGTAATATCTTGGACACTGTGTAAAAAATATCTGAAAAAAATATTGAACAATAATCACTTAGTCTTCCTCAAACTATTACATTAAAAATATAAATTCACCTCTTCATATCACCTCTTCATCAGCAAATAACCAACTTAAAAGCAAATAAAAATTATGCTGAGATTTGCAAAATGTTTTACATTTTTCTTCCATATTTTACTGTATACAAAAGATAGATCCTGTAGTAGTGCTATCTGCTGTAAATTAAACATTTACTATTTTGTTCACAATGGTTTAAATGATAGTGATGCATCCCACGCAAGGGGGGCAAACAGAATTGCTGGCCCCCTGGGCAAAGGGGCAGGGGTGCTCCATGTTTCCAGAAGGGGCAGGACTGGGGACAGCTAGCCCTCAGTGCTGCCCAAAGTGTGCTGTGCCATGCTTTCTCTCCCCCACCTTTCCCAAGGGCCCCTTGCTGCAGTTTAGCCCACTGCTTCTTGTCCTATCCTCAGACGTTAAGAAGTTTTTCTTCCTCCTCTTTGTAACAACCTTTTAGGTATTTGAAAACGGATACAATGTCTCCTCTGAGTCTTCTTTTCTCCAGACTAAACAAACCTAGTGTTTTCTATCTTCTCTCATAGATCACGTTTTCTAGACCTTTAAATCATTTTTGTTGCTTTTCTCTGGACTTTTTCCAATTTGTCCACATCTTTCCTGAAATGTGGTGCCTAGAACTGGACACAGTACTCCAGTTAAGGCCTACTCAGTGCAGAGTAGAACAGAAGAATTACTTCTTGTGTCTTGTTCACAACACTCCTATTAATACATCTCAGAATTATGTTTGCTTTTTCCCCCCCAAGTGTTACACAGTTGACATATCTAGCTGGTGAGCTACTATGATCGATAGATCCTTTTTCCCCAGACTCCTTCTTAGGGAAATGTGTGCAACTACAGTAATTTGCATGTGTCCTTATTGATTTCATCCTATTTACTTCACACCATTTTTCCAGTTTGCCCAGATCATTGTCAATTATAATCCTATGCCTCAAGGCACTTACAACCTCTCCCACCTTCATACTATTCGCAAACTTGGTAAGTGTTCGCTCTCTGCCACTATCCAAAATCATTGATGAAGATAATGAACAGAACCAGACCCAGAACTGATCCCTATGGGATCCCATTCATTATGCCCTTCCAGCATGACTGTGAAACATTGATAACTACTCCCTGGGAGCAGTTTTCCTATCTGATTTGCACCTGTTTTATAGTAGCTCCATCTAGGTTGAATTTTTCTCAAATTTAATTCCATGAACATTTCAGGTAGAGCTAACATTTTGGTAACTTTCAACTGCAAATTATTAAGGTTGTCCTGGTCCTTCAAACTTTAATCTGAACTACAACTTTTCTCCTTCGCCTTCACTTGCCAGTCTCAGCTCTTCTTCCACCCTCTGAATACACAAATTTGCACTGTTTCAGTGTGTCATTCTGTGGTTAAATATTTCAAACTATTATTTTCACTCTTTATTATATGAGTGAAGTTTGAAGCTGTAGTTTTCAGACAAACTGTCAGGGGTTCAAAATACTTCTAAGAAGTTGACATTCTCCTAATGTGTACTGTCTGTGGACATGCACATAAACCTTAAGGAATAACCATGTACAGCCAACATACTGCATGTGAGAAAAATGTACAGATTTATGAGACTATGAAAAAAACTCTCTGAGGCAGGTGATTACAATAGATCATGATCATGTTGGGAGTTTGGAAAAAGGCAAAACAAAGCTGGAGTGCATTTGGCTAACTTCACAATTAGCTTGGGAAGCAAGACACCAATGTCTGTTTCATGTAGACAAAAAGTGTTCCTCCAAAGCATTTTTACGGTCATGATATACAGCTGGGAGATTTGGAATTTCATCAAAACACAGCAGAAGAAAACTGAATGAAACATCCAAAGATCATAGTATAAGTAGAATGTGAAAAAGGGAATCTGATTGTAAAACCAAACTCATGCCCTGAACACTACAACGCAATATGGAAAAGAATAAATGTCTAAAGTGACATGTGGCTTGGTCTAACATCTGATGAATTTAGCTAATGACTAGGGACTATGAATGAGAAATAGACAAAGAAGATATGTGTGTGGGGGATAGGGGGGTTTAATTTCGTGAAATAAGCCTTAGAAAAACTTTATAACATTCTTTTGAGCAATGCACAGAAATCTATAAATATATATTTTATCATGTATATTAACTATAGTGCTTATTTGTACATGGACGATAAACAGTGATTAAAATAAAAAAACCTGCTTAATATTGAATTTCAATGTGCTATGTAAACATTTACTATATATAAATTTTATTTATCCTAATGATGTTGCATTTGTACTAAATAGTTTAATGGTACTATAGCACAGTTTCTCCTTCACGAGACAAACCGACATGATTTCTGTTGTTGGTCACATTGGGAGAGAATGTTAAATGGTTAACTGATACGTATTCTGGTAAGCATGAGACTTATTTGTATGCTTACCGGTTAATTGGCAGCTACCACTGAACTCTGGTGGTGGCCTGCCACTTTGGGCCAGAGCAGCTCCAGTCTCAGTGGGGCCGGCAGGCTGGGTGGTTAGATCTCACAGCCATGGTGAGGCCATGAGGTGGTAAGTTGTACTGGTTAACCTTTTAAACATCCCTAATTGGGAGCAAAATGGTAATGCTCCCACAGCCAGCAGTGGAGGAGCTCTAGATGTTATGGCAAGGGAAAGACAAAGCCCTAGCAGATGGTCTACCCTACCTTCCTCAGTGGGCTACTGGGGGAAGGTTTACATGAGGGATCCGCTTTCTGCCAGCATTGCAGCTGACTGGCTCCTTCAAAAAGTGACATAAGAGCTGACTGTGTCTTACCCACTCCAGGAAGAGCTTTATTAGATATCTTTCATATGCTAGAACTATTCCATTTGGGATTACTGATCTCACTTCTCCCACCCTTAGGGCATGTCTACATTGCATTCCTCTTTCGAGAGAGGAATGCAAATGCAGACGAACGAAATTGCAAATAAAGCACGGACTTCAATTTCCCACGCTTCATTTGCATAATCATTTGCAACGTTCAGGTGCTATTTCAAAATACCCTATTTCGAAAACAGAAATGCTGTCTAGATGTGGTTATTTCAAAAGAAAACCTTTCTTTCAAAATAACCCTTAAACCTCATTTTATAAGGAGTAAGGGTTATTTCGAAAGAAGGGTTTTCTTTCGAAATAACCGCATCTAAACAGCGTTTCTTTTTTCAAAATAGGGTATTTTGAAATAGCGCCCAGAGGTGATTATGCAAATGAGGCATGGGAAATTCAAATCCTCACTTCATTTGCAATTTCGTTTGTCTGCATTTGCATTCCTCTCTCGAAAGAGGAATGCAATGTAGACATACTCTTAGTGTCAGCTCAACACCAAGTTTATAGGCATGCAGTGGGTATTAAGCTTTCATGGGAGAGAGGAAAATAGTATTTGCTGAAGTGTTGTGGAGTGGCTGCCATTTTGGGAGGGGGTGAGGGGGGCAGAAAGAGTAGGGCTGCCAGGTGTGTGGCCTCTGTCCACTAAAAAAAACCACAGAAAATACCGGACATGTAAAATGTCCGGTAATTTCTGTTTTTCTCAGATGGAAGGCCACTCAGGACATTCTTCCACTGTCATGTCTGGTGGGGGTGGGAAGATTTAAAGGCTCAACAACTTTGCTTCCCCCCCAGCCCTTTTTTCTTTGGTTCAACAACTTTGCTTCCACCTCCCCCCCTTATTTTTTTTTTCTACTCAACCAATTTTTTTCCTGCAATGTTCGGTATTTTTTGTGAAAGTATCTGGCAACTCTAAGAAAGAGGGTTGGTCTTCTCTTGGCACTCTGGAGGGCTCAGTAGGTAGGGTGCTTTGGGCTAATGATCTTGTTTGTTAAAACTATGTTTGGGTCCAATATGAGGACCCAGTTAAAGGGATTCATAGATCCTGGGAACATGGGACCAACTACACAGGATGATATTGCCTATAGTTCAGGCTAGAAAATATGAGGCCCGGGGGCCAGATCTGGCCCACCTAACACTTTGATCCAACCTGCAGATTGTATCTGGCCACTTTCTATTTATATTCTGCTGCCCGTGCCACCAAATTTTCAGGAGGTGGAGCAAGCAGCAGGATCCCACGTGAATGGCTCACCACTTCTGGCCATAGTGCTACCCTGGCAAGGGCCAGAGCTGCAAGCCTTTCAAAGAGCCACAGCAACCCCATGCAGCTGTCAGGCAATGTGGTAACGGTGGGGCTGGATGCCACGACTCCTTTGCTGTGTTTTTATTTCAGAGCCTCCGGCCCCAGACAACTCTGGGGGGAGGCCCCACACTCCTTCCATCCCAGGCCCCACCCCTTCTAGGAGTGAAGCCAGCTCATGACCACATATCAAATTCATTAAGCAGCCCCGCTGCGAAAATTATTGCTCACCCTTGTTATAGCTAGTGGGGTGGGCCCTAAAGTCCAGTATGGAGAATTCCTTGCTAAACGTTCCCCTCTTCCATATGTGGCAATCGTGATATGCAGGCAGAGTTGTGAGAGTTTTTAGCAATGGTGTTGAAACTCTCCTTAATTCTTTGGGGGAGGGAGAATCAGGACAGCTCTCCCCTCCCATTCTCTCTCCCTCCAAATTACTGTGTTTTGTCTTTCTGCTCTGTAAGGGCCAAATCACAGTCGCCAACAATGGCATAGGAATGGGTACCAATTGGTCTAATATAAACAGTTATTTTAAATGTTTGTCCCTTCATACAACAGTGATATGTTTTTACAGAGCAGTAAGTTTTTTTCAGGTTACATCTGTATGACTTAATTTCCATTCTGAAAGAGTTTTACAGTGAAGCACAGCATATGCTTCAACGAAGTCAAATGCCAGTTTGATGAATGAACATACTAAAAAAAAAAAATCTTGCTCAAACAGAAGAAAAGCGTCACTATATATTTCTGCATCAAATTCAAACTCCTTATCCCCACCTCTTGGTTCTTCATAGCTTTGCTTCTGTCTACTTCTGTCTCATCTCCTACTGCTTACACTCAATGTTTTGTGTCTATTTGACATTTCTTGACATTTCCCTGCTTTTCTTCTTCCACAAACACCTCTGTGCCTTTTCTCATGCTTGAAATGCTCTCCTAGATCATATGCACTATTCAGTCTTATTCGCTTCCTAATTCCTCTTCAGAACTCTTTACATTATTTATATAGCTATAATGGAAGAAGTATAAATTGAGATTATTTGCAAAATAAAATAATTTCCAAATTTAAATTTGAAAACACCATTTCCCACAGGAGTTGCATTTTAGCTTTTATTTATTTATTGTTGATGTGGTAATTTATTAATTATTTATGCTGCTTTAAATATTGGTTGTCTCTTTTTAAAATGCCTGGTTTTAAGCATACCCAAGTGGGGTTATTTCCTGTTAAGCCACCAGAGACATTCAGATACGAGTGCCTTGAAACAAAATTATTATTGTTTTCATAAATAGATATGTGTATGTTAAAATGAACCTCAACAACACTGAACAGGGAAAGCATCTTCGTCTTTTTTTAAAAACAAAATCCAAATTCAAAAGAAAAATTATAAGATTAATTTCTCTCTGACAACCAGTTTAATCTCCTTAGTTACCTAGAGGTCACTGGTTGGAAAAAAAGAGATAAAGATACATGGAATATATCTTTAAATTATTCATAATCACCTTAAAGTACATTCTATCAGCAGTGTAATGTGTCATGTTATAAAGACACACAAACATTCATAAAGAAAAGCACATGAATAAGCAGATGACCAAGAGCACTATTGTTAAAGTTACACCAGAAAGTTTAATATTTCAGTACTGTGTATGTTTAAATCATCAACATACACAGGTGATGAAAGCCAGTCTCTGAAAAATTTATTATTCTGTTAGAACAAGTTTACACTTAGAATGAGTTCTAAAAACTCCGTGCCATTAGGAAGTTTTACTAGGTTTACAGTGGAAATAAAAACAGAAATAAAAATAGAAGACAAAACGAAAAGTACAGAGTATACTTTAAAAATGATCAGAGTGGGCTTTTTTTCCCTTTTTATTTGCATACTTTCCCCTTCCCAACTGCAATCAAACTTTGCTTAATCTTTGTGAAGTCCCTAAATTGTTTGTTCCCTTTTCCATATTAAGAAATTTGATAGCAGAATATGGACTGGGTTACTATTACAATGATTATTTATTTTAATTAAAAATTGTTCATCAAAAGCTTTCTGTTTAATAAAGCCATCATGTTGTATTAGAGTTGTCATGTTTTCAAGAATTTACAACATAAGCTTAACTCTAATAATTTTTTTTCCTACTAGTGCGTCATGTTTAAATGGTCATGACTTCATATACTAAGTAATAATCACCCCATACAAATACAAGTTGGGCCTTTATAGTCCAGACAAAATCAGGTTCATAGCTAATCAACTTGCTGCCATTATTTGTTTGAGTGGGGCTGTATCTAGCACTGAGATGGCAGAGGTAAGGTAGCAGGGGAAATATTAAAACTCATTTACCAAATAATATGTTAACAGTTTGCCTTGCTAAAGTTAAAAAATATATTTCACTTACATTCATATTTCTGTCCCAGATCTGGATGGAGCCATCTTGGCAGCCAGCTGCAATCAGTTTACCATCTCTGCTATATGTGCAAGTAGTAGGAATCACCCGTTTACCTTGAACTGATCGTGGTTTAAATACACCTTTGTGCTTTTTGTCATTGTTAACATCCCATGTCCTCACAGTTCTGGCAAGAGATTCAAAGAATTAATTGCTTTACAAACAATTAACACATATTAAATAATTCCGCTAATGATATGAGGCAATCACTTTTTTAAATGTAACTGAACTAAAAAATACATGGTATGTAATTTTATTTAGATAACAACAGTAACTCAAAAATAGTTACTGCTGGTCAGGTCAGTAACATATAAAATCACTTTACAAAAAGGGGCCATATATTTCATTTCCTCAAAGTTCAGAGGTGTAAATTGCCATTTGTCCCATGTTCCAATATGAAGAGAGACATTTATTAAAAATCAAAGACCTCTACAAAATAAAGGGCAGATATTATAAATGCTAAAAACTCAACCGTGAAGACCAGGCAGCGTTTAGCATTTTTCAGGAGCCAGTAAATAGAGTCCTGCAAATCCAAATATCCACTGTATATCTGACGGTATCTGCATCCATGAATTTGGTATCTGTGGCTCATTTTTGTGACTATGGATGCAAATACAAATTTTTTATCTAGAACCCTGCAAATTTGTGGATATCTTCTTTATATCCACAGATGTGGATGTAGATATCCATGGCTTATTTTTGCAGATGTAGATACAAAATTTTGTATCCACGCAGGGCTCTACCAGTAAGGTTCTTCCAGGATAATGTGCTGAGAGCATGCGCGATTGTGATCGAGACACTGAGGCCTATTGGTACAAGCTACTCCTGTCTGAGACCTGACAAACTCAGTACACCTAATACACTATTTTCATGGTATTTATTCTTGAAAGGTAGTATGCAAGATTTCTATTGAAAGCTTGTAATTTACAAGCATTGCGAGATGTGTGTACAAGTAACACATAAGGAACAACATAACTATATGGAAAACTATGTTTTATGGTCTAGAAATAAACATTCATCCCCAAGACATCATATATTTTGGTGATGGCCCTTTCAAGTGTAAAGGAGTTTTCACCCATCCCTGGAAATCTGGAGATTCTAATGCAAAGTTCATATGTCTCACCTTGCCCTATACCGGAACATCAGTGGAAAACCATCAAAAGACAACTGCAAACAAGAATAACCACTTGCCGGTAAAAAGGAACATTATAAAATAAAGGTATTGTCCTGTCTAAGAATAAAGAAATGACTGAGGCTTTGTCTACACTTAAAAGTTTAAAGCGCTGCTGCTGCAGCACTTTAAACTGAAAGAGGAGCTACAGCATGAGCACTGAGAAAGACATATTCCAGCTCTCTATGGGCATGTCTACACTGCAACATTGTTTCAAAATAATTAATGCTATTCTGAAATAACTTAATCTGCGTCTACACAGCAGGCAGTTATTTTGAAATATTTCAAAATACAGCACTCTTCCTCCGACTTCCCTTATTCCTTGTACAGTGCGGGTTATAGGAGTCGGAGTAAGAAGTCCTCCAGCTTCTCCGGTATTTTGACACTAAGTGCTGTGTAGACACTCCCTATTTCAATATAAGCTGTTTTGAAATAAGGTACGTAACTGACACAGCTCAATTTGCGTAGCTTATTTCGAGTTAAGCCCTACAGTGTAGACACACCCTATGTAAGCTACTTTCACAAAGCGAGTACCTGACTGTGTTGGGACCATTGCTCTCAGTGCTGTAGCCTGGTTCACTGGCACTTTACAGTGCTGTAACTTTCTGTGAGTGTATATTGTGTCAGTGCTGTAACTCTCTCTCTCCCTCTCTGTGTGCGTGTTTTCATACCAAGTCAGAAAATTACAGTGTAAAGTGCCATTGCAGACCAATGTTTCTAGAAGTGGTCCATGGACCCAGTTTGTTTACTTACCGGCTCTGCAGCCACAGAGCCTTGTGGCTCCCATTGGCTGCAAACCGGAGCATCCCAGTATTACCTTACTCAGAGTAGGTCTGCGGACCCACTCTGAGAAACACTGATGCAGACTGATTCAATATATCACAGGGGGAGAAAGAACTCTGCTTTCATTAACAGAGGAGAGAAACCCTCATGTTGAGAGGGTTAGTATCATGCAAATTGGATCCTGGTTCATATGAAAACAGCCAGCTTTGGAACATATTGAACTTTTGAGGGGGAAGCCTAATTGATTATACAGAAAAGCTAGCAATTAATGAACATAGGTCCTATGTTAATAATTTTTATTATTTTGTTTTGTACTGTACCACTTGCTTCAGGTCTCACATTTATAGTATATCTTGTATTCTTTCTTAAATAAACCTTTTGCTTCACTATAAGTGCTCAGATATGCTGTGTATTATACAGGAGCAGTGATTTAAGGTAAATTAGTTAAGGGGAAAGTGAATGTTGTTCCTTTAGGAGCAGAGCACATGGGATTTGTGTGTGTAGCTAATGTCAGGGGATAGATATCACAGAACACTTCACTTGGAGCCTGGGGTGCACTTTTTGTTAACTTGAAAGGTGAAGACTGGACTTGTAACCCACAGGACAGTGCTAGATTGGTTGACAGGCTGGTGGTGTTAGGGAGCTAACACTCAGGTACCACAGGCAAGACCACTTCTGTCTGGAGACAGCATGTAACAAGGGGACTCAATCATGGGTACCCTGAGAACTGTCACAGTGATTTGAGATTTTTATTCCTCAACTGTTTTACAGCAGTGGTTACCAGCCACCGGGAGACTCTCTGATGGATCACAATCTCTAGTGGCGCTCTAAGGGTTGCTTCTAAGACCAGCTCCCTGCCCCTGCCCTATCCCCATGCTGCTCCCAGAAGCAGCCAGCATGCTCCCACACTCCTGGGAAGAGGGACAGAGGTTTCCACAAACTGCTTTTGCCTGCAAGCACTGCCCCTGCAGCTCCCATTGGCTGGGAACAGGGAACTGTGGCCAATGGGAGCTGCAGGAGCAGTATACGCAGAGGGGACAGCACACAGAGCCATGTGCCTCCCCAGGAGGCACAGAGGAGATATGACCCCTTCTGGGAGTTTTATGGGGATGAGGTCGCTCAAGGTAAGGGTTGCCCCCTTCAATAGGAAGGTTCTGAATGGCTCTACAGCAATAAGACCAAGAGTAGCATGAGTATAACAGGCCCAGCTATGCTGGACCAGCATTTCTCTTCCACTGCCCAATCTGCAGCCTCCTTGAGCCAGCTCTCTCTCCCCCACCCCCGTCCCCCATGTCTCCTCTTGCATCCCAAGTCCCTACTCCAGCACTGAGCAGCCCTGCAACAGCCAGCACTCCTGCACCCCAACACTCCTCAGCCTGGAGCTGCTCCTGCAGCCACACTCCCTCCCAGAGCCTGCATCCTATACCCCGACCCTGCCCCGGCCTGGTGAAAGTGAGTGAGGATGTGGGAGGGTAAGGAAGGTATAGAGTGGGAAGGAGGGAGCAGGTTGGGATTTCAGGGGAAGGGGTGAGGCCTTGGAGAAGGGCAGGGTAGATCCTGGACTGCCTTTAAAATCAAAAAAAGTGACATTGGGCTTAAAGGTTGGAGATCACTGTTTTACAGTGATGCATTTATGAAAGACCATTCTTTTTCAATGCTGAGTTTTTTGCAAATAATCTAATAAATATGCACGTTTTAAAGAAAGAAGATTATGGTTTTTAGATACGTTTATATGTGTTTTAGATACACAGAAACACCCAAAGGACAGAGGACTGAGATACAGGTGGACTCTTTAAGCTGTCTTAGACACAAATGTGTTCTGTCCTTTTAAAATGTTGAGTTCTTTCCAGATAAAAATTCTAAACTCTTCTGGCATCTAATGCATAAAAGTGTTTCAGGATTTGGCAAGAGAAGGGAGATCATTAATTAAAAAAAAGACAGAAATTGCTAAGTTCTCAGGACAAACAATGACTATGGTCCAAGATCATGCAATTTACTGGTTTTCCTGGAAAAAATAAATGCTACTGTATCAAAGCAGCCATTTTCCCAGACATAATGCTGAGGCACATAAAACTAAATTAGAAAGCAAAGGTATGTATTTTACATATATAAATCTAAGTTAAACCCACATAGCAACTTATATGAACTATAGGGCCTCTGCAGTGCCATATCTGCACAGCAAACAACAATGGCTCCTAGGTGTTGTGCATTTAGGGCAGGCAGAATTTACTAAAACTAAATACAGTAGATGCAATCTCCACCTAATCATAATGCGGACAACCTAGTTCAATTATAAGCATGCTTCACATAACATACATGTATAGTGTAAAGCTATTGTTCTATTCAGTGCAAATGGTATCCTGTGAAGCAATGTTAGTAGTTCAAGACATAAAAGTTCCATGCAGATTTTTTTCATTAAAAAAAAAATTATGCTGGTCATACAACAGCTACATTGAAAAGCAAACATTTACCATAAAGCACCAAAATATACGGAAAGGAATATTTGATTGTAGAAACAGTAAAATGTTGAAATAGATTACAACAGGATAAATGACATAATTTGATATTTTCTTTCAGTTCATCAATAAAGAAATAAACTAAAGGTGGTCAGGCACTGCAAAAACATCCTCACTGGCCTTTTCAAGGCCTTTCACATCACAGTGTTTATCTATGCTTCAGCATGCTCCTCTTCCCTGTGTTCTGCCAATGACCATCCCCATACTCTATTTCCACCATTCATGGCTATGTTGAAGCTTTCTCCCATGCTGCTGCTTACACTTGGAATGATCTCCCTGAATTTGTTCATTAACAATCCACTTCCCTTGCCAAATTCAAATTTCTCTTACATTTCCTCTCTGTCTCACATGCCTTCAATGAGATGGGTTGCGCCCATGAAAGCTCATGATACCATCTACAAGTTTTGTTAGTCTTTAAGGTGCTACTAGTCTATTTGTTGTTTTTTTAAGTTTTTCCTGTTACAGACTAATTCGGCTACCCCTCTGAAGCATATTATTCTGGTCATACACCAAGTATTATTGTCATTTTTGTCTTCTGACCCCTTCCTCTCTCATTTCCTTTTGATCAACACTTGTGTGCATACAGAGATTTTGAGAATCTCAGAAAGGTAGCCGTGTTAGTTATTTCCCCTCCAATTCATCTGATGATGTGGGTTTTGCTCACGAAAGCCCATGATTCTCTATATTTTGGCTAGTCTCTAAGGTGCCACAGGACTACTTATTTTGAGCACACACTTCTGTTGCAACTAACCTAAATTAGCTGGATTTCCATAAAAACTACATAACAGTATTTTAAATACTGTACCTTATAAGTTCAATATTGTCTTTCCATCACAATTAATTTTTATAGTGAGAGTCATGGAAATCTACATAAATATATTTAGCTACTAAATTATAACTTTCTTCTAAAAGAAAATGTATGTGAAAACACCATAGATACAGATTTTAAAAATTAACTTTTTTAAAATGTCAGATTCCACATCTGCAAAACAGATTTGTTACGTTTTTATAACTGCCAAGAGTAATTCAGAACAATTTGAGGAGGATAGGAATGTTCTTTTGGAAAGGTAATGAGGATATTTTCATGATCATTGAGAAGTTGAACTAAACAGCTGATTTAATTATCAAGGTCAATGTTAAATTTCATGAACTTTTTTTCGTCCCTTTCAATTATGTTTTAATATCACTTCTATATTGGGACTTCCAAGTGAGAGATAATAAAATGAATTATCCATAATACACTATAATACATAATACAAATTATAACATATCAAAGCAATTTAAGTGGATGCCAGTTCTGCTCTCTAGACACAGAATATTTATCCCAATTCTGATTCACTAAGCCACCACCCCTTCCAAGCCTCTAGTGACAGGTTTCCCCCCCAGGAAGTCAACTGGACTTCAGGTACCACAGAGCTCTCTGACCCACCAACCTGGGATCTCTCTCACACTGTGCCACCATGACAAGCTGCAGACATGCTCCTGGTCTTAGACTTCCAAAAGCATACATACAGGTAGGGACCCAACTGCAGTTACATGAAGGCTTTCTGACCAGCCACTTGTTTGTGAACCAAAACTAGAGAGATTACAGCCGAAATAACCCCCAGCTTTCCAGCCTGGACCCTGGAGTGGTAACGTCCTGTCCTGGTCCAAGCCCCAACCAGTATGAATGTATAACCTAGTTTGCCTCCCCCTCAACGTGGTGAGGAATATGAATCAGCCTCTTTGAGCTAAGATTCCCACACATTTCACTCCAAACTCACTGGTTTAGATAAAGAAAAAAAAAGCTTATTAACTCTCAAAGGGTATGTCTACACTACAAAGTTAATTCGAACTAACAGCCGTTAGCTTGAATTAACTTTCATAGCGTCTATACATACAAACCAATAGTTCGAACTTAATTCGAACTAGCGGAGTGCTTAATTTGAACGAGGTAAACCTCATTCTACGAGGACTAACGCCTAGTTCGAATTAAGTAGTTCGAATTAAGGGCTGTGTAGCCACTTAATTCGAACTAGTTGGAGGCTAGCTCTTCCCAGCTTGCCCTGGTGGCCACTCTGGGCCAAGCCAGGGAAACTCTTCTGCCCCCCTCCCAGCCCAGGAGCCCTTAAAGGGGTACGGTCTGGCTACAGTGCCCGTGCCAGGTGCAAGCCTGCCAGCACCCAGCCAGCAGACCCTGCACCTGGCACTGCATGAGCCAGCCACCCGCTGCCACCCAGCCCTCCACCTCTTCCCAGGACCAGGCTGGCGGCTCCCAGGAGCCTGCCCGGGGCCGCAAGAGGCGGGCGCCCGCCTGATCTAGTGTGGAGATCGTGGACCTCATCGAGGTTTGGGGGGAGACCTCCAACGTCCACGACCTCCGCACTAGGCACAGGAATGAGGCCGTCTAGGGCAGGATAGCTGCCAGCCTGGACACCAAAGGCCACATGCGAACCCAGGAGCAGGTTTGCATGAAAATCAAGTTGGTCCAGTGAGACCCCCGACCCTGAGCCCTGAGCTTAGAACATAAGAACGGCCGTACTGGGTCAGATCAAAGATCCATCTAGCCCAGTAGCCTGTCTGCCAACTGCAGCCAACACCAGGTACCCCAGAGGGGATGGACCGAAGACAATGACCAAGCCATTTGTCTCATGCCATCCATCTCCAGCCTTCCACAAACAGAGGCCAGGGACACCGTTCCTACCCCCTGGCTAATAGCACTCCATGGACCCAACATCCATAACTTTATCTAACTTCTCTTTAAACTCCATTATAGTTCTAGCCTTCACAGCCTCCTCTGGCAAGGAGTTCCACAGGTTGACTATTTGCTTTGTGAAGAACAACTTTCTTTTATTAATTTGAAGCCTGCTACCCATTCATTTCATTTGGTGTCCTCTAGTCCTTATATTATGGGAACTAATGAAAAACTTTTCTTTATGCACCCTCTCCACACCACTCATGATTTTATATACCTCTATCATATCCCCCTCAGTCTCCTCTTTTCTAAGCTGAAAAGTCCCAGTCTCTTTAGCCTCTCTTCGTATGGGACCTGTTCCAAACCCCTAATCATTGTAGTTGCCCTTTTCTGAACCCTTTCCAAGGCCAAAATATCTTTTTTGAGGTGAGGAGACCACATCTCTACACAATACTGAAGATATGGCGTACCATAGTTTTATACTCCCCCCTCCTCCTTCTTCCCCTGGTTTCCCCCTTCCAGCTCCCTCCTCCCAGGTTTCCACCTCCCCTCTCCCACCCTCTCTCTTCCCCTCTCCCACCTCCTTTTCCCAGTCTCCCCAGAGGTTAATCCCCCCACCCCCAGTTTTGTTCAATAAAGAGAGTTTCTATTTTTGAACACGTGTCCTTTATTTTTTACATCAGGAAGGGGGGCTAGGGAGGGGTAAGTGGAAGGAGGTGAGGGAGGAATGGGGCACGAGCCGCTGATGGGGAGGACTGGAGTGGCTCTGCGGGCTCCTCGGGATGGACGCTCTCCTGCAGGGCCTCCTGGATCCTGACAGCCCCCCGATTGACCCCCCCAATGGCAGCCTGTGGCAAGTGCAGCCGGGCTGATGGCCGAGTGCTGTGATGTGTTGAGTGTGGGCACTCAGGGCACTCCAAGACAGGACTGCTTTGCTGTCCCTCATCGAGGTAGACAAGCAAGCGGGGAACCCTGAGAACTGTCTGTCCGGGGTGGGGGTCGGGTCCCTTTAAGCACAGCCCTCGGCTAGCCTCAGGCAACAGCTCCACACTCTAAGTCCTGGTTCCGGCCAGCCTTAACTTCGGTTCAGGGTCCACTCAATGTGGACATGCTAGTTCAAATTAGCAAAACGCTAATTCGAATTAGTTTTTAGGTCTAGATGCACAAGTTCGAATTAGCTTAGTTCAAATTAACTAATTTGAATTAAGTTAGTTTGAATTAGTGCTGTCGTGTAGACATACCCAGATGGATAGACGTATTAGTCACCCTGACTTAATTAGCTTCATTTACGCTAGTCCTACAATTGACAGGTAACTTCTTTTGATGTTATATATACCCTGGATTCTGTAATTTCTACTTCAATTCATCTGATGAAGTGGCTTTTACCCATAAAAGTGTATGACCTAATACATTTGTGAGTCTTTAAGGTGCCACAGGACTGCTCATTGTTTCTTCAAGATTATGGACTACAAAATCTAGACTTTAATGATAAATCAGCTGTTTAGTTCAACTTCTCAATCATTGTGAAAATATCCTCAAAGCAGATTGCCTAAAATATAAAAAAAAAACCTCCAAGTAAGCTTAATATACTAGATAGATAAGGTGAGAATCTACTAATTTATATCAAAATTGATGGCACGGTCAGGCTACAGATTCATGCACACTGACTACACTTATTTTGCAGCCTTGAATCTTGGGTCTTTCATAGAGAGGCTAGAAATCCTGTTTGTGACAGTTCTCTCTCCCCCCACTTCCTGCAGCCTGCCCACCCCATGCTTTATGAAAATGGACTTGTGAATATAGATGTGCATAGCTCAGAGATGCTTTGGACAAAATATCTCATGTAACTTACCAATTTTAATGACTCTAGCGGTCAGGCCATACACATCTGGGTAAAGGAGAACTGAGACTTGGACTCTGGCCATTGGGCCATACAGACGCTGATAAGCGGGCTGTGGGGGGAGGCTTTGACCACAGGATCCCGCTCAAGGGAAGCACACCCCTTGCCAGTCCTGTAAGTCGTGAAAGTGGTCAGTCTAGAGAGATATGTGAGCATACCACCTGGTGCTGGTATTTATTTTGAATCTTATTTTTTTCCCACAGATTTTTTTCCCCATAAGTCACACCTGCTTGCTTACCTAAGCACTCTTTATCTCTATAAAAAATTTCCCTGCAGGATGAAAGAGTGACATCATCATATCACTCTGCATCCTGCCTCCTTCCTCCCGCCTCACTCCCCTTTCCCCCGTGCTTGAGTCAGGGCTGCCGCACTGCAGCCTCTGCCCCCTGTTGGCTGGGGGGAGAGTGCCTGGGGCCTTCCCACAGCGGCCGGGGGGAGAGCACAGGGCTTGGTGAGGCCTTGACTTGGACCCCTCTGGCAGTCAGTGGGAGAACGTGGGACCTGGTGAGGCTTGGCCCGGCCCGGCCCCCTCCCCCCCGTTTCCTGGCGGCTGTGGGGAGAGCGCTGGGGTTGGCGAGGCCTCAGCCCGACCCCACCCCCGACAGCAGCCAGGGGTAGGAGAGCTGGGGCTGGCCTGGCCTCAGGGCAGCCGGGGGATGGGGGGAGATCTGGGGCCAGCTTGGCCTTGGCCCTGCCCAACTGCCACAGAGGGGGTGGGGGAGAGCTGGGGCTGGCATGGCCATGGGAATAGGAGATAGAGCCGGGCCTGTTGCAGACTCAGGGTATGTCTACACTAGTCCCCTAGTTCGAATAACCAGATAGAACAGAAATACCAAATGTGATACATAACCACAAAAGGTCCATGGTAACAAATCAACATATATGATAGTAAGTTGAGATCAATGATGTACTGACCTATTTAAAAAAAAAAAAGACACTTCACCATTAGTAAGGTGAGAAAATATAAAGAAGGAAAAAAGGAAACATTGCTTATTGTACATGAGTCAAACATAACGTCAGTGTAACATTATAAAAGTGGCATCCCAGTCTAGTGGTTGCAGAAGATGATGTAGTTCTTGGGAGGTGCCAGAACAATGGTCACACTGGTGATGATGGGGAAGGTGAAGGTGATGAGGAAGATGATGGCTAACACGTCAGGTTGTTATATAAGGAATGATGTGAGTTTATGGAACGGAAATATATACATGTACATTCCCTATCCATCTTATAAATTTGGGGTTTGTGACTGTGCTAAATGTATTAATAAACTATATTTGTTACTGTTTAAGAGTGTCTATAGTGTATATTTTGCAACTGTGCATATTAGCTTTACCATCATGGAATAATTAAATATTGGGCCTGATTCTGGGGCAAAGGACCTTTCAACCCTGAAGGCAGCAATTGGAAATTCAGAAGTAAACTAAGATCAGGCAACAATGTAAATCAAAAGATTCCCACCGTGGGGGAGAATCTATTTAAGCAATGGGAAGCCATCAGCCCTTTGTCTTCAGCTGGACTGGGAAACTACCTGGCACACCCTAAAAGGATACAAAGAATTTTAAAGAGGGTTAGGGACCCAAGTCAGAGCAAAAGAGTTTGTCTCTGACAAAGATTATATATAAAATGAGAACAGCTCTTTAGGGTAAGAATCTGCATGCAATAGTAAATTAGAATTAGCTATGTATTTTCTTTTAATTTTAATCTAACAACCTACTTTAATCTTTGTGCATGGTCCCACAATATGCCAACATTTTTATGGCTGACCTAGAACATCATTTCCTCAGCTCCCAGCCTCTGGCACTTCTCCTCTACTTATACTACATTGATAACATCTTCATCATATGGACCCAAGGTAAGGAGATCCTTGAAGAATTCCACAAGGATTTCAACAATTTCCACCCCACTATGAAACTCAGCCTCTACCAGTCCACACTAAGGATGTTAAAGATTAGTCGACTATTGGATAGCATTTGCTAATCGGATAGTCTGTCAACTAGTTGATTCCCCACCTCCCTTGCTGCCTCTGAGCTAGAGGCAGCAAAGGGGGGCGGTGGTAAGGGGTACTTCAAAGCAGCAGTGCCGCACAAGGCGGCGTTTTAAAGAGGCAGTGCTGCAGAGCTGAGCCAGGGATCAGCTGTGCGGCAGCTGTCCCTTTGAAATGTTGCCTCGGCGTTTCAAAGGGACAGTGCCATGGAGCCTGGGGTCAGCTGGGAATTCCCCACCTGATCCCGGGCTCCTCGCAGCATTTCCCCAGAACCCAGGGTCAGCTGGGGACTCCCCAGCTGACCCCAAGCTCCATGGCTTTGAAATGCACAAGAGCCCCTGCTGGGACTTCCTGCTGGCCCTGGGCTGTACGTGGAATTCTGCATTCCAAAGGAGGAATGCGGAAGTGCTTATCAACTAGTGGATGGAAATTCCATCAACTACTCGACTAGTCAATTAACCGCAATTTAACATCCTTAGTCCACACAAGAGATCCACTTCCTTGACACTGCAGTATAAATAAATCATGGTCACATAAATACTACCCCATACCAAAAATCTACTAACCCGATTTGTTTCTTACTTACATGCCTCTAGCTTCCATCCAGGACACATCACATGATCTGCAGTCTACAGAGAAACCCTAAGATACTATCAGATCTGCTCCAATCCCAGAGACAGACACAGACAACTACAAGATCTTTACCAAGCATTCTTAAAACTTAAATACCCAACAGAGGAAGTAAGGAAACAGATTGACAGAGCCAGACAAGTATCCAAAAGTCACCTACATCAAGACAGGCCCAACAAGGAAAACAGAACAGAACACCACTGGTCATCACCTACTGCCCCCAGCTTTAGCCCCTCTAGTGCACCAATGACAGACAACCTACAACCTCTCCTGGAAAATGACCCCTCACTCTCACAGACCTTGGGAGACAGGCCAATCCTCACCTACAGACAGCCCAACCTGAAATAAATACTTACCAGCAGCCACACACCACAGATACACTCATCCAGGAACCTATTCCTGCAACAAACCCCTTTGCCAATTGTCCACATATCTATTCAAGTGACACCATCACAGGACCTAACCACCTGAGTCACAATATCAGGCATTCATACAACTGAACATCCTCTAATATGATATATGCCATCAAGTGCCATTAATGCTCCTCTGCCATATATATATTGGCCAAACCAGACAGTCTCTGCGACAAAACATTAATGGACACAAATCAGACATCAGGAATGGTAACACACAAACCTATATGGGAACATTTTAACCTCCCTGGACGTTCAATAATGGATTTAAAATTAGCCATTCTTCTAAAAGGAATTTTATCACCCAGTTACAGAGACTGCTGAACTGGAATTCATTTACAAATTCAACACTATCAACTCGGGCTTTAATAAAGATATTAACTGGTTAACTCACTACAAAGGCAAATTCCCCTGTCTTTGATATTCACATTTACACATCAGAAGCTATGAATGAGACACATCCAGCCTGTCTCAATCAGCATAGCAACACTGGTCCTACAATTGACAAGTAACTGCTTCTGCTGCTATATATATTCTGGATTTTGTAATTTCCACTTCAACTCATCTGAAAGACTGAGTTTTACTCACCAAAGCTCATGATATATTTGTTAATCTCTAAGGTGCCACAGGACTGCTCAATGCATTTAAAGTTACAAACCCAGCTACACCTTTGAGACTTTTTAGTTTAATTAGTCTCTTTTCACCTGCATTGGCTCCTGCTGCCTCTCTCTGATAGAGGCAGCAAGGCGGGGAGGGGAATGATGAATAGAGTTGCTACTCGACTATCCAGAAAGCATTTGCTTATCGGATAGTCAATTAGTCGCTAACGTCGCTATTATAGTTATGCAATAACATCACTAAAATTCATAATCAGAACTTCACAGCCTGACATCCTCAGTCATGAATGAGGGAAGACAGAGAATGTAATAATCAATTACTCACGCTTATCAGAGGTAAAAAGCACAACAGGCGCTCCTAATTAGTTAATAAAAAGGAACTTATTTATTCAAAGCCTACAGGATTTATAGACTGAAAACCATTTGCATGTTTTCCTTGAACAAATCAAACTTAAATGGGGTTGTGAAAAATATACAATAGTCAATCTGACATCAAGAGACTGCCTAGAAATAAACTACAAATTAACAAAATACAAATCTCACTGAAGCTGTAGACACAAATCTAATGTTCCACAGAACTCAGAGATAGAAATCTACTAGGGACAATCAATCCATCCCCTTTTCTAATGCAAAACTGCTGCTAGGTGGAAAGGACATATTTATCCACATACAGAATTAGACCCAGTTACTGCAATGCACTGGAGACAGGAAGACCCTGGTGCATGTGTGGGACCCGCTGATTTCAAAAGGCTCTGCATGCATACAGGGATCCACTTATGTATAACATATTGCAGACAGCTGCTGCAATAGATAATAAATGCTTATATATGTGTGTGATGAAAACTAACATGAAAAGATGCTACTTTCACATGAACTCATAAGTGTTCATATATTCCCTAACTGCTTCATTACTGATATTGTATTTCAATATAGGTCACATACATGGCCTTCAAATACTCAAAATTTCACTTTCCATAAAAATTCCCTCGTGTAGAGAGGAACCACTTTGAACACGAGTCTCAATTAGCCTCCTTTTACCCTGCTGTCCTTTTACCCTGCCCAGAGTGTTTCTGGGGGGGCTTTAAAAGCGATTCAGCCTCCAATCAGTATGGATGTGCTATTTCAATATAATTCTGTGCTATTTCGATGGGGATGTAGTGTGAACATGCTATTTCAAAATAGTTATTTCAGGGGTTATTATTTTGAAATAACATTTTGAAATTATCGCATAGTGTAGACATAGCCTTGGAGTCTTATGGCATGTTAAAGACTAACAAATTTATTTGGGCATAAACTTGCATAAGCCGGAACCTACTTTTTCAGATACAAAAATCAATCTGACCAAGTGGGCTATAGCCCACAAAAGTTTATGCCCAAATAAATGTGTTAGTATTTAAGGTGTCACAGGACTCCTCATTATTTTTGCTGAAATAGAATGAAACAGCTACCTCTCTGAAACCTGACACTCTCATAGTTCCAGCTCAAGGTCAGTTCTCTCTGCTTGTGCTATTCCTAGAGAATAAATATAAGGTATCTTCTGAAAAGGTAGCTGCCACCTTTATAAGTGAAAAGAAGTCTAATGCACACACAATTCAGAATAATTGCACTGAAATACTGAATTTATATTCGTTAAACAGCATATATGAGGAGAATTAGACCACTGTGACTCAGTGCTTCAAGCTGTATCCATAGTTATATCCTTCCTTCTCTCTTTTAAAATAAAAATGTGGTGTGTCTTCTTCTATACGTTATTGGACTATCCCTGTTGCTTCTATTTAACCATGTTCTTTGGTAAAATATTCTAAGTAAAAAGATTAACAGAACTGGTGCCAGCTGATCCGTGAAATTCTTTTAACCAAACTGGAATTTTATTCTAATAATTAGATGCCAAGAACATTAAAATCATTAAAAGCAAAAAATCCATTTATATTTTAGAAGAGAGTGTTGGTAGGTAGTCTGCTGGACATTTTTTTTAAGTTGGTTTATTGTTTTAATTCAAATATTTGCCTGTCTCCAGTAGAACATTGCTAATATATAAAAATGTGATAAAAGATTAATAAAATTATTCTTTAAAATAAGGCATAAATTCCTTCACTGGTTCTAAATTGCTCTCTCCGCTCCCCCCCCCCACAAATTAAAATTCTCAGTCTCAGAATCATTTATAACTATTTAAATTACTACTGTCTATTTCAGTTATTATACCCATCCCAAAATGATAAATTATATATTCTGATTCAAGCCCTGCATGTAGCATTAGAACTGTAAATAGAACATTTTTAAGGCAGAGGCACTTGACAATAGAATCAGCTTCATAATGAGATAAGACTAACTGGACAATTTTCAGAAAATAGTACAGGACCAAGGCCAATCTATCAAAGTCTTTACTATTTCAGAAGATAAGGGACCACTAATATAGTAAGGATACGAAAATCAAACACAACAGGAAACCACACATCCTACAACCTGTGAAAAGAGATCAACATAAGCTTATATGAAAGCTACTTTGGTATTTGTTGACTGTAATTTTAGTTGAGTGCATAAATACTAGAGTAATGGACACTATTGAAAACTTTAAGATACACATGCTAATATTTACATTGATTTTATGTTTCCAAAAATAAAACTTGCAATGAAGATGAAGGGGCCTCTCACAAACCTGTTCCATCTGAGGAACTCCAGTCCCTGGCCTGATTTTACTCTTACCATTATGATCACTGTTCAGGGATGAAAAAGGAAGCTCAATAGGTCCATGTTATTCCTGACTATGATCCTTACCAGATCCTTGAGACAAGGAGGCAAGAGTTGGATTACACCATCCATGTGTGAAAAGTAAACCCTCTGTGTGCTATATACTATTTCGGCAACATCTAAAGACTTCAGGTATACTGTATTATTATTAGCACCAAGAAATACAATTAAATTACAGACAATTAAAACACTGTAAGAGTAAATGTACATTTTATGTCATATTCCACATTAGGAAAACAGGTGATATGTTTAGATTTAATCTAACTCTCATCCTTGATAAAGAGTAGGATATAATCAATCTCTGTATAGGATACATTCAGATAAGATCAAAGGGAAAGATTACTGGGAAAGAACATCACCATAGTTCAAGTTACTATCACTAATAGGAACTGAAATGACTCAAAAGCAGTCTTGCATGATGTAGCAAAAGCAGAAGAGTTAATCTGGGAAAACAGGATGGTTCTTAAAAGATTTTGATTAGTCAAGGCTGTAAATAGTTGTGGTTCATTTGGTTTTAGAGTTATCTCCACCCAGATAAATAACTGTGATTGCAGCCAGCTTTAAACAGCTCCCTCCATTAAAACTTCCACCATAATTGAAAGCTCTCTAGAGGAGATTCTAAGATGATTCTACAGGCATCTCAGTAATTTGTCTTCTCAGCCTCATTTGCTTCCATCTCAGATCTCACCATAACAGCCAATTTTCTGCAACTATGTTAACAATAAACAGAGTGACCAAAAACTTTAAGAAAACAGAAGCAAGATATATATATATTACTGTGATTTTAAAACGAAACCATTTGTCTCATTGTGTAAAAGACACAACGCTTTTGCCTCAAGTACAAACTGTATTAATACAATTAGAAAAAGTAGCTTTACTTTATAATTATAGTCTTCTTATAGTACTTGTTTCTCCCAGCAGGCTGAACTGGGCTGCCCAGAGTATAAATAAGTGCAGAATGACACATATATTCATATTCTTTATTTTAATAAACATAAGAAAACAATTGACTAATGGCGAATGGCACAAGGATTTTTTAAAATGCCCAATGTACTTCTAGGATTTGAAAAAGGTACAGTACAGAAGTTTGTTTCTATGTAACTATGGCAATATAACTAACAGGACTTGAAACAACTACAATCTCTTTAAAATGCATTTCCTGAAGAGTCAGTGAAATGTTGTTATGGGACTCCATGTTGATTCTACATGGAATGTATCCAGTTTCCTGGTAATAATATGGTTTTCTCACTGCCTTCCCCCCTTAACGCATGTGTAAGTCAAGTCAACATTTCCTGGTTTTGACCTCAACTGTAATAGTCATAAAAAGGAACACAATTAATAATTCTGATTTCATTCCAGAAAAGAATCCAGCTCCCTTCTTCCTTAGCTGTGTTGAATCTGAATAGCTACCAGAAATAAAAAGCAGTAAAAAATTATTTTTGTCACTGAAAGTCAACACATGACTCTGAACACATCCCACAACTAGCAGACATGTCAAGTAATTCCCTTTTCTGGGCCTTTTCTCCTAAAGGTCAAGCAGACAAAAAAATTGGTCAACAAAAGTGGCTGAAAGCAAAATGTATTGCATAGCCCATATGTGTTTTCAGACTACATCTCGAAAAGGTAAATCACCATGAAGAGACAATGGTTTCACAGTCAACGATAACAAATAAATATTAAAGACACTGTTTTGTAATTTGCAAATTTTAAGAAAGCCAACTCCTTATAGTCAGTCCTGCAAAGATTAATGTACAAACATTTTTTTAAATTCCTACTTACATTTCTTAGGACCAAATAACTTGGACCAATTTCTGTTACTATGGCAATATAATCATCACTAGCCAAGAATTGTTATTGTTAGGAAAAGATATTTTTGGCATAATAACTGAAATGAAAGCAAAATGAATTGAGAAATAAAGTGCAGTAGTAGGCTTTAAAATCAAATGCCTGTTTCAGATATTAGACTGCTTAACACAGGCAAGATGCTTCATGTTTCATAACACAAAAAATTAAGACAGTCCATGATCCAGAGAGCTTATCTACTCTAAATGACAGATACCTGGGAAATTCAGACGTTGGAATGAGAGTTGCTGGAGTCGGTGTGTTGTTGCCAAGTGACAAAACTAATTGAACAATAAAAAAGGGAAGAGATGGTTTAAAACAGTGTTTTTTAAACTGTGTTCTGCGGCACACTGGTGTGCCACAAGGCAGTCGGAGGTGTGCCGCGGAGAACAATAGAGTTCATAATGGCCGACACCCCCCCCCCTTTTTTGGTCAATAGCTTTTCCCCAGACCCCCCCCCCCCCCCGCTTTTTTTATTGTTTGGTGTTCCTCGGTCTTAAAAAGTTTAAGAAACACTGGTTTAAAAGATGAGCAGGTGGCATAGGGGATCAGGATAAAAACATCAGAAACGTATTTCAGTTTTTGGCTACGGTCCAGCATGTGGGGACTAAATTCTCCCCTTCCTTTATTTTTCTCCCCTTTCCTTTTTTTTTTCTAAATTTTCCCCTTCCTTTTTATTTTTCTGATATGTACACACACGCACCAATAGTCTACCATAGTAAAAGTTCAATTATAACATTCAGTTACAGCATCAAAAGCCATGGGAATCAGGAAAGGGACCACTTGCTTTGTTCTTGTTGTCTGTGTCTGGGACTAAAGCATTGTAAGAACAGGGATAGTGTCTCTCTCTGTTCTGTATTGGACCAAACACACTATTAAATGTTAAAATATTAAGTTTCTAATTTAAAAAAAAAAGTGATGATAGACCCAGACTAGCTGGCTATAGCACACTGATGGAGGGAAGACATGCTGGGGCTTGAGTGAACTGTTTTCTCTTCCCTGAGTAAAAATCAGTCCAAGCCTAACTGCACATCCTAAATGCAAAACTCCAGTCATCTGAAGAAGTGGGCTGTGCCCACAAAAGCTCATGATACCATCTACATGTTTTCTTAGTCTATAAAGTGCTACCAGAGCATTTGTGGTTTTTGCAGCATAATCAGGCAGGCACCTGGGGTCAATTAGAACTTGCCAGAAGCTGCAGGCTAATTAGACACCTGCAGCCAATTAAGGCCTGTGGTGATGCTTTAAAAGGTCTCCCCCAGGCAAGAATAATAGAATCATAGGGCTGGAAGAGACCTCAGGAGGTCATCGAGTCCAGCCCCCTGCCCAAAGCAGGAGCAACCCCAACTAAATCATCGGGAAGGGAGAAAGAAAAGAGTGAAGGACAGGAAGAGTTATGTGAGGATGACCTGAGGGTTGATGAGAAGGTACCAAAGGAAAGGTAGTGGGAAGAATTATTTGGGGAACTGGCCCATGGAAAAGCTGCCAGATTGAGTGGCAGTAACCCTGCCTGTTGCCACTACCTGAGAGTCGCTGGAGTAGTGGGTGGGCCCAGGTTCCTCCCAAACCTCCCCAGGACATCACAAAGATCTGCCCTGAAAAGGGAGATCAGGACTCCAGAAGCAAGTTTACCCCACACTTACGAACTAGCCTGTGATGAGTGTGGCTCAGTAGGCTGTGGCTCCTGCCTCTAGTAAAGAGAAAGAGGTCATGTGAAGGGCCACAGCAAGCCTCTGAGGTTAACACTATCCACCAGTAGTGTGAGACCCAAGGGGAATGGGCCGGACCTTTGCCACAGTATTAAACTCCTCTATCTTGTAGGTTGCATAAATGGACTTATTGAATAGTCATGCCCTTTAATGACTAGGTTATCCATAGTGAAAATATTTATGCAGTGTTTAGCATGTCATTTAATTTAGCAAGTGTTTACTGCTTTCCAAAATCAGAAACTCTAAATTTTCTGCTTTAATAGTCTAGAAGTAAAATAGCTACTAACTACAAATAGTGAAAGAGTTATAAACTCTTCATTTATGATTCACCATGACTCAATGGATTCCACAGCTTTTCCAATGAGTTTCTGTATCTTATGCTCCCCCAATTACATAAGCTATAAACTTGAACCTTATGGACTTTAGATTTCATGTTTACAATTTCAGCAGAACAATATTATCTAGTCACATATGATACCAAGGTCAGAGTCTCTCTAAAAAGTTAAGAGATTAAAATGTGAACCTTTGATGCTTAGTGAAAACATAATATCCAGCAAAAAGTTACTGTTTATAAATGATGGAATGTCAAAAACATTTGACTAAATCTATTTCACTTAAAACATGCTTTGGAAAATATAACTTTTTACAATGGATTTTAATTAAAAACACACTCTAGAGGTATAGAGCCAAACTGTACTCAATTTAATAGTGCTATGGCCTAATAAGACTACGTGTGACTAATGGGAGCAAGCTATGGCAAACATTAATAGAAATAGCACACTTTAGAATTGTCCATCTTACCGTCATATAGCACTTGGTATGAATAGTTCATAGACAGGAGTAACAGACAAGATTTAAAAAGAAAACATTTAGTCTTTCAAATAAATTTTAGTTTAAACCACTTTTTTAATAGTCTGAAAAAATGCAGAAAATTCTGAAGTAAAAGTGTATGTCAATTGAAAAAAATCCTTAAATTGTTTCAAAAGACTGATTTTTTTCAAACCAGCAGCTAACATTTTCATCAAGAAAAACCGTAGAAAATATTAATATAAACATACATGACTTACAAAGACAAAAATAGCTTTACTCACCCTTTTATAAACATACAGCATTCAGCAAGGGCCAGGACAGAAAAAGATTCATTATTCACACTTCTCTGTGCCAGGCCTGCTCACTTGCAATGTTTTCTTAATCATCTCTGTATCATATATATTTACAAATAGACAAGTTCAGCTAGGAAAGCCATCCTCAAATAACTAGAATGAATTTAACACCTTCATGGCATAATAATGCCGTGGGCACACCTATTACAATGGTGTACTTTATACAATACAAGATGCTACAAAAGGTGAATTTTTGGATGCAAAAAATCAGTATTACATAAAGAATTTACTCCCTAGTGTAGACCAGGGATCAGATATGCTGTACTTACTGTTGACCGATGAAAAATTACACAAACACAAAATAAATGCTGTGTGAAAAGAAACAAATCTCTCTCCCTTCTCCTGCCCCATGGGGACTATGGACCATAGGGAACCAGAGTTAAAAATTCAGGGACAGTCCTGCTCTGTCCTCTACAACCGCAGACTGAAGCATATTTACTGCGGACAGAACCTTATGGTATTTTAAACTATTGAATTCTAGCAAGTCTTTTCTGGGCATGTGCCAACTGTGATTTTTCAAAGGTTTATATCTTGAACAAAAATTAAGCAGATTTTCAAGGGGATGGCAAAAGGCATGTTCTTGGCACAAAAGCCAACAACATGCCAAATTTCAAGTCCTTGCTCCAAATCATGAAGGGCTCTGAGCAGTTCAAATAAAAGACTTTCATATGGGCAAAATACTGTATTTTCCCCAGCCTCTTTCTTGTTCTAACTGAAATTTTCCAAAAACTTTCAGCGTGAGACAGACATATGGTCCAAATGTGTCAAAGCAATACGCAAGGGAAGACAGAGTCACATTATGGGAAATGCCAGGTAATCATTATAGCAGCTTTGCTAACACCACTTTCAATACCAGGGATGTTAAATCCCATTTAATTAGTTAACTGGTTGAACAATAAGTTTGGCTGGTTAACTGATTAAAGGGGGACAGGCAGGTGGGCCTGCTGCAGCCCACTGCCCACAGTGTGCGGGGGGGCCTCTCCAGCCCCCACCAGTTAACTGTAACCATTAGGCATCACCCAGTTAACCATTCACATCCCTATTCAATACTAGAAAATAATTAACCCTTTTTTACCATTGAAATATTTGCTGCTTTAAATATAACTATGCCAGCAAAGCGGCAAAAAAGTCCCCTAGCAGTTATACCAGTATATATATAGTAAGTAGGCAATAAACATGAAGAACTTGCTAATAAATAAACACAGCTATGACATAGTTGGTATCTCAGAGACCTGGTGGGAAAATACACATAATTGGAATATTGGTATAGAAGGGTACAGCTTGTTCAGGAAGTATAGGCAGGGAAAAAAGGGAGGCGGTGTTGCCTTATATACTAAAAATGTATACATTTGGACTGAGGTTGAGATGGACATATGAGATAGACTTGTTGAGAGTCTCTGGGTTAGGTTAAAAGGGGTAAAAAACAAGAGTGATGTCATGTTAGGGGTCTACTAAAGACCACCTACCTAAGCAGAAGACGTGAATGAGGCTTTTTTTAAAAAAACACTCACAAAATCATCCAAAGCGCAGGATTTGGTGGTGATGGGGGACTTCAACTATCTAGACATATGTTAGGAAATTAACACATCAGGGCACATATTATCCCATAAGTTCTTGGACTGCATGGGAGACAATTTTTTATTAAAACAAAAGGAAAAACTATTTAGCACTTTAAAGACTAACAAGATGGTTTAATAGGTGATGAGCTTTCGTGGGCCAGACCCACTTCCTGGGGGGTAGGGGGGTGGGGAGGAAGGGAGAGGAGGAAGGATTAGATTAGATTTTAACAAATAAAGAGCAGCTGGTTGAAAATTTAAAATGGAAGGCAGCTTGGGTGAAAGTGATCATGAAATCATAGAGTTCATGATTCTAAGGAATGGTAGAAGGGAAAACAGAAAAATAGAGACAATGGATTTCAGGAAGGCAGATTTTAGTAAGAGGGAGAAACAAATGGCAGAAGTGCTAAATGATGTGGTATTCATCAAGAAGATTGATGGTGACAGGATGATCACCTTAGTGAATGCTAGTGGAAATGGGGTAGGTTTAGAAGTTAAAAATAGAAAAACAAGTTAAAAATTACTTCAAAAAATTAGATGTTTGCAAGTCACCAGGGCCTGACGAAATGCTGATAAAGGAGGTGTATCTGAACCTTCAGCTATCATCTTTGAAAAATCATGGAAGTTGGGAAAAGGGCAAATATAGTGCCAGTCTATAAAAAAGTAAAATAAGAACAACCCAGGAAACTATAGACCAGTCAATTTAACATCTGTGCCAGGGAAGATAATGGAGCAAGTAATGAAGGAATTTATTTGCAAACACCTGGAAGATAATAAGGTGATAGGTAACAGCCAGCATGGATTTGTAAAGAACAAATCAAGTCAGACCAATCTGATAGCTTTCTTTGATAGGATAACAAGTCTTGTGGATAAGGGAGAAGTAGTGGATGTGATATACCTAGACTTTAGTAAAGCATTTGATATGGTCTTACATGACCACCTTATGAATAAAATACAACCTAGATGTATACTACTATAAGGTGGGTGCACAAATAGCTGGATAACCATTCTCAGAGACTAGTTATTAATGGTTCACAGTCATGTTAGAAGGGCATAACAAGTGAGGTTCTGCAGGGGTCTGTTTTGGGACCAGTTCTGTTTAATAACTTCATCAATGAGTTAGATCCTGGCATAGAGAGTACACTTATTAAGTTGAGGATGATAACAAGCTGGGAGGGGTTGCAACTGCTTTGTAGGATAGGGTCATAATTGAAAATGATCTGGACAAACTGGAGCAACAGTCTGAGGTTAATAGGATGAAGTTTAATAAAGAAAAATGCAAAGTACTCCACTTATGAAGGAACAATCAGTTTCACACACAGAGAATCGGAAGCAACTATCTAGGAAGGAGTACTGCAGAAAGGGATCTAGGGATCATAGTGGACCACAAGCTAAATATGAGCCAACAGTGTGACACTGTTGGGAAAAAAAAGCAAACATGATTCTGGGATGTGTTAACAGGAGTGTTGTGAGCAAGACATGAGAATTCATTCTTCCACTCTACTCTATGCTGATTAGGCCTCCGTTGGAGTATTGTGTGCAGTTCAGGGCTCCACATTTCAAGAAAGATGTGGAGAAATTGGAGAAGGTCCAAAGAGCAATAAAAATGCATGTCTATTCAAATAATTACCTGGGGCTTCCACCAGCCCACTCTTCATTTCCTTCCAGGTCCTCCAGCCAACCCATGGCTTGGACCTTACCATCTACTACTCTCATAGGAGGGTTAATGTGGGCTATGAGAATAGGAAGAGAGTCTGGAAGCAGATTTGGCTCCCTACTGTAGCGATCATAGAACTCCACAGACCTCCTCCCCAGTTCTGTTCCTTTATCCAGTGTCTCCTTTTAAATCCTTTACCAGTACATTTTTTTGTTACAGGATGCTTTCCATATGGACACTAGATACCTGCCACAAACAGGCACCAGCAGATTGCTTGGTGGCTGCCTCCTCCCTAACCCAAGCAGGTTCTCACACATCTCCCAATGACTTCTTGCCTAGCAGCCATAATCAGTGAAGGGAAAGAACCTATTGTCCTGGGGTGGAAGCCACGGCGTTGCCCTTGATCAGGTACCACAACAACTGCCCTCCATGGTAGGCAGTATAGGTGACCTTGAATTGACAGAATTCATTAAAAGAAAACAAAATAAAAAACTTGTGTGCCTGGAGCCAAAAATATCAGTTCCACTGACCATATCGTATTCAAAGGTCCCAGAGAACTAGGAACATCAGCTTGATTTCATTGCTAGCCCCTGTCAAAATCTGTCAAACTGGAAAACGAGATAAGATGTCTGCTATGCCATTATTCATGGCCGACGTGCTTAAAAAACATAAATGATGAGGATTAAATGTTGGAGAACAAATTCCCTCACCATCTTCATAACCCTGTGTAATTTGGGAGACTGAGAACTTGTACTACTGCCATGATGTTGCACCAGAAAATAACCAAATAACCACTACAACAAAAATGGGAAAAAATTCCAAGAAAATCATGTCGCACAATCCTGTCTTGTGTCCAGGCGGCAGCTCATTTATGTGCACACCATTTTGCTTGCTGAACACCCCAAACACTGTATTCCTGAAACATCTGAATGGATTTTTAATCCCCCTTATAATAGCCATGTCTCCATCCACAATTATATGCCATTAAATGTACTCAGAAATAATTCCCACACCCTCAAGTGTTCTTTCATCTCTTCAGTGACTCATATGTAATGGTGTTGCCTGGCTATGCTGGCTGTTGCCACTATCATCTGGGCACAAAATGCGACAACCCTGCAGGCAAAGTTCAGGTTCCCCAGAAAAGATTGCAGGTCCTACAGCATAAGTTTTTTAGTCTCTACTGCTCTCCTAAGCAATCCCAACATTTCTTGAAGCTTATTCTGAGGGAGCTGTGATATGCCCTCCCTGGCATCCAGCTCAGTACCCAGGTACGTCAACAAAGTGGAAGGATCCTCTGTTTTTCTTTCCAGTAGGGGAAGCCCCAGATGCTCAGCCAAGACCTAAAATGTGTCCAACAGGTGAACACACTCATCTGACCTAGTTCATCCTGCAATCAAAAAAGCATCCAAAGAATGCACTATTTGGCACAGTCCTGCTGCCTGCACCACTGCTCAATGTAACATTTTACAAATGCTGCACAAGGTACCGAACAGCTCCTGGCATAGCCTTGTCAAAATAAAATTGCACATCAAAAAAACCTCAAAAGATCAAAGTCCAATGGGTTCCCCAGCAGAAATCAAAAAGCTGACTTGATATCGCATTAGCCTTTAGTGCTTCTGGGCCATACGCCCATACCATACAAATTAGTTTATCAATGGAGGACTAGCGTATGGAATATAGTGCTGGGTGTATCACATCATTAACAGAGCCATCTCACAGGTATGACAGATGATGAGCTAATCAGTATGTTCCTGGAGTCTTCTTAGTGAGCAAACCTGGGTGGGGGGAGGACTCAAGTTTTCTATAGATAATTGATCCAATGGTGCAGTTATCATGCCCTCCTTTAATTCCCGTGTAATTTTTGTTGAGTAAGTCCTATCCATGTTACTAACTTTACATTTTTTGTCATCGCGAGTCCTATTCCCTGCAAAAAAAGATCTGAAATGCAACTGTAAATTCCTCCTACAAATATACTGCATCTGTGTTAAGGATTCTCTACAGGATTAACCTAACACATCCGGCCTAACTGGCATTGGTGCCCCTGTGCCCATTGCACCACTCCTAATTCATCCCCCTTCCCAGCTTGTGCACTATGTCTCAGGCCCTGTTCCAAAAGCACCAAACCTGTGGTTCGTGACTGAACCACCCCCAATCCTGTGTCCTCCTTGCTCTGGCAAAAATGGGCTGAATGGGTCCCAAAACATGCCTTTCAAATGTGCTTGAATTTACAAGTGCTGTGAAAACACCCACCATCATTAAACGCTCAGCAAATATTATTACTTGCTGAAGGCCCCTCCAAGTTTGCTACAATAGGACTAAAAGACTGTGTGAACTCACCAGCTCCATTGTCATCCATTCCAACCACAACGTGTGATGAGATATGTCCCACCGAATCCCAGTTTGGGTTGCTGCCCTTAATCAAACCTGCTCATCATAATTAAACCAGGACATGCCCCCAAATGTATTCTATGCCCACTTGTTTATGTCCATATACTTAAACAAGGCAAAGTTCCTCTCTGAGTAGGCCTCTACTATAACTAGGGTTGTTAACGGCTACCCAGTTAACTGCTAAATAATTGGCTTGTCAGATAACGGTCCCGGTTAACTGCAACAACCCCTCCCCCGCATGCTCTTTGTTTAAAACTCAGGCCAGCAAGCTGGTTCAGCCCCAGCCCACCTGTTCTTGTTTTAAATCAAGAGCACACAGGGGAACTGCCTGTCACCCATCCTGCTGCCTCTGTATCAAAGGCAGCAGGATGGGGTGGCAGGCGCATTCCAGTTTTTAAACCAGCTCCCCACATGGACCAGCTCCTATCTGCCACCCCGCGCTGCTGCCTCTGAATCAGAAGCAGCAGCATGGGGTGGCACGAGGGGAGATACTGAGTAACTGTGTAATCGGTAAGAATCTTAGCAGTTACATGATTATTAAAATAATCGATTTCTAACATCCTTAACTATACCACCTGAATAGATGAGAGAGCCCTCCCAATTTTCCCATGTTCTTGGCACCTTTGGTAGCTCTGTTTTGCCTACTCTGCTCATGTTTATTGTCAACCTCTCCCTGTGCAATGAGACAGTATATCCATGTATTTACCTCTCAGGATTTTATCCTTAGCTGTAGTGATTAGGTGCACTTCCACTGGGTCAGCCACCCGGCATAACTATACTCAGGGCTGCATGGAGGGGGATCTGCAGAGCCCCTGCTCTCCCACAGGCCTCCCAGAAGTGTCTACTCATCCTATGAGGTTACATTTCCTGACAGCTGGTGAGTATAAATGTGCTTCATTCCTGACATAGGCTTCCATACCCATGGAAGGAGCCTTCCCTACCTATGTCCTGCTATCAAAACTTAAGCCCTTCATGTGCTTACCATGTGACCCTTCCAGACAGCCTACACCTAGAAGCCTGAAGCTGCTATAATAACTGCAAATTAGCTAGCCGCCATTATGTAAAGCCATCAGTGCCACCACTGGGAGTGCAACCCCGAGGTGGGTCTGCCCTTACTTTTGGTACTCCTGTTCCTGAGGCCAGAGTATTTACTGCACCCTAGACCCACTCCGGTCCCCCTTAAGTAAAACTCACAAAAGGGACTGGTTGTGCACAGACCCTGCATCTCACTTGAGGCTCCTGCAACTGCCACCCATTGTCATAATGGAAGGCTGTATATCACCTTTGCCAACCATCCCCCCAACCTCAGTCTGGTGCAGATCACACTCATACCTTGAACCAGCATTACCCCCCTCCCTTGCCTTCAGTGGAGAAGAACATCCTGGTTTTGGGTGACCTTGTGCACTTTGGACACCCGGCATTGTTGTGGAAACAACCTCAGAAATAGCCCGACTAACCACATGCTGCACATTACCACTGACTATCCCATTAAGCCACTCCACCTGCTCACCTGCATGCATGGATGCTTCTCCTCAAGCAACCACCCCTCTCAGTCCATGCACAAGTTCACATAACAGAGTGTCACACTGGGGGTAAAATTTTTTTTTTTTTTAAGTAATGGCGCAAAACCAATCTGAAACCACAACCACAATTTCTAACTTCGGTTTCCCCACTCTTGTAATTTGAATATAAAAACTATTTCATTTTCAAAAATTGCTCCCTCAATACACTTTTCATGCCTAGTTTCACCACAAAACAAATGTTTATGGCCCAGTTGTTACGACGTTTTTATAATGGAAATATTGACAGAATAATTATATAGTTGTGTCACTGAAATAAACAATTTCTAAATTACCAAATTAAATAGTTTTAAAAATTTATTTAACAAAACTCTTTTTTGGCACTCCTTTATATGCCTTGGAGTATCCATTTAATGCATTATAATTCAGATAACAGAAGGAACATACATATGGGTACAAGTAAGATATTTATTTTGGGAGGGGGGAATGTACATGGTCTAGTAGGTTTATGATGACAAAAAAAGATCTGCAACTTATCTCACTGAAAGTTCAGCCACTGGAGAGTGAAAAGTTTGCCAACAGATTTTAATCATACTGACACCAATGAATGTACATCTCAATATAACAGATTATTTGACAGTAAGTTTCCTCTATCAGCAAATGAACTAACATACAGAATAGTGATGATATTTTTTTCTTTTTGACATTTCCCAAATCACAGGTTTGGAAACATTTTCAGAAGGTGCAAGAAGGTTGCCAAAACTGAACTAATCCCTGTCAAAAGAAACCTGTGCAGTGTAAAGTTTTATTAGAAAATATTTGAAAGATACAATCAGGATAAAAATAAAAAAGATTTTACCTCCACAACACAAAAGTTACTGGAAAGCAATCCATTGAAGAACTATTTGCAGCTACCAAAGAGGGTACATGAGGTGGGGAAGGGGAATAGTGATGAAATGTCTAGTTATATTAATGTATGCTTGCAGTGAACACACTTCAGAGATAAGGTTTAGACTCATATCTTGCCAGAAACTGCACATGGATGGGCCCTTCTGTCCACATAGAACCCCGTCAACTTCTCTGGGACTTCCAGCCTTAGAGAGGCAGGATAACAGCCTTCAAGAGTCAAATAACAAGCTCAACAGACACTTAAGACCCAATCCTGTACATGTGTACACACATAGGTAACTTCAGTCCTATAGAAATGAAGCTACTTTTGTGCAAAATCATAGATTTTATGGCCAGAAGGGAGCACTACAAGTATTCAGTCTGATATCCATCATAACAGGAGCCACAGAACTTCAGTCACTGATTCCTGCATCTAGTCCATGAATATGGTTGAACTACAGCACAGCTTCACCAAGATTTCCAATTCCGATTTAAGGACTCCAAAGGATAAAAACGTACTACACTCCTTGACAATCTATTCCAATGGTCAATTAATCTCACTATTAAAACTGTACATTTATTGTCAGCTTAAAGGTGCTGACTTCAAAAGTTCTAGCCATGAAATTTTTCGTGCCTTTGTCTAACAGATTATGGCCAGGTCTACACTAAAGCAGAAGATCAAACTAAGATATGCAACTCCAGCTATGTTAATTACATAGCTGCAGTTGACATACCTTAATTCACGTTTGTCTGCCATCCCCAAAGTAGGAGGTTGATGGGAACAAACGTTCCCACTGGCTTCCCTTACTCCTTGTAGCAGTCACCAGCTGGAGAACCTCTGAGTTCGATTTAGTGGGTTTTTATTTAGTAGTTGCACTAAATTGAACTCCGTAAGATAGATGGTGACAGTGTCAATGTTCCTCATAGCAAAGACATAGTCTAAGAGACACTTCAAGGATCTTTTTCTTGTGTAAATGCTTCTTGGATAAGACTAAGTCACCTCTAAACTTTCATAAATTGAGATTATCCAATAGGAATATTAATGGTTCACCAGTGGAGGCTGGAACAGCCCTCCGCCACCGTGGGCAAGGGGCTGCTCCAGCTCTGTGGGGCCTGCTGTGGGCAGAGGGCATTCTAGCCTGGCTGGAGCAGCCTCCAGCTGCGGTGGGGTACTGCTCTAGCCTGGTCACGGTGGGGCCACTTCAGCCCAGAGAGGCAGGAGTGGTCCCTCCATCCACCCTGTTTAATCAATTAAACTTAACATTTAATTGGTTAGCTAATTAAATGGGATTTTATGTCCCTAATATTGAGCTCCCTTAGTCTCACTGAAGGTGTATTTTCATGCTTGAAAATCATGCTTGTAGCTCTTATCTGAACTCTTTCCAACCTGGACACAGTATAACATTAATGGCCTCACCAATACCACATTGTTACTCAGCCCTCCAACAGAGTCCCTGGGAGTCCACCCTTTCTGGGGCTACCAAAAACAGAAAGGAAAACTAGACACAAATAAACTAATACAAAGGTGTATTAAGACTTTCTTCCTTCAGAGAGCTTCTGAGTATGCCATAGCCTGGCTCAGGGCCCACAGGTGAGCCTACAGTAATAGCCTCCACGTAATGGTTCAACGCTGGGTTCTTGTTTCCATCAAAGGCAATCTCAACAGGCAGTGGTCTCCTGAGTAGATCCTGCCTTCAGCAAGAACCAGTCCAGGATCTGAGGACTGATGCTCTGCTCTTGTCCCAGATCTGTCAGCAACTGAGCTGGGTTTCTCCCTTTTACATCTTTCCTCTAGGCTAGACTCACCTTGAAGGTGTAGTGGGACAGAGTTACTTGAGACCATCACAACCCTTTCCTGGAGGGTGTGGAGTCCATCACACACACATAATGCTCATATCACTTCCCCACCCCTGCACAATATTCCTCAGTTTATACATTCAAAGATAGTGTTAGCCCTTTTTATCACAGCATTGCATTGGGAGCTCACAACTGAGATGCTAATCTACAATGGCCTCCAAATCATTCCCATAAAATAATCCCCACCTTGCATTATAGTTTACATTCTTTTTCCTAGATATCTGATCTTGCATAAGGCAGTTCTTTAATAGCATCTAGCACCAAGCAATCATGATTGTGCTTTTGAGTGACTGCATTGTAGTTAATGACTTTGCCAATTTGTATAATGTTCAAATTTTAGCAGCAACAATTCTATATCATCTTGGAAATCACTGATAAGTAGACTCAACAGTTTTGTGCTGAGAACCAATCCTTATGGGATTACACTATCCAATAATTCCAGATTAATGTTAGCAAACACATACTATGTTACCCCTACATTAATATGCATTATGAGCTCAATATTAATACTCATATTGTATAAGGTAATTGACCTGTTTGTTGATTATATATGTACACATATATCCCACAATACACTGCAAAGCTAAATGTAGCTTTTGGCATTAACGAATATAAAAATTTGTCCAAGACAATATATGTGAATAGTGTGTCCTAGTACAGACTGGGTTTTATCTTCATGGCTTCTAATACTTGGAATGTGATATCCAAAACTAAAGATAAGAAAGGAACAGGCTGATACAGGAAAACAAATAAAAAGCTCACTGATAGATTTTAGCCTTGAGAGATGTGCAAAATGTTTTTAGCTTGTAAACAATCGTAGGTATGGTGAATTCTGAATGCATATTTTGGAGCACATCTTCTATGTAAAATACACTGTGCAATGCAAGGGAACTGTTTCCAGGAAGGAGTGGTATGTATGTACATAAGTCTTGTTTTCATATTGTACTTCTTTGTCTTTAAATTATCCATTTGCTAAACCTAGTTTTTGGGTCTCAAACTCTTTTATATTGAAAACAAATGTACTAAGGTAATTGTCTGTACTTTAGAAATGTTAACAGTTTTATTTTTATAGCTAACAACTTTTTAAACATATTAATGTGTGCCACATGGTTCACATGTGTTTGCATGGTTAATTTTTGAGTACAGATCTAAACCAATGCCCTCTGAAATTAATAGAAAAACTTCCACCAACTTCCATTGGCTTTGGATCAGACTCTTACTGTGCTCAAATACTACAGTGAGGGTGACTATCCTAGAACTAGAAAAATTAGATTTATACCAGTATTTATCTCATTAGAAAATATATTAGTAAAATTAGTTTTCATTTAAAATTAATAAAAAATTGTGATTAAGAATATATCAACTTCAAATACATCCCCCTCCCCCAAACAATTAAAAAAATATTTCTAGACTAACCATCAGACAGAATACTCCAGAACTCTGAAAAGAACACTAATTAAAGAATGCAATCTCACTCTGCTATTTAATGACAAACATGAAAGCAACTTCACATCTTTCTTCTGGCAGAAAATGAACAAAGTAACAGAAGTTAGTCAGACATTCATTTTAAAATATCAGGAGGAACAAAGATATAGATGAGGGGAACAAGTGATAATAAATTCTACATTTAAATTGCAAAATTATCTGCACTTTCTGTCGTCTCATAACTGCAAATATTTAAAAAGAGAATTCCTTTTAGCTTTAGTAATGTTATGTGTAGTATAGTAGCACTGTATATAAGTAGTATGTAACGTGGTTATGTATAGTAATGTTAATATTACTAATAACTATAGTAAAAATTTGAGACAGAAAACTTAGTTTCAAGCTGATGCAGCCAATTTAATTCACCACTTTCAGTTTCTTAAATAGAACAGATTCATCATCTTTATAAGAAAACATGCCAAGAGAAATATTCTGTTCCACCCCACATATATTTTTCACTATCAAACATAAATATCTGAGTTTGGTTTATTAAGTCTACTGAACTTCCTACTCTTACCAAATTAAATGGAGAATTTTGGTCATTAAAACAAGATGTGTATCTCATGAGAAAACAACACTATAAATTAAGTGATAATTTAAAATTCACCAGAGAGTTTATTTAGGAAGACAGAGGTCCACATTTAGATGGAAATGGGCTGTAGGTGTGTAACATGCAGAAATGAAAAGACTTCACTCAACAGCCTCAAAAGAGGACTCAAATAGAGACATAGATGTGCAATGCTCCAGTCACATACCAGTCCCATTCCTTCTCCATAGGAACTTTGCTATTTCCAATTCAAGTATAACTTGGTAGCAGATAGAGTAATAGCATACAGGATGCAGGTTCCTGTGATGCAGACAGGACATAGGGCTATGGGACTATAAAATTGCAGTGCAGGCATTTGGGCTCAAACTGGGGCCCAGCCTCTGGGACCCAAGCTAGCTGTGAGAGTCTTTTATTGCAATATAGATACAATGAAGGGCACTAAATCAACTGTGTGTTGTTTGGGGGGGGAGGAGGGGAGATCATTTGGAGGAGGAAATTAAAGCAGAAATGTCAAATTTCATCCGATAGTAAAATGCTTCCTGACTTGCACTTTTCAAATGTTTCCTGAGGAGGAATCACAGATCTGACCATTACCTCTAGATTTTAGAATTCAGATCCCTAACAAATTTAGCTGCTTCACCTCAGTACCTCTTGCACCCTTCTCCCGCTCAATCCATTTAAATTCAGAATCAAATGAAGGGTTAGGGCTACCTTACAGCTCCATTTGTAGGTTTTATTTTTGGACTGACCCCACAGAAGAGCCTAAGTATCTTCCAAATCTCAGTTACCTGAGCTCCTGCTTTTTTAAGACTATGATACAGTAATAATCCATGGAAGACATGTTAAAACACAGATTTTCAAATGAGAGTTTGGGAGAAGAAAGAAAGACGGAGGATTAGTTTCAAGTGCACTTTGACAACTAGATTTCAAATTTGCAAAGATAAATATTGTATCTAATCTAACTCATAATATGTGGTGTTTATACAAATGTCTGGTGTTGGCCTTGGCATGGCTGTCCTACTACTCCTAGAAGTTCTGAAAACTGCAGCATAGCTACCATTAACTGTGTGTATTAAGCACAAAGTGTTTGTATAAGATTGTGATGACGCAAAAGGTGTTTGGACTACTAATATTTATCCAAAGACTTTCCTTCACACAAGTAACGTTATACAAAAAGCTCTGCTGGGTGGTATGTCTAAATAAAAGTTTTAATTTTCACATTTCTCCAACCCATTATTATATACAAAAATTCATACTATTCACCACATACAAAATAAAAATTAAAGCAAGGTCATACAACAGGTATGCTTATAATGAGTTATTTTGGACAAATTCTGCTCTTCTCTATATTAGTGTAACCTCATCTATAATCAGTGATTATCTTACAAAGTTCTATGAACATTTGGACCATAACTCCAGCAACCCAGTTGGGTGATTAGAACATGTCAAGCTTTAACACAATTGAGAGAGTTGATTAAAATGCAGTTGTCATGTCAGTATTACAAGATGTAAATATGCTTTAACCAGGATGGGGAACTACCATGTGGTAGTGAAAGTGGGGTGACCAGGTGTCTGGTTTTTGATTGGAACATCCAGTCAAAAAGGAACCCTGGTGGCTCTTGTTGGCACTGTCAACCACGCCATTAAGAGAGAGGGTTATTCACCTTGTGCAATAACAGAGGTTCTTCAAGATGGTTGTTCCTGTGGGTGCTCCACCTTAGGTGTCTGGGGTACCGCTGTGTGCCTAGTTGGAGATTTTTTTATAGCAGTGCCCTCTGGTAGGCTGCGCACGCAAAGCAGACAGCATGTGTGGTGCTACTTCTATGCATGCACAGCCAATCTTTCCCGCCATTCCTTCTCTGCCCCAGAAGAAACAACTATCTCTGAAGCAGAGGAGAGGAAGGGCGGATCGTGGAGCACCCACAGGGGCAACCATCTCAAAGAACCTGCATGCGGTAAGTAACCCTCTCGTCATCTTCTTCGAGGAGTGTCCTTGTGGGTGCTCCACGTTAGGTTACTATAGAGAAGTACGCGTGATCAGAAGCGGGTGCTTTGGCTAGTCAATATCTTGCACAGTGGCGAGAATGGTGCGCCCAAACCGAGTACCCTGGGAGTGGTAAGTATCAAGGGCATAATGTTTAGCAAACTTATGAACAGAGGATCATGTGGCGGATCTGCAGATGTCCATAAGAGGTATGTTATTAAGGTAGGCTGTAGAAGCCGCTATGGCCCTTGTAGCATGCACACGTAGTTGCAATGGACGGTCTCAACTGAAGATAGAGCAGGCCAATCTGATGCAGTCCACTATCCATCTGGACAGTCTATGAATGGAAACTGGCATGCTCAGGGATCTCTCTGTAGCAGGGATATAATAGTATAGTCAATTAATCGATTAACCAATAAACAAAAGCTTATAGGCTAATGCTACAGACTACATGCATTTTCCCACCCGCCAGTAAATTTTCTTAGCAAGCTGGCCAGTAGCCTGGCTCAATCCCGACTTGCACTGGGTCCAGGACCTACCACCGCCGTGGTTCTGCATTTAAAGTGTATTAGGAGCCAGGCCAGCAGGCAGCCCAGCTCAGTTCTGGCTCATGCCAGCCCCACCCTCAAGGAGCTCCCTGCCTCCCCGCGCTGCTGCGTCTCCATCAGAGGCAGCAACGTGGTGTGGCAGGCAGCTGGTTTTTAAATTGGCTCCCCTCACAGACCAGCTCCCGCCTAGCACCTCATGGTGCTGCTTCTGATTGCTACCCCATGCTGCTGTGTCTCTGGGGGCTCTCACAGTGGGACCGGAGTGCATTGGCTGCCGGCTCCACCTCTGGGAACCACAGAATAGTGAACTAACCAATAAGAACTCATGAAGTTAATCAACTCTTCAATTAACCAATATTTAACATCCCTACTCCGTGTAATAGATACAAACAGTCTGGGTGATTTGTGGATTTTCCTCGTCCTGTCCAGATAGAAAGCAATTGCCCTGCGTACATTGAGCATATCCCTCAAAGCCTCTTCTGCATCAGGATGTGGCTTTGGAAAGAAAGCAGGTAGGATTATGGGTTCATTACAGTGAAATGAGGTTATTACCTTTGGTAAAAACTTTGGATGGGGATGAAGAATCACTTTATCCTTGTGGAATATCGTGAAGGGGGATTGTGTCCGTCAAAGTGCACCAATCTCACTCACCCTCCTGGCTGATGTGACGGCCACCTTCATAGAAAGGTGGAGCATATCACCATGGGATCTCTCTGTAGCAGGGATGTAATAGTGGAGAGACCAAATGGCAACAATGTGTATTGGAAGTGGGCGTTGCCTACTGCAAATCTTAATTATTTCCAATGTGCTTGATGAATGGATACATGAAAATATGCTTCCTGGAAGTTGAGAGTCAATAACCAGTCACCTCTGTTTAAGGCAGGGATTATAGTGGGCAGAGTGACCATCTTGAATCATTGAGGTCTTATGATAGCTGAGCTTCCTGAGATTGAGAATCAGTCTCCATCCCCTTGACTTCTTTGTTGTGAGGAAGTAATAGGAGTAGAACCCTTTACCCCTGTAGCGATGAGGTATGGGTTCTATAGCTCCTAGTTGGAGCAAATGATCAATCTCTTGGAGCAGAATGCTCTGGTGACATGGGTCCCTGAAGAGGGACGAGGAAGGTGAGTGGGAGAAGAGGACTGAAGAAAAGGGAATACAGTATCCACCCTGAGTACCCTCTCGTCGGTGGTGATGAAAGACCATTGATGGTAAAAGGGTAGTAGATGCTGACGAAATAACTGATGGGGTTGGGGTTGCCTTAAGTAAAGAGGTGTTACCAGACTCTTGACCTGACCTTCAAAAAAAAGTTTGCCTTGAAGTTTAGAGCTGATAGGTAGAGAGTCAGTCAGAGGGTCTTCCTCCTTCTGGTTTGGTGTTGCCTCCTTCTGTTGTCAAAATGTCTCTGTGCCTGAGTAAAAGGTGAAGCTTATATCATTGTGTAAATATCTTCCTGTTCATGCTTTGTTGCAGGACCGTGAATACCGAACATCTTTAATGTGGCCCATGAGTCCTTGAGACAGTGGAGCAACACATTGGTGGTGTCCACAAATAGCTTGGAGCCCTGGAAAGGGAGGTCTTTGACAGTGGCCTGTACCTCCTGGGGAAAGCCAGAGAGATGAAACCATGAAGACTGCCTCATCATGACAGCCATCGCAATGAACCAAGATGTGGCCAGAGGCATCTAGGGCTGCTTGCAAGGCTGAGAGAGAAATCAGGGTGCCCTAATTTATATTGGCCCTTAATTATTCCTTTTTGTCATCAAGAAAGCTGTCAATAAAATGTGATAGTTGCTCGAAATATGATTTGTATATTTTGTGAGCACTGAGGTGTAATTAGATATATGCAGCTGTAAAGATGCAGAGAAGTACGCCTTCCTGCCCATGAAGTCTAGATGCTTCCACTCCTTGTCATAAGGTGTGGTTCTAGCTGCACTCTGTTTTCCACAACTAAAGAATTGGGGGATGGGTGGAAAAACAGGAAATCAGCACCTTGTGGTGCAACATAATATTTACGGTCAGATCTTTTGCAGACCGGTGGCACTATGGTTGGTGTCTGCCAGATCACCTTCACAGGGTCCATAAGGGCTGGATCCATTGGTCGGGCCAGCTTAGTGGACAGGGAGGCATGTAATATGCGGTTAGTTTATGCTAAGTTTCGGGGGAGACTCACTAGAGAGATCTTCAGGACATTGGCCACTCTCTTGTACAGTTCCTGGAATGATCAGAAATAATCTCCCGCTGTGGGAGGAGGAGGCATCGAAGTATCATTAGGGAAGGATAATGAGATGTGTGTCAGATGGCGAGAAAAGACAGAAGAGTCTTCGTCTCTTGAGGGTGGCTCATCTTCCGCCTGGCAGACTGATCTGTCATGGGAGGGTAAGGAAGTGGCCCTTGATGGTGCAGATGAGGTTGGCTGAGGCTGCACCTGTTGCAGTTGCTGGGCTCTGTGAGGTGCCCAGGGGTCCCAATAGGACTAATTGGCTGGTAGTGGCATGAGACGAGGCAGCCATTGAGGTGGTTGCCATCACAGCGGTGGTTGTTACTGTTTCTGTGGCTGTTTTGGAGAGGAGTGCCTTGGGGTGTGGTACCGACCAAGGTCTTGTCGTCCTCATCACTTGACGGTGGCAGTGCAGATCCTGCAGGAGTGGAACGCATGAACCTGCCAGACATGGGTGTGCCATCAGTGCTGAACAGCAAGGTCATGGGCACCGAAGTTATCCTGAGCTCCTCCATAGTAGTAAAAGGCTGCAGTGCTGGGGTTGCTGGAGCAGGCGGCACCATCGAGAGCGGTACGGCCACTATTGATGGTGCCTTATAAGAGGCCATCAATACCGTGTGTTGATGCCTCTTTCGTGTCAGAGGTGGCATAGGTACCACTGGTGCTGAGGCTTGGATTTCTTTGGTGCCAAGGGTGCCTCAGCAGATGCTGATTTGGCGTTTGCCTTCACTGGCACTGAGGCGGGCTCAGACAGTGCCAGTGGCACTGATTTCCACTTAGGCTTGTCTGCAACCTTGATGCCTGTCTTAGTGAGGTCCTTGGATCCTCAGGAGCCATAGGTGCCTGACAGTCCCAGTACCTCCCTGTCCATTGCCCTGGTTGAGGTTGGTGAAAGGGGTATCTTGGGAGCTTGCCCCATTTTTTTCAGGGGGAGAAGAATGGGGTCTCTTCCTGGGTTGTTCTGAGGAAGAGTCCCTGATGCCAGAGCCTGCAGGACCTGCCTTCTCGGACATGGCCTGTGGCGAGGGCTGCTTAGGTAGAGTTGAGTGCTCTGGATCCGAGTCCAGCCTCACTCTGTTTTCCAGGGAGAGGAGTTTAAGCTGGACATCCCTTGCCTTGCACGTGCAGACTGTTAACAGTTTGCAGTGCTGGAACTGGGTGGTGGCATGTGCCTGCCCCAAGCACCAGACACACTGCGAATGTCTGCTGGAGACAGGAACTGAAAGCCTGCAGGATAGACAACATTTGAATCCTGAGGAACCTGGTATCCTAGGAAAAGTCTTGCTAAGGCAAATGGCCTCAACAACAACAAGAAAAAGGGTTTTTTTGGGCGTGGAGGGAGTTAAACAATAACTAACACTAACTAGAAAAGCTACTAACAATACTATTACTAAACTATACTAATGATAGCAAGAAGAAATAGTAGGACTCTGAGGAAAAAGCTGAAGAGAAATTGCGGTTCTGACCAACACCAGCAGGAACTAAGGGGACGGTTGGCTGTGCATGTGTAGTAGCAGCACTGCACACGCTGTCTGCTTTGCGTGCGCAGCCTACTGGAGGGCATGGTTACCAAAAATCTCTGACTGGGCAGGCAGCAGTGCACTCCAGACACCTAACATGGACCACCAACAGGGACACTCCTCAAAGAAGTTCAGTCAGCAGTGCTCCTGAGGCAGGCTATTCTCCACCTGCCCTGGGGCACCACATTGCACCCAAGAAGTGGCCCAGCTGGTCCAGCTCCTACACAGGGGAGGTCTCAGGACTCCACGTACTGCCCCCACCACCTTGAGAACTGGCTCCACACTCCCACGGACTGGGTAGTGGTACTTCCAGACAAGAGCAGCATGCACAGCGCACCATGGAGCCTTCTGTGCTGCTGACTAGGCAGGCAGCTTGCTTTAGCATCAGCGATTCCCAGTCAAAGCCCCAATCCTCTGCCCAACTCCTGAGCTCCCTCAAACCTGGAGCCCTGTCCTGTATCCCAAACCCTCATCCCCCATCTCTCTGCAAATCACTCACTCCCATTCCAGAGCCTTTACCCCCTTCCTGCGTCCCAACCCCCAGGCCTTAGCTCCTCCCCAAACCTGCAGCTTGCTATTGCATCCCAAACCCCTCACCCCCAGCCCCAGTCCAGAGCCCACATCATCAGGTCTTGGAGGCTAGGACACCATTTTGGATATTAGGATCCAGATTATAACCTGGGGTAGACCAATGTAGCTCTACTGAAGTCAACAGAACCACGATGATTTACACCACCTGAGAAGTTGTCCCTTTATGGGTACAATCAAAATCCTAATTATTGTCATACACTTTGACTGATATAAACACAGGTACAAATTCTTAGAAAAACTGTGCTGTTATATTATAACCTGTAGTTTTCACCCCAACCAAACTTCCTATTTTAAAAAATTAAGCAATTTTTGACTTCTCTAATGCTGATGAACTGTTTATCTAGTTTACAGTGAGACTGTTACCATATAACTCATACATGGTTTAAGTACTTTAGACTTGCCACATATTTGTTTACTGAGGAAGACAAGTACCTTTGATGAGTTTGAGCACAATAGGTTCATAATTAAAAGCTACAAATATTTTAAAATAGCGTATTTAGCATGATCAATAAAGACTAGATATTTCCCCCATCAAAACACTCAAAGATCTAGAAACTGAGAACCTCCAAAGCTATATAACTCTCCTCCATGACAACTATCTAATTTTCTCTGAATCACTGTGGATTACCTATCAAAAAATGAAGGTGATATAGTTGCATAGTAATAAGTTAACTTTACCTACCCTGAACATATACAATCAGAATTTTTAATAAGACAAGCATAGAAATACTTCAGAATTTCAGAAGCATGCTAGTCCTTGATTTAAAATAAATATATTGAGATACTAATTAAAGATGTAAAAGAAAATGAACACAAATACAGGTTGAACCTCTCTCAACCAGACTCCCTGGTCTGGCAACATCCGTGGTCCAGCAGGACCATGGATGTTGCTGGACCAAAGAGACCCAGTGAAGGGCCAGAGGCAGAAGTCCTGTGGGGGCTGGGAACCCTGCCAGCCTGGCTGCAGGGAAGCTAGCGGCTCGGAGTCTTGCTGCGGGAATCCGACTGGGCACGTGGCAGGGTAGCCGGAATGCCAGCGGGCTCCAGTGGGGCCAAGAGCCCTAGCACAGTGGAACCATAGGGCTTCCCTGGCAGAGCTGGCTGGTTCGGGAACCCCAGCAGATAAGCAGTAGTCTGTCACGTGGTGGGGGGAGGGGCGCGGAGAAAGAACGCAGCAGCAGGAATGTGGGCTGGTGGGGCCGGTGCTGGTGTTGCTGCAGCAGGGCTGGCATTGCTGCAGAAGGGCTGGCAGCACCGGCAGCAGGGCAATTATTTGCCACCATGAAGATGAGAGCCCCAGATGGTCGCCATTTTGGAACAAAAAGCTGGTCGCCATTTTGGAAAAAAAAATTAGAGGACTGGAGGCCCAAGTGTCGACCCTATGCTCGATCAGAGAGGATGAAGACTTCCTCGATAGAAGGCAGCATTTAATCCTGCAAGCACGGCAGGCGGAAGAGCCAGAGAGGGCAGTACGGGATCAGGAAGAGAACTGGCAGCATGTAACTTCTAGAAGGGGAAAAAGGCCAGCACAGGAATCCCCCAATGCTATAGACGTAAGTAATCACTTTCAGGCTCTCTCCACAGGCTCTGCGGTGGTGAATGCTTTGGAAGGGACCTCACAAGGAAGAAACCGCAAGGGAACACCATCTACTGGAAGGCATGGGATGCGTAGTCCTAGGGATGGGGGTTCCACAACCACCACCCCCAAAAAAAGACGACGGGTGGTGGTGGTCGGGGACTCCCTCTTAAGAGGGACTGAGCCATCGATCTGCCGTCCGGACCTGGAATCTCGAGAGGTGTGCTGCTTACCAGGAGCTCGAATGTAGGATGTGACTGAGGCTTACAAAACTGATCAAACCTTCAGATCGCTACCCCTTCCTGCTTCTCCATGTGGGAACTAACGATACAGCCAAGAATGACCTTGAGTGGGTTACTGAGGATTACGTAGCGCTGGGAAAAAGGATCAAAGAATTCGGAGCGCAAGTGGTGTTCTCATCCATCCTCCCTGTTGAAGGGAAAGGACTGGGCAGGGATCGTCGAATTGAGGAAGTAAATGAGTGGTTGCGCAGGTGGTGTCGCAGAGAGGGCTTTGGTTTCTTCGACCATGGGACTCTGTTCCAGGCACAAGGATTGTTAGGAAGAGATGGGATCCACCTAACAAAGAGAGGAAGGAGCATCTTTACGGGCAGGCTTGCAAACCGAGTGAGGAGGGCTTTAAACTAGGTTCGTTGGGGGACGGTGACCAAAACCCTGAGGGGAGTGGGAAAGTCGGATACCGGAAAGAAATGCAAAGAGGAACGAGCAAGAAAGGAGGACCCCTGATTCGAATGGAGAAGATAGGGCGATCAACTGGTTATCTGAGGTGTTTGTACACTAATGTGAGAAGCCTGGGCAACAAACAGGAAGAACTAGAGGCCCTGGCCCAGTCCAAGAAATATGATTTAATTGGGTTAACAGAGACTTGGTGGGATGACTCGCATGACTGGAGCGCTGTCATGGAAGGTTACAGACTGTAGAGGAAGAACAGGCAGGGGAGAAAAGGAGGAGGAGTTGCACTGTATGTAAGAGAGCACTACGATTGCTCAGAACTCCAGTATATAGAGGGAGAAAAACCTGTTGAGAGTCTATGGGTTAAGTTTAGAGGTGCAAACAACAGCAGTGATGTTGTGGTTGGTGTCCACTACAGGCCACCGAATCAGGTGGATGAGGTAGATGAGGCTTTCTTCAGACAACTGAGAGAAGCTTCCAGATCACAGCCCCTGGTTCTCGTGGGGGACTTTAATCACTCCGACTTCTGTTGGGAGACCAATACAGCAGTACACAGGCAATCCAGGAAGTTTTTGGAGAATGTTGGGGATAACTTCTTGGTACAAGTGCTGAAGGATCCGACCAGGGGCCGTGTGCAGCATGACCTTCTGCTCACAAACAGGGAGGAACTAATAGGGGAAGTAGAGGTGGGTGACAACCTCGGAAGCAGCGATCATGAGACGGTAGATTTCAGGATCCTGACCAAAGGAAGAAAAGAGAGTAGTAAAATACACACCTTGGACTTCAGAAAAAACAGATTTTGACTTCCTCAGGAGACCTGATGGGCAGAATCCCCTGGGATGCTAACATGAAGGGGAAAGGGGTCTAGGACAGCTGGCAGTATTTTAAAGAAGCCTTATTGAAGGCACAGAAAGAAACCATCCCGATGCGTAGCAAGAGAGGCAAACATGGTAGGAGACCGGATTGGCTTACAGGAGAAATCCTTGGTGAACTTAAGCACAAAAAGGAAGCTTACAAAAAGTGGAAACTTGGACAAATGACCAGGGAGGGGTATAAATGTATAGTTCGAGAATGCTGGGGGGTTATCAGGAAGGCGAAAGCGCAATTGGAATTGCGACTGGCAAAGGATGTGAAGGATAACAAGAAAGGTTTCTACAGCCATGTTAACAAAAAGAAGATGATCAGAGAGGGTGTGGGGCCCCTACTGGATGAAGGAGGTAACCTAGTGACAGATGTGGGGAAAGCTGAAGTACTCAATGCTTTCTTTGCCTCTGTATTCACGGAGAAGGTCGGCTCCCGGACTAATGCGCTATGTGATGCAAGATGGGATGAAGATGGACAGCCCTTGGTGGGTAAAGAACAGGTTAGGAACTATTTAGAAAAGCTAAACATACACAAATTCATGGGTCCGGACTTAATGCATCCAAGGGTCCTGAGGGAGTTGGCAAATATCATTGAGGAGCCTTTGGACATTATCTTTGAAAAGCTGTGGAGATCGGGAGAGATCCCGGATGATTGGAAAAAGGCAAAATGTAGTGTCCATCTTCAAAAAAGAGAAGGACGATCCAGGGAACTTTAGGCCGGTCAGTCTTACCTCAGTCCCTGGAAAAATCATGGAAGGGAGCCTTAAGGAATCTGTTTTGAGGCACTTGGAAGAGAGGAAAGTGATCAGGAATAGTCAGCATGGATTCACATAGGGCAAGTCGTGCCTGACCAATCTGATTAGCTTCTATGATGAGGTAACTGGCTCCATGGACATGGGAAAGTCAGTGGATGTGATACCTTGACTTTAACAAGGCTTTTGATACGGTCTCCCACAATATTCTTGCCAGTAAGTTAAGGGAATGTGGATTGGATAAATGGACAGTAAGATGGATAGAAAGATGGCTAGAAGGCCGGGCCCAGCGGGTAGTGATCAACGGCTCGATGTCAGGATGGCGGTCAGTTTCTACCGGAGTGCCCCAAGGTTCGGTTCTAGGACCGGTTTTGTTCAATATCTTTATTAATGACCTGGATGAGGGGTGGATTGCACCCTCAGCAAGTTTGCGGATGACACTAAGCTAGGGGGAGAGGTAGATACGCTTGAAGGCAGAAATAGGGTCCAGAGTGACTTAGACAAATTGGAGGATTGGGCCACAAGAAATCTGATGAGGTTCAACAAGGACAAATGCAGAGTCCTGAACTTGGGATGGAAGAATCCCAAGCATTGTTACAGGCTAGGGACCAACCAGCTAAGTAGTAGTTCTGCAGAAAAGAACCTGGGGGTTACAGTGGATGAGAAGCTGGATATGAGTCAACAGTGTGCCCTTGTAGCCAACAAGGCTAATGGCATATTAGGTTGCATTAAGAGCAGCATTGCCAGCAGACCCAGAGATGTGATTATTCCCCTTTATTTGGCTCTGGTGAGGCCACATCTGGAGTACTGTGTCCAGTTCTGGGCCCCCCACTACAATATGGATGTGGACGCATTGGAGAGGGTCCAGCGGAGGGCAACCAAAATGTTTAGGGGGCTGGAGCATATGACCTATGAGGAGAGGCTGAGGGAGTTGGGTCTGTTTAGTCTGCAGAAGTGAAGAGTGAGGGGGGGGGGGGAATGTGATAGCAGCCTTCAACTTCGTGAAGGGAGGTTCCAAAGAGGCTGGAGAAAGGCTGTTCTCAGTAGTGACAGATGGCAGAGCAAGGAGCAATGGTCTCAGTTTGTGGTGGGAGAGGTCCAGGTTGGATATTAGAAAAAACTATTTCACTAGGAGAGTGGTGAAGCACTGGAATGGGTTACCTAGGGAAGTAGTGGAGTCTCCATCCCTAGAGGTGTTTAAGTCTCGGCTTGACAAAGCCCTGACAGGGTTGATTTAGTTGGGATTGGTCCTGCCTAGGGCAGGGGGCTGGACTTGATGACCTTCTGAGGTCTCTTCCAGCTCTATGGTTCTATGACTGTGGGCTGCCGTGGCAGGACAACAAGGCTAGTTGTACATGGGGAGCCCGCTGGGGGGCCAGGCAAGGAACAGAGTACAGCTGGGAGGCTAGTGGGAGGGGAGCAGAAATGAACTCCCCAAGTCTGGCAAAATCCCTCCTTCAGGACCACTCAGGTCCTGAGGGTGCCGGACCAGGGAAGCCAACCTGTTAAAAAAAAAAAAAAAAAAAAAAAAAACACCACACAACAACAAACAAACCAAAATTTCAAATTTCAGATCAAAATCTTTGGGAAGAAAAATGCACAACCCATATTTTCCTAATTTAAGGCACTTAAGGTGGGATTTTCACAAGTCACACTAAGTCTACGTAGCAGTTAGACACCCACACCACTGGCAGTAAGTTGCTATGTAGACATATTCTTAGGTACTTGTGAAAAACGCATTCTTAAGAGGTTTTTTTAAAATGATTAATGTAATCTTTAATTTTTTAACATTTTTAGTGAACAGTCAGTGCAAATACCTGAGCTGTAACTGAGACCTCAGAAGTTCAAGAACAAATTAGGATCGACATTAATAAAAAAGTCTTAGTGGTGTAAGTTCATAGTTTCAGTATGACAAGGAAATGTATTTAGTATGACAAGGAAATGTAGTTTATGTATATTATTCTCACATCAAAATGACTAATCAAGTATTATTTTATCAATTACAATTGGTTAATAAAACTTAATTTGGTTTATAATTCAATCATACAGTGCTTTAATATTATGCGCTACAAAGAGCAGCAGGAGATACAGTAAAGAGCCATCTGTTGCTCACAAGCCTGTCTCAGTATCACCACTTGAGAGGGTAAATCTTGAAAATGGTATTTTATGGATAACTCAAAGACAAAATAACCACCTTCTCAATGGCAAAAACAGTCACTATTACATATACAGAAGCCATCAATTTAAGACGCTCCATGACTCCTCCCTATAGTGTAGCATCTGCATATCTGAAGCAACAAATCATATTTGCAAATTTAATTGAGCCTATTGGCAATTGTTCCATTATGGCAGTAAAGCTGCCAAGTTAGTTACATGATTGTTATCTTTGTTTTTCACACAAATAAAAAATTTAAAGAGAAAACAAAATGTAACAATGAATTTAATTACATTCTCCACGTCAGTGATTTCAGCAAAGTAAATGCAGGTATTCCAGATTTACACTGATGTCACTAAGCAGAATTAAGCCATAAATGTTTTATTAAGGAGGTCCCTTGAGGTTGATGATCATCAGTCTCTAAGATACATTTTAAAAGCATATAAGTATGAACTTAGGTTTTAAGAAGGTGGGGGAGGTAATAAGTTGGAAAAGATTTTTTTTTTAAACAGTAAACCAGCTGTAAAGTAACCACAATCCTGGCTGTATCAATAAATCATAAAGCTCAGGACTGCTAAATTTCAAGGTTGGCTGTGATTCTATTTCTGAAAGGGAAAAAGGAAGTAAGACTAAGGACACAGAACACCTGCTGCTATAGAATTTAATATCACCCAACTCTCTTGCTTATTCATGCAGAAATACCCTTCACACGTGTGATAAGAAAGTATCCAGACGGGAAGAACAAAATGGTCCATTTCCTTTTCCTTCTCTATTTTAACATAAAAATCAACTGATTTTTGGAATGATATAAATACATAAAGTTATGTCTTGCAATGGCACTTTAAAAAAACAAATGTTGTTCAAATATTTTCCATTAATAAAATACTCCCACCACCAATTTATCTTTTAGCGCACACATTCTGGGCCTCATGCTGAGTTGTGATGTATACCTGCAACTCCCATTAACTTTAAGGTGAGTGGGGTACTCAGAAACTTTCAGAACAGGGAGTTTAATGAGTAGTTACATTCCTTTTCTAAAGGTTTTCTTTAACATTGGAAATATAACAGGCTACATAAGAGTAACATTTCCAAATATAAATACGTATTAGCGTTAAAATAAGATAGGCATATATTGATGTTAAAATGCTAAAAATGCTGTGTGGGTTAAAAATGACCACACAAATTGAAACTGAGTTACCAAGGGCATACATCCTCACTCTCACAGAGAGGGAAGTTATACCCTAAAGGGAGACTTGCTGTTTCACATAATCATCAATTTGGATAGGGGTCATATATTTGGGGGGGGGGGGGTCTCTCTCTCTCAATATAGATATACATATATAGAGAGAGATGGATAACCAACATATACACAATAGAAGTGTCAGGTCTGTTTATGGAAGTTTCTCTACGCTATTGAAATGTTAGTTAACTATCTGAAAAGCACAACAATGGAATGCTGTTTATCATTAATTCAAGGATAAAGAAACATTTAAATCACATTTATCTGCTCATTTTGCCTTAAAATGTTATGCCCTATATTAATCTAAGCCCAAAATATAAACTTGGTATTATAAGGCCTAGTTTTTCACATGAAAGTCATCATTTGGAATGTTTTGAATGAAAACAAATGGTTGTAGTCAGGTGAACTGCAGTGAATTATTTTTATTGCTAACAGTTGTGTAAAGCAGCCGTGAACTAAAGCTGATTAATAAGAGTATATTTCAGATTAATTCTATAATTCCTAGGTCAAGGGAATTTGTAATGTATCATCTGACCAACTTTGTTTATCTAATACAGGAGCCAGAAAGAATGGAGTCTTACAGTTTTGGTCTCAGTAGAAACAAGTGGGTCCCCGAATAACCAAAGATGACACACTGAGACTCTCTGCTGGTAACCCAGATAACTGCAATTTAAATCATGTAATAAGTACATGGACAGCTAAGGAAGGAGAAGTTACTTACCTGTACAGAAACTGGAGTGCTTTTCCTATACATGACCAGAAATTCATGTGAGTACTGCTCATGGGCTAGCACCTGAACCTGACAGCCCATGATGTTCCCGTAAAAGGGCATATATGAAGGGCTGGACCTGCCACCACTCCAATTCTGTCTCAACCTCAAAGCCTAGAAGGACTCTGAAGCAAAGGAAAAAGAGAGCATACAGTATAGCTGCCAGAGCGGTGAAACATCTCAAAGAACTCCAGCTACTATGCAGACAAATAACCTCTCCTCCTTGTCCCTACCAGTGCTCCAAGCAAAGACATTCCTGAGTAGTTACAGAGGAGGGTGCTGAGGAGGCTGGCTAGAGTAATGAGGGGTTAAATTAACAGCAAAAGAGGATAAAAAGAGGAAAGATATGAACACTTACCACAGAAATCGAGAAGTTGAGAACAAAAATTGTCAATAAACCAAAGCACATGAAGAGAAGAAATTTCTGAATTGCCTCTATACCAGGGCTGGGCAAGATGCAGCCAGGGAGCCGGATCCAACCAGCCTAACACTTTGATCTGGCACACGGACTGCACCTGGCCACTTTCTATTTATATCCTTCTGCCCATGCCACTGCATTTCCAGTCAGTGGCACAGGCAGCAGGATATTTCAGGCCCCCCTGAAAATTATTGCCCACCCATGCTCTACACCAATGCTAGGAACCTAAATAACAAATAAGAAAGCTTGGAATTGTTCATTTGTGAGCATAAATTAAATCTAGTTAGTATTCTTGAAACCTGATCGGATGATATACATAAGTGGAACGTCAAAATCAATAGTTATAAGCAGTGATTTTTTTGTGACCGTACGCACCAGTATGGTGTACTGGCACCTTTTTTTGGGAGCACTCACTTCCCCCCGGCACAGTCCTCTGCCGGCCCCGGCAGCACTCGTGCCTCGCTGCTTTCCCCCGGCCAGCCCTGGGAGCACTCGCGCCGTGCCACTTTCTGCTGGCACAGCCCGCAGCCTGACTGACTCCTTCTGCGGGAACAGCAAGATGAAAAATTTGATTTTCGCTTATGCACATGTGTATGTTGGTTGACATAAAATAGGAAGAAGGGTGGGAGAGGCATTTTTCAAATTTACTTACCTCAAGAAATGAGTACCAGCACCTTTTTTTTTTAATATAAATAAAAAAATAGCACTGGTTGTAAGTAACCTATTTAGGAAGAATTGAGTGAGCAAAAGGGGAGTGGCACTACATCAAAAATGGCATGATCTATTTCTGTGGTTTTGATCATTCAAAATAAAATGATCTTTAATACTAATAGATTAATAGCCTAACAGATCAAAGTACATGATGGGGTACTAGGCGATGTATTCTACACACCACCAAAACACACTAGACTAGGGATAGCCAGGCTCTTTATATACCCATCCATAATGTGTAGGGGGGGAAAACCCTCTGATCATAGAGGATTTCAATAGTGAGTGGCATATGCTCACAGTCACTTGCTCCCAGTACTAAAAACTTCTGGAATTTCTTAACATTGTAGATAACTGTTTCCTAACTCAATAAGAAGTACAGCAAAATCTATATTAAGCACAGTCCTAACAGATAAGGAAGAATTGGTCACAGGACTAAAGCTCAGTTACAAGTGATCATGATAGGCAAGGCTTTTGATATGGTCTCCCACAATATTCTTGCCAGCAAGTTAAGGGAATGTGGATTGGATAAATGGACAGTAAGATGGATAGAAAGCTGGCTAGACGGTCGGGCCCAGCGGGTAGTGATCAATGGCTCGATGTCAGGATGGCGGTCAGTTTCTACCGGAGTGCCCCAAGGTTCGGTTCTGGAACTTGTTTTGTTCAACGTCTTTATTAATGACTTGGATGAGGGGATGGATTGCACCCTCAGCAAGTTTGCGGATGACACTAAGCTAGGGGGAGAGGTAGATACGCTTGAAGGCAGAGATAGGGTCCAGAGTGACTTAGACAAATTGGAGGATTGGGCCACAAGAAATCTGACGAGGTACGACAAGGACAAGTGTAGAGTCCTGCACTTGGGACGGAAGAATCCCAAGCGTTGTTACAGGCTGGGGACCAAATGGCTAAGTTGCAGTTCTGTAGAAAAGGACCTGGGGATTACAGTGGATAAGAAGCTGGACATGAGTCAACAGTGTGCCCTTGTAGCCAAGAAGGCTAATGGCATATTAGGTTGCATTAAGAGGAGCATTGCCAGTTGATCCAGAGATATGATTATTCCTCTTTACTCGGCTCTGGTGAGGCCAGATCTGGAGTATTGTGTCCAGTTCTGGGCCCCCAATTACAGGAAGGATGTGGACGCATTGGAGAGGGTCCAGCGGAGGGCAACCAAAATGATTAGGGGGCTGGAGCATATGACCTAAGAGGAGAGGCTGAGAGAGTCAGGTCTATTTAGTCTGCAGAAGAGAAGCGTGAGGGGGGATTTGACAGCAGCCTTCAACTTCCTGAAGGGCTTCCAAAGAGGCTGGAGAAAGGCTGTTCACAGCAGTAATGGATGGCAGAACAAGGAACAATGGTTTCAAGTTGCGGTGGGAGAGGTCCAGGTTGGATATTAGGAAAAACTATTTCACTAGGAAAGTGGTGAAGCACTGGAATGGGTTACCTAGGGAAGTAGTGGAGTCTCCATTCCCTAGAGGTGTTTAAGTTTCGGCTTGACAAAGCCCTGGCTGCGCTGATTTAATTGGGATTGGTCCTGCCTTGGGCAGGGGGCTGGACTTGATGGCCTTCTAAGGTCTCTTCCAGCTCTATGGTTCTATGATTCTATGACTTGATCTCACTTCGGTGCAAGAAGAATAAAGTCCAGACCAGTAATATATACACTTGGGCTATGTCTACACTATGACTTTTGCCGCAAGAGGCAATGCAAATGAAGCGCCGATTAGCATTTTCTCACACTTCATTTGCATACTCTCTTTCGTTCCATTTTTGCGTTAGGGTTTTTTGCGCAAAAACAGGCAGTGGGGCCGTGGCCGTTTTGTGCAAAAACCCCTTTTTCCACAAGATCCTTCTGCCTGTCCCAGAAAGGCATAAGGATCTTACGGAAAAAGGGGATTTTGCACAAAACAGCCACAATGTCTGTTTTTGTGCAAAATCCCCTAGCGCAAAAACGGAACGAAAGAGAGTATGCAAATGAAGCACAAGAAAATGCTAATCCGTGCTTCATTTGCATTGCCTCTTGCGGCAAAAGTCATAATGTAGACATGGCCTTGGTATTTTAATGGTATTTCATCAAGCTGGAAACAACTATGAGCCAAAATATCTGTGAGGAAAATTTTAATCTGAAAAATGTGAATGGTAATTGGGAATCATTTAAGAACATCTTACTAGATACCCAAAGAGCCACAGTTCCACAACTGAGGAACAAGGCTGCACTGATTAAGAAACTAAGCTAGTTTAGAGGGGAAGTGAAGGCAAAAGTAAAAAGTAAAAAAGAATATAACACAAATTAAAGAAAAGGGAAGTTGATACTAACTAATATAAAACAAATTAGAAACTGCAGAAAGCTGATAAGGAAAGCGAAGAGACATAAGGAGAAATCTATGACCAGCAGAGATAAGGACAATAAGAAGTTTTTAAAAAGATGTTAGGAATAAAAAGAATACAGACAATAGTATAGGCCCATTACTCGATAGAAATGATAGAATTATCAATCATGTAGAAAAGTCAGAAATGTTCAACAAATATTTCAGTGATGTATTCAGGGAAATTATGCAGTCTCAGCATATGGTGATAACATTACTATTTCCATTACACCATTATCTCTGGAGGATTTTGAACAGTGGCTACAAAAGTTTAGATGTTTTAAAAACTCAGCAGATCCAGATGACGTGCATCTTAGAGTGTTAAAAGAGCTGGTTGAGGACCATGTTAGACCATTAATGTTTATTTTCAATAAATCTTGTAGGATTGGGAAAGTTCCAGAGACTGGAAGAAAGATAATGTTGTATCAATTTTTAAAATATAAATGGGATGACCTGGGTAATAATAGGGCTGCCATTCTGATATCAGTCACAGGCAACATAATGGAGCACCTGATATGGAGCCTCATTAATAAAGAATCAAAGGAGGGTAATGTAATTAATATAAATTAACACAGATTTTCAATAAACACATCAAAGTAATTCTGTAAGGTAACTGACTTGGTGCTACACATTATTCTGATTAAAACCCAGAATGATAATTAACATGGCATACGTTAAATTGGGAATTATCATCAATTGGATTTATTTTCAATGGGGGTCCCAAAGAGATCAATTGTTGGTCCTGTGCTACTTAATGTCTTTATCAATTACCTGATAGAAAATATGAAATCACTGGTGAAGTTCCCAAGTTACACAAAAATTGGGGACATGGTAAACAATGAAGAGGACAAGACACTGATTTAGAGTGATCTGGATCACTTGGCAACCTCAGCACAAGGAAACAGTGTGTATTTTAATATCTCTAAAGGTAAATACAAAAGGAAAAACTATGTAGCACTTTAAAGACTAACAAGATGGTTTAATAGGTGATGAGCTTTTGTGGGCCAGACCCACTTCCTCAGATCATATTCTGGAAGAGAACTGGCATGACCATATATACCAAAGGAATACAATGAAAAAAGTGAACACATTATTAAACTGACAACTGTGTTCACTTTTTTCATTGTATTCCTTTGGTATATATGGTCATGCCAATTCTCTTCCAGAATATGATCTGAGGAAGTGGGTATGGCCCACGAAAGCTCATCACCTATTAAACCATCTTGTTAAAGTGCTACATAGTTTTTCCTTTTGTTTTTGCAAGATCAGACTAACACGGCTACCCCGCAATTACTATTCAACATCTAAAGGTAAATGTAGGTAGGCCATGATTACAGGATGTGGGGGGAGGCTCAATCCTGGGAAGCAGCAGCAATTTGAAAAAAGATCTGGGGGGGTCACCAAAAGGGCTAATTCAATCCTTGCATGCAAAACCAGGCGACTCTTATGTAGAAGTAGAGATGTTATTTATTCTCTGTGGTTGGCACTAATGCATTTACTGCTAGAATACCATGCCCAGTTCTGGTGTCCACATTTCAAGAAGAGCATTGATAACTGGCGATGGTCCATACCTCCCAATATATGCCCCCATACTAAAGCACAGACCTGTAGGTATTGCTGCCAAGAATCTCTGATCAAGAGCATATGTGTGCACATTCCTGCTTACGTGTAGCACCCACAAGGACAATAACTTGAAGAACAACAATAGTTTAGGAAATACAACGGTCACGTTTTAAAATACTTCAGCTACAGCAGCATTTCTTAAGTCCCTTATTTAGATTAATTTTTAATTTACTAAGTAGAGTCCATATTATCATCAGCCGAAAGGAAATTGTTAAACGTGTAAAATGTCTACAATCAGATTAGAATTTAAGATATTCCAGGACTATATTAAAATACTTTTGAAATTTTGCTTTTTCCTTTTTGATTGTTTATACTACTCTCACTCGTATTTTATTTGCCAGGTCTTTTCTTTTAAAATCTCCTAAGCATTCAGAGAACAATATTATAGTTTCAACATCAAAACTAAAGGATTACACCAAATTTTTCCGCCTTTTTTTTTAAACTTGTATGTGCTATGTGCATTATATTATAATCATTCAAATATTCTGGCTGATGAGACAAATGGCTCATATTTTAGTCTTATATATGTTAAGAGTCTGCCTCCTTTACTCACATAGAATAACATCTTAAAACTGAGAAGAGTGAACTGCCCCATGCAGCTCAATGAGATGTTAACACAAAGATCCATTTTTTTTTTTTAGGAGATCCCACCACCACCATCCAGTAGAGGACTTGGCATGTGGCAAGAGGAAATAAGAGCAGCTGGCCTTGCCCCTGAACCAAGTAGAAGAATGGCAGCTACTTGGCTAAATACTAAAGGGACCCAGTGCTGCCTCCCTGTCTGCCATGGGGCGTTACTACCCTACTGGTGCCCTGCCCTCAGCCACGGCGGAGTTGGGGTGGAGGTGCTCCAGCCCTGCTGTGGCGGGCCTGCTCGCCCCCGCTTAATCAGGATTTTATATCCCTAATTAATGCAGTCCAACACAGACTGCAACCCACAAACCTGAGTATACACTCACAGTGCCTTTACCTTCCCACACACCACACTGCCACCAATGCTACAGACAGAGTGACCCTGGTTACCAGGCAGATTTTCAAAGGCATCCTGCTAAGAAATTAGTATGCAAGAAGTGCAATAATAAGAAACATTTTGCTAAAGTCTGTAAGTCCACTGCCAATTTTGTATCTGAAGTTCTCACCGATGAGGATGATGGCAAAGTGAACACCTCTTGGTGTCATCTTGAATGAGCCAGAAAATAAACAAGTAGTAACTATTGCATTCACTTCCAGAACCCTGATTGATCCATAAGAATCCTATTATATGACTGATAAAGAAGTTCTGGCAAGTTTTTGGGCAGTAAGACACTTCAGAACCTACCCATAGGGTAGGAAATTTATCTTAACCCAGTTACTATGCAAGATTTTGGACAAGCACTCCAAGAATTGCCCAATGGGACACCAAACTAATGAACTTTTGATAGCAATGTATCACCTGCCCATACCTTATCATGATGGTGCAACAAAGACAAAGACAAAGCGATAGCCATTATATAAATCTTTGCCACAACTCAAGGAGTGATCACAATCTCACAGTGGGCAACAGATCTGAGAGAAGACAAGGTACTTCAAGACCTTAAGACTTGGTTAATAGATCACCTTCGAAGATGTCGACACACATCACATAAGCTGTCCCTTGCATATAAAAGGATTTCAAGAACTGACCATTTTGTTGTACATATGCTTCTGAGAAAATGATGGATACACTTGAAACGTGAAGGATATCTGATGACTGCAATAAGACTCCTGGGGGCTGGGCATGGACCAGTAATTTGAGGAAATAATCAAGAATTAATTACATGGCTTGTGTTAGCACTCATAAGTCACAGAAAACCTTTAACATCCAGCTTGCTCAGGAAGGACAGACAGGGGAAAAAGGGAGGAGATGTTGCCTTATATATTAAAAATGAACACACTTGGAGTGAGGTGGAGATGGACATAGGAGACAGAAGTGTTGAGAGTCTCTGGGTTAGGCTAAAAGGGATTAAAAACAAGGGTGATGTCATGCTAGGAGTCTACTACAGGCCACCTACCCAGGTAGAAGAAGTGGATGAGGCTTTTTTTACACAACTAACAATATCATCCAAAGCCCAAGATTTGGTGGTGATGGGGGACTTCAACTATCCAGATATATGTTGGGAAAATAACACAGCAGGGCACAGACTATCAAATAAGTTCTTGGACTGCATTGGAGACAACTTTTATTTCAGAAGGTTGAAAAAGCTACCAGGGGGAAGCTGTTCTAGATCTGATCCTAACAAATAGGGAGGAACTGGTTGAGAATTTGAAAGTGGAAGGCAGCTTGGGTGAAAGTGATCATGAAATCATAGAGTTCACAATTCTAAGGAAGGGTAGAAGGGAGAACAGCAAAACAGAGACAATGGATTTCAGGAAGGCATATTTTGGTAAGCTCAGAGAGCTGGTAGGTAAGGTTCCATTGGAATCAAGACTAAGGGGAAAAACAGCTGAGGAGAGTTGGCAGTTTTTCAAAGGGACATTGTTAAGGGCCCCAAAGGAAGCTATTCCGCTGTGTCAGAAAGACAGAAAATATGGCAAAAGACCGCCTTGGCTTAACCACGAGATCTTGCATGATCTAAAAATAAAAAAAGGAGTCCTATAAAAAATGGAAACTAGGACAAATTACAAAGGAAGAATATAGGCAAACAACACAGGAATGCAGGGGCAAGATTAGAAAGGCAAGGGCACAAAATGAGCTCAAACTAGCTATGGGAATAAAGGGAAACAAGAAGACTTTTTACAAATACATTAGAAGCAAGAGGAAGACCAAGGACAGGGTAGGCCCATTGGTCAGTGAGGAGGGAGAAACAGTAACAGGAATCTTGGAAATGGCAGAGATGCTTAATGACTTCTTTGTTTCGGTCTTCACCGAGAAGTCTGAAGGAATGCCTAACGTAGGGAATGCTAGTGGGAAGGGGGTAGGTTTAGAAGATAAAATAAAAAAAGAACAAGTTAAAAATCACCTAGAAAAGTTAGATGCCTGCAAGTCACCGAGGCACGATGAAATGCATCCTAGAATACTCAAGGAGCTGATAGAGGAGGTATCTGAGCCTCTAGCTATCATCTTTGGAAAATCATGGGAGACCGGAGAGATTCCAGAAGACTGGAAAAGGGCAAATATAGTGCCCGTTTATAAAAAGGGAAATAAGAACAACCCAGGAAACTACAGACCAGTTTGTTTAATTTCTGTGCCAGGGAAGATAATGGAGCAGGTAATTAAGGAAATCATCTGTAAACACCTGGAAGGTGGCAAGATGATAGGGAACAGCCAACATGGATTTGTAAAGAACAAATCATGTCAAACCAATCTGATAGCTTTCTTTGATAGGATAACGAGCCTCGTGGATAAGGGAGAAGCGGTGGATGTGGTATACCTAGACTTTAGTAAGGCGTTTGACACGGTCTCGCATGATATTCTTATCAATAAACTAGGCAAATACAACTTCGATGGGGCTACTATAAGGTGGGTGCATAACTGACTGGATAACCATACTCAGAGAGTAGTTATTAATGGTTCACAATCCTGCTAGAAAGGTCTGACAAGTGGGGTTCCGCAGGGGTCTGTTTTGGGACCGGCTCTCTTCAATATCTTCATCAACGATTTAGATATTGGCATAGAAAGTACGCTTATTAAGTTTGCAGACGATACCAAGCTGGGAGGGGTTGTGACTAATCTGGAGGATAGGGTCATAATTCAAAATGATCTGGACAAATTGGAGAAATGGTCTGAGGTAAACAGGATGAAGTTTAATAAAGGCAAATGCAAAGTGCTCCACTTAGGAAGGAACAATCAGTTTCACACATACAGAATGGGAAGCGACTGTTTAGGAAGGAGTACAGCAGAAAGGGATCTAGGGGTTATAGTGGACCACAAGCTGAATATTAGTCAGCAGTGTGATACTGTTGAAAAAAAAGCAAACATGATTCTGGGATGCATTAACAGGTGTGTTGTGAGCAAGACACGAGAAGTCATTCTTCTGCTCTACTCTGCGCTGGTTAGGCCTCAGTTGGAGTATTGTGTCCAGTTCTGGGCACCGCATTTCAAGAAGGATGTGGAGAAATTGGAGAGGGTCCAGAGAAGAGCAATAAGAATGATTAAAGGTCTAGAGAACATGACCTATGAAGGAAGGCTGAAAGAATTGGGTTTGTTTAGTTTAGAAAAGAGAAGATTGAGGGGGGACATGATAGCAGTTTTCAGGTATCTAAAAGGGTGTCACAAGGAGGAGGGAGAAAACTTGTTCATCTTGGCCTCTGAGGATAAAGCAAGAAGCAATGGGCTTAAACTGCAGCAAGGGAGGTTTAGGCTGGACATTAGGAAAAAGTTCCTAACTGTCAGGGTAGTCAAACACTGGAATAAATTGCCCAGGGAGGTTGTGGAATCTCCATCTCTGGAGATATTTAAGAGTAGGTTAGATAAATGTCTATCAGGGATGGTCTAGATAGTATTTGGTCCTGCCATGAGGGCAGGGGACTGGACCTCAGATTGGTTTGACACGATGACCTCTCGAGGTCCCTTCCAGTCCTAGTATTCTAGGATTCTATCCCCCACACCAGTTGATCATCCCAATTATCCAAGGGAGAAACTGACTCTTGATATGAGGGGAACCTTTGAAAAATCATCCTATTATGCAAAGGTTTGCCATAATAATGGTAGACTATTACTCAAAGTGCTGGAAGTTACACTCACTAAAAGGTTACCATCAAAATAGTGATGAAATTCGTGTCACCAGTCTTTGCCTGAAAAGGATTTCCCAAGGAACTGATGATTAACAATGGAATGCAACTGATCTCTGATGAAATGTCTCAAGAGCAATGATACTGAATACAAAACAATTTCTTTATGCCATCCAAAAGCTAATGGACTACTCAAGAATGAACAGACTGGTGAAAGAAAGTTTGCAGTTTATCAGTTTGCAGGTGAGATCACAGAAAGAAGCTTTATACGAAATTCTGTTTCTATAACCACTTCACCAGTCAACAAGAGAAAATACTGCTCTTTGAACTATTAAATGGGCACAAAGCCAATACATATCTTATTATCTGTCAAGGGCATATATGTTCTCCTTTTTTGAACCAGACCTTCAAATGAAATGATTTGTGAACATGTTAGGAACAAACAGGAAAAAGGCAGACAGTAGACAGACTGTAAGAAAGGGGCTAAACATCACTAGTTTCAAACTGAAAATTTTGCTGACAGTAAGCTGCCATATAGTCAAAGAATGATGTTATGACTATTTATGTCCTTTGCAAGTAACAAATGTGATAAGATTCTGCTGTATTAATAAGTGGAAAGAAATTGAATATTTCAAAACCTTTCACAGCTGAAAAGGAGAATGCTTTATTTCTATCTTGGACTGCAGAACATCGATGACACTGATAGTGATGAGGGACAATCTATAGTAGCAGGAACTGAATCACTGCCTGAATCATTCTGGTCTCTACAGCTATTAGGAGACTGCCTAAAAGATTGGAAGACTGTTACTGGACTAAAGTGATGCCTTGAAAGTGACTGTTTAAAGTTTTACAATGGCTACTCTAAAACAGGGGTGGGGTACCTGTGGGCCACCATAAGGCTTGGGGCTTCTCCTCCAGCATTGGGGAGCCTACGCTGGTGCTCCAGCCCCCCACCGTCTCCCTGCAGAGCTAGAGCACACAAAAATCTACTAGCCTGAGCTCCACTAGACTCTGGTGTGTGATGGGAATGTGGGGGCCATGTCAGTGATTGTTTGTGTGGTTTTTTGCTCCTCACTTGTGTGTGGCCCCCAAATGATTTTTCTGTGGGTCAGTGGCTTCACACCCAAAAAAGGTTCCCCACCCCTGCTCTAAAAGGAAAGGATGTGTTATATCTAGCTCAGTACAGATAGCTATCCCTGTGAGTGTTTGTATGTTTGTTCCTAGGTAGTTCCTGTAGCTCTGAGTCCAGGAACCACAACTTGAAAGACACACTGGGGAAAAAGAGAGAGATAAGAAAAGAGCGGAAGAAAAGGAAGAACTGAGCTCCATAAAAGTGTGAGGAAAATTAGCCTTACTTTTACTGTAAGAACCCCTGAGACTTTCTAAAAAGGAATTCAGGTACAAAAATACTTTATTTTCAGAAGTTTTGAACACCCAGAAGATACCATCAGCTTCACTTAAATACTTGTGTTCATACACACGTTTTATATCTATGCAAAAAACACAACACAAACATTTAAATGTCTATAATTATATACAAAAAAATCTTCAGCTGGATCACATTTCACAAAAAAGAAACACATGTCATTATGACAATGACAGACCACCTCAGGCCAAAGTCATAGGTCAATTCACTTATATGTGAATACCAAAGGAATTAAATGTATTAGTAGAAGTGGGACCTGCCTGGTCCATCACCCTCATACGAGCGGTCCTGAATGACAGAGTGTCCCAGACCAGGAGGGATCCACCCTGCTCCCTGCTACAGGCCCACTGCCCCTAGCCTGCCTGAGACTGTGCTTCCTGCACGGAGCCAGGGCTATGCTCCCCAGCACACTGATTCTGGCTGGAGCTGCACTCTTACTAAGGATGTGAAGGAGCAGTCACGTAGTCAACTACCTGATAAGCAGGTAGCACTATCAACTACTTGATCACTTCCTCGCCCCCCGCACTATTAAAGAGACAGAGAGGAGCCGGCATGCAAAGACACTGGCTCATTCTCTGTTCCCCGTGAGGTCTCAGGACAATCCTCGTGCTGCCACTCTGCATTTTTAAAAGGGACACAACAGCAGCAGCCGCCCTCCCCCCCCTCCGACCCCCCCCTTACTCTGCCACTCTGCATTTTTAAAAGGGATGCAGCAGTGGCAGCCTGTCCGCTTGTCTGTCTCAGCACAAGCCGGCTGCCGCTGCTGTGTCCCTTTTAAAAATACAGAGTGGCAGCATGAGGGGGATCAGGGGAAGGGGGGGTGCGCTGGCTGCCGCTGCTGTGTCCCTTTCAAAAATGCAGAGGGGCAGCATCAGGGGAGGTCGGGGGGGCCGGTTGCCGCTGCTTTGTCCCTTTTAAAAATGCAGAGGGGCAGCGTGAAGGGGATGGGGTGGGCACTGGTTGCTGCTGCTGTCTCCCTTTTAAAAATGCAGAGGGGCAGCGTGAGGGTTGTCCTGAAACCCAGTGGGGGACCAGAGAATGAGCCAGTGTCTTTGCACGCCGGCTCCTCTCTGTCCCTTTAAGAGTGCAGAGCAGCAGTGGGGAGTTGCCAGAAGTGAGTGCTTTAAGCACCCTTCCTTAATGACTAGTCAAGTAGTCGATGGACATTCCATTGACTACTTGACTAGTAAATTAATTCCTACTTAACATCCTTAACTCTCACAGTTGGCCCGAGCTACACTCCTGGGTGCCAGCCCCACGGCCTCTGGTGAGGCTACGCTCCGCACTATGTCCACCCAGCCAGGACTGTGCTGCCAGCCAGTGTTCCCTCTAAGATTTTCCATTCATGGGCGGGTTGAATTTTCTTTTGGGTAAGTTGAAATTTCTTATTTGCAACACCAATATTGAGATAGTGTGTGGATGTGCACCCACCAGTACAAACAAAAACCGTAGATATAAATATATATATTTTAAATAGCCCATAGGTGAGGAAGAAAATATATTAAACCAAGGGATAATTAACAAGGAGCAATGCTTATGATTATTTAATATGAAATCAAATAAAAAGAAAATTAACACTGCCCTTGGCCTAAGGAGTGGGTTGTGCCCACAAAAGCTTATGATAAGAACAACAATGGTCCTGTAAGTTTTTTTTAGTTACAGACTAACATGGCTACCCTTCTGAGACCTTGGAGTACATATATCATCATCTTTTCTAACAGACAGATACATGCATCAAAGATCTTGCAAATAAGGTTTCATCATTCAAAACAGCTAGCATCAAACTAGTACTTGCTAATTCTGACTCTCAGAGCCAGAACTCTATCAGATAGCAAAGATATGGCCTTAATGCAATACAGTTTACCATGTATTAAGTAAATGTGTGATTGTGCAGGTGACATCTGAGAAAGGGCTTTGGTTTCTGACCATGGGATGCTGTTCCAGACACAAGGATTGCTAGGAAGAGATGAGATCCATTTAACAAAAGAGTGGGAAGAACATCTTCTCGGGCAGGCTTGCAAACCTAATGAGGAGGGCTTTAAACTAGAATCATTGGGGAATGGTGATCTAAGCCCTGAGGTAAGTGGGGAAGTGGGATACCGGGAAGAAACGCAAGGAGGAAGGAGCAACAAAGAAGGACCCCTGATTTGTATGGAGAAGGTAGGACAATCAACTAGTTATCTAAGGTACATGAATGCGAGAAGCCTAGGAAACAAATAGGAAGAATTAGAAGCCCTGGCACAGTCAAAGAGCTATGAGGTGATAGGAATAATGGAGACTCACATGACTGGAGCACTGTCATGGAAGGGTATAAACTGTTCAGGAAGGCCAGGCAGGGGAGAAAAGGAGGAGTTGCACTGTATGTAAGACAGCTGTATGATTGCTTAGAGCTCCAGTATATAGAGGGAGAAAAGCTGTTGAGAGTATTTGGGTTAAGCTTAGAGGCAGGAGCAACAGAGGTGATATTGTGTTGCTGTCTGCTATACACCTCCAGACCAGATGGATGAGGCAGACGAGGCTTTATTCAAACTACAAAGAGAAGCTTCCAGATCATAGGCCCTAGTTCTCATGGGGGACTTCGATCACCCTGACATCTGTTGGGAGACCAATATAGTCGTACACAGACAATCCAGGAAGTTTTTGGAGAATGTTGGGGATAACTTCCTGATACAGGTGCTGAGGAAACCAACCAGGGGCCATGCACAGCTTGACACAAAGAGGGAGGAACTAGTAGGGGAAGTACACGTGGGAGGCAACCTGGGAAGCAGTGATAATGAAATGGTCAATTTCAGGATCCTGACAAAAGGAAGAAAGGAGAACAGCAAAATACACACCCCGGACTTCAGAAAATAAAACTTTAACTCCCTCAGAGAACTGATGGGAAGGATTCTCTGGGATGTCAACATGAAAGGAAAGGAGTCCAGGAGAACCGGCTGTATTTTCAAGAAGCCTTATGGAAGGCACAGCAACAAATCATCCTGATGCGCAGTAAGAAAAGCAAGTGAGTTAGGCAACCAGCTTGGCTTAACAGTGAAATCCTTGGTGAGCATAAACACAAAGGGGAATCTTACAAGAGGAGGAAACTTGGACAGATGACCAGGGAGGAGTATGAATATATTGCTCAAGAATGCAGGGAAGTAATCAGGAAGGCAAAAGTACAGTTGGAATTGCAGCTAGCAAGGGATGTGAAGGGTAACAAGAAAGGTTTCTACAGGTATGTTAGCAATAAGGGAGGGTGTGGGGCCCTTACTGGATGAGGAAAGTAACCTAGTGACAGATGATGTGGGAAAAGCTGAAGTACCCAATGCGTTTTTTTGCCTCTGTCTTCACAGACAAGGTCAGCGCTCAGACTACTACACTAGGCAACACAGTGTGGGAAGGAGGTGCGCAGCCCTCAGTGGAGAAAGAACAGGTTAAGAACTATTTAGAAAAGCTAGACATACACAAATCCATGGGTCTGGATTTAAGGTATCCGAGGATGCTAAGGAAGTTGGCAAATGTCATTGCAGAGCCTTTGGCCATTATCTCTGAAAACTCATGGAGATCGGGAGAGTTCCCAGATGATTGGAAAAAGGCAAATGTAGAGCCCATCTTTAAAAAAGGGAAGAAGGACAATCCAGGGAACTATAGACCTGTCAGCCTCACCTCAGTTCCTGGAAAACTCATGGAGGGGATCCTCCAGGAATCCATTTTGAAGCACTTGGAAGAGGGGACATAGTCAACATGGATTCACCAAGGGCAAGTCATGCCTGACCAATCTGATTAGCTTCTATGATGAGGTAACTGGCTCTGTGGACATGGGGAAGTCAGTGGATGTGATATACCTTGACTTTAGCAAAGCTTTTGATACAGTCTCCTATAATATTCTTGCCAGCAAGTTAAGGAAGTATGGATTGGATAAATGGACTATAAGGTGGATAGAAAACTGGCTAGATTGTTGGGCTCAACAGGTAGTGATCCATGGCTTAATGTGTGGCTGGCAGTCGGTATCAAGCAAAGTGCCCCAAGGACCGGTTCTATGGCTGGTTTTGTTCAACATCTTTACTAATGACCTGAATATGGGGATGGATTGCACCCTCAGCAAGTTTGTGGATGACACTAAGCTAGGGGGAGAGATAGATACATTGGAGGGTAGGGATAGGGTCCGAAGTGACCTAGACAGATTGGAGGATTGGGCCAAAAGAAATCTGATGAGGTTCAACAAGGACAAGTGAAGAGTCTGAAGAATCCCAAGCACTGTTACAGGCTGGGGACTGACTGGCTAATTCCAGTTCAGCAGAAAAGGACCTGGGGATTACAGTGGATGAGAAGCTGGATATGAGTCAACAGTGTGCCCTTGTAGCCAAGAAGGCTAATGGCATATTAGGGTGCATTAGAAGGAACATTTCCAGAAGAAAAGTGATTATTTTCCATTTTTCAGCATTGGTGAGACCACATCCGGAATATTGTGTCCAGTTCTGGGCCCCCCACCACAGAACAGATGTGTATACATTGGAGAGGGTCCGATGGAGGGCAAGCAAAATGATTATGGGGCTGGAGCACATGATGTACGAGGAGAGGCTGAGGGATCTGGGCTTATTTAGTTTGCAGAAGAGAAGAGTAAGGGGGGATTTGATAGCAGACTACCATGTTCCTGAAGACTACCTGAAGGGAGGTTCCAGAGGGGATGGACAAAGACTGTTCTTAGTGGTGACAGATAGCAGAACAAGGTCTTCAGTTACAGTGGGGGAGGTGTAGGTTGGATATTAGGAAAAATTATTTCACTAGGAGAGTGGTGAAGTAGTGGAATGGGTTATCTAGGGAAGTGGTGCAATCTCTATCCGTACAGGTTTTTAAGTCTCAGCTTGACAAAGCCCTGGCTCGGATGATTTAGTTGGGGTTGGTTCTGCTTTGGACAGGGAGTTGGACTCGATGACCTCCTGAGGTCTCACCCAGCCTGAGGATTCCATGATTCTAATTCGTTACATGGAATTTAAAAAAATCATTAAGAAGAGAGTTTTAGATATCTGCAACGCTCAGAAAAATTCTGTTAAAAGAATCTTTTTCTTTTTTACTTTAAGCCATTAACACAGGGTGGGCAATAATTTTTCATTGAGGGCCAATCCAAGAATTTGGTTGAGGACCACACTCTTCCATTATATTAATGGAGAGGATGTGGGGGTCTGGGATGGAGGTTGGGTGCAGAAGGGAGCTTGGGGTAAGGCTGTTTCTCAAACTGTGGGTCCTGACCCCCCGGGGGGTCGCAAGCAACTTAGAGGGGGGTCGCGGTATCACGAAGTTTGACAACCCCTGGGGTAAGGGATTGGGGGGTGGGATCTGGGAGGGAGTTTGGGTAAAATAGGGAATCATGAACTGGGGCAATGGACTGGGGTGAGGAGGGGGTGCATGGCCTGGGAGGGGTTATGACCATAGTTCCCGCTAAGGTGTGCACCTGCATGGCCACGCACAAAAATTTTTCCCCCACCCACATCCTCTGGAGAGCTGCGCAACAGGCAGCTCTGGTGGGTGGAGCCAGTTGAGATGGCGTGGTTGGGGGGTGAGAGGGAGGGGCTGGGGTGCCAGATATAGGCTCTGGCTGGGAGATCTCACTTGGCTCCCAGCCAGCAGCCCAGCAGGTTGCTTAGCCAGGGTCCCTGCCTTTCATCCCCTGTACGTGCTCATGTTTATGGCTCTGAATGGAATGCTGTGAGCCTGGGGGATGAGGGACACTTCACATGCTGCCTGTCCTGAAAACAGGCAGCTGCTTTTGGTCAAAACTGCCTGATTCTGGGGGTGGGGGCAGCATGAGCTCTCCAGGCTCTCAGCGTCCAGAGTGCAAGTGGCCTTGCAGCTGGCTTTCCTGAGTGCTGAGCAGGTGAGGGGCAGGCAGGGAGCCAGCTGAGGCTCTCGCAGCTGGATCCAGCCTGCAGATCATCTTTTGCCCAGCCCTGGAGTAGAGGCTGGAACCAGTTTCTCCATTTACAGCAGGCAGCAGCTGCTGCTGCATTTGCTCCTCTAAGAGAATGAGTGCCCCACCCTTCCCCTTGCCCAGCTGATCAGCTGAGCTCCCTGCCTGTGCAGAGAGCTCTGAACCTCTGTGTGGAGCTCAGAAAAGGGTGTGCAGCTCACAGCGAACCTTGCTCTGCCAGCTCTTGCTGGCCCTGCTGCTTCCAGCTGGGCGTGGCTGTACTTCCCGCTGTGCTGGCTCCGCTGGTGTCTTTTTTCCAGTGTGGGACTGTTCTCCCTTCTGCCAGCCCCAGTGGGAGCTGTTCTCCCCCACCACGCCGGCCCTGCTACCCCTCGGGCTGCACCATTCCAGCCTCTGAACCTGGCCAGCCAGGAATCTATGGTCCAGCAATATCTGTGGTCCTTGCGGACCACAGATGTTGCCGGACTAGAGAATCACGGATTTTAGAGGTGCAACCTGTATATATTCAGGCCAATTCACTTATAAATTGATCTACATTGATAATATAAACAAATTGGTGAAATCCTGTTATAAGTAATTGGGCCAAGGATTTCACAAATTTGTGGAGTTATTCAGAAGTGAGTATTCCCTCTCTTTATCTACAGTTCCCAATACAACATAAGGCAAAAAGGGCCTATTGCTTATCCAGTAAGAACAGAAGCAAGAGATATTTTAAGGTAAGTTTTCAGTGAAATTTCAAGCTCTCTCGCATCTTTTATTTATATTTGTTTTACATATATCATAAAGCCAGTTTTTACGCAGTATTTTTCAATATCAATTTCTCTACACATTGAAGCTTCCTAAATGTTTCATGAAGAACATGTCTGTTCACTCAAACTACAAAGATAGCTTTAGAGATCAAATAAAATGTATTCCTCTGCTAGTCAGGTGATAAGAATAAAACATTAATTTTTTTCAAGTTACTATGTTGTATACTGGAGTATGAATACATAATAATCAAAGAAAATATAAATATTGTCACTTTCAGGATTAATTAGAATAATTTTCCCATAATGGTTTCATTTAAAATTCAGAAAAATAGTTTCTCACAGTCACAAAGCAATAACAGTTTTTAACTGCTAACTTCCTCTACTTAGCTCTAAGTGGCTTTGCTCCATAATCTTTTCAACAATCCTGAAGTTATTTTGCCAAATAAAAGAAACCTCTTGAAGTTACTATACAAAAACCTTGCAGCAATTTTTTTTTAAGTTCTGGAGAAGACTGCAGTGACCTCTTTTACACCATTCTTCCTCTTATCCATTCTGCGACACTAACCTATAATTGTGAGGAAGCTGTACCACCTGAACACAGTGGGTGAAATCCTGGCCCTCCTGAAATCAATAGCAGAACTCCCATTAACTACAATCAAGTCAGAAATTCACCTAATAAATATGAGAATAATGCACTGCATAACACCATAGTGAAATATTTACTTTAATCAAAATCCTATTTACTGAAGAAATCCTCAAAACAGTGAAACCAATGAACAAAGTCTAAAAGAATTAGTCTCTTTAAATTAGTAATTCTCACCTAAATGTTCAGTTATTTCAAGTAATAATAATATTGCAGAAACAGATGACCACCTCATGTACTTTATACAAACTATCATAGACTTTTCTTTCCGACTGTACGGATAATTTCTGAGAATAATTTTGCTTAAGTTCTGAATACTTAGTTGCCCATTTTAACAGGATAAGGAATTGTCCCAACAAAATGTGTTTTTAGTCTACAAAAGCTTTGTTGCATATTTAACATTAAGTCTCAATTGTTACTTTTACAGTGTCACACCCAAACATTAGAGAAAACTGCTGCTAGCCTAATAGGAAATGGGAAGTACACTGGATAGTTTCAAATACTTTTCTTATAAAGTCAGCTATTTGGTGTCCCTGAGAATATAATTACACATCCATTTATAGCATTGTTTATCTTCATTTTACTCATTTGACAAGACCCTTTTAATTCACAGCAATTTAAGCACGAGAAACTCACTAAATCCATATTTGGTATAATTGCTAGGCATACGTTTATGCAGACAAAATTAGACAGTGTTAGTGTATATAATTTCCTAATTTATTTTTCACTATCTACAAACTGTCCAGCTAAGCAAAAATACTGAATTTTTATAGTGGTAAAGCTTTAAAACTGTCTACCCTTTGTGTTTATATGAAAAAAATATTTTTAAAATCCTACCACTTCATAAATAAAGCTGAATATAGCAGTGAAATTTTTGCTTTACTTCTTTGTCTAAGATCTGAAAATTGTGATTTCATTTTTTTAACATTAAACAAAACACAAGTAATTTAAAATGCTATTTTTTGGTACACACACCTTCCTTCCTCTCCATGAAAACTTTCCAACAAGGAGCACTAGCTTAACTGGTAGTGTGGCACTGGGAGGTGTGCATGAGTGTGCAATGTTTTTGTCATTTTGAAAAGTGCAATACTGAAAGCATGGATAACTGGAATCTTCTGTTTAATTACAAAAGAGATTATAAATAAACCAAGAAAGAAGCAATGCAAACCTTCTTCCCTGCCCTCAGTATTCAGCACAGGGGAGACCAGTGGTACTAATATATTTCAGTCTCCATGCCCATTTAATAGTTGGCCTCACTGCTTAAAGTTGTAATAAGAGTATAATTTAGTGCCAAATATCACAGTGATTTTTTTGTGATTTGGACATTTGTCCACTAGGATGAAGAATGAAACCATAAATTCATTGACAGCTGTCCAATAGATGACTGGAAATGGTAACACTAATCAGTACCAACCTGGGCCATATGCAGACCTATGACTTTGAAGTGAAAGACTGCCATCCAATGATGGCAATGATACATCCAATGATACATCCAGTCATTCTGGAAAAATTGCTAATTTGGGGTCTCATTTTTACATTTTTCTAATTTGAAATATATTCCAATATATTCAATATTCCAATATATTAACATATTACATTGGATTCCAGATCTCAACAATTTCACAATTGACTGTTTCCAAATTACAAGGGGCAAGTCCTAAAATGCAAAAGCTGACAAACTCCAAAAGCATTGTAGCAGTGACATGCACCTATACTCACCCATCATTGGAGCAAGTCAAAAATTCTTCTTTTATTTTGGGGTGCCAACAGCCTGTATGAAGCATTGCTGTATGACCCTGGAAAAATTGAAAAAAACAAAACAAAACATGAGGACCAAATTTTGTGGCAAACAATTTTTTCAAGTAGGCATTTACTCCCCCTCATTTCTCAGGATCTCCAACTAGACATAAACTTGTACTATTAATTATATTTCTTTCAATCAACTATTTTATAAGTAAAATTGGTAGTCTTTTAGTAACAGTCCTTCAAACCGATCCCACTTTCCAAACAGGAGCAGCTAATAGGGAGTTTCATGAGGAAGTTTTCCAGGTAAAAGAGGGGTGATTATGGAACTGGGGTAAGTGGCTGTCTGTAGTACGTGTGTTTGTGTTTGGGGGTTACTTGCAGGTTGCCTGAAAAATACTATGTGCTGAGATTGTGTTTGTCTGTCTGTTTGGAGATTCATGTGCTGAGCTGTTTGAAGGACCGTATGCTGAGGCCTCCAGTTGGAAGCTGTGAGCTTCCTAACGAGGATTTGAAATCTAGAACCCTCTGTTCACTGGTCAAGCCTTAGCCCGGGGGGGGGGGGGGGGGCTATCAGGAAGGCCAGGGCCTTATAAAGCCCGCTAGTAAGCAACCAGGGAGCTTTGCAAGCAGGGGCAACTAACAGGGAGTTTCGTGAAGGAGTTTGGAGGGGGTGAAGTACACTTGACAGTCTTTAAAAAACTTTTGAACTAAATTAAAACCAAAAGTACCCGAATTAAATAAAAACCTCTCAATAATCTAATTATCTGTAGGAGAGAATGCAGGCAGAAGCCCAGCAGCAGAGTAGGGACTAGCCTGTTAATTGCACCCAATGTAGCATGTATGATTACCTGCCCAATGGATTGATGGCGTATGTGTACATTCGATGCAAGGAACTGAGCTCCTGGCCCTCAGAGACCGCACATGGGCTTTGGAGGCCACGGTGTAGGAGCTAAGGAAGGCAGAGAGGTACATAGATGTGGCTTTCCAGCATACCGCAGATCTGTCCCAACTCCAGTCATTCAGCCCCTGTACTGTTAAGGAGGATGGAAGGCTCAGGGAAGAGTCAACTGGAGGAGAGCGAAACCATTCCATAGTTGGGACCCTCCTTCCAGATGATGTTGTGATATCCTCTTGCACTGAGGATACCTCTCCAGGGGAGGGAACTCCAGTTAGTAGGAAAAGGCAGGTGTTAGTTATGGGGGATTTGATCATTAGAAATATAGACAGCTGGATTTGTGATGACCAGGAGAACCGTATGGTGACTTGACTGCCTGGTGCATAGGTTGCAAATCTCTTGAGATATCTGGACAGACTTATTTTTAGTGGTGGGGAGCAGCCAGTGGTCATGGTTCATGTAGGTACCAATGACATAGGGAAGAATAGGAGAGAGGATCTGGAGGCCAAATTTAGACTGCTAGGAAAGAGATTGAAATTCAGCACCTCACTGGTAGCATTATCTGAAATGCTTCCAGTTCTACACACAGAGCCAGGTAGGCAGGCAGAACTTCAGAGTCTCAATGTGTGGATGAGACGATGGTGTAGAGAGGAGGGGTTTAAGATTTATTACGAACTGGGGAAATTTTTGGGATGAGGGAGCCTATACAGGAAGGATGGGCTCCACCTAAACCAAAATGGAACCAGGCTGCTGGCACTTAGCATTGAAATGGTTGTAGAGCAGTTTTTAAACTAAGGGCTGAGGGAAAGCTGACGTGTGCGGAGTAGCACGTGGATCAGAGACATCTCTTAGGGAAGGGTCTATTAATAGAGATTCTCCATGTTCTAGTCAGGAGGAGAGGATGGAAGATGATAAAGTATGGGTCAGATCAGATGAGAAACAATCAAATGAAAAGGAGTCTAACATATCAGGAAATGGCAGAGATAAATAGTGACTAATTTTTCAACTGTTTATACACAAATACTAGAAGTCTAAATAATAAGATGGGTGGCCTAGGGTGTTTCATATTAAAGAAGGTTATTGATAAAATAGGCATCACAGAAACGTGGTGGAAAGATGGCAATCAATGGGACACAGCCATACCAGGGTACAAAACATATTGGAAGGATAGAACAGGTCATGATGATGGGTGAGTAGCACTATACATGAAAGAAAATGTGGAATCAAATGAAGAAAAAAATCTTAAATGAGCCAAAATGTTCCCTACAATCTCTATGGATAGTAATGCCATGGTCTAATAATAAGAATATAGCAGTAGGGATATATTATTGACCAGGGCAGTGATAGTGACTATGAAATGATAGGGGAGATTAGAGAAGCTATCAACATAAAAACTCAATAATAGCGATGGATTTCAACCATCCCCATATTGACTGGTTACATGTCACCTCGGGAAGGGATGCAGAGATCAAATTTCTTGATCCCTTAAATGACTGCTTCTTGGAGCAGCTGGTTCTGGAACTCACAAGGGGAGAGGCAATTCTTGATTTAGTCCTAAGTGAAGTGTATAGTCCAAGAGGTAAATATAACTAGACCACTTGGAAATAGTGACAATAATGTAATAAAATTTAACATCCCTGTGGTGGGAAAGACGCCTCAGCAGCCCAACACTGTGGCATTTAATTTCAGAAAGGGGAACTATACAAAAATTAGATTAGTTAAACAGAAATTAAAAGGTACAGTGACTAAAGTAAAATCCCTGCAAGCTGCATGGAAACTTTTCAAAGACACCATTATAGAGGCCTAACATAAATGTATGCCCCAAATTAAAAAACACAGTAAGAAAACCGAAAGTGTGCCACCGTGGCTTAACAGCCAAGTAAAAATAATCAGAGAGAGATAAAAAGGCATTGTTTAAAAAGTGGAAGTCAAATCCTAGTGAGGAAAATAGAAAGGAGCATAAACTGTCAAATTAACTGTAAAAATATAATAAGAAAAGCCAAAAAGGAGTTTGAAGAACAGCTAGCCAAAAAAAAAAAATAGTAAAATCCCGTAATAAAAAAGTAATAGCAAAATAGCAAAAAATGAATCTGACGAAGTGGGTCTTTGCCCACGGAAGCTTATGCTCCAATACATCTGCTAGTCTATAAGGTGCCACAGGACTCCTTGTCGCTTTTGCAGATCCAGACTAACATGGTTACCCCTCTGATACTTAATAGCAAAATATTTTTAAGTACATCAGAACCGGGAAGCCTGCTAAATAACCAGTGGCACCGTTGGATGACTGAGATGCTAAAATGAGCACTCAAAGACGATAAAGTCATTGTGAAGAAACTAAATGAATTCTTTGCTTCGGTCTTCATGGCTGAGGATGTTAGGGAGATTCCCAAACCTAAGCCATTCCTTTTAAAGTGACAAATCTGAGGAACTGTCCCAGATTGAGGTGTCATTAGAAGTGGTTTTGGAACAAATGGATAAACTTAACAGTAACAAGTCACTAGGACCAGATGGCATTCACCCAAGAGTTCTGAAAGAACTCAAATGTAAAATTGTGGAACTATTAACTGTGGTTTGTAACCTATCCTTTAAATCAGCTTTGGTACCTAATGACTGGAAGATAGCTAACGTGATGCCAATATTTAAAAAGGGCTCTAGAGGTGATCCTGGCAATTACAGACAGGCAGGCTCTTAATACATTTAAAAAGCGGAGGTGCAGCATCTAGGACTGGGCGCGAACCAGGAATCAGCTGAGTAGTTGTAGCTAAATTAGTCCCCATCATATTGTATGTATAGTTGAGATTATTTTTTCCAATGTGCATTACTTTACATTAATCAACATGAAATTTCATTTGCCATTTTGCTGCCCAATCACTTAGTTTGGTGAGATCTTTTTGAAGCACTTCACAGTCTGCTTTGGTCTTAACTATCTTGAGCAGTTTGGTAACATCTGCAAGTTTTGCCAACTCACTGTTTACTCTTTTCTCCAGATCATTTATAAATAAATTGAATAGGATGGGTACCAGGACAGACCCTTGCGGGACCCCACTAGTTACCTCTTCTCCACTCGGAAAACTTACCATTTATTCGTACCCTTTGTTTTCTGTCTTTTAACCAGTTATCAATCCATGAGAAGACCTTCCCTCTTATCCCATGACAACTTACTTTACGTAAGTGCCTTTGGTGAGGGATTTTGTCAAACTCTTTCTGGAAATCTAAGTATACTATATCCACTGGATCCCCCTTGTCCACATGTTTGTTGACCTCTTCAAAGAACTCTAGCAAATTAGTAAGGTATGATTTCCCTTTACAGACACCATGTTGACTTTCCTCTAACAAATTATGTTCATCTATGTGGCTGACAATTTTATTCTTTACTATAGTTTCAACTAATTTGCCCGGTACTGATGTTAGACTTACTGATTTGTAATTTCCAGGATCACCTCTAGAGCCCTTTTTAAATACTGACGTCATGTTAGCTATCTTCCAGTTATTAGATACAGAAGCTGATTTAAAGGATAGGTTACAAACCACAGTTAATAGTTCCGCAATTTCACATTTGAGTTCTTTCAGAAATCTTGGATGAATGCCATCTGATCCCAATGACTTCTTATTGTTAAGTTTAGCAGCACATCAGATGACAGTCTCAAGGGGATCTCTGTGACCGAACCAGTCACATATACTAGCTACCTACTTCTTGAAAGTCCAGATCAAAGAACCCATATCTGTGTAAAAGGCTGGACTAAATTTGATATGCCTTTACTTTTTCTGAGCAGAAGCTGTGATGATTTGGGAACCACAAAGACTCCCTTACGTGAGAATCCATGTAAAGGTTGGGGGGGGAGGGGACTTTGCTAAGATTATTAGTTTGCATGTGGATTCTTTTATTATTTTTAATACATTTTTCTCTGTATTGCTTTTGACCTTAAGAATAAAAGCTACTTTAGAAAGAACTGTGTGATAACTTACATCTGTAGCAATCACTCATTCCTCAGTCTCTGAGGAGAAAGCAAGCAAGTTTAGTTTTGCAGACTGTTTTTGCTGTGAGAACACAGTGAACTCTGGGAACTATTCAGCCTTGTCATACCCTGAAGAGAATGGCATGCAGGTGTCCACCAAAGAGAGGTAACAGCTGGGGAGCTGGAAGACTAAGGTTGGGTGCCCTTACTGAACAAGTGAATGGAAATGGAGTTAACCTGAACTATGGCAGCTGTAACCTAGTATTTCAAAATGAAAAATAAAATAACACGGTCTGATGTTATGTGATATTCTTAAAAAAGAATAAGAGAATATAAAATTGAGGGTGAAAAATAATACTTAGCACTTATATAGTGCATTACTTTTAAGAGTATTAAAAAATGTTCTATTACCATTAATTAATCCAACAACTATATAATACAAGCAGCATACCCAATTTACAGATAGTAAAATCTAGATACAGAGAGGTTGAGTGACTTCACATGGCCATAAAGAGTCAGATGCAAAGCTGAAAATACAACTCAACCTTGTTACATATAGAGGACATTGAACAACTTGACACTTCCATTAAGGAGAAATCTTTCTAGTCACTTTTGTAGAACTGAAAATAATGTTATAATACCAAGAAGTTTTACACCAGATTCAATTTAAGTTTAGTTGCTTATAATAAGTGAGGATATACTTCCTTTAATGCATGCGTAGATCTTGCATTAAAAGTTACTGAGAGTGCTAAGAAAACTTCAAAATGCACCCTTCAGTTTACTCCTTCACCATTTCCACCCCACTCCCCCCAAAACACAATTATTCATTGAGGTTTTTTTACTTGTTTACTCATGCCTTTGAATTCAATTATTCTGGTCATTTGTCTTCCGTTTGTCTTTCTTCTCTCATATGATGGCAAAACAAGTCACCCAAAGACTTAATAGTTTTTTGACTGTATGATCACTTAATTCATGGAAGTATGGTACCATTTACACAGACAAGAAGATAAGACTCTAAAGCATTCTGATATCTAATACTTGGGATTTCCATTGCTAAGTGTTCTTCATCAAAAATGCCATAGTCTATAAGTTCCTGAGCTGAATCAGCTACTCCTTATTGGAGTGAATTGTGGGAATAGTGTCTCTTGAAACACCTCTGGACCTAATCCATTGAGAGTTTTAAACAGCATAATTAGATCTCTGAAGCATATCTGAAACTGGATCAAAATGTATTTTCATAAAAGATCATTTGTAAGATCAGGGCAGAAAAATCCATTTCTTCAAAATGGAAAAAAAATTGTTGGCGGACATTTTACCAGAATTTAAGCCACAGATACTGTAAAACAACTCATAAGATTTTGGGGAAAGCTGTAGAAAAATAAGCCAACTATTTTAGGGAAAACGCCTTTATTTAGTTCTTTTGTATATTTAAGTTAATTTCACACATTTGATGTATTGGCAAAAGCTAATTATGTAATTATGTGAGTTTGAAGAGAACAAATGACTCCTGTTATATTACACAAAATTTTTAAAGTCACATATGCAAAATTCAAATTCAAATTGCTTCAAATAGGTTTAAAGAGTTATTATGGAGACAGTTTGGTAGCACCAATTTAAAATTTTTACCAAGGAATGTATACCTAAAGTCAATACGACAGCATAACTACTACAGCACTTTGATTGCTGGACCACCATATACTGATATTTCAAAAGTTTACCAGATAAAAAGTCTGCATCATTTTTAATTAAACAAGAACTAAAACAGCTGTTAATGTTACATGGCTTTATACACATTCTGCTAGCCAAAAGAAATAGTGTTCTGAGATGAACAACATCAAATAATCTAGTATTTAGGCTAGTTACTTGGCAGTCAGCCCTATAAGCACTAAATAGACAACTTTATCAGAAATCTGAGTGGTAGATTTTATCATTATACTTAGATTATTAATTTTTAACTATTTACAAAATTGACCTGCATTTAAATCATCTATATAAACAAAATAGTTATCCCACATAACATACACAGAAAGAAGATAGAAGAGTCAAAACTCATTGAATTCTTGTTAAAATGCTTTAAAATATAGTTTATTACATTTGTGTTTATAACAAACAGGTTTTTATTCTCTCCCAATTATATATGATGAGATTATGAGTCAGCCCTTTTTTCCATGTACACTTTTAACCACTAACAATAATGCACTTTATTATTACTACTATCTACTATTAATTGATGTTCTTGGCACTCAGCAAGCCACAAACAAGACAGCTGTCCCTCCCCTCTCTAAGGACAAATGGCCATCTCCTGGAGGAGAAGGGGAGACCTGAAGTCTTTGCAGACCTATGTCCCCGTTGGGTAACAGAATTTGGAAGTGAGTGGAGTTGAAGCAGGTTGAAGAGGATCTACTGATATACAGTGGGGGCTCTATAACCTTGAACTGGACAACATTAAATGCTCAGTACATGAGGTGGAAATGATGCACAGTATCTCTCCTCCAATATTAAGCTAATCAAGCTGCAGCCTAATGCTTAAATCTATTCCTGTCAGGCTTTCATTTACCTGCCTGTCCTGATTATACTCATCTTGATATCTTACAATCTAAGACAGACAAAGGAAGACAGGGTGCACTGTGAATTCTTTCTGTGAAACTCCCACTACATTTAAGTATCTTTGACCCTTAATTTAACCGTTTTTTCCCCCCATTTTTCCTCTATTTGCTCATCCTTCAAATACAAAGAAAATGCATATGCTTTGTGGTTTATTAATGGGAAAGATAAAGGAGAGTGTGCAAATATTAAAAGTACAGGATAAAATCTTGCAATTTTTTTGGATTATAAAGCAGGGGTAGCCAAACTGTGGCTTGAGATCCATATTTAGCATTTTTACAATTAAAGTGCAGCTCATGATATCCCCCCCCCCCATTCTCAGTCTACCAGCCCGGGGTGGGTAGCGGGAGAGGTGAAGGGGTAGAGAACTCAAGGCTTCTGTTCTGCAGTGTGGTGTGATGGGCTAAGGATTTCTGCCAGAGACAACTGGTGCCTGGTGGGGAGGGCCACAATTTAAAGGTTCATCCTCCACAACAGCTTGAGTCACACTTCCCCAGACATGCCTCCCGCCTTACCCACAGTGGCACTTCCCTGCAGCTCCCAGGTGTTAGCTCTGGGGGGAGCCTGGCAGCACCACGTGATAGAGCAATGCCAGCAAACCCTAGCAAAACCCCACCTGTCCCACCATTCATCGCCTCAGGCTTGAGACCAGTGGAGGGCTGTGGGACATGCCTGGCAAGGCGCCATGCTTCAGCAGAAGAGGAGCAGTAGCCTTTAGTCCTGACTCTTAAAGCGAAGATTGTTTTATGTGGTTTGGAAGGTCGGTAAGTTTGGCTATCCCTATTGTATGGAAAGCTTGGAAGGGAACAAAATGTTATTGTATCAAGGACCATCACCAGAATAATAAATAAGCTAAATGAAAGTACAAGACAATTATACAAGTACAGAACAGTAACATTTAAAGCCCAGTGTTGCTTAACTTACCTTGGTGTTTGCCATGTCCACAATGTACTGGTCTCCTTTGACACATTCCATTACTGGAAAACCATCTCTGTCAAGAACTTTAGCTTGAGAATTACCAGACACAACAAGAATGACATCCCCTGTACTGCTATACTGTAAAGATCTGATTTGGTGACTGAAAAAAATAAAAAAAATATGTTTTCATTAAACATAATTCTCTTAAGATTGAGTTTTAAAATGAAGATGTACCAGTAGTGAGAAAACCCTTAAAACCATAAATGCTCTGAAAATAAACATATAGTACATTTACAGTATTTCTATAAGACAAATAAAATGCAAAAATTAGAGGCTACACCTGCAACGTGAGAAGTTTTTTGCATGAATTGTAACTACCTGATTGCCTATGTAGTAACTTTTATGGAGCATTATACATTTTACTTTTGGACAAACATTTATCATAACAGTAATTGTGTATTTCCAGGTAACCATAGAATAGGTGGCACCAAAGATACATCTCTTCAGGGCAGAGATAATCACTGGATCAAGGGAGACAAGCTGGCACAGCCAGAGGAGCTTGACAGTTATCTCTGGGCACCTCTATACTGACAGCAGTGTCTCTCAAAGGAGAACCCAGTGTTCAAAGAGGAAGGATTCCCTTGTCCCGTCTCATTTAAAACACGGTAAGTGTAAATTTATATACATTAACAAGGCTTTTTCTTTTAATTCCCTTTTCTCCATGTTTTCAATGACAATTGCAAAGAGCATTAGTAGAGGATTAATAGGAGATATTAATTTTAGAATGAAGAAGTAATAACAACGCCATAATTGCAAGTCCATAATAGGGAGCAAAAAATAAAAACAAAAAAAGCATCAAAAGAGCAACAAAGTTTCACAAAGAACTGAAAGACTCTTCTCCCAAAACAAGCCTTCTGGCTGATTAATAAAAGAGCTGGAACGCATGTCAGATGAACACAGCTGCTCAGCATTGTCACTTCAAACTCATAGAAATTCACTAGATGGGAATCACAATTCTCAAACTAACTTGTGGTCACCATTTTGGAACTGTTTCATCTAAGGCAATGATTCTCATTCCAGAGTGTAGCCAGACAGAAACCCCCTTGTAACATCCATTTTTGCTTGCCTGGAAAATACAGGGCACACAGAGCAGTAAAACCAGCATAGTCTTTGAAGCCTTGACAGGAGGCCCAGATATGCGAGCTCACAGCGACCCTGGACAACTGTAAGCAGAGATAAGAGGCTGGTCAAAACTAATCGCTGACCAAGAGGCTGCCGAGGAGCGCCCTTGACTGAAACCCATATTGATACGATCACACACTCGTCTGGGGGAGGGAGGAATCTCCCGCCCAGCAAAGAATGTCCAGTACTTTTAATTTAGTTATCTCCCTCTTACAAGTGTAAATTATTTGAAACTCCCTTATAAGAACTGGCGTCACAAAGACGGACCAGTACAATTTGGCATCTTAGATAAGAAAAAGGATATGGGCCCCTCTGGGTATAAAGATGAGTCCAGCAGCACACTCACTTTGAGCGTCGATCTGCCATCTGCTGGTCGGGCTAGGTGATTGACCTCCCGAGGTTCCACAGGGACGCCCACCTCGTATTCGTCTTTCCGAGGAATTGAGGGACCGACCCTGGCCTGACACGCTGGAGTCGAGAGGCACAGAAGGGGGTAAAAATTGTACCTGTATGTGTCCTTTGTTTAAGTATATACATAGTATCAGAGATCTTTAAAGATTAAGCTGTCACTTGGTACCATTATTTTCCTATTTCCTTTTCCTTTGTAACCATTTTAAGATCTGTATTTGCTAGCAGTTAAGAAGTAGAGCAATAGCCATTGTAACCACATGCTTTATAAGCCTTCTTAATAAACCTGTAACTGGTTAAGTTTTAACCTGACTCCTTCAGTTGCTGTAACAGAACCAAGCACAATTTAAAAGAACTCCAGCCGGTCATAAGGGACAGATATAGGGCGAGCTGGGGCGTTTGGATCGTGTCGCTTCCAGAGGACAGATCCGTGGGGCATCTCTCAGCCTTCCCTAGGCTGCCCACTGCGAAGGGATCCTGTATCCTAGCAGTCAAAATCTGAGATGTAATAAGCTCTCCCTGTAAACTCCGGGGTGTCTGTCAGCCTGTTGGCTGCCCGCCGTGAAGGGACCCTGGTTCTAGCGGTCAAAGACACGGACGTAAAACTTCTTGGGGCGCCCGTCAATCTTCCCCAGGTTGCCCACTGTGAAGGGACGGTCCCAGCAGTTGAAGTCTTGGGTATATAACACACACACCACGCACTGCCCTGACCATCGGCTGACACAGAGATACACATATCTCTGGGGGCAAACAGATGTCTTCCAAGGGTATATCAACTCATTTAGATATTTGCCTAGTTTTATAAAAAGCTACATAAAAAGCACTAGAAAGTGAAATATAAACTAAAATTTCATACAAACAAAATGAAAAAGTAAGAAACTTTGTTAAGACACTTTTGTATTCTTAAGTCCGATTTTGTAAAAGTTGGTAAGTTTTTCTTCAACTTACACATCCAAAGCTGAATCCTGTCCTCATATGCAAAATTTGTGTGCATACAAAGAGTTTGTTTTAATAAATAGTAAGTAATTGAACATGGAAATACTACTGAGCACTGACTGTAATTTTTCCTACTGCACAGTACCACAATAACAACAGGAAAGTAATTACAGAGAATGAAAGTAAAGAATCATCTTCTTATAGCAATAATTAGAGGAAAAACAGAAATGCTCTGTACTGCTATATTAATTTACTGCTGACAAAAATGCAAGGTCAATGATATGTGACTTAAGAAATAAACTCCAAATCGTTTGAAGTTTTATATTTAGTTTTGTGATATGCCAAGATTATTTTTTTCCCTTCAGTACATAGATTTCTGCAGTGCCCAACAGAATATCTTGGATCAAATTTACATGACAGAAAAATCTGCTTAATCTGTAAAATGACTCATGAATACTTGTTATGTAGAAAGAGCAGTTTCAAGAACATGGCTGGGATAAATTGCAAGTTAGGAAAAATTCCATTAATGAGATAACAATTAGTTGCCAATGTGGAGGCACCTATATCAAGAGAACCTTCAAGTCTGCAAGTATCTGCTTTACATCTGTGGGTATTCGCCTAAGCAGATGAAGATATCTGCGCAGGGAGGAACTGTGGCTTGGACCCTACACCTGCCCTAGGTGAGAGACCGGGATGGCAGGGGGGAGAAGCAGGGACACTGAGCAGGGGCTGTTTGGAGGCAGGAACGCCAGGGTGTAGGAGGGGGAATCTGTGGACTGAGTATCGCTAGCTTATGGTTTATCAATGGAAAGAAGTGTCTTGTGATTAAGCACAGGACTGGGGCCATAAAAATCAGAGTTTAATTCCCAGATACTCCACAGACTTTCTGCATTGCCTTTGTCCAGTCATTTAGGCACTTTTGAAAATCTTACTTTAAGTGACTGATGGAATATACAAACTCCACCATGGGCAAAAAGGGGTCAAGGGATAATTTGGGGCTCAGCCAGACCCGCTCTGCCGCACCTGCAGCAAATGCTCCAACTGATGGAGGAATTAAAAGACAGGAAACTAGCTTGTTTGGGTGGCAGAGCTCGAGGTGAGCAAACCTGCAACCCTCAGCTACAGCAGAGCAGAGGGAAGCCTCAAGATTTTGACACAGCTTCCCAAAGGGACTGACCCATCGCAGAGGCAACCAAAGAATGAAGTATACTATGGCTATAGTAAGTATACCTCTTACTTCTTTTGGTTTGGATTTCCTCATGGAAGGGAAGGCCTTGTACTAAGCTGACGGTGGTTGGAGTGGGCGGGGGGGCGGAGGGGGAAGAAAATGAGAGGAAGTGACCTGGGGAGAACAGCCTTAAGCAGCATTGGTTGCCAGATTACTGGTAACCCAAAGGACCCACGGTCAGAGCTAGTGGAATGGGAGGGCCCTGTCTTCCCTCCCCATAACTCCCTTGGCAGTCAGGGGCTGCAGCCATGACCATTAGGCCATGCTCCCCAACCAAATCTCCGGGGAAGACATTACAGCGATTTAAACATTTAGACTCCCAAGACACTTTTGAAAATGGGACAGACACAAAGATTAAGGGCAACCTTTTCAAAAGCATGTATTTGTGAAATGTCAATAAATCCCTTCCATGATCCTTTATCTTCAATACGTAACCTGTAAAATTATTCACGATGATACTATCATACTATGTATTCATACACAGTGCCTAGAATAATAGGTCCCCAATTTCAGAGCCTCTAAATGCTATTTTAACACTGACAATAATAAGCATAATAATCTATAACCAAACCAGAGCAAAATCTAAAAAGTTCTGAATGTCCACACTACTGAAGGAAATAAATCTTGACCTTATTTCTCAGATAAGAGCTGAGGAGAGACACTCTTCACTTTTATCACTGGTATCTGACTGCTTATCAGAAAAGCAGCCTGAAGCATATTTTCCTTTGGTCACAAAAACATATTCTCCTTGAAAAGAATGATTTCAGGAATCTCCCTTTTCATTTTCTGTTTAGTTTCTAGATAGTTAGCCAAAGAGCAAAAGAAACAAAAGCAAATCTCCAAGGACAAGGGAAATCTAAATACAAAGATTTGGTAAAGCTAAGGGACCTATGACACATGAGTATATCATCCAAAACATGGTGTGTGAACCCCCAGCATCTTGGCCAAATTCTAGTCCACATTAATTATATCCTGCTTTAAAAAACTTCATCCTTGTTATGGCCATGAGAGTCAAATCTTAGAAGTTAAAAGTAAAAGATCTCAACTCATTTTATAGATTCTAGTTGGACTAGGGCTGTTAAATGGCATTTAAACAGCTAACTGACTAGTGGATTAGTTGATAAGGGGAAATTCCATCGACTAGTGGATTAGTTGATAAGGGGGATGCAACTGCAGAGCTGCAGCAGGTTAGCTCCCAGCCCCAGGAGCTAACCTCACTGCAGCTCTGCCTTTTAAATGTATTAAGAACCTCCAGGCTCTTAATACATGTAAAAGGCTAAAGCACAGTGGGGGGGGGGGGGCCAGGGGCAAGCCAGGACAGCAGATTCCCAGCTAGCACCTCGTCCCTCATGACACCTCTGCCTCCCCTGCCCCCGCCCCCAGAGATACTGTTGCGGGGAGGGGTATGTGCGGGGGGAAACCAGCTTTTAAGCAGGCTCCTGCTTCTCCCCCTTGCTGCCTCTCTTTGACAGAGGCAGCGGGAGGTGGGGTAGGAGGAGGAGGGACGGGACGGACGACTAGTCGAGTCACTTGCTTACAGGCAACCCCCTAACCTGAAACATATTCTTTCTGATAACCATGCCACACAACCACATCATAAACCTCCAGGAACCCAGCCCTGCAACCAAAAAAGAGGCCAACTCTGCTCACATATCTACACTGGCCAATTCATCACTGGAGCAAACAACATAAGCCACAAAATCAAAGGGTCATTTGACTGTACATCCAGTAATTTGATCTATGCCCTCAAATGCCAGCAGTGCCCCACTGCTATATATTTTGGACAAACTGGACGGTCTCTGCGAGAAAGAATCAATGTACACAAATTGGATATACGTAAAGGGAATATACAGAAGCCTGTTGGTGAGCATTTCAGCTTGCCTAACCACAGTCTGACAGACCTGCAAGTAGCTGTCTTGTCACAAACCAGTTCTACAAGCCAAATACACAGAGAAGCCCTGGAATCCCAGTTCATCCACAAATTCAATTCACATGCTAATGGACTCAATTGTGATATGGGCTGGTGGGGACTCAACCTACTTAATAACCACTGAAGGTGCTAACAGCTCCCTGACTGGTATCCTTCCTGTTTTAGGAATCTATCTATTGACTTTGATTTTTATCTGCTTAGGTTTAAGTACCCATTCTCCAGATACTTAGTGACACTCTGTCTCCCACCCGGTCTCTTTTTCTTTCTCTCCCCCCTCTCCTTCCCCTCTCCTATTTATTTTGAGTTTTCATATCCCCTACTCATAACTCCGGTCATCTGAAGAAGTGGGCTGTGCCCACAAAAGCTCATGCTACCATCTACATGTTTCGTTAGTCTATAAAGTGCTACCAGACCATTTGTTGTTTTTTTCTGTAACAGACTAACTCGGCTACCCCCTGAAGCTCCTTATTGGATAGTCAACTAGTCGCTTACATCCCTAGGTTGGACCTACAAGAAGACTTTCAATTCAGGGAACTTCCAGAGTTGAGTAGAAGGCATATGAGAAAGATCTGATCCTCAAGAGTAGAAATGGATGCTTGCCTCAAAGAAGAAAAGGGAGACTCAGTTCTATTAGGTTCAGGGAAATCACTGGAAAAATTCCCATTGCCTTGATAAGGCAGGAATAGTGAGTTCTAGAACAAGCTTTACAAACAACTGAAAATTTCTTATTCGAGAATCCAAAAGGTTATAACTAGATTTACATGAATGAACATATTTAAGCAACCAAAATTATTCCCATTATTTTGCGCTTTAATACTGAAGATGCCAGAAGGGAGGACTTAATACATTTCCAAGATTTAGGATCTTTATTTTTAAACAAACACTCAATTGTTTGGATTATGATTAGGATGACCAAATTCCCCCATGCCCAGTACGGGACACCAAGGTGGGGGGCTTACCGGCACTCAGGGCTTCATCTCCACAGTGGAGAGGGCGGTTGGATGGGGCGGAGGGCCGATCTTCAGTCCCACAGCACGGGCTGCCCAGGAACGGAGCTGAGCTTCATGGACGGGCCGCCCTGAAAAGGGGGGGGAGGTTTCAGCCCCTCGGTGAGGGCTGCCCTGCAACAGGGAGGCTTCAGCCGCCCAGGAATGGGGCTAGAGCCCGGGAGGTGGGTGCCACCCAGGAACACAACAAGAGGCCTACAGAAGGTGGGGGCCACCCAGGAATGGGGCAGAGGCCCCACAGAGGCAAAAGGCTTCAGCACCACAGGGATGACTGCATGGGAGCGGGGCTGCAGCCAGCAGTGGGGGTGCTCGAGAAAGGGGTTTCATCCCTGAAGGGGCACTGGCAGTCGGGGCTTCAGCCCTATGTTCCTAAAAGGCTGGCGCACTTCCCCCCTTTTTTAGGGTGTATAGGCAGGGAAGATACTACCTGGTCTCTCCCTTGGCTCCCTGCCTGACTCCACACACCATGTGCTGGTGCAGGTTTTACTGCCAGCCAGAAATAGGAGGCTGCTGTGGCTGCATTGACCAAGGAACTCAAGGACTAGCAGGGGACGTGCAATATGGGACATTTTGCCCCTTTAAAAAAAAATCCAGTTGAAATGCCTGAGAGACAGCTTAAATACGGGGCAGTCTCGGTAAAAATGGGACGGATAGTCACCCTAGTTATAATCCACTACAAACCAAAAATGTAAGAACATAAGAATGACCACACTGGGTCAGACCCAAGACCCATATAGCCCAATATTCTGTCTTCAGACAGTGGCCAATGCCAAGTGGCCCAGAAGGAGTGAACAGAATAGGTAATCATCAAGTGATCCTTCTCCTGTCATCCATTTCTAGCCTCTGACACAGAGGTTGGGACACCATTCCTACCCATCCTGGCTAATAGCCATTGACGGACCTATCCTCCAAGAATTTATCTAGTTCTTTTTTGAACTCTGTTAAAGTCCTGGTCTTCACAACATCCTCTGGCAAGGAGGTTCAGAGGTCGACTGAGCACTGCATGAAGAAAAACTTTCATTTGCTTGTTTTAAACCTACCTATTAATTTCATTTGGTGATACCTACTTCTTATGTTATGGGAACAAGAAAATAACTTTTCCTTATTCAGTTTTTCCATACCAGTCATGATTTTGTAGACCTCTATCATATCCCCCCTTAGTCTCCTCTTTTCTCAAATGAGAAGTCCAAGTCTTTTTAATCTCTCTTCATATGGGACCCGTTCCCAACCCCTAATCATCTTTGTTGCTCTTTTCTGAGCCTTTTCCAATGCCAATCTTTCTTTTTTGAGATAAGGCGACCACATCTGTACACGGTATTCAAGATGTAGGCGTACCATGAATTTATATAGAGGCAATAAGATATTCTCTGTCTTATTCTCTATTCCTTTTTTTAAAGTGATTCCTAACATTGTTTGCTTTTTTGACTGCCGCTGCACATTGAATGGATGTTTTCAGAGAACTATCCACAAAAATTCCAAAATGTCCCTCTTGAGCTAAATTAGTTCACATCATTTTGTATGTATAGTTTTTCCAATGTGCATTACTTTACATTTGTCAGCATTAAATTTTATTTGTCATTTCGTTGCCCAATCACTTAGCTTTAGTGAGATCATTTTGAAGGTCTTCACAGTCTGCTTCGTTCTTAACCATCTTGAGCAGTTTAGTATGATCAGCAAGTTTTGCCACCTCACTGTTTACTCCTTTCTCTAGATTATTTATTAAATAAGTTGAATAGGATGGGTCCCAGGACAGACCCTTGGGGGGACCCTACTAGTTACCTCTCCTCCACTCAGAAAACTTACCATTTATTCCTACCCTTTGCTTACTGTCTTTTAACCAGTTATCAGTCCATGAGAAGACCTTCCCTCTTATCCCATAACTTACTTTACTTATAGATCCAGGGGAAGGAATCTTCAGAGGCTACATCAAAACAAGATGATTTTTCTATCAATATTCTTGTTTCATACACACTTCAGGTATGAAGAGAGCACACAAGGAACAATAACCTGAGAAATTTCAAGTAGAGCACATGTACTGACCTCAGACAAAGCTCTGGTTTGTGACAGAATGCACAATGCTAAAATGCATTTTTTCCCTACCAAAGCCATTTCCCAAACTGTGAACAAAATAAGGAAACTAAAACTGTACAGTAACACAATGTAGAGAGTACTTAAGGAACGAAAGCAATTTCTGAATCATTAGCAATTATCTTCAAGAACTCATGGAAAAAATGGGCAAGGTCCCACACGATTAGTGAAGGGTGAAGACAATACCTCTCCCCCAAAACCAGGAAAAAGAAAAGTCCAGGAATATACAGACCAGTCAATCTAACTCTGATATCCAGAAAGATTTATTCTTCTAATCTCAGAGCTCCTTTATGGACACCGGGGGCAATGCAGAACTACCATTTCTGTCTGTCAGTAGATAGTTCCACAATTAAGTCCAGACTTGTCATGTCTCTTCATATGATGTTCCACTGTGTGGTTGATGGCTGGCTTATAAGCCTGACTGACCTTCATTGTGTTTGCATTATTTTCTTTGGCACCCTATCACCTGTTTGTCTTCTTCAATGTCCCCATCATAATCTTTTTGATTGCTACCCCTCAATCCCACACCCTGATTTCTCAACCTATCTTCTTCTAACTTCATTTTTCTTAAAATTAGTTGACTTTACTCTTTCCATCCTTTCATCTTTACTTCCCCAGCCATCTGATGTCAATTTCATTTACCACAGCTTCTTACTGACCATAAGATATAACTGATGTGTACTAACTTGATAAATTTTTACTTTGATACAAGTGTTTTTTCAGTCCACGACTTCATCGGTTTATATGCAGCACTTGTAATTTAACAACACTGTCTTTTAACCTCGTCTCTCATGGAACAGTTCAGATTTTGCTTATTCTACAATTCACAATTGCTACATTTCAAAACTACCTATTGTTCATTTTCCGAGATGCAACCACTTCATCATCTTGGCATTTATTGTAAGTCCTAACTGACCACACACATTTTCCAAGGTAATAAGTGTTACCTGCCCTTGGAATGAGCCAGGGAATAAACCCAGACAAAGGGTGAATTAGAGCAGCACTGAGGCGTATACAATCTTAATGGTATGGCAATTCTCTCTCTCTCTCACACACACACACAGTTTGGAGGCAGGCTGCAAATGCAGCGAGAGTTAGCTTCAATTTTGCAGGTTGCTGAGGCTGGCCATACTATAGCTTCCTGGAGATGAGATGCAAGGTGATGAGAGTTTCCGGAGTCCTTTGGGCTCCGTGGGAGGGCTCTACTGCTCCCAATCCAATTCAGAGAGTAGCATTCTGTTATATCTTTCTGTGGAAAAGACCCCACCTGGCCACCCATCACATCAATTTATGCACTTTGCAGGACCCTTCCTCATGGACATAAAAGGTATGTTTTACTTCTTTATGACTGGTGGTTTCTCATTCATACTTCCTCATGCACTCCACACATTGAAAGATTACATACTCATATGAATGAATACAATTGATTCTATTAAGGCAATGTGGTTTTAACAAGCATTTAATATTATGGGGATTTTCCATTATTCAGTGTAACAGGAAGCTGTTCAGACTGCAGCTAATGAGCATAACAAGAAACTATTCAAACCGCAGCTGAAAGAGCAAATGGGGGAAAGGAGTCACATACAGCTACAATGAAGGTACGCCTAGATTATATCCCTCTTTCAACAGAGGGATGTAAATTAGGCACTTCGAAATTGCAAATGAAGCCGGGATTTGAATTTCCCGTGCTTCATTTGCATAATCACGTTATGGCGCTCTTTCGAAAGAGCGCTATTTCAAAAGTAAAACTGCAATCTAGACGCGGTTTGAGGTTTACAAAAGCCAAGGATCATGAGAAAGCATTATTTATGGATATGCTGGAAATTTAAAATATTTTTTAATTAATAAATTTCTGTTGTATGGAAAGCAAAGATTTATTTAAAATAGACAGCTCTTCGTTATCACTGTCCCATTTGACTGGTGCTTTTATTAATCTATAATTTGCTTGTTGGCAAAGAACTAGGGATCACCAAATGAAATTAATAGGCAGCAGGTTTAAAACAAAGAAAAGGAAGCTTAACTTCATTCAGTGCACAGTCAACCTGTGAAATTCCTTGCCAGAGGATGCGGTGAAGGCAAGAACTTTAACAGGGTTCAAAAAGAGCTAGATAACTTCCATGAATCTAGGTCCATCAATGACTATTAGCCAGGATGGGTAGCAATGGCGTCCCTAGCCTCTGTTTCTCTGGTGGTGGGTGAAAGGGAGGGATCACGTGAGGATTACCTGCTGTGTTCCCTCCCTCTGGGGCATCTGGTATTGGCCACTGTTGGCAAACAGGATACCGGGCCAGATGGACCTTTGGTCTGACCCAGTATGGTCATTCTTATGTTCAAGATCTTGGCTTTCTGCATGCCAGATCTCCGCCCATTAATCATATTAACAAATCCTGTTAGATCACTAGGGCAATGTTTTTTCTTAGTTTCGTAGCAAAACACATACTGATATTGTCAGCGTTCATGTTCTTGACAGGGCTGTTTTTCAGGAACTCAGCCCATCTCAAGAGACAACTTGCAGCAGTAAGATCTCTTCTAAAACAAAATGTCATTTTAGTACTAGAATATATTATCTTTCAATTTCTCTAAACAAATGACCGATGGGGTGTCTGCTCCACACTGGCCTTTAAGGGTTAAAACCCAGCCCTGGGAGAGTGCAGAGTCCGCAGCTGAGGCAGATACAGCCAATTAGGGCCCAGCTGGGGCTATATAAATAAGGGCTCCTGGGGGGAAGAACAGACACTCTTGCTCTAGCTGGGGAGCAGGAGGGACCCGGCCACCAGGGAAGCCGGAGGCTTCCCAAGACAGAGCAGTGCTGGGAAAAGGCAGGCAGAGCTAGGGAGCTCCGGCCTGACCTCATTCCCAAGTTGCAGGGCCTGAGGCAAGGCCTGAGTGCATTAAGGCTGCAGGGAAACAGCCAGGACAGAAAAGGCAGCAGGTCCACACCCCCTTGCCAATGATGAGTGGCCATTTCAGACTGCAGTTTGCCTCTGAGATAAGAGGCCAGATGATGAGTGGCAGTGGGTCACTGAGGAAAGGTGGGTATAAGGGAATTGGGAGTTCCCTGGGACGAGAGGACCCCAGAGTACAGGGGCACTGACCTAGGCCAGTCTGAGGAGGAAATGACACCATGGCCAGGAAGGGCATGGAGCTGAACCAGAAGACCTGCACCCGAGGCTGGGTCACTGATCAGCAGAGGGCACTCTGAGGCCGGAGTGCTGATTCCTTGAGTGACCTGCATGGGGTGCCGTGGGGATGAGTGTTTGCCCGTGACAATGACTTTAGGCCTTTCTCTTGTTCTGTTGCCTGCTATGATGTCATCCAGTATCAGTGCAGTCCAACTGGTCAGATCTTCTTCAAAAATAGTTAAAATGTTCTGATGATGCTCTCCTCTCAAATTCTTGTAACTGTAGAAGCTCTAATCCTACTTTAGTCCCTATGTGAGTCTACCATCAATGTTTTTCTTTCTTAGCTAACTTTAAATGAGTAGAAGACACATGCTATCTACCTACTTTATTAACTTAAGAAACTAAATCTGTATTTATCTTGAGAGGGTTATCCTATAATTAACTTAGCAGATACATGTGTATGCTATTTTAAATATTTGCATGGTACAGTATGCTGAGCAAGTTCAGGAAAAAATATACATGTCTTTCAGAAAAGTATGAATGCTTCTCTCTCTATCCTCATTTTGTCTAATGCAAAAATATTAGGGGATAATTCTAACAGACTTATCTTGCAAATTACAGTGTATGATAGCTAGAAGCTAGAATACAACAATTGTTAAGTCAGAAAGGTAGTCTCAATACATACCATTCGCAAGGCTGAAGTGATCGAAAAGCTTGAAGAGATGCATCCATTCCAGCAAAGTCCCAAAGCCGAACATCATAATCATAGCCTCCAGTTACCAGACGAGCACCTGAGGGATCCAAACCCAAAGCAGATACCTACAAAGACAGACCAAAAATAATTCAGTGAAGATAATTCTGAGGTAGTCTGATCTTCCTCTTTGTATAAACTATAACCAGTGCACAAAAATACTAGTCTCACGTAGCCATATATCACAGTCGTTGCCTTAGTTTGTTCCTTCCCCATCAGCCGTGCAGTGTTCCATTTTTTTGGGAGAGCTTCTATTATCTCTTCAGAGAAGTCTGAATTACGTACATCCCTTAAAACATTTTTGCTATTACTTATTGAGTCAATTATTCATTGAGGTTCAAATAGTCCTGTCCAAACTTGGTCATCTAAATTAAGGTCCCAGGGAGGAACTGGTTTATGGACTTGAGGGTTAAGTCTATCGAGACCCTTTAAGAAGGAGCTAGCCAATGTGTCTGTGAACACTGAGGAACCACAGATGAAAAAGCAGATATGATGGCTAAGTGCACTCTGAGGGCACGTCTAGACTACATGGCTCCGTCGACGGAGCCATGTAGATTAGGGTTGTAGGCAAAGGGAAATGAAGCGGCGATTTAAATAATCGCCGCTTCGTTTAAATTAAAATGGCTGCCGCGCTGTGTCGATCAGCTGTTTGTCGGCACAGCGCTGTAGTCTGGACGCTCCGTGGTCGACATCAAAGGCATTTGTCGACCTCCCTGGTAAACCTCATCCCACGAGACATACCGGGGAGGTCAACAAATGCCTTTGATGTCGACCACAAGCGTCCAGACTACAGCGCTGTGCCGACAAACAGCTGATCGGCACAGTGCGGCAGCCATTTTAATTTAAACGAAGCGGCAATTATTTAAATCGCTGCTTCATTTCCCTTTGTCTACAACCCTAATCTACATGGCTCCGTCGACGGAGCCATGTAGTCTAGACGTGCCCAGACAGAAAAGATTGAGAGCCCCTGTTGTTTACGATGGCAAATGTAGTCCAAAATTAATGGTATATGGGCATGCATCGGGAAGAAACCATGCTGACTGGCCCAGACTGAAAATCTCTTTCACTTTGCAGCCTAGGTAACTCTAGTGAAAGGTTTCCTCTGCTAAGGAAGACTTGTCTCACCTGCTCCAAACAGGAAAGCTTCAGGGGATTTAACCATGGAGTTTACACACTGTGTGGTGGAGGGACTTGAGGTTCAGGTGCAGTAGATATTTATAGTCCTGTGTGAAAAGGTCGAGGAATAATGGAAGAGGAATCAGAGCCTCCACTGACATGTCAAATAGAGCAGTGAACCAATGATGATGGGCGCAAGCCAGGGCTATGAGGAGGACCTGTGCTTGGTCCTGCCTGATTTTTAGCAGTACTCTCTGAATCACTGGAATAGGTGGGAAAACATACAGGAGCTGCTGTCCCCAGTAAAGGTGAATGCTTCCCCATAAGAGCCTGAACTGAGATTCTGGAACGAACAGAACTGGGGACACCTTCTGTTATGACAGATTGCAAAGAAGTCTATATGTGCAAGTCCCCACCTCTGGAATATTTAATTTAATTTAATGAGGCACTTCCAGAGGAAGGGACCACTCGTGAGACCAGTAGGAACAGCTGAGATTGTCTGTTAAATCATTCTGAGCATCCAGTAGATACGCGGCCTGCAGATGTACTAAGTACTCTATACACAAGTCTTTGTGACAGAGGAGAACAAGAGACTGTACAACTCTGTTCGTTGATATAAAACGTTGTTGTGTTGTATGTCAACACCAGTATAGAGTGAGTCTGGTCACTGTGTGTGCCTAAGGAACTTTAAAAGGACCGTCAGTCTGAGGGGTGGGGCTCCTCCTGAACAACCTTGCTGCTTGATCCTTTGGCCTGCTGCTGCTTCTTACCTGTCCCGCTGTCACTCCGTGGCGAAGGCTCGAGTGAGGCCTACCATCCGGCTGCAGGATAGAAGCTTCCTGAGGGAGAGGAATCTCCGAGCTACTGTGGGTACCTCCCTTCACAGCCTTCACCAAAGGATGTGGAGATTTGTGTTTAGGGGACATCCAGCAAAGCTCCTACATTCCTTTGCCCACTCCAGAGTCCTGGCCTGGTTCCTGTGGTGAAAGCCCTCTGTAAGCCAGACCTGAATCCGTGATTGACCTGAGCCTGAATAACATCGCAGGATCACCTAGTGTTCCCCCCGGACAGCAGGTTCCCCTGCTGAACAGTAGAAGGTCCTAGGGTTGCTTCTTCCCTTCACATCCATTGAATACCATCTGTAATCTAATTGAATACCATCTAAGCCAGACCTGTGAAGTATTTGAATACTTACTTTGTTGTGTTTACTATTACTTTTCTATCTTCTTCTCTCTTCTGGTTCAAGGGTGTGGGGTTGGTTTACTGTTTACTGGTTGTACTGGGGTCACTGGTTTGTGTCATCATATGCTGTGTACTGTTTTAATTCTTTAATAGATTGATTAAATTTATATTTGAGTTGTGTTTTTATTGGGGCCATTAAAATCCACTGGTGATAGATACCGTGTCGCAGGACCTGTGCTTCTGGTGTCAGGAACAAAATTAAGATCAGATCCTAGTCTAAATTTTAAATTCTATTGTCGTTACTGAGATCCTGGGTAACAATGGCCTGAAACTGTTCTATGCAGAAGTAGGCCCTTGCATGAGACTAACTCAGAACTGCCCCGGTAAACTCTACCTTCTGAACTGTGAGGAGAGTGGATTTGGATTTGCTGAGGAGACACAGATTGTCTAAAGTGGTTCTGATGAATGTCACATGGGCCTCTACCTGAGATCTGGACTGACCTTTGAGCTGGTCGTTTAGGTACAGAAAGACCTGCACCCCGTGTCTGCGAAGGAAAAGGCAACCACTGCCACGCATTTCATAAATACCCGAGGGGCTTAGGAGAGGCTGGCAGGGAGCACTGTGAATTGGTAATGTTTGTTATCTATTATCTTAGGCACTTCCTATGAGGTTGATTAATCAAAGTACAGGTCCCTCAACTTGAGGGCGGAGTACTAGTCATTCGGTTCCAGGGAAGGCAATACGGATGCCAGGGAGACCATGTGGAATTTGAGCTTCTTTATGAATTTGAGTTCTAGCAGGTCCAAAAGGAGTAAAAGCCCACTTTTGGCTTTTTGGAATTAGGAAGTAGCGGGAGTAAAACCCTGCCTCTTGTTTCCTGGAGGAGCCTCCTTTATTGCCTCCATAAATAGGAGATGTGCACCTCCTGAATTAGGAGCTGTTCATGAGAAGGGTCCCTGAAGAGGGGCGGGGAATAGGGAGAGAGGAGGGCAGGGGGGAGGAAAACTGGATGGAGTATTCCCTCTCAGACCATTGGGTAATGCTCATGGTAGAATGTGACAACACTCCTACTTAAACTTGGTGGATTCTGCGCTTTCAAGTGCATCTGCTTGCCTTAAAGGCTCAAAGCAGACCTCAGTTTTAGGCACCATGCCTAGGGCATTCGTTTGCTGTTTGTTGAGTTCTTGTCATCATTGGCCAGCATATGGTAAAGGGGAGAATAAACACCACAATCCCTTTTCCCCCAAGTAGAAATGGGGAAGTGGGCTGGGCGGGGGGAATCCAGGCCCACCCTCTACTCCAGATTGCAGCTTGGGGCCCTATTACAGCGGCTGCCTATGTGAATCCCCGACACCTGCTACAAGACCCCATGGCTACTTCCCCACAACTTCCCAGCATCTTCCTTTCCTCCGCTTCGTCCTCCCAGTTTCCACTTGTAGTCTGTTTTCCTCCTATTCCCAGCAGCGCTTTCTTCCATCCTCTCAGCTACATGCACCCCCCCCCACCAACTGCAAGCAAATTCCTTTTATAGCCAGTCCCAGTTGGTTTCCCTAATTAACCCCAGGTGTTCTAATCAGCCCAGACTGGCCTGATTCTGCAGGCCTGGTCAATTAGCCCCAAGTATTCAATTGCCCCCGATTGCCTCTGCTGGTTCTAGACCAGTTCCTCTTTGTTACCCTGGGAACAGAGATCTCCTCAGTCTGAGACTCATATACTTCCCCTCCACTACTTTTTTGTAACTTTCTGCTCTAACGCTGTCACAGAAGTAATTTGGGACCAAGCACGGTAGAAAGGAGATATTTGGGAAAAGAAGGTAAGATGGAGTAAAAAAACCCAACAGTACTCTGTCCTGGATTGTACCCTCAAAACCGCTGCTTATGGCTTGATGAGGGTTTAGACTGGCGAGAGCCTTGTCCTGATGACAGCTGCTGGTATCTCCTGCTGTTTCTATTTCTTCTTCTAGGCCCCTCTTGGTGGCCCTGAGGTGGGTACACCTGTGGCATGAAGTGCCTGCACTGAGTGGCAGAGATATGGAGACCTATTGTTCTAAGGGTCCTTTATGTTGTGCAGCCTTTTGCCCATTTTCTCATGAGAGAGACATGTATCCTCTAAGGAAAGGTCCTGGATAATGTGCTAGACCTCATAAGGCAGACCTAAGACTTGTAGTCAGTGATGCCATGCATGACACTTGTAGCTGATTCTGCCATATCTAAAATAGCCTGCAAGGATGGTGGGCAATGGAGACCAGGTGTTTCCAGTGGCTGGCTGCATCCATCACTACGGAGTCTAGGAGAAGGTGAGAACAGAGATGTTTATATCCTGTTGATGGAATAAAGCAGTTCCTCTCGTTATACTTGGCAGCGGGAGATAAGGAAGCTGGTATCTGCCATAATGTCTTAGTAGTGTCTGAAATGGACGTAATGAGAGGCAAGGCAAAACAATGCAGCCAGGGGTAGAGGAAGACAGGATGTTTACTACAGGATCAACATCCTCTACTACTTCCTCTGCTTGTATGCTGAGACCCCGGGCCATCCTTCCAAGAAGTTACTGAAGGGCTTTAACCCCCCAAATCAGGCACTGGAGTCAAGGCCACAAGTGCCTCTTCAGGAGAGGAAGAGGTGGTGGTGCCTGGCAGTGGCTGGAGCTCGTGCTGCATAGGTCCCAATGGGATAGATGGTTGAATTCCTATGCCTGAACATATGGCACTGAAGATGGTACCAATAGTGCTGATACTGGCAGCGGTGCTGTGGCTGATATTGGTGCCTGTACCAGTAGTGGAATTGTAGTTAGTATTGGTGCCGATGTCAATGAAGGTACCAGTGCCAAAACTATCTGCGACACCTGGCCTGGCAATGGCTCAAGGCTGAGGTAGTGATGTGCATGCTGAAGAAGTTTGCAGGTTCCACCCACTATGCTGTTGCCGAGGCGGATGATGCTTGTGGTGGGACAAAGCTGTTCGATGCTACCAATGACACCTTTGAATACTGGTGGAATGCCCAAGGAGTCCAAAAGGTCCGCTGGGTAGGGGGTTACCACTGAGCAGGCCACGGTGCCGTGTATGGTTGCCAATCCCAGATGGAAGTTGATCTCCTGCTCTGACGAGATCTGCTGGAGTCAGGCTCTGACTCCAAGGTGTCTGTACAAGACAAACAAGGAAGAGTTGAACTTCTAAGCACTGAGCCCCGACGTGAAGATTCACTTCTTGGATCCAGCTGTGGTGTCTGGGGATTGGTGTGTCAGCAATGGCAAGTATAAGCATCAAGCCATCATCGCTGGCTTGCCTCTCAATGGCACCCTCAGTGGAGCTTACGCTGGAGAGGAGAAGGAGGCCATGCTGTGCATCAAATCGTGGGCTGCTTGGAAGTCCTCCAGCATGGAAGCACAACAATGTCTCTCAGTGGTTCTGGAGATCTGGCTGGGAGCAGGATGTTCAGCCCTTGGGCTCTTCCCCCCCCCAGTGAAGGCATCTGGTGGCCCAACTCTGCTGTGTCCTTGAATTTGGGCATGGACGTGGGAGATCTCCCTCTGTCTGGCCTCTTTTCTTTGTGTGGCACTGGTAACTGAGGACAGTGCTACCAATGTGAGCTGAGACAAGTCCATCAGGTGCCACAATTCTTTAGACAGAGTCTTAGGCACTAAGGCACTATGCTCTGGGAAGACATGCTCACTGCCAAGTCTGCCAGCGCACAGTCTGGTGGAGGCCAATGTGCTGCCTTCATGAGCAGAACCTTCAGGTGTCGATCTCTATCCTGGAGTGTCAACAGTCTGAAGGGTTTTCAAATCGCACAAGTCTTTCTAAACCAGGTTGTCTGCTACTACTACTATCTGTACTTCCCAGTTGTAATTTTAAAAGTTAAAAAGCAAGACGTTCAGAATATCTTTTATGTTTTCTTTCCCATGCTCATCTGTGTGTCAAAGCTGTTAGGAGAAAATTTCTCTCTGCAGTTATACTGTGAAAAAGTAACTTCTATTACACTGTACAAGCAAGACAACTGGAAAATCAATCAGGTTTCTGGAAAGACTCTTCAGCTTGGGAAATCTTTCCTTATTCATTTCAGTTCCACAGGAATACAGTAATCATCAGCCTAAAATCATTAGACTCAAGAGGTACAGATGGGATATTTAAATTTAGATTAAATTTATATAATACTATGAAACTCTGTATGTACTATTGACTGTGTCCTGAAAAAAGATATTGACTTCCACTCATTTATATAGGATTGTCATTTTACTGTATCAATTTGTGGATCAGTAATTTATTATATGTTTTAGAGATTGTCTGCTTGATGGTAAGAGGCAGGGCCACCAAACTGAGTATACAGCTTTCCCTTATCATACCCTAAAGCAGTGTAAGGGTTTGGCTGTGTCTGGAATGGGATTGCTTCTCAAAGCCAAACAGAGAAGAGAAAGAATCACCAAAGCAGGCACAGTACTCAACATTGGCATAACTGAGTGAATATTGAAAGAGACTAAACCAAGATGAGCCAGAAAAACAGCATGAACCTGGAGTAGGATTGCTTTTCAATAAACCTTATAGAAAACAGAGAAATGTGGAGCAGTGTTCTGTTTTGGTACAGCTAAATTCATGCTTAAGATTTGAAAACTAGAAGACAATGTAAAACTGGAAGACAAATTGACTATAGCCCTTTTTTTGTTAAAACCTAACAAATGATCTGAATTTATAGGGATGAAGAAAAAATACTCTTGTTGGAATTCCCATTCAAAAAAAAATTACTAAAAAATTACATGGAAAAATATTAACAATCCCTTTTATAAAGAAATCCACTCCAAGACACTTGAGGACTTTTTTTTTTTTTTTTTTTTAAAGGAAGTACTTCGCACCCACGAATCTTAATGACCGCCACCTTCCCCTCCAAATATCAGGCCTTTTGTTATCATCTTCATACCTGCAGAGTCATGAAAGAACCTTGTCTTGGCAACGCTGGCTGCCTAGCTGGACAGAGGCTACTCATATTTTTTTCCTACTGTATTTCATTTTAAAATGCATTATGGTTTCAACCACATATATGTTTATCTATTCTAGCTTGTCATAAGTGGTCCAAAAATTCTGGAGAAATCCATTAGGATATAGAAAGTCTAGGAGTTCTCACTTACTGTTTTGGTCCCATGTTGAAGTGTAATTTCATGAGAGTCTGGAATTTTCTTGACAGGGTTCTGAAAGAAACAAAATCAACAATTGTACGGACACAGCCTAATGCCATTACATTGAGAAAATGTCTGCAATATTAACATTAATATAAGCTGTTTACCTTGCACAGGATATTAAAAAGCCAATTTCTACTTTTTCCTGATAATATTCTGAGAGCAAAATCATTTCAGCATAAAACACTATAAAATATTCATATGCTATTAATGAGGTAGCAATAGTATAAACAGAATAATAGATAGGCTTTAAGTATTTAGGGGAAAATTCCATGTAGGATTCTTATAGTTTCAATGATAAGAAATCTTACAATTTGGGATTTTTTAAAAAAAAAGTCAGCATAATTCTAAAGGGTGGGACGCAATTAAAAACAAGTGATAATCTAAAAATATTCTTCTTCTTCTTCCATATTGTCCCTTATTAAAAAATACAACTTCTCCTCCTGGATATTTGATTCCAAAGATATTAAAATCTTGAGTTACAAATTTTAATAAGTCATACTAAATCTCAAATCACTGGAATCTGTCAAGTATTATTTATTACACATGTAATCTGAAACTCCATCATAACAATTCATATTATTTACAATATACGTAGAATTTAATGATTTATCTCAACCTTGACTGTGATCACATGCATACCTCTAGGACAGTTTCTGTGTCAGACTATGGGCTGTAGTCCATCTGATGAAATTTAAAGCAGTTTGTTCAATCCCAGCATATAGACCTAAAGTCATTTACAACCCCAGAACATTAAGAACTCTAAAATGTCAATTTAACTGGCATTTCTTAATGCTCTAAAATAGTGACAATCCATCACTCTTACATCAGATCTGATGATATTACTTGCTTACTAGAATTCAATTTAAAAGAATTTTTTAAAGTACAGTTTACAGTGTAATTAATACAACTATCCATAGGAGAGAGCCCCAACAACGGATATATAACTTATGAACTTCCACCATGCAAGTTGCTTGCGTTAGACTGTTCCACATTTGATATAGATATAGCATAAGCCTTGCGATCCACAGCCAGAGTGAGGAATGCAGCAAACTGTGCACTTTCCCCTTGCTCCCTCACAAAGCAAAACAGCCAGCAATGTTCCCGTACAAATGGGGGGGGGGAGATGTAGCCTCCCCCCTGCCCTCGTTAATGGGTGCCTGATGGGGGGGCACGGAAGTCTCAGAGCTGGGGTAATCCTAGATGGCATGGGGGAAGCTTTATGCCTCCCCATATTAAAGAGATTGTCAAAACCTCCAGACCCATATATCCCCTCTCCTAGGGAACACATTTAGGTCTCAATCTCCCTTTACTGTTCAGGCCCCACCTTTATAAAAGTACCAGAAAAAGTTATTTATTAATTAAATCTGCCATGGCTTATCCACTTTAATATTCTAAAGCAGTGGTTCCCAAACGCTGGTCCGTGGACCAGTGCTGGGCCATGGCACACTGCCAGGCCACGCCCATGGGACTGGGGTATACCCCAGATGCGTGGCAAGCAGCTTCCAGAGCTGAAGTCAGCTGTTTGTGGTGGCTCGGGGTTGAAGCTGGCTGTTCACAGCAGCGCTGAGGCTGAAGCCAGCTGCTGTGCAGCAGTTCAGGGGGCAAGGGTGTACCCCAGTCCTGGCCCCCTGAGCCACCACACAGCAGCCGGCTTCAGCTCTGGCAGCTGTCATGTGGCAGGCAGCTGCTGCAGCTAAAGCAGGCTGTTCACTTAGCCACTAAGTGACTTCCCCAAGGTCATGTAGCATGTCTGTGGCAGAACAGGGAACTGACCATGTGTCTCCAGTGTAACAGCTAGTGCCCTAATTACTGGACTAGGCCTCCGGTGATCAGAGTTCAACTCCTCCATGTAGCCTTAGGAAGCCATTGGATCTTCGAGCCACAGGCACTCAGCACTACAGTGCTGAAGCCGTACAAGTACCTGGACAGAGAGGGAACAGGGAAAGGTGGGATGGAAGGGGAATCCATGTGTGGTTTGATGAGGGGGATGACAGAAGAGTGGTGTGATGGCTCAGGGGGAAGGAGATGTTCTGGGGAGTTAAGTTCTATCAGTAATAAATGATTTTTAGCTCTTTAATTGAGCATAACATGAGTAAGTATCAACATAGCTGGAACAGGAGCTTGCTGTTTCTTCATTCTGGAAACAGGCGAGAAACCTAGACACGTGGGTATATTTTCAGTCATGCAAATGGGCATTCTTATATGGCTCTTTGTTGACCACTTGTTCTGAATGTTGATGTAGTTTGGCTCTTTGGTTTGAAAAGGTTGCTGACCACTGCTGTATGCAGTGGTGCCAAAATTTCAGGTGGGTTAAAAGCTTTTAGGCTGCTTCTGAATACTGAAACAAAAGACATAGCTCATAACATTTGCATGATTACATTTCAAATAAAGTTTACATAAGTGTTAATGGCTTAAGATAAGAAAGGAAAGGATTCTTTTAACAGAATTTTTTTTTAGCTTTGTAGATATTAGCAAACTCTGATCTTAATGATTTTATGCAAATGATTTGCATATTAAATATGCAAATAAAATGTTACTGGTCTGCCAAAAGTTTGTGAATGGGTTTGCCGGTACATAGTATAAAAAAGTTTGGGAACTACTGTTCTAAAGTGTTTTTAAATTACTCTCTGAATAATAGCAAGAACTGTTCATCAGCAATTTATGGTATTTGATATCACTAGGAGTTCTAGAGGCAGGCAAGGAAAACTGTATATGTAGATAATGATAAATTTCAGAGATTTATGCATCTGCCACAGTGGATGAAGCACTAACTCTGAAGAACAACTTCCCTTACCAAAGAAAGGTTGCCACAGAATCTACATTGGTTAGCAGCAGCAAAAACAGAACACATTTTGGACACTATTAATATAGTACTCCAAGGGTGTTAAGAAAAATGTTATATGCCTGGTCACAAAAAAAGTGCGTCTATATTTCAGTACTTAATGTAGTTTCATGGGGTAGCCTGCCTATTTTATGAGTTCTTCTAATGCATCACACAACAACTGAGCAGACAAGGAAGTCCTTACAAATATGAAAAAGGAGGTTTGTCTCCATCATATTTAGTAATAATAAACTGGACTATTTTCAATTAACTATTATAATTCATCTTTTAGGTGAGTTACAGCACTTTTTTAAAAAAACGTTAAGACTTTATTTACCTCTCTCAAGGCTACCAAGAAACATCAGTAAAAAGTTTTCCGTAAAATTCCCTCAGATTATTAAATGAAATGTGCAAGACACAGACCAACATTTATTTCATTTTAATCCCAAGCACCTCCAAGTGGCAATAATTAGGTCTCGTTCTCTTTGAGACGAACACAAAGTTCAAATAAAGAGGTTTCTTATTGTAAAGCACTTATGTTGCACACATTTCTGGCTCCTTAACAAAAAGGTGGAGCAAAAGACATATGTAAACGTACCAGCTAATAAATCTTAGAATTCCATCAGCTTGTTCCTGAAAATCAGACACAGCCAGAGGATACAGTGTACTATACTTTGTGCTGTCCAAGGAATTCCTGACATTTAAACTAACTGTTTAGCTTATTCAAAACAAAAACTAAGATAACAACCTCCAGGGACATACCTTGGCAAAGCATTTCTTAAAAATAGCCAAATATTTACAAAAAAATCAATGTGACTCATTCTATTTTAGTAACACTAAACTTCCTACATTATAGAGGATACTATAAATATCTCAAACCTGGATAAACAAATGCCTATATATGCACACAAGTACAGATGTAACTAGTGACTTTCCATTAATATCATTCTAAAGAACAAGGAACACCAGAGAAGGATTTTTCAAGCTCTAAAGGAAATAAATTAGATAGTATGTTCTGACAAGTGCTGACTTTTGTGCTTGGAAGAACCCCACTTTGGAGTTCAACTATAAGCTTGACTAACTACTAATACAAATTGTTCAGTATAAAACTTCACATTGACCTTGGGCTACTAATTTGGAATCCCAATGAAATATGGGGTGCACTTATTGTAAGGTGGTTGAAAGAACATAAGGAAAGAGTAGTTACAATGGATCTCGGTCAAATTAGGAGGATGGATCTAGTCGGATCCTGCAAGGGCCAGTCCTGGGCCCAGTACCCATCAATGTTTCCATAAGGACTTGTAATAATGAAGTGGAGAGTATGCTTAAAAACATTTGTAGACAATACCAAGCTGAGAAGGGCTGAAAGGACTTTGGAGGACAAGGTTAGAATTCAAAGTGATTATAACAAATCTGAGGCAAATTCGTCCAATATCAACAAGCTGAAATTCTATAAATAAAAAAGTATTGCAGTTAAGGAGAAAAATTAAATAGATAATTATTTTCCATTTGTAATTATACATGTGGTAGTACTGCTGAAAAGGGGATTTGGGGATCACAAGCTGAATATGAGTCAATGATGCGATGCACTCACAAAAAATATGAAATATTCTAGGATGCATTCACAGGAGTATCGTATGTAATTGTTCCATCTGTCCAGTTCTAGTCTCCACACTTTAAAAAAATGTGGAAAAACTGGAAAACAATAAAATTGTTCCAGAGGAAAGCAGTAAAATTGGTAAAAGATTTAAATAATATTTAGTCCTAAGAAAATAAGATACGAGGAGCGGAGATCACCTGATGACAGTCTTCAAATATTCTAAGAGGTGTTATAAAGACAGTGATCAATTGTTCTCTGTATCCATTGAAGGTAGGATGAGAAATAATCAGTTTAACCTGAAGCAAGTGAGATTTAGGTTAGATATTAAGATGAGCTTTTAAACTATAAGAATGCCAGAAGATTTACCTTGAGTTACTTGAGTCCTTAACTCAAGTTTTGTTTTTCTTCATTTAAATCATTGTTTGGGAGTGGGGGTGGGGATGAGGGATTCAGTATGCAGGCTGCTCTTGGGGGAGAAGACAATCCCAGGCCTCTCCCACTGAAGTAGATTGGGGCCAGGCAAGAAGCACTTGTCTTTGGCCACTGCAGCAGGCACATATGGGAAAGAGGTATGTATCTCCTGGCTAAGGGACAGACAGACGCACAAACAGACAAACGCTCTCAAATACAGGAGTCCTTAACTCCACCTCTGCCGGCTCAATGGGGTTATAGCTGTTCCAGTCCCTATCTCTGTCCCATTACTGTCCCCTGTGGTCATTCTACAGTATAACTGTCCCTTCTGCCAGAAATCTCCCTTTCCATTTTATGATAAATTATCTAATTCCAAGCACATACCATTGTTCTGACACAACCAAACCCTTACTTGGTTTTAAGTTACAATAAGAAGAAGCTGCATATCAAATTTGGTGGTCCCAGGTCTTACCATTTAAGAGGAGTTCTTGAACAGACTCACAGATGGACGATTTGAGACACAAAGTTTCTAAAATATATAGTAAATGTAAGTGCTAGAATAGGTTTCCAAGGGACGTTATAGAATCTTGGTCATTGGAAGGCTTTAAGAACATGTTCGACAAACACCTGCCAGGGATCATAAAAGGAAGAAGGAAAAGTGCTTGGAACCTCTCTCAGTTCCTCCACACTGGAGGTCCCAGGCAAGACTGATGCAGAAGGGATGGAGGGTGGGTTTTGGAATACATTTGAATTACATCTCGAAGAACCATAGTTACAGTAAGTAACCATTTCTTCTTTCAAGTAGAAGCACGTGTATTCCAGACATGTGACTTACAAGCAGTATACTCATCCAGAGGGGGCTTGGTGTGTGGCCAGGAGGGAAAATGCAGGAGCAAAGGAGAGTGTAGGAGCAAGCTAGGGGTGCAGGGTCTTGGCAGGGGGTCAAGAAGTGAGTGAGGGGGGAATTGAGGTGTGGGGGTCTGGGCATGAGGAGGGGCACTTACCTGGCTTTGCACCCCATTGCTCCCAAGCATTGCCCCGATGCTCCCATTGCCATTCCCCCAGCGAGGTGAGGAGAAGGGGAGTTTAGCCCTCCTCCTCACCCACACAGCGGGAAGCTCACACTGCTGCTCAAGGCTTGTGACTGCTGCACAGCCCAGCTCTCCTCCTACAGCCACTTCTCTAGCAGGCTGCCCAATACTATGTTGATCCGGGGGCTGGTGGGACTGGACATATTGGTGGCAGTGTGTTAGGACCAATGGTGGTGGCCACAGTTGCCGGGCGCAGCGCAGCAGTGGCACTGAGTGTGGCCACAGTGCAGGGTCACTGGCTGACAAAGCAGCCACCAGCACAGGCGGCAGCCGAGCAGGGGTCACTCAGTGCCTCGCCCAGTCCCTCAGGGCTGCCAGTGGGCCAGGGAGGCAGGAGCAGCACCTTCTCACGCATGCTGAGCGCCAGGCTCTCGGCCATACTGTAGGCCTCCTGGGACTCAGCTATGTGGCCAGCGCAGGCCAGGGCATCCCTCCAGCCCCAGGCTCAGGCTCAGGCTGTGGCAGCTCGGCCAGCTGCAAGCCATTCGGCTCCATACCACCTGCTCCGCTCACCGGCAACTCCAAGGCGAGGAGGTCGCTCTGACAGCAGCGACAGCAGCTTGAAGGAAGTGGTGGCACGGCCAAACCAGGGACTCTCAGCAACAAAGCAGTCCTACAGGGGGAAGGAGGAGGAGGCTGCACGGAGCGTCACGTGGTCATGGGGCAGTGGGTGCTGGATTGGCCAGAACTGCGTGCTACCAGAAGCTAGTTGGGGAATGAGTTGCTGCTCCATGTGAGGAACAATGGCACGGAGCCATTTCTCAGTTGCTTCTTTCCATGAAGTAAAAGGTCTGGTGGGGCTTTCTGGGATGTATGGTCGGCGCAGATCCAGAAGGCAGGTTCACAATTAAAATTGCCTAGCGTGCCACTTATGGCATGCGGGCTGTAGGTTGCTGACCCCTGGATTACACAACTACTCGACAGTCCCTGGGGGTGGGACCAGCAGCCAGTGCACTCACAGACCCACTCCCAGGGAGCCCCCTGCCACCCTGCTCTGCTGTATCTGTGTCAGGAGGGGAGCTGGTTTAAAAACCGGTTCCCCATGCAGACTGGCTCCCTCCTGCCACACCCATGCTGCTGCCTCTGATACAGACGCAGGAGTGGGGGGTGGCAGTAGCCCCTGTCCAAGCTCCACATGGTCAGAAGCTGCGCCAGCATCCCTTGGAGCAAGCCTCTGTTCATGAGAGCCTGGGCCTGCCAGGGACAGAGGCTGCTCCACGACAGTGTCCCCTTCCTCCCCCTCTCCCCCACTGCTGCTTATGATGAAGACAGCAGCACCAGGCAAGGTGGGGAGGTGGCTCACATGAGCAGATATGCACGGGGAGCTGGCTGCCGCAAACAGAGGCTGGCTGCCACGAACAGGGGTCACTGCACTCAGCACGAGCTGGGACCAAGCACTCCTGGCTAGCGCTGATCACTACACTTCTGCTCTGAAGCCAGCATGAGCCAGTACTGCTCATTCCTGGCTGGAGTTAGCTGGGATATTATTGCAAGAAGGAAGATCACCTTCATGGACATAACATGTAGAGGACGAGTAGCTAGAGGCTCAAATGGTGGTCTCGTTAACATGTCGAAGACCAGCTCTAAGCTCCATAGTGGGTGGGGAGGTGGAGGTCTGTGTGGAGGAGAAATGTTCTGCAGACCTTTTTAAAAAGTGCCTAGTGACAAGATGAGCAAAGACAGAGTGACCTTGTACAGGTAGGTGAAATGCATTGATCGCCGCAAAGTGGACCCAAAGAGATGAGACGGACAAATTATCGTGTTTCAAATCCATTATGTAATCCAGTATCTCATGAAGTGGACCCATATATGGGTCTAGGCCCGTTTGTTCACACCATTTGGAGAATTTCATTCATTTATGGAGATAGGTGGTGCAGGTAGTAGCACGTCTGCTAAGAAGAACGACGTTCTTCACTCAGTCAGAACAGAGTGTTTCAGCATTTTGAAACCAGCAAGGAACCATGCTGTCAAATGGAGGCTCTGAGGACTGGGTGCAACAGGGCACCCCTCTCTTGAGTTAGGAGGTCTGGATGACATGGTAGGGGACAGGGGAGTTGAAGAGACATTTGAAAGAGATAAGGAAACCACATCTACCTGGGCCAGATAGGGACTATTAAGATTACCCAGTCCCGGTCCCACCTGATTTTCTCAAGGGTTCTTGGGATACATGGAATCGGAGGAAATGCGTACAGAAGATGCATTTTCCAAGCAATTAGAAAGGTGTCACCTAACAGCCCCCATCCCAGGCCCGCCTTGGAGTAATAGTCTGGACATAGAGCGTTTGTGTGGGATACAAACAGGTCGATCCGAGGGAATCCCCACATTTGAAAAACCCATTGGATAACCTGATGACTGATCTCCCATTTGTGGTCTGTATGGTTGTCTGCATCCATGTTGTGTATTCCAGATAAGTATGCTGCGGTCAACGTGATATTGTTGGCTATGCACCAGTTCCAGAGTCAGACCGCTTCCATATACAATGAGTGGGACCAGGCTCCACCCAGATGCTTTATATAATACATGGTTGCTATACTGTCTGTCAAAATCTTGATAGTGCGATTGACAATGTGCGGTTGAAAGTGTTTGCAGGCATTGGAGACCACTTGGAGCTCCAAGATGTTTATATGCACTAGTTTCTCTTGATCGGACCACCGACCCTGAGTAACAAGACCTTGGAAATGTGCTCTCCATCCTATCATGGAAGTGTCGGCTGTGATTTGTGCTGATGGTTGGCTGCACTGGAAGGGTACCCCAGCCAGTAGTTTGGTTGGGCTGAACCACCATCTGAGGAAGACTAGAACGACGGGGGGGCAGGGAGGACGTTTTTGGGTGCAATGTTTTGACAGGGTGTAAACTGAGGCCAGCCAATGTTGAAAGCATTTTAGGTGGAGGTGAGCGTTCTGAACCACATATGTAGTGGCCGCCATATGGCCTATTAGCGGAAAGCACATAAGAACCATTACAGATGGACTGTTGGTAATTATGGTGATGAGATCCTATATTATGTAGAATCTCTGAATCGGGAGGTAGGCACTTGCCTGGGTCGAGTCGAAAGGGGCACCTATGAACTCCAGCGATTGTGTAGGGCAGGGTTTCCCAACCTATGGATCAGGACCCAAGTATGGGTCACCATTACATTTCAAAAGGGTCAACAAGTGTCTCCCCAGGTGGCTCTGCCCTCCCTCCTCCCCCCCGTTTTTGAATTGCCTTGAGTCACCAAGTCTTCCTGAATTGTCAAAATGGGTCCCCATCTGGAAAAGGTTGGGAACCGCTAGTGTAGGGTGAAAGGTGGACTTTTGACCATTGATGATGAGATCTAGAGATTGAAAAGGGTCTCGTGCCACCGATATTCTATGAAGAGTTTCATCTAGCAATACACCCTTTATGAGGCAGTCATCAAGTTATGGGAAGATAATCACACCTACATGCCAAAGGGCCACTGTGACTACAGCTAGCGTTTTGGAAAAAACTCAGGGGGCCAATGACAGACCAAACAGTAGGATTTGATACTGGAAGTGATCGGATACTCTGGTAAAGTGGAGGAATCGTCTGTGAGATGGGTGGATTGTGACATGGAAATAAGCATCCTGCAGGTCGAGGGCTGCAAACCAATCTCCCTTGTCCAGGACTAGAATAAGTGTAACCATCTTGAATCACTGTTTTCTGAGGTATATGTTGAGTCTTCGTAAATCTAGGGTGGATCTCCAGCCTCTAGTGTGCTTCTCCGTAAGGAAGTAATAGGAGTAGAATCCTCTGCCCCTGAATTGCTTGGGCACTCTCTTGACAGCTCTGATATTGAGGAGCCAATGGATTTCTTGTCTCAGAAGATCTTCGTGAGAGGGGTCCCTGAAGAGGGACGGGATGGGTGGGGAAAACGAAATGAATGGGATAGAGTAACCGGAAGTGATTTTTCTAAAACCCAGTGTGCAGAGAGATTTATGGGGGATTAGAACATAAGAATGGCCATACTGGGTCAGACCAAAGGTCCATCCAGCCCAGTACCCTGTCTGCTGACAGTGGCCAATGCCAGGTGTCCCAGAGGGAGTGAATTGAACAGGTAATGATCAAGCGATCTCTCTCCTGCCATCCATCTCCATCCTCTGACAAACAGAGGCTAGGGACACCATTCCTTACCCATACTGGCTAATAGCCATTTATGGATTTAACCTCCCTGAATTTATCTATTTCTCTTTTAAACCCTGTTATAGTCCTAGCCTTCACAACCTCCTCAGGCAAGGAGTTCCACAGATTGACTATGTGCTGTGTGAAGAAGAACTTTCTTTTATTTGTTTTAAACCTGCTGCCCATTAGTGGTCCCTAGTTCTTATATTATGGGAACAAGTAAATAACTTTTCCTTATTCACTTTCTCCACACCACTCATTATTTTATAGACCTCTGTCATATCCCCTCTTAGTCTCCTCTTTTCCAAGCTGAAAAGTCCCACTCCCTTTAATCTCTCCTCATATGGGACCCATTCCAAACCCCTAATCATTTTAGTTGCCCTTCTCTGAACCTTTTCTAATGCCAGTATATCTTTTTTGAGATGAGGAGACCACATCTATACGCAGTGTTCCAGATGTGGGAGTACCATGGATTTATATAAGGGCAATAAGATATTCTCCATCTTATTCTCTCGCCCTTTTTAAATGATTCCTATCATCCTGTTTGCTTTTTTAACTGCTGCTGCACACTGCGTGGATGTCTTCAGAGAACTATCCACGATGACTCCAAGATCTCTTTCCTGATTAGCTGTAGCTAAATTAACCCCCATCATATTATATGTATACTTGGGGTTATTTTTTCCAATGTGCATTACTTTACATTTATCCACATTAAATTTCATTTGCCATTTTGTGGCACCTCCTGATATCACCAGGCTTAAGTGCTACCCTCTCTGGAACAAAAAACAGGACTCTGTAGCACTTTAAAGACTAACAAGATGGTTTATTAGGTGATGAGCTTTCGTGGGCCAGACCCACTTCCTCAGATCAAATAGTGGAAGAAAATTGGCGTGACCATATATACCAAAGGATACCATCAAAAAAAAAAATGAACACATATGAAAAGGACCAATCAAATTTCAGAACAGAGGGGGGGATGGGGGGGTAAATTCTGTGAGCTAATGATATTAGAGGTGATAATTGGGGAAGCTATCTTTGTAATTGGTAAGATAATTAGCATCCTTGTTAAGACCTAGGTGTAAAGTGTCAAATTTAAGCATGAATGACAGTTCAGAGGATTCTCTTTCAAGTCTGGTGCGAAAATAGGCAAAAAAGTCTTTAGCTTCAACACATGAGGTGTACTCTCAACGAATTTGTATACATGTCTACATCTCCTCAGAAGCCAGGGTCCCATGTTTATTATCACTTACTGATTTCCATCTAAAATGTGATCAGTTTACACATAAAAGGATCTCTTTTTTAAGTGCCAACTACACATTCAACCTGGGCTCTTTCCTTCTCAGAAATCTCCTGTAATAAAAGTTCTATAATGAAAATTAATCTCAGGAGACAGTTGTGCTACCTCATTATCTTTAAATTATGTCCTCAATGATACCTGTGCAACCACCACTGCTTTAAATGGGTTTCTACTCGTGTAACTGAATGGAACTTAGCAAACAATTTTGGTGATGATTCACAGTTCTATTTGTATGGAGTTTAATGTGATCTGGATAATTTAAAACAAGATAAAAAATCTTACTCTATAAATTTGTGATAGTGTGTGCCATTTGTACATAGTCACTTTTCAATATAGAATGGTCTTTTAAGCCCTTTACCAACAGTACATTGACAACAAAGGAAAAACTTCAGAGTTGAAAACTTCCTTTAGTAGTAGATATATTTCACTAGTAAATGCTAAATTATTATGAAAGCACAAGTTATAGAAAATAAATTGAGTAATATTTTTCATTCTGGTTTGACGAAAACTGGATTGATTCACAGACAATAAACAGCTTCAAAAATTCTCTCTCCACACACTTTTGCAAGATTTTTATAATGAATTATAGTACTTTTCTGGACATATTTTGCAAGAAATCTTACACTTTGGGGTCTTTGTTTGGCTACACATTTCTCCTCATACACTAATTAACATAGTATTAGTTATAAATATGTAGAATACATAGAATCTTTGCTTCCTTCATTTGCCACTTATTGCTCAGTTTCTCTTGCTTAAAAAAACCTCCTTTGACTAAACTGCTAACAGGTAATGCAATTAGATTTGCAGCATCGTTTGTAAATGTCTCTTCATGCATAAATAGTACACTGCTGATGTACACAGACCCCATCTCTTTCTCCTGGGAATTGGCTTTAAGAGTTGGAAGGTGAGGGGTGACTATTTTTTTATCAGATATTCTGGAATTTCACTCAGATTTCTAAATTAATAATGAGCCTTCAATCTATGAAGACATCGTTTCCATTAATATTTATGAGCGGGGAATTGTTCTCACATGTGAACAAAATAGATTCACTTGAGCCTCTTCCAAAACCAATTATAATCTCTGATAAAACTGCTTTAAATTTAAAACTGCATGCAGTCATTAAAAATCTCACTGCATTTTCCATAAGAGAATCTCTCAACTCTCATGTCCTGGACGTTCTCCAGATACATTACATTCTGCCTGCCTAACCCCCTCCCCACAGTTTCAAATGGATACAATACTTTTCATTTGCTAGAGATTATTGTGCCCTGTTCAATATGCATTATAAGAAAGTACCTAAGTTTTAGCCAAGATATGGCTTAATTTTTGTAGCAAGATACACACTTCTATTACAGTGCTTGGCTAAATAGTTCTAGACATAGTTAAGAATGCAAAAATATAACTTGTTTCCAATCACTCTTCTCAGCTGAAATTTTGCATGCTTGGTTTCTACTCAATGGAGAATATTTTTATTTGATGGGGAGAAAGTGAAGAAACCAGCATTATCCCTTATTATTTTCACTTTTTCTTCTTCTTCTTCAAAAATGTGCTAAACTTTCCCTGATGGAGGAGTGGGGACAGAGGAGGAGGGAAGGCCATGAGAAAGGAATAAATGAAAGACAACAGACCTTTGAAACGACAAGTGAAAATAAACGTCAGTGAAGAGAAAGCCCATCAACTAAGGGCCAAATGCTTCTTTCCAACATCTCTCCCTTTGAAGACCATTAACATTTCATATCAACTTTGAAGGAATCATCTGTATTTCCATACGATAAAAATCTTAAAGTGAGGATATGACATGGGTACAGATCACAGTAAACTGGAGGAATGCAGGAACAAATGAAGATAAAGAACATGGCATTGCCTCTAGGTCCAAAGGCCATTCCCATCCCTGGCCCCCAACACAAGCTGTGCCCAGCCACCACTCACTGGCTAGAAGGGGAAACTGCCAACCATCTCTGGCTGACTGAATGGCCACCCTCCTGCTCTGCTCCCTGCCTGGCATCTCCCATCTGCTCCCCTGCCAGCACCCCTACTCTGCTCCTATCCACAGCAGTCCTTGGCCTCCCCCCACAACTCCTATCGCTATAGCCCCAGAGCCCCCCTGCACAGAGGAGTCACCCTCCACCTCTGCAGGATGAGCAGGTATGTGGGCTACATAGGATGGCCCTGCCTAAGCTTCCTCTTTGCTGCCTCTATCTGATAGAGGCAGCAAGGGAGCAGGGGGAGAACGACTAGTCAACTCGACTATCCAATAAGCATTTGCTTATCAGATAGTCGACTAGTACTTAACATCCTTAGTTCTGATAAGAGTAGGGAATCCCCTGTATTTGCCAAACACTCTAGGTGCACCCTATGTACACACAGACACAAGATCATCCAACTATTTCTTTACAAAGTTCATCACAGTTTTAAAGATGTCTTTGCTCCTTCAAATACTGCATGGAGTCCACAGCTGACCTCAGGTTCTGCGGAAATGCTGCACAGAGCCTGGAATCAGCTAGGGAGTCCCCAGCTGATCCCAGGCTCTGCGGAAATGCCACGTGGAGCCTGGACCCCGGCTCTGTGCGGCATTTCAAAGCAGCAGCACTGCATGGAGCTGGATTAGCGGGGACTCTGAGTCCTCCACTGACCCCAGGCTCCATTCAGGTGCTTCCGCTTTGAAATGCACAAGAGCCCCACTGGGGACCTTTGTACATTTTAAAGCTGGTACGCCGCACGCCCTGTATACCTGCCTTCCACCAGAGTGTGGCAGGCTGAGGCTTAGGTCTGTCACATTTCATAATCAGCACAAAAAAGCTGAGGTCATGTACCGGAAAAAGAAGGAGCTGAGAGCTGGTTAACAGGTACCAGAGGGAGACATTTTGGAGAGGTTGTTTGGGGAAGTGGCACAGGGAAAAAGCTGCCAAGTGAGAAGGCAAAACAACCTTGACTGCTGCTGCTACTTTAGGGACCTTGGGCCAGAACCTGGAATAGTGGATAGGCTTTGGTTCCCCCCCAACCTTCCCCCACACCAACACAGAGCCTGTCCCAAGAAGGGAGACCAGGACTATCAGGGGATTTTCACCCCAAAACCAGGGACTAGCCTGTGATGAGTATGGCCCACTAAGCTGTGGACCCTGCCTCCTGTAAAGAAAAAGGGGTCGTGTATAGGACCACAGTGAGCCTCTGAGGCTAATATTATCCACCAGTATTGTGAGGCCCATGGGGCTCGGCCAGAACTTTGCTACAGAAACTAAAGCATTTTGTGGCATAGGAAAAGCAGACAACAATAAACTGAATGTTCTTGACCAAGAGTGCAATAAAGACATAGTCAACAAGAAAGGGCTCTCTTCATAGCTGCTCAGTTACATTAACATGAGTCCTGAGTTGCTGAAGCTTGACTAGACCCCCCACCCAATCTAAGCTGGATGTTGAGCCTGGCTAAAAAGACAATGGCAAAGAGGACTAGAACCGTTACATATCCTTATTTGATGATGTTAGTGATAGCGAAGGCTTCTGATGAGTCACCACATTACATTAACATGGCCATCATGCCACAGTGAAATGAGTAGATGACAACATTGATATTTTCTGGGCAACAAAATGTATGAAGGTTTTCAATAGACCCTTGCGATTAACTGTGTTGAAAGCCTTGGCCAGTCAAACATTATGTACAGATTCTTGTTCTGTTTACTAAACTTCTCTTGTATTTTAAAAATCATGTCTGTGGTGCCATGGTTAGCACAAAAGCCAAACTCTAATTCTGAATACAGAGTCTACTAGGTGAGAGACAAGCCTGTTGAGGACAATCCATGCAAGGATCTTTCCAACCATAGACACCAGTGAGATTCCAAAATGGTTGTTGCAGTTAGATATGCTTCCTTTCCTTTTGTGTAGATGGACTATGAAAGCATCCTTTTACTCCTGGGGCACAATATCCTATTTCCATATAGACTTGAAAGGGCTGGTGAGTTCCCTGACAAGGCGGGCATCTCCAAACGTATACACATCAGGTGGAATACTATTAAGGTATAGAGACTTGTCCGTAGACAGCTACACGATAGCCTTAGTAACTTTCCTAAGAAGGGTCCACAGATGACTCCTCAAGGACAGGATACTAAGGGAATGAGTTAATAGCTTTGCTGGACATAGCAGATTGACAAATCAGGAGACTCAAGTGCTATGCACAGAGAAAGAATATTGCTTTTGTGTCTGAGCAGCTAATTACAATTTGCTGTAAGGACAGGAGCTGTACCACTGAATGGCAGTCACACTGATCTTGTTTTATGGCTTGAGGTGTCTTCTGGGACACTTTGAGAACTGTAGTGACATGATGCTTCACAAAAGCCAATGGTCTGACTCACTTTCAATGCCTCTCAAAGAAGAGATGATTTACACAACTTTAATGTCTTTTGACCATACAATTACAGAATAAAACCATTGAATCTATTCAATCTGATTAATAATCTTATTTTAAAAAGACATTAAAAGATATTAAAACAGAAAAAAGTTTACTTCAACTACAGTCTCTCAGACAAATATTGCCTATGTCCTAGAAACACACGTAAAAGATAAAGGTATTGTAGTAGTATGACACTGGTCTTCTAATCAAGACAGAGACTGATGCACATTTTAGCAGTTTTGGTGATTCACTCTACCATAACATATAACAAATATAAAATTCAAGAAATAAACTATGCTGACTTTTTTTAATGACAATACAAGTGCAGCCACAATAAAGGATTTATCAGTTTCTAAACTGATATAGTTAAAGCACTACAAAATATGTGTAAATCAACCCTTGTACTTTGTGCAGGTTATTTCATTTCTCGAGGCATCAGTTTCTCCATCTATAAAATTGGGATAATATTTACTTATTACACTGAGCTACTACAAGGTTTCATTCAATAAGGTTTGAATGTTTAGTAGGATCTCTGAGATCTCAATATTGTTAGCATGATACATTAAAATTCACCTTAACTTTACACAGTTTAACCTCCTGTGGCAGAGATGTATCTACAGATCCTTTTGTTGAATATTTCTTTTGATTTTAAAGTAGTTTTACCCACCTACTTATTGTAAAAGGCATAAAAAAGACATTTATATACATAGCTATCGCTAACAAAGAAACCTTCAGTCCAGAAATATATTCAATAATTAAGATATGAAACTCAACTGAAAATTACAGCTAGCAAATAAACTAACCATTCATGGAAGAACTGCAATCATTTTTTTTAAAAGTAAAAATTACAACATGCCTAACTTACTGCAGGAAGGAAGGACAATTTCCTATCTAGCTCACACAGCTGGTTCCAATCCCATTACTGTTTCAAATAGTAATTCTCCCACGCCACCCATAAATTACTTTAAAAACATTTCCATTTAAACTGTGTTACGAGCTGTGATATAGCAGCACAATTTTGAACAATGAGACATAACAATAAATTGCCAAGTGTCTTTAACAATGGATTTGGAAATAGGAAAAAATAACTTTTTTGTATACATGTGAAGTTTGTTTAACACTTGCTCTCTCTCTCTCTCTCTCTCACACACTCACACGGAATACATTTAATACAATAAATCTCAAAACAGTAATTATCTCCAAAGGAAGCCAATGTTGTATGATCAGCTTGTATTTTAAATACTGTTAAACTTATATCACCAATAAAGCAAATACTCTACAACCAAATAATTAGGTACTAGTTAAAGACCCAGCCATCTTGAATTATTTGGCTTCTCCCTTAAACACAAGAGCCTGAAATTTTACCATACCAAGTAACTTTTCAAAGATGCACACAAGAGGTGTAGGATATGTGCTAATCTACATAAACATTTATGCCACGTCTCTCCTTGATATTTATGCAACTGGAGATTTCTCCTTCACACTACTAAGAAACTGTTCCACCAAACACTATTTTTAGTTACTATAAAACCAAATATAGTAATTTGACAACTCAATACTGCAACTAACTTTGGACTCAAAATATTAAGAGGACTGGTTAATAGGATACAGCTTCACATTTCCATTTAACTGCAAATAAACCACATTCATTATAGTCCAATGATGGCCGTTAGGGTAGTGATCTCAGTCTATTAGCTAGTGGGCACACGTCTACATCAAGTTAACACAACTGTAGCTGTTCTGAAAAGATCCAAGGATTGAAAGGTTATAGAAACAAACCAACCTTCTCAACCCTATAAGCTGTCCCTTCACATAAGAGTTGACACCTTGTCTAGAAAGCAAGTACACTTACAGTTGCATATAAAAAAAAGTCAAATAAAAACAAACATGGCATCCAACCTTTTCCCAGACATTTCAGAGAATGTGTTTATGTTATGCCAAAAACAGTCATATATACTTCTCACTCTGACAATGTATGACCCATGATGCATAGTTGTAAACACTGCCTAATCATCCTAAAAAATGTTACACATACTGACCCTCTCTATTGCACTCCACATGCAACTGCTTCAGGTAGAGTCTAATGAAGTCCCGTTCCATGTATTTGTATTTCACTTCTACTTCACTTTTTTTTTTGGCATGTAACTTGATTCAAAACTCAAATTATGCAATCTCTGCATCTTATGTTTCATGTACTCTAAGAAGCGTTTTAGATGAATATAGCTAAGAGAAAGGTTCCACCGCCTGTGCTACACCAGCCAGTGCATCCCATGAGTGAGAATATGCAGAGTACACGCAAAGAAAAATAATACTTCCCTATCTAACAGGTCTGTTGTAACAATGACTCATTAATGTTAGAGCTGCTTAAATGCTACAGAGATTGGAGCCACAGAAAAACCTATTAATCTGGCATTTACAACACGCTGCTCTGAGATATCCAAGTTATCACAGCTCTAGTTGGGTATTCCCTTGGAGCCATGCACCAGACTGCTGTGAGGGGAATCCAAGTCTCTGGCTCTCTAAGCACCTAGAAGTTTTTATAGTTCAGAGACTAAATGGGGCCCACTCATTGCTCCAATCTTGGGGTCCCCAGACACACTCCTGAAGTGCACTCAAACTCCTTCCTAAGAGGTAGAACCCACTATCCAGCTTCCAACCTCCTCTGGATTGAGGAAGGCTGACTCTTTAGACTCCCTCAGAGTTAAACATACCCTCTCTCAGAACTCCACTCCAAAAGTGTGAAGCTTTAGAGTTAAATGTTACTCTCTCTGAAGACACATAGTAGTTTAGAAGCATTCAACACACGCAGAGTCTACCCAGAGTCGAACATTTGTTCTTTTATGTAATCAGATAAAGCACCATAGAGTACAGATAAAGCAGTAAGTACTACAACACTTCTCTTGCCTCAGCTGCCTGTTGTTCTTTGGGCTACGGCTGGTGTCCCTTGGGTTATCAGGAATTCTTCTACTTCAGTGCATATTTTGTGGGCAGCCAAAACACTGTGCGCTTTCCCCACCCCAAGCACTGTCCCCATAGCTCCCATTCATTGGGAACCACTGCTTCCAAGGAGCTAAGAACACCCCAGAGCTTGCACCTGAGCACCAGTCCCCTCCCCACCTCTGCACTGAGCCCCCTCCTACCCTCCAAATTGCTCCAGCCCAGCCCAAAACACATTCCTGCACCCCAAACTCCTCGTACTTAGGCCCCACACCAGAACTCTCACTCCCAGCCAGAGCCCTCACCTGGCCTGGGAAACAAGGGGGGTGCAGAAGGGAGCCTGGCACCCACATTCACAGGCAGCACTGGGGGAAGTACAGAGACACAGCCATTCCCCCTGCTCTAGGGATGTCAACGTGTAGACAACTACATGATTAACTGATAAGCCTGGGTTTATCAATTAATCCTATCGACTACATGCATCCCTCCATGCTGCCTCTGTATCAGAGGCAGGAAGTGGGGGCGGAGGGAGGAGAAGGATTAGTGCACATAAGGAGCCAGCTTTTAAGCCAGCTCCTCACGAGCACCAGATCCGCCTGCTTCCTCCCCCGCCATAGAGAGGCAGCAGAGCAGAGGGTGAGCGGGACAGAAAGGAGCTGATGCAGGCTTTTAAGCTGGTTCTCCATGCATGCTAGCTCCACAGACCTGCCTCCCCCCTCCTCCCACTGCCTCCCTTTTTCACAGGCAGCACCAGGGGAGGCTGCTGCAAAGCAGTCTCTATCCATTGCAGGCCCTCTTTTTGGTATTCACACCTTCTCTTCAACTACTGGGAGCACTGATGCTCTGCATAATACTAGAACACACCTATCTTTGTATATGTATAAGTTTTCCACTTCATGCATCTGACAAAGCAGGTTCTAGCCCATGAAAGCTTATGTCAAAATAAATTTGTTAGTCTTCATGGTGCCACAATACTACTTGTTGTTTTTGCTGTACCCGACAAACATGGCTACCGCTCTGGGAAAAAAAAAAATCTTGAACAGTCTTACAACATGTTAACTGCTTATGCTAAAGAACCAGTTTTACTTTCTGTTTATGTACAACTCCCTGAGGTCTCACACTCAAAAGTAAACTCAACTCCGCTACATCGCTCAGAGGGTGCAGATTTTCCACACTGTGTAGCTTTGCAGTTCTTCTCTCAACCTAGCCATCACCTTCCAGAGGGGTGGATTAACTATTGATGAGAGAACCTCCTGCTATGTTAGAGTGGTGCAGCTGCAGAACTGTAGAGTTTCCAGTGAGGACAAGCCTTGAGTATTTTTCCTAACCTAAAGAAGAGCTCTGTGTAAGCTTAAAAGACAGAAGTTGGTCTAATAAAAGATAGCATCTCACTCATGTTCTCTTTCCAGTTAAAGCCCATCTACTGACAGCTTTTGAGGCTGTATCACTTAGGGTATGTCTGGACTTCATCCCTCTGTCACCAGAGGGATGTAAATTAGACATACCGACATTGCAAATGAAGCAGGGATTTAAATCTCCGGTGCCTCGTTTGAATAAAAATGGCCATCGCGTTTTGCAGAGTCAGCAGCTTGTCGGCAAAAAGCGGCTGTCAAGACGGGGATCGGGCAACAAAGAAAGTTTTTGTTGGCAGATCCCTTATGCCTCGTAAAATGAGGCCTCCAGCCTCCGGGGCTGCCCCCAAACTGCATGGCTGCAACAGTGGCGCCTCCAGTCCCAACTGAAGCGCTGTTGAAGAGCCTCAGCCCCAGTGCTGCCTCCTGCAGCAGGTTAGGCTGCGGTGGGAGGAAGGAGGGAGCACTCTCCAACTGCTGCGTCAGGGAAGAGGGGAAGGGCTGAGCTCCCTCCTGCTTGCTGCTGAAAATCGGCTTGCATGACACAAGTGGCACGCATTCTGTAGGTTGCTGACCCCTACCTTAGAACTTTGGTCCAGCATGGAGGCAACAGAACAAAAAAAAGACAAGACAATTAACCCCACATTAAATACTGAATTTGAAGCCTGACATACATAGGTACAAAGAGCAACCCATCAAACAGAAATAACAAGTTCATACAGATTCCCATATCATCACACATGCAGCTTGTTTTTTTTTTCCCTTTTGTGAACATAAGAACAGCCATACTGAGTCAGATCAAAGGTCCATCGATCACAGTATTCTGTCATCTGACAGTGGCTAATGCTAGATACCCCTGAGGGAGTGAACAGAACAGGCAATCGTCAAATGATCCCTCTCCTGTCATCCATTTCCAGCCTTTCACAAACAGAGGATGGAGACACCATTCCTACCCATCCTGGCTAATAACTATTGATGGAGCTATCCTCCATGTATTTATCTAGTTCTTTTTTGAACCCTGTTAAAGTCCCGGTCTTCACAACATCCTCTGGCAAGGAATTCCACAGGTTGACTGTGCGCTGCATGAAGAAATATTTCCTTTTGTTTGTTTTAAACCTGATACCTATTAGTTTCATTTGGTGACCTCTAGTCTTAGGTTATGGGAACAAGTAAATAACAACTTTTCCTTATTCACTTTCTCCATACCTGTTATGATTTTATAGACCTCTATCATCTCCCCCTGAGTCTCCTCTTTCTAAACTGAAAAGTTCCAATATTTTTACTCTCTCTTTGTATGGCACCCATTCCAAACCCCTAATAATTATTGCTGCCCTTTTCTGAACATTTTCCAATGGCAATGTGGGAGAGGGAGCAACTAAAAGGAGGATCTCTGTGCATGATGAGATTGTCTTTATACTCCATATCAGACCAAGCAAAACAAATGGTTATTGACAGAGGCAGAAAGAAATAAAGAACTTACGTTAAATACCTGTGGCTGCTCACAATATAAAAGCTGCAGTAAAGAACAGGAAAACTGTGTCTATAGGCATTCTTAATTAATGCAGTCTCACAATAAACAGTGTTATAGAACTCCATCTAACACTCGCTAGTCGTGTGGGGCACAGGTGGAAAAAAAACGTAGCAACAGTGCACAAATGGATATAGAGTTTTTCAGCTGGTTGTGTGCATCCCAAACCATAGTCCAGAAATATCTGTTAAGATTGACGGACATGTGTATATGTACATTACCCAGCCTGCAGCCAGAGTGCAGCGCAACAGGACAAGTCAGGAATTCTGGCCAGCACATTGGGACAAATATTTAACCTTGTGAAGATTCCAGTATGATCTTTGATGTTCACACAGCGCAGACAGGACCTCTGTTTTTAGTCTCATCTAAAAGACTCCCACACAGTAAATTGAATTCATGCAATTTATTCCCCTCTGATGAATGAAGGGCTGAGTTGACCGTGATGGGATTTGAAACTGTTTCCAGGTTGTCTCGGTATGTCAAGCCTAATGCTTAGATGGTAAGCCATCCTCATGTAAAGGTGCCAAGTTGACAGTGTATTGTCTGTGACCTCAGCCGTTTCCCTTATGTGCATGCCATTTCAATGAGAATAATGGCATAGGCTAAATTAAGTAATTTGGCAGTGTATCATCCAGTATTGTCATGATTTCAAAGTTTTCAGGAAGCTTTGAACTCTAAAACTGGGTTGTTTCCTTTGATGAGAGATGAGTGGTCACAGATGCAAGATTAACAAATGTATTTATATTCTATATACACACCTTTCTTCAATTCTAGGCACGCTGCATACACCACAAAACAAAAAAACTTACAAAGGACATTAATGTAAAAGACAGTCTCCCTAATAAACATCCCACCCTGAAACTAACAACAGAATCTTCCTCTGTATACCCTGTTCACTCCCAAGTTCTTTTCTAATCACTAACTGCTAAAAAGACACAAATACAGTTTTGAACAGAAATTGATGTCAGGAAGCAAAAAACCCTAAGTGCTCATGAACTATGGTAATGGTTACATGGATGTTATTGAAAAATGTAACTTCAGGTACCAGAACTGCACAAGTATAAACTGTGGGCATAATTTGCCCATGGAATTATCATCACTCGTAATGATGCTCAAGAAAGAAAGAATCCAGTGAAGACCACATGGATAGCAATTAAGAAAAGAAATATTTTTACTGTACATGTAAACGAATCACAGTTGAAACAGGTGTGATTGACATAATAAACATGTGTCCTAACTGTGCCATGCTTGTTTATCTGTTTCCCCCCCACAATTTCTTTTCAGAATAGGACTATACTTTGAATCTCCTCCTCTGCTACTTGCTCTCCGTCATGAACAGCACTGTCCTTTTCACCCCAGGCACACACTGTTCATTTGTTTCTAGTACTTCCTACTATTGTTCTAAAATACTTCCTTATGCTGCTAATTCTTATTTGCAGGGGTAGGGAACCTTTTCTGGGTAAAGGGCCACTGTCCTAAAGGGAAAAAAAAAAAAAATCAGTCAGGGGCTGCACACAAGTGAAAAGTAAAAACAAAAAACATCCAAACCAAACCAAGCCCACCCTGACTAAGAAGAAGAAAGACACTCTCCACATTCCCCTGCACATCAGAGCCTAGGGGGACCCAGACTAGTAGATTTTGTATGCTTCAGCCCCACAGGGGGACAGTAGGGAGGCTGGAGCACCAGCATAAGTTCCCCAATGTTGGGGAGGAGCCTCGAGCCCTAGGGGCCGCATCAACGCAAACCAAGGGCCTCATGCAGGCCTTAGGCTCCCCACCCTGGCCTATTTGCCCACTATAATCATTCAACATTCTGTCACTAAACTGACATCTGTCATTACAATGATGTCAGTAAGAAAGCTGCTGTCATGAAGCACCTCTTGGAGGTAAATGTCCTTCAGCCAACTCTGCTGGCCAAACAGAACATTTTTCTAGTCAACTTCAATTGGCAGCCAGGAGGACCCATGGTGTGGTTACTTTCGAAAAGCAAAAAGATTTCTATCCAATAGGACAGTATAGTGACAGCCATGACACTGGATGTTATCTGTTGTTCAACTCCCCATTGAACAATGGAAGATAGACTAAAGAAGCATTCCTTCATCAACCTGACTGTATCTACATGAGGGATTAGGTCAGCATAGCTACAGTGCTCAGGCATGTGGATTTTTCATATGTCAGTGCTCAGGGATAAGTTAATTGCAGGCCAGATAAGACATAAAAATATGCATGACATAAGTTAGGCTTCCAGTCTTTCATGGAGGGCACAGATTCCATGACTTTCCAAGACCTCCATGACTTTTGCAGAAGCTGGTGCATCTGACCCAGGGCTGCCCAAGCAGCTGGAGAAACCCCAAAGTCAGTTGCACTGGTGGCTGTTTTGGCAGCCATGGAGCCAGCTATAAGGGCCACCTGAGCCGCAGCCAAAGGCAGATGGTCTTGAGCATTGCCCTAGGGCAGTAGTCTCAGAGCAACAGTGGCAGAGTATCAGGCAGTCCACATGAACATCAGCAGTAGCAGGGTCCCAGGCCACTCCTTCTCACACACACACACACACACACACACACACACACACACACACACACACACACACACACACACACACACACACACACACACACACACCCCTCCCCCCCGAGCAGGAAACCCACTAGAGGATTTCCTATAGTGATGAATGTTCAGAGATACGTGGACTAAATATACATGAACTTTTCAGATAAAACAATCTACTTCAAGTATTATCATCACTGGGAAAATATAGTTATGTTACTTGAGAAAACAGACAATAGGTCTGCTTCTGAATCTGGCAATAAGGCAGGAAACACAACATTATATTTATACATAAAATGATATCACTGACTAAAAACTGAAATTAGTTGATCACTACAATGACAATGTTCTTAGCTTGACATTTCTTCATAGGGATTAATCTTCTCTGAATTTCCTTGTTACTTCTGCTCTACACAAGGCCTCTCACATATATCATAATAAATCCAAATCATATATGGAAGCCTGAGGAGATAATTAACCTGAGAAAGAAACAATTCATTACATCAGTTTTGACTTATCTTATCCCTGAAATTTAAACATCCAGGATATCTTTCAAGTTAAGGCTGGACAGTTCTTGAAAAAAAATGTAAATCTACAGTGAAACCTTTGTTATCCGGCACTCTGCTAACCAGAAAACTGTGTTAACTGGCATTGCCCCCAGACACAATACTGTCACATCTTCAGGTGCACAGGCCTGGTTTGGTTAACCATGATTGGCTTAACAATTTTTTATTTAAGAAGTACTAATCATCTTTAACTCAAAATAGAAATGTGAAACCAACTGCCTCACACTACAAAATTACCAATATTAAAAACTTGAGTTTTACGATTATCCATTGGTTTTTCCTAGGTTGATGGGACCCTCAGATAACAGGAATTTTTAGATAATCAGAATGTCCTAATCCCTGAGTGTGCCTGATAACACAGGTTTTACTGTACCTTGCTGCAAAGTGTGAAAGATCAGCATTCATTTTCCATAAACGTAAAAGAATTAATTGCTTTAAATACCTTATTGGTACCATTCAGTTATAGCTTAAAAAGTAAAGAGATATATTATCTTCTTCTTCGCATGATAAAAAAAATCAGTAGGATATTGAAGAATTGCACAGTGCAGTTCATTATTCATGTTAGTCAAACCTAGAATTTGAAATGTAGTGTGAATCATAGATGTGATTTGCCTTTTAAATTGATCTGTTTCTGCCAACACAATTACAAATATTATTTACTTCTGAGAGAAGTCTGAACTTGCACTGTTTTTACAGTATTCAAGTGATATCAGCCTAGCACATTTCACAAATAAAGTTTACTTTTGTTCAGCAGTATACAAGAGTAGCCACCTTTGGTCTTCACTTTATCATGGGCATCCTATAACTGAACGGCATGCTAAGGCATATTTCAATGCTGAGGAAGTCTCAGACGAGGAGCTCAGAAACCCAACGATAAGCCTTATGACTTTCAGAGGATGCAGACAGCAAGGTTTTGATAGCAAGCTGAACTAGTGACTTTGTCTTACACAAGGGAATGAAGTTGCTTAAAGGTGGTCTGCAATACAGGAAAGAATATATGCATCTATTTTTTTTTTCTTTTTCAGCTTCGTTATGGAGAATGAAGACTTCTAGAAAGATTTTGAGTGTTTGTCTGAATTATTATTTAGAATGGGGGAGACTCAGGGTGTCCACTCCATGCCCACATTATAAATGTTGGGGAACTGCATTTAAATGCTTGCTGTCTGAAAACAGTCACCAAAAAGAAAAAAAAAAAGTGTCAGAATTACTGATCTACACTAATGTAGAAGAATGTTAAATAGAAGAATTATTCCATCACAATTCCTTATACACTTACGTTTTCTTACTATAAGCTGTCTTTTGTCAATTATAGCACTATAAGAGCAAATTTCCCTGCATATTGTGTACAATTATGAACATTTTTCCTTTCTAAAGACTGAGAACTAAGTGTTCAATAGTTTTATTACTGTAACTCAACAATTTTGCAATGTGATGGCTCTACTCCCCCCCCCCACACACACATTCAATTACATATCAATTGAGAATTAGTTTTTGATAATTTGCAAAATCAAAGCTCTTTAAGATATAAATGTCAGATTTTCGCAAATTTATTTTTCTTCTTGTTTCTCCAAGTCAAAATCTTCTATTTGTGGGGAGAAAACATAGTTTCCATTTTTCAATTGATTAGTTTTCCAGGGCATATTTCATTCATTCAAATTCTTGACTGTCACATGATAAGCAGTGGGGCAGGGACTGTGTTTTCCAGTATATTTGTACAAGCCTAATACAACAGAGTCCAATTGTGCACCACCAAAATACAAGCAACAAAAGTAATAGCTGCAATGGTTTGCATAATTTTCAATTATATTCATATTTGGAAAATATTTGATAACAAACCTTGTACATGACTATTTGCTACCAAAACTATTTTCAAACTGATCATTTCAGGTTCTTGCATATTATCTTATAATTGGATTGTAGAAGCTATGGCAAAACAGTTCAGCAGTTACAAAGATGCTTTTACTGCCCCCTAGTGTCTCCTCTTCAAAGAGACCCTCCATAGAGCAGAATGCTGACACTATTTGTAAGCAGTCATTTTAACCTAGGATATGTCTGTAACACAACTAAAACCCGCTATCGGTCCATGCCAACTAACTCAGATTCAAGGTCTGTTTGATTGCAGAGCAAAATCCAGAGTTTAGGCTGCAGCTTGGGCCAGGATATCTACACCAGAACTAAAGAGCCCCTTGGTCTGAGCCGCAGGAGCCAAAAATCAGCTCACATGAGGCAGTCATAAACATACCCTTAATATGCTTGATTATGTAGGTACTCACTTGCACCAACAGAGTATTTAGCAACTTTTGCTACCAGAATTCTACACATTTTGAATGTTGTTTCAAAGATCTCAAATCATTTTCATAGAATCATAGGGCTGGAGGAGACCTCAGGAGGTCATCGAGTCTAGCGCCCTGCCCAAAGCAGAACCAATCCCAACTAAATCATCCCAGCCAGGGCTTTATCAAGCCGGGACTTAAAAACCACTAGGGATGGAGATTCCACCACCTCCCTAGGTAACCCATTCCAGTACTTCACCATTCTCCTAGTGAAATAATTTTTCTTAATATCCAACCTAGACCTCTCCCACTGTAACTTGAGACCATTGCTCCTTGTTCTGCCATCTATCACTACTGTGAACAGCCTTTCTCCATCCTCTTTGGAACCTCCCTTCAGGAAGCTGAAGACTGCTATCAAATCCCCCTCACTCTTCTCTTCTGCAGACTAAACAAACCCAAATCCCTCAGCCTCTCCTCATAGGTCATGTGCTCCATCCCCCTAATCATTTTGGTGGCCCTCTGCTAGACCCTCTCTAATGCATCCACATCCTTTCTGTAGTGGAGGGCCCAGAACTGGACACAATACTCCAGATGTGGCCTCACCAATGCTGAATAAAGGGGAATAATAATTTCTCTAGATCTGCTAGCAATGCTCCTTCTAATGCACCCTAATATGCATTAGCTTTCTTGGCTACAAGGGCACACTGTTGACTCATATCCAGCTTCTCATCCACTGTAATCCCCAAGTCCTTTTCTGCTGAACTGCTACCTAGCCATTCGGTCCCCAGCCTGTAACAATGCTTGGGATTTTTCCTTCCCAAATGCAGGACTCAGCACTTGTTGAATCTCATCAGATTTCTTTTGGCCCAATCCTCTAATCTGTCTTGGTTACTCCGGACCCTATCCCTGTCCTCCAATTTGTTTATCTCTACCCGTAACTTATTGTCATCTGCAAATTTGCCGAGGGTGCAATCCATCCCCTCATCCAGGATATTAATAAAGATGTTGAACAAAACCAGCTCTAGAACCGGTCTTTTGGGCACTCCACTTGAAACCAACCACCAACCTAACATCGAGCCATTGTTCACTACCTGTTGGGCCCGACAATCTAGCCAGCTTTCTATCCACCTGACAGTCCATTTATCCAATCTATACTTCCTTAACTTGCTGGCAAGAATATTGTAGGAGACTGTATCAAAAGCTTTGCTAAAGTCAAGGTATATCACATCCACTGACTTCCCCATGTCCACAGAGCCAGTTACCTCATCATAGAAGCTAATCAGATTGGTCAGGCATGACTTGCCCTTGGTGAATCCATGTTGACTATTCCTGATCACATTCCCATCTTCCAAGTGCTTCAAAATGGATTCCTGGAGGATCCCCTCCATGATTTTTCTGGGGCCTGAGGTAAGACTGACAGCTCTGTACTTCCCTGGATTGTCCTTCTTCTCTTTTTTAAAGATGGGCACTACAATTGCCTTTTTCCAATCATCTGGGATCTCTCCCGATCTCCACGAGTTTTCAAAGATAATGGCCAAAGGCTCTGCAATGACATTTGCCAACTCCCTCAGTACCCTTGGATGCATTAAATCCAGACCCATGGTTTTTTGTATATGTCGAAATAGTTCCTAACCTGTTCTTTCTCCACCGAGGGCGGTCTACCTCCTTCCCATACCGCGTTGCCTAGTGCAGTAGTCTGAGAGCTGACCTTGTCTGTGAAGACAGAGGCAAAAAAAGCATTGAGTACTTCAGGTTCTCTCACATCATGTCACTTGGTAACCTCCCTCACCCAGTAAGGGCCCCACACCCTCTCTCACCACCCTCTTATTGCTAACATGCCTATAGAAACCTTTCTTGTTACCATTCACATACCTTGCTAGCTGCAATTCCAATTGTGCTTTCGCCTTCCTGATTACTCCTCTGCATTCTCGAGCAATATATTTATACTCTTCCCTAGTCATCTGCCCAAGTTTCCACTTCTAATAAGCTTCCTTTTCGTGTTTAAGCTCACCAAGGATTTCCCCAGTAAGCCAATCTGGTCACCTACCACATTTGCTTTTCTTGCTGTGCATCGGGATGGTTTCTTCCTGTGCCTTTAATAAGGCTTCTTTAAAATAGCGCCAGTTCTCCTGGACTCCTTTCCCCTTCCCGTAAGCATCCCAGAGGATCCTGCCCCATCAGTTCTCTGAGGGAGTCAGAGCCTGCTTTTCTGAAGTCCAGGGTGTGTATTTTGCTGCTCCCCCCTTTCTTCCTTTGGTCAGGATCCTGAAATCTATCATCTCATGATCATTGCTTCCCAGGTTGCCACCCACATTTTCTTCATACTACTAACTTTTTGTGCATGTCACATTTGTATCACTAGTCATAACGATACTAACACTTAGATTTAAGCTAATAAGCAGTGCCACTGATATCAATGGAACCACTCAGATGCTTTAATTAAGGAAACAATTTAATAATCTCTTTGTCAAGCAGCCAACAGTAAACAAACTCAAGAGAAGCTTCTGTAGAAGACATAATTTAATCTCCTGGTTTTTCAAAATCTTTACCCAAATGAACAAGGGTAAAATATGAGTTGCCTTTTTAATGCATTTTTTTTAATAGGGAGGAAAGGCTTTTCTCATCATTTTTGCTTTCACATGAGTACCTGAAACACTAGAGAACATATTTTCTACTCTATAAAACAGATGCACCTTGCAGTGGTTGGCTATAAGAGGTCACCTGTTTTCTCTAATTACATACCTCAGTTTTACTTAAGGATTCAACATAAATAGATGAAAAAGAATAAAGGCATTTTGCTCCTTTATTTTATTGTGTCAGTCTTCATTACATAGATTGCACTTGAAAAATTTCAGTTACAGTCATTAAAAATGACAAATCTAGAATACAAAATATTCAAATTCTCAAAGTTAATAAAGCAATAGGATTTATACTTCCCATTTTGCTTCAGTCTTCAAGAAAAAGGTTAATGGTGACAAGACACTCAACACAATTCATATTAACAATGAGGAAGGAACACAATCCAAAAATAGGGAAAGAATATTTAGAGAAGATAAATGTGTTCAGTTTGTCAGGGCCTGATAAAATTCATTGTAGGGTATTTAAAGAGCTAGCAGAAGTAATTTAAGAACCATTAGCAATGATCTTTGAGAACTCAGGGAGGATGGACAATGTCCCAAAGAATTGGAGAAGGGCAAAGAGGGAACCTATCTTTAACAGCAGAACAAAAAGGACCTGAGGAATTTAGAACAATCAGCCTGCAGAGGTAATGGAACAAATTATTAAACAATCAAGACCTAAGTACCTAATGGTAATAGGGATAAGAAATACCCAACATGGATTTGTCAAGAATAAATCATGCTAAACTAACCTAACTTCCTTCCTTGACAAGTGTCTGGCTTAGTGGAAAGAAGGAAAACAGCAGGTGAGATATATCTTGATTTTAGTAAGGCTTCTTATTGTCACATGACAGTCTCATACGCCAACTAGGGATATGTGGTCTAGATAAAATTACTAGAAGGTGAGTGCACAACTGGTTAAATGATTATACTCAAAAAAGAATAGTTCTCAATGTTTAGACAAACCCTCACAGCTGGACATCAAGAGAGGTACCATTAATGAAAATATTATTGAATGGTACCATAGGGGTGAGTCCTGGGTATGGTAATATTTAACAGGGTGGATAAAAATAAATTATTTTTGTGACGGAGCGGTCCAGCCCCGCACTGGCCAAGGGAGGAGCAAACTGGCCTGCTCGGCTGGGCAGGCCCTTCCCCCGCAGCACTGCTGGGCATGCTCCAACTGCGGGCCAGGTATAAAGGCCAGGGAGACAGCTCAGTTGCGGCTGGCCTCCGGGGGGGGGGGGGGGGCGGCAGGGGGGAGGAACTCCTGCCCAGCCTCTGAAGCCCCAGCTGGACCTGCCACCGGAGCAAGAGCCACTGGGCCAGCCACCTCCGCCGCTACAGTCCCCGGGCCAAGCTCGACCGCAATGCCGACTACGGTGGGCAGCCCGTCCAGCCGATGTTGATGCCCCCGTTGCTGCTACCCCAGACGTCGGGCCTGCCAACATCCTTGCCGCCACCAGCCCAACGCCTGCAGGTGGGATCTCCGTCAGCCAGGGGGCTAGGGTAGGAAGCAACCCAGGGCAGGGGGCAGGAAAAGCCCCAGGGGGCTTGGCACGTTTCGGGGAGAACTCCCCGGTGAGTCAGTGGTGGGAAGCACCCACCACTGATAGGGCCCTGGGTTGGGGCCCGGTGGAAAGGGAGGGCCCGGGACACCCTACCCCATCCTCCCAGAGCCTGGACTAGGCCTCGGGGCCTGTGTGTGTAATGGACTAGGCCTCAGGGCCTGTGTGTGTAAAGACTCGACCCCAGGGCTGAACTGTGCGGGGTTAAGCACCCCGCCACATTTTTAAAAAGCAATTAATAAAATACTTCATTTCTCTCTTCTTTAAAAATAAAGTTGCAATTTTATCTCATCACAAACATGCTAACCCTAATGAATTAATGGCTCTAGCCTTTCCAGCCTAATTAACAGCTCTTCTTCAAAGTTTCAGGCTTTCAGTTTCTGGTTCTCAGCCGACTGAAGCCACATGTGCAAACACACACAACCTGGACAGGACTACTTTTGTTCTGTGCTTATGTGTTGGTGGAGGTGGGACAAGCACAGAAGAGGATTAAGTTAGGACACTGTTTTAATGACAGAGATAATATGCAGGAAAAGGACAGAGGAAGCATTGAAAGGAACAGTAGATTGGACTGGAAAGAAAAAAATGGGAAGACATTCAGCACACACACCGCTATCTATATATCCCTCCACACTTTTGCTACAGAAAATTGTCATAGCTTCTGGGCATAAGAGACACCATATCTGGGAATATTTTGAAGAAATTTGTTCCCTGCGTAAAAAAGGAAAAACACGTCAAGTGTAAGAAGTGGAAGGAGGAGATGCAGGGCCTAGTTGAAAGAATGTATCATCATAAGGAAAATGGGAGAAAATGACATGGATGAAGATGTAGCTGTGTGTGAAGAAAAATGGGAATCAACTAGTTAATAACTTAATTCACTTTGTAATACATTATTGTTCAAGACTCTTTTTATGCTTTTCAGTATAAGTGTGACTCAACAAGTCCAAGCTGTTTGCTATGTTGCATGTTGCTAAAAAAAGCAGCTGATCTTAGCTAATCCTTATGGCTTGCTTAATTAGTTAACTAGGTTTACAGTCTATCACCCAAGCATACAATATAGAAATCTGTAGTAAGAGAAATCTAAGTTGCCAGTTGCCTTGACTTACATTTTATTAAATTACATAATACATGCCTCTTAGGTTGGAACATCACCACAGACCATAATGATGAGGCCTTATTTTACTTCATCACAACTCAGCTTTCCCAAGTGAATCCCATCCTATACGTGTTCTCAAAAATCAGAAGTGTCAGCTAATTTTGGAGTAAGCCCCAGAGAAGTAAGTGCACGAAGCATGGTGAGTCTTAGCTTTTTAAGTAATTGGAATCAGATCTGCATCCACTGTGAAAAATGTTAAAATGATTAATTAAATAAGAGCGAGAACTGAGAAGGACTATTCAAAATGGTTTTGAATTTTATTTTAGGATCCCATTTAAGCATAAGAGACTTAGTCTACTTGCAACAACTTCAGAGTCATCCATTGGTACTTTTAGTAGGAGTGCTGCAATTAAATGTATTTCAGACATCCAAGTATCAGAAGCGAGCAAAAGATTTCAATCATCCAGTAAAACTATCACCATAGGTGGGTCTGTAGTAATGACGAGCAAACACTAACAACACACCATAGATGAAAAGAGTGCTCAGTTCATTTATGCCTCAAATTCCCCTTTTTGCATTATTAATAAACACCTTTATTGAAATGGGTGAGTCCTTACGACCAGGCTACACTCCACCTAGTAAAGAGGACATTGGTCGAAAATTACTAGGTGCAGGGTATGAGAAGGAACTTGAACAGCATGCAAGAAATACTGAGGGGAAATTTGCTAGTTCAAGCCCTGATGGAAGGAGCAATGATCTAGTAATATGTGCTTATTTGACAACAGAAGATGGAGTTGCATTATTTTTCAGAAAGAATAGATACATTGAAAAATGCCCACACTATTTAAAAGAAGCAGCAGTGAACGGTGTAATAAACTGTGAACAAAAGTTCAACTGTCATATGTGCAGTTTTGTCACAGTCAACGCTGCAAACATGGCAAAGATGAAAAGATTCTTAGAAGAAACAGAAGTATGCTCCTTAATAACTTGGCCACAGTGCTCATTTAATGCATCTTTTAGCCAAAGACTTATGTCCATCTTCTCGATGACTAAAAGAAAATGCAGTTGAAGTCACCAAATTCTTCCGGAACAACCATTTTGCTTCAGCTTCATGGGAGAGAGCAGGAGGATCCAATCTATTCCTCCCTCAAAATATTTGATGGAATTCTGTGGTTGTTTTGAACAAATTATTAAGAATTGGCCTACTCTCATAAAACTTTGTGAAGAAAACCATCATTAAAATAGATGGAAATATCTAACATGGGATTAAAGAGGAACATAAGGGTATGTTCAATATACTGAAGCCTATTATTCATAGCCTGAAACAAAACTTCAGAGTCATTGCTGCTGCAGTAGAAATTTGAAAGGCACATCAGGAGACTTTGAGGAAAGTAGTACCTCACTAAAAATTTAAAATGCTGGCAAGAAGGAAGTAAATGGATCAAGTACTAACTCCATCACATTTTCTTGCAAACTTTATTGATCCCAGATGTGTGTAACTTCTGAGGATGCTGCTGCTGCCCTGACATGGGCATCTCAAAAATCACTCCTTGATTATGCCAGTCATAATAAATTTCAGAGCTGGAGTGAAACATCATAATCAATACATGTTTACCGATGATATTGTGAACAAAGTCACTCCCCTGAATTGGTGTGTCCCCTCCCTCCCAGAGACCTTATATATACAGCCCCCAGATAGGCCCTAATTGGCAGTATCTGCCTCAGCTGTGGGCTTTACTCTCAACCCTCTCCCTTGGCTGAGTTTCACCCTTAAAGGGCCAGTGCAGAGAAGACACCCCATCACAGGGTCGTTCACGATAAGGCACACCAAACCAGTCAAAGAACATTTCAGCTGCCACACTGGCTAGCAAGAAGTCACACAAGCAATCTCCTCAGACACTCCAGATTTCTCTCTCTGCCACAACCAGTACCACACCTTACTCAGATGAGGGGTTGTGAAAACTAATCTCACCAAATTCCAACAGATTCTTTCAATCCCAAAGGTCCAGCCACATTTCCAGGTCAATTTATACCTTATATCAGTGTTTCTTAAACCATGTTCTGTAGCACACCAGTGTGCCACAAGGCAGTCGGAGGTGTGCCGCGGAGAACAGAGTTCAAAATTGCCACCCTTAAAGGGGAAGGCAACTTTTTTTTGGTTCAATAACTGCCCCCCCCCCCCACACACACACAATCCTTGGTGCTCCTCAAAAAAAAAAAAAAAAAAATATTTGGTGTTCCTCAGTCTTAAAAAGACTGCCTTAGATCCTGCCCAAAAGAGCATTCTGTGCCAATCCTTCAGCATCTAAAATCTAAATGTTTATTTATAAAAGAAAAAATGGTTGAAAGTAGAATTGTTAAACAAATTACATTACATACACGTATCAGAAAGTTTGAGGTGCAGGCTTGTAGCAGTTTATTCCATCTCTGCTATCTTAAAAGTCTCTTGTAAGAATGGGTCATCAGTCCTTCTGGGCCTTTGTTCATCACAAAGATGCTTCTGAAGTGATGAGCTGGAGTGAAGACAAATGTGGAGGAAGCCCTAGGGCCCTTTTTATAATCTTGCCCAGGGGGAGGGATTTATATTGTTCTTGCTGTGTGAGGGTACCTTCCCCCCAAAAGGGAGTTTGTCCCATAAACAAACAAACTGTCCATGTAATTTGTAGGCACCCCTTGGCCTCTCGCATGTTTGACTGCAGGTTTGCAGCAGAATTCTTCAGAGTTGTATTGGGAACACTCAAATTTCATCATCAAGTACTCTTCACAATAGGGGGGTGATTCCCGTTGCTGTCTCCCACAAGCAAATACGTGAAATAGCAGGAAATAGCCAATACTAACAACTTAAAAAAAAAATCCTACATACATATGGATAGTATCAACAGACTGAGGGAAGCATAGGCTTTCAATAAATACTTCACTCTGGCCCACTTTGCACAGAATTTGGGACAAAAAATGGGTGCAAAAATGTTCTGAATGTTCAGGGCTCGACAAATACACTTGCCCGCAGCAAATAGATTTTACCAGCTGTTCAAGTGCAGGGGCGGACTGGCCTGGTGGACCGTTGTGACGGGCTGGCCGAAGCCCGCACTACAGGCGGCGCGGCCCCATCCTATCCGCCGGCCAGTGGAGGAGCAGAGCACCGCTGGGAAGGGGGAAGTGCGGCGATTCTCAGCGCCGGGCTGCCTGCGTGCAGCTCCGGCATGAGGAGGCAGGGCGCGAGCGAGGATGGGATGCCGGCGGACGCCAGGACGCTGCCGTGACGTGGCGTCCTGACATCATGGCTGGCGACTGCCCGATTCAAAAAGGATCCGGCAACCCCGCAAAGTGGAAGACAGAAGCCAGTTAGGGGAGCGGAGGGGATGGGAGGGGAGGGGAGGGGAAGGGAAGGTGCTGTGCTGTACGGAAGGGAAGGGAAGGGGAAAAATATGGGGAAGGGGCTTGTGCTGAGGGGAGGGGAGGCGATCAGGAGAAGAAGAAGAAGAAGAAAGGGGAAGGCACCAAGGGACAGGGGTGCAGGAGAGACAAATGCCAGGGGGCCAAGTGCAGACAATGAGGAAAAGGGCAGGAGGGGAGGTGTCAGTGGGAAGGGGGACAGGGTGATGCTGGGAGAGGAGAGGGGAAGGGCACTGGGGGCTAGAGGGGGAGGGGGAGGTGCTGGGAGAAGGCTTGAAAGAAGGGGTGGGCATGAGGAAGGCAGGGATGGAGCAAGGCATGTGTGAGGGCACAGGGGCATGAGGGGAATGGGGGCAGAGGGTGGTGAGGGGCTGGGTATCAGGGAAAAAGAGGGCAAAGGGGGCAGGGGCAGTGAGGGGTTTTCCATAATTTGTCGAGCCCCGTGAATGTTCATATGAAAATCTAACATTACAGTCAGGCATCTTGAAACAGAGTTCCTTTAGTTGCTAGGCCAACATTTCACAAAAGTAGCTTCCTCTGCAGGCACAGAGAGAATATTTTCATTGTTTGCTATTATTCATTCAAAACTAAGAAATAAACTGGGAGTTGAAAAAGCAGGAAAACTTGTTTTTGTTTCATTCTAGGAATCCAACTGACACTGGGAGTAACTGTAGAAGTTTTAAGATCATCATACATTTAGTGGTGTGATGACTTGTCTGTTTAAAAAAAAAAATTTCAGTGTTTATTAATTTTAAGAAGTTTAAGGATAGTCATTAGCTGGCAACTCAGGAGACAGCTGCAATTGCAAATGTGAAACATTTATGTAACGTTTAAGAATTAGTTTAATAAATCTTAAGTGCGATTGTGTGTGTGTGTGTGTTAGTTCTCATTCCTAATGTACTGCTGCTGCATCTGCAGCTTGAAACAGGAAATACATAATACTCATTTCCTAGATTAATAAAAATCAAGTTATCTAAAAAATTACACAAAGTATGCCCTCCTAGATAGTGTGTCTATGTAAATACAGTTTGCTCTATCTTTGCTTTGATTTTGTTAGCTATTCAGCAGATGAAGTGGTATTTTGCTCATTATATTCAATGTAGGTTATGTATACACTGGGAAGGTTTGGCAACAAAAATGCTGTCTACATGTAAAAGTCACCAAAACCCAAAATTCACCAAACCTGTTTTTCTGCCACCCATTGTTGACATTTCACGGCCACAATGTTAGCTCCCGTGTTGTTAAAAAAAAACAAAACAAAGTGGGTAAGCATCCCACAGTGCCCGGAGTCACCTTCAGTCACTAAGCTATATTAACGTATTAGCAATATGCAATGTAGCGCTAAGTATTTGGAAACATGAAAAACATCCCATCAGCCACCTCTTCGCTTCCCGGTCCATCCTGGGCTTTCAGCTTACTTTTACACTACTTAAATGGTCCATGCTATTAAGTATAGCATCTGTTGAGAGAAGTCACAGATCCCACACTTCTCCCACAATGTGTTCAATGTGCCTAGGACATCACGTACTGCAGCAGAGCTACTTATGCAATTAATAGCAAAGGATGGAACTCGGATGCGGACGACAATGTGAGTGACAGGGACAGCAGTGAAGTAGCACTGCATTGGGCTGTCACAGAGCACCTATGCACAGTAGAGATCACTTTTGGCCTAGGAAAGCTAACACTGAATGATGAGATCGCATTGTCATGTAGGGGTGGGACAAAGACCAGTGGCTACAGAACTTTCAGATGGATAAAACCTTTTTGGAGCTGTGCGCTGAGTTGGCCCCTGAACTGCAGGGCAAGGACAAGGACAAGGACACCCGAATGAGAGCTGCTCTCTCAGTAGGAAGTGTGTTGCCATTGCTTTTGTGGAAGCTGATGACTCCTGATTGCTACCCTTCAGTTACAAATCAGTTTGGAGTGAGGAAGCCTACCATCGGGGCAGCACTTATGTAAGCATGCAGGGCAATAAATCATATTTTTCTGTATAGGACTGAGACTCTGGGAAGTGGGAATGATATAGATTCATAGAATACTAGGACTGAAAGGGACCTTGAGAGGTCATCGAGTCCAGTCCCCTGCCCTCATGGCAGGACCAAATACTGTCTAGACCATCCCTGATAGACATTTATCTAACCTACTCTTAAATATCTCCAGTGATGGGGATTCCACAACCTCCCTGGGCAATTTATTACAGTGTCTGACTACCCTGACAGTTAGGAACTTTTTCCGAATGTCCAACCTAAACCTCCCTTGCTGCAGTTTAAGCCCATTGCTTCTTATTCTATCCTCAGAGGCCAAGATGAACAAGTTTTCTCCCTCCTCCTTATGACACCCTTTTAGATACCTGAAAACTGCTATCATGTCCCCCCTCAATCTTCTCTTTTCTAAACTAAACAAATCCAATTCTTTCAGCCTTCCTTCATAGGTCATGTTCTCTAGACCTTTAATCATTCTTATTACTCTTCTCTGGACCCTCTCCAATTTCTCCACATCTTTCTTGAAATGCGGTGCCCAGAACTGGACACAATACTCCAACTGAGGCCTAACCACTGCAGAGTAGAGCAGAAGAATGACTTCTCGTGTCTTGCTCACAACACACCTGTTAATGTATCCCAGAATCACGTTTGCTTTTTTTGCAACAGCATCACACTGCTGACTCATATTCAGCTTGTGGTCCACTATAACCCCTAGATCCCTTTCTGCCATACTCCTTCCTAAACAGTCGCTTCCCATTCTGTATGAGTGAAACTGATTGTTCCTTCCTAAGTGGAGCACTTTGCATTTATCTTTATTAAACTTCATCCTGTTTACCTCAGACCATTTCTCCAATTTGTCCGCATCATTTTGAATTATGACCCTATCCTCCAGAGCAGTCGCAACCCCTCTCAGCTTGGTATCATCTGCAAACTTAATAAGCATACTTTCTATGCCAATATCTAAATCATTGATGAAGATATTGAACAGAGCCGGTCCCAAAACAGACCCCTGCGAAACCCCACTTGTTATACCTTTCCAGCAGGATTGTGAACCATTAATAACTACGCTCTGAGTACGGTTATCCAGCCAGTTATGCACCCACCTTATAGTAGCCCCATCGAAGTTGTATTTGCCTAGTTTATTGATAAGAATATCATGCGAGACCGTATCAAATACCTTACTAAATTCTAGGTATACCACATCCACCCCTTCTCCCTTATCCACAAGACTCGTTATCCTATCAAAGAAAGCTATCAGATTGGTTTGACATGATTTGTTCTTTACAAATCCATGCTGTCTGTTCCCTATCACCTTGCCACCTTCCAGGTGTTTACAGATGATTTCCTTAATTACCTGCTCCATTATCTTCCCTGGCACAGAAATTAAACAAACTGGTCTGTAGTTTCCTGGGTTGTTCTTATTTCCCTTTTTATAAACGGGCACTATATTTGCCCTTTTCCAGTCTTCTGGAATCTCTCCGGTCTCCCATGATTTTCCAAAGATGATAGCTAGAGGCTCAGATACCTCCTCTATCAGCTCCTTGAGTATTCTAGGATGCATTTCATCGGGCCCCGCTGACTTGCAGGCATCTAACTTTTCTAGGTGATTTTTAACTTGTTCTTTTTTTATTTTATCTTCTAAACCTACCCCCTTCCCACTAGCATTCACTACGTTAGGCATTCCTTCAGACTTCTCGGTGAAGACTGAAACAAAGAAGTCATTAAGCATCTCTGCCATTTCCAAGTTTCCTGTTACTGTTTCTCCCTCCTCACTGACCAATGGGCCTACCCTGTCCTTGGTCTTCCTCTTGCTTCTAATGTATTTATAAAAAGTCTTCTTGTTTCCCTTTATTCCCGTAGCAAGTTTGTGCCTTTGCCTTTCTAATCTTGCCCCTGCATTCCTGTCTTGTTTGCCTATATTCTCATCCTTTGTAATTTGTCCTACTTTCCATTTTTTATATGTGTCCTTTTTTATTTTTAGATCCTGCAAGATCTCGTGGTTAAGCCAAGGCCGTCTTTTGCCATATTTTCTATCTTTCCAACACAGTGGAATAGCTTGCTTTTGGGCTCTTAATGTCCCTTTGAAAAACTGCCAACTCTCCTCAGTTGTATTTCCCCCTCAGTCTTCGAGAGGTTCTTGATTCTCATATTACCTTACCTATCAGCTCTCTGAGCTTACCAAAATCCACCTTCCTGAAATCCATTGTCTCTATTTTGCTGTTCTCCCTTCAACCCTTCCTTAGAATTGTGAACTCTATGATTTCATGATCACTTTCACCCAAGCTGCCTTCCACTTTCAAATTCTCAACCAGTTCCTCCCTATTTGTTAGGATCAAATCTAGAATAGCTTCCCCCCGGTCGCTTTTTCAACTTTCTGAAATAAAAGTGGTGTCCAATGCAGTCCAAGAACTTATTGGATAGTCTGTGCCCCGCTGTGTTATTTTCTCAACATATATCTCGATAGCTGATATAGTGTCTGGCTTTGCTGACATCAGCTTTCCAAACCATGGCAGGGCAATTGCTGGTGATTTCTGGGACACGGATATGGACCTGTACAAATGGGTACAGGACCCAGGGCTACTCGCTGAGGGGAGAAGAACTGGGGAGTGGGTGAGTAGCATCTCGTGTGGCGAGAACTGTATGGGGAGATGCTCTGCGGTACCACTGTGGCAGCAGAACACGTGCCTCCAAAGGTCTGCGCTCTAAGGTACAGGGTGCCATGACACTGTGATGAGACCCATACTGACCTGGTGGGGTTATGGGGGGCCCCTCCTATCTGGGCATACCGGTGACTGCAAGTGTTGAGTGCTCAGCAACCAAGTTGTAAGCAGTGATTTCCCCCTGTGTGCAGAGCGATCCATCTGCATCAGGGACTTGTTCTTGGAACGTTCCAGTGGATAGTCTCCTTTCATGGCCTTTTCCTTTTGACCTGGACAGCTGTCCTTCACTGCCATCTTAAGCTGGATGCTTGAAGATGGCTGGTGCTGCATCGATGGCACTAGAGAGGCACTCCATGCCAAGGCCAAAGTACTCGGTGCCAAGTGCAGATCTTGTGGCACGAGGGGAGACTCCATGAGCAGCACCCTTAATCAAATGGTCCTCTCTTATTGTCCTGGGGTGGAAAGAAGTGCAAATCTTGCACTTGGAAAAAACGTGGGATTCACCCAAACTGTGGAGGCAATCAGCGTGTGGGTTGCTAACTGGCATAGGCCTGCCACACGTAGCACAGGCTTTCAAGCTGTGTGAATGGGACATGCCCCATCCACAGGCAAAGTCCCAACAGGGCACTAACTGTTAACTACTCTATTAACACAAAAAGGAAACTAGAGGGAATGACAAATGCTACAGCTAAGGCTAGAGCAGAATGTTCCAAGCACCATCACTGCTGACAAAAAGGAACTGAGGGAGGTAGGGACCTGGGAGCATCCTATATAGTTCAGCATGTGCACGCCACTCCAGGGAGTGCTGAGACCCAGGCTCCTACAGGTACTGCTATAGGAAAGTCTTCCGGCACCAGTGCATGTAGCGAGTATGCACACCTATGCTGAATGGGTATGAGCAAGCACTCAAAGAAGAAGTACCCACATTCTCCATAGGTGTGGATATGGGGTCCCACCCAGGATTGTGTCCAGTTCTTTATAAAAATGGCATGTTGTGGATGTAGCACCTAACTGGATGTTTGCTTCCTTTGCCTTCTAGTACACCTGCTGGAGTTCCTCTTTCTTGGTTCTGCATTGAACAGTGTCTCGCTCATATGTCACATAGGGTTTGAGAAATGTGACTGTACATGTCCCAGCTCCTATAGGTCACTCACAGCTGTGATCACATAGATTCTTCACCCCACACACTGATAAGATCCAAAAGTTTTGCGGTGGTCCAAACAGGAGTGTATTTTCAGTGATAGACACCCTCGTTTCACGGAGAAGACACCATGAGGACCACTACACAATGAGCCAGACACCAAGAAATTAATTTTAAAGTTCCTGGGGACTACAGGTTGGGAGGGGTGCACCTGTTAATGTGACTGCAGAGCAGCAGAATTCAAAGCCCGGCCAGAGTGACTAACTGGGCATTATGGTAAACATGCTGGAGTTTAATAAACTCAACAACAAAAAACCCTACCGTAGTACACACTACATGACTGGAAACAATAAAGAGAGGAAGGGAAGGTGACAAACATCCTTTGCAGAGGTGCAAGGTTTTTTGTCATGAAAGGTAGGCATTTGTCGTCACTTGACAAAATGGTCAATGTAGACAAGGCCTATATTTGTGAGCCAGATATGTTTATATTAAATGCATGGGTAGCTAAAATATGGTTACCAATGTTTGTAATTTTGTGGGAAACCAGAAAAGTAGGACTGTGCTAAATTGTTTCAAATGAAAGGGCTCAATGTTAGCAGAAAGAATCTTGCTAATGCAGGGGCTCAACTTCATTGATCTGTGAGGAAAAAAGTTATTCTGGTTAGGAAGCTATATGATTTCCCCTGCCTGGACTCGTTTGACTCCCTTCACTCCCTCCTACTGCCACTTTTCAAAGAACAGAACTAAATAGGCATCATTAGGCGCCTCTGTTCTTATGTTAATTGTGTTGGGAGTTGTGTTTCTTCTATCCTGCATGTGAAGACTTAAAATCAATGGAAGCTGAAATCATTTGAGACTAGGGATGTCAATGTGTGGACTATTTGATTAACCAATAAGCCTGGGCTTATCGGTTAATCCTGTTGACTGCACACATTTACTCCCCACCTGCTGCCTCTGTATCAGAAAGTCTTCTGGCACCAGCACGTGTCGAGCATGCACACCTACGTTGCCAACTCCCTACAAGCACTGTATCTGCCTGCCCCTTCTCACCCCCATGCTGCTGCACGGGGGGGGGAGGGGGGGAAGCAAGCTTCCTATGGACAGAGGCTGCTCCAGCATCCCATCAGAGGCAGCAGCACAGAGCAGCAGGTTTTTAAACTGGCTCCCCTTGTGGGCTGGCTTTGCCTGCCACCCTGTGCTGCTGCCTCTGACAGAGAAGCAGCAGCATGGAGTGGCAGGGTGTTCCCCCGGAGTGGGGCTGCGAGTGCACTGGCTGCCACCTCCACCCTGCAGGGTCTACAGAAACATCATGTAATCACTATAGTTGTATGTAGTTACGTAACTAGTTAATTATATGCTATTTAACATCCTTATTTGAGACTGATGGGCTGAAGCTACAGCTAAGAAGTGGATAGAGACAGAGAGCCAGCAGGGCAGCAATGGAAAGATGTGATGAATGGCCAGCAGTGTGGCAGCAGCACAATGAGTAGCCAGCAGGGAAGCATAATGGCAGGGAAGCATACGAGCCAGCCAGGAGGTCAGCAGCAGCCAGCAGGTGAATGGTGAGTGACAAGCATAGTAAGATATCTCTTTACTCTTCCCCTCCACCCCCAGGCTAGAAGGTGAACTCTGCAGATGCAGCTCTGAACTCAGGGTCTGCTCTGACCATGGCAGCAACTGTGAGTGGGGTGCTGAAAAGGGTTGGGCATATGAAGGGAACATTTAGATAGCTGGACTGAAGAACCTGAGAGGAAAAGAACACTGCTCAACCTACTTGGGGTGGGACTTTTACTTATAGTTTATGGACCCTGTTTGTGGTGTTTTCCCAATTTCATGCCATGTTATTTCCCTTCCTTTTATTAAAAGTTTCTTTTCTACACTTATCAGAGGGGTAGCCGTGTTAGTCTGGATCTGCAAAAGCGACAAGGAGTCCTGTGGCACCTTATAGACTAATAGATGTATTGGAGCATAAGCTTTCGTGGGCAAAGATGAAGTGGGTCTTTGCCTATGAAAACTTATGCTCCAATACATCTGTTAGTTGATCACGCTTGTCTTTATAATATCCCTTAATGTTTTTGAAGACAAGCGTGATCAACTAACAGATGTATTGGAGCATAAGCTTTCATAGGCAAAGACCCACTTCATCTTTGCCCACGAAAGCTTATGCTCCAATACATCTGTTAGTCTATAAGGTACCACAGGACTCCTGGTCGCTTTTTCTACACTTAGTCTCTGTGCTTGTGAGTGGGAAAGCATTGCCTCTCAGAGGTGCCTAGGGGTGCTGTGTGAATTCCCCAAGTTACTGGGTGGGAACCTGAGCCAGTTCTGTGCCACACACAGATTTGAGCAACACACTTAAGAAAAGATGTTCACAAATAGTAGAGGACAAGAATAATCTTTCTTCATATATCAAAGAACTAAACATGTTTAGCCTGAGAAAAGAAGACTGATGGGAGTCTTGAGAAGAGTCTTCAAAAACATTAAGGGATATTATAAAGACAAGCGTGATCAACTGTTCTCCATATCTACTGAAGGTCAGACAAGTAGTAATAGGTTTTGTCTGCTGCAAGGGAGATTACTAATTTGGGAAATCTAACTATAAAGGTTAAATTCTGGGACAGGCTCCGAAGGAAGACTGTGGAAGAGAAAGTTACTCACCTTGCGCAGTAATGATGGTTCTTCGAGATGTGTCCCCGTGGGTACTCCACTCTAGGTGTCAGGCTTGTCCCAGAGCCACAGATCGGAGATTCATCAGCAGTGGTCTGCTGGACCATACACGTGCGTTAGGTGCCTCGTGCCGTTCCTTAGAGGGCACCGTCTGGCTCCCGCCAGTTCCTCCTAATCGCTGAGTATCTGAAAAACAAAGGAGAAAACGCCGAAGTGGGGAGGAGGGTGGGTAGTGAAGCACCCCGGGGACACACATCTCGAAGAACCATCGTTACTGAACAAGGTGAGTAACTTCCTCCTCTTCGAGTGGTGTCCCTGTGAGTGCTCCACTGTAGGTGACTTAGTAGCAGTGGCCCAACATGAGGAGGCAGGATTTGGAGTTAAGGTTTCACTGCTGTGGACAGCATTGCAGAGGCAACTGCTGAGTCACTAAAGAAGTTGTTGGGGATCGTGTAATATTTCGCAAAGGTGTAATTAGAGGACCACGCGGCAGCTCGGCAAATGTCATGTAGAGGAACTCCCTTGAGAAAGGCTGTAGAAGCTGCTACTGCCCTGGTAGAATGGGCTCTTGGCATCCGTGGGAGCAACTTGTTCTGTAATGAATAGCAATACACGATACACAAAACAAGTTTTGATATGCGTTGCGCAGAGACTGACTTGCCTTTAGAGCGATCAGCCATTGAGAATCAACAGTCATTGGGATTTCCGGAAAGTTTGTGTTCTATCAATATAATACGCCAGTGCTCTACACACATCTAACATCTGAAGGCATGCGTCTTGGTAGGAGGAGTGTGGCTTGGGATAGAAAGTTGGGAGGTTGATAGGCTCGTTGATGTGAAAATCCAAGTTTATTTTTGGTAGGAAGGTTGGCTGAGGGCGGAGGATAGCCTCCCGACTCGTAAATATTGTATAGGGAGGTATAGCAGAAAGAGAGTGGCAAGCTCCCCTACCCTGCGCGCCGACGTTATTGGTAACAGGAAGTCAACCTAGGTGGTTAACAGTGGTAGGGGGCAGGTTGCCAAAGGCTCAAAGGGAGGTCGCATTAGGGCATCCAGGACTAGCTCTAGGTTCCATGGTTGACGTGGTTCTCTGTGGTGGGTAGAGATTTGCCAGTCCTTTCATAAACCGTCTAGTAACTGGGTGAGCGAACACCGAATAGCCCTCCACTGGTTGTCAGAAGGCAGTGATCGCAGCAAAGTGAACTTTGAGAGATGACCGTGTGAGACTGGATTGTTTTAAATGCAGGATGTAGTCATGAATGCAATGGATGGGGGCAGAGGATGAATCTAGACTTGTCTGTGTACCAGGAGCAAAAACTGCGCCACTTGTGCAGGTAAGTGGCCCGAATAGTGGGTCTTTTACTGTGGATCAGGACATGTTTGACCTCCTAGGAATGGATCATTTCTACATCTTGGAACCAACTAGGAACCATGCTGTGAAGCGAAGGTGGTAGGGCTGAGGATGCACCAGGGTTCCCTGGTCCTAAATCAACAGGTTAAGACATCTGGGTAGGTGATAGGGTGGGTGAGGAGACATGCAAAAGAGGTAAGAGAGCCATGTGTAACACAGCCAAAAGGGGGCTACGAGGATTACTGTTGTGTTTTCCCTGATGATCTTCTCTAAGACTCTTAGTATCAAGGGAATTGGACAAAAAGCCGTAGAGCAAGTGATCACTCCAGTCAAGGAGAAAAGCATCTCCCAGGGATCTCGGCCCGATGCCTGCTCTGGAACAGTAGTACTGACATTTTGCATTTCAGTGTGTGGCAAATAGGTCTATGGTCGGGAAGCCCCAGTGGTGGAAGAGGTCTTGTAGCACCCAGTGATGTAGTTCCCATTCATGGTGCATGACAAAGTACCTGCTGAGTGTGTTGGCAGTGGCATTGTCTTTGCCAGATAGGTATGCTGCTAGAATCATTACATGGTGATGCATGCACCAGTTCCATAGGCGTATTGGCTCTGCACACAGGGAACACGATCAAGCTCCTCCCTGCCAGTTTATGTAAAAAACCATGGTTATGTTGTCAATAAGCACCCTGAAGGTGTGGCCATGGATAAGAGTGACAAAATGCTTGCATGCATTGAAAATGGCTCTCAAGTCTAAAAGGTTGCTATGGTGAGAGGTCTCCTCTGAACATGATGGTCATTGAGGTGTGCACTCCAGCCCATCATATATGCGGTCGTAATTTGCACCATGGGTTGAGGTCGGTAGAAAGATATGCTGGCTAACATGTTGGCGGGGACAGTCCACCAGCTTAAAGACTTCACCACTTTTGGTGGTACCGAGAGTCTCCTCTGAACATCGTGTATGCTGGGCACATAGACTGAGGCGATCCAATGCTGCAGACACAGCAGGTGAAACTTGGCATGCACTACAATATATATGGTAGCTGCCATGTGCTGTAAACAGGTAAGTATAGAAATCGTGGGGCTTGTGAAGAGAACTTGTACGAGCTCCTGGATAACCTGAAATCTGTTTAACAGCAGGTACACTCAAGCAGTAGAGTCTAGGCATGCGCCGATGAATTCCAAGGATTGTGGTGGTATTATTGATGATTTTGGGATATTGATTATACAACCGAGAGCTTCGAAGGCTGCTCTCATCCTCTTGGTAGACTGTAGCACGTCGTTGAAGGACGGCCCCTTGATCAGTCAGTCATTGAGACATGATCCCAGCTCGACGAAGATGGGCCGCTACAACCGCAAATGTCTTTGACAAGACTCTGGGCACTGAAAACAGACCAAAAGGGTAAAACTCTGTATTGGAAATTCTCAACTCCTACAACAAATCTTAGGAAGTGTCTGTGCACTGGATGAATCGTAACATGAAAGTAAGTGTCCTGCAAGTCGAGGGACGCAAACCAATCCCCGCTGTCAAGCACTGGAATGATAGATGCTAAGGTCACCATCTTGAATCTCTGTTTGCGAAGGTGTCGGTTGAGATGGCCGAGGTCTAAAATTGGCCTTCACCCCCCTGACTTTTTCCAGGTCAGAAAATAATGGGGAATAGAATCCTTTGCCCCTGAACTCTTTGGGTACTCTCTCTACTGCTCTGATGGTGAGGAGGCGCAAGACCTCGTTTTAGAAGAGTCTCATGAGTGGGGTCCCTGAAGAGGGACGGGGATGGTGGGGAAGGCGGAGGGAGTGAGGTGAAGGGGATCGAGTAGCTGGATGTTATTAACATGAGGACCCATCGATTGGTGGTAGCGGAGGCCCATCGTTGTTGAAATGGTCTCAGGCGGTGGTGAAACATCCTGGTTCCTTCTCATTGGTGACCAACGAGGGGAATGATTTGCAGGCCTTCGACCAACACGTCAAACTTGCTCCCAATTATTCTGCTGGTTAGATGTCTTATTGTTCTGCGGGCATCATTTTTGTGGTCATTGCTTGGAACGCTGTTGGTCAAACGGCCTATGCTGGCGTGCAGAATAAGGGAAAGGTCTGTGCCTCTGGTAGGGAGTATAACATTTGCGTTGGTACGGTGGCGTGTACATGCCCAGAGTTCTTGATGTAGTTCTTGAGTCCTTGCTGGAATGGAGGACTTCATCGTTTTTTTCTGTGAATAGCTTTTGTCTATCGAAGGGCAGGTCTTCCATCTCCAATTGTAATTCTCTGGGAACTCCTGCGGATTGAAGCTATGAGGCTCTACACATTGCTACTGAGGTTGCAGTGGATTGTGTGGCTGTGTCAGCGATGTTGAGTGCAAACTGCAGGGCTGTACAGAAAGCGGTGTTCCCTTCTTGTACGACAGATTTTAGAATCTGGCTCTTGCTATCCAGGAGGTGCTCTATGAGTGTGGTTAGCTTCGTATAATTATCGAAGTTATGATTCACTAGGAGAGCCGCATAATTAGCCACTCTCAAGGTCAGAGTGGCCGACGAATAAACCTTTCTGCCGAAGAGGTCCAACTGTTTACTGTCCTTGTCATTAGTATTGTTTTTATATTGCAGGGCCTTGGCCCTCTATTGTGCTGTGTCAACCACACGGGAATTAGGTTGCGGGTATGTAAATAAAAAGTCCATTACTTTCGAGGGGATGAAATATTTCTTATCTGCCCTCTTGTTGGTTGCGGGGGCAGAGGCTGGTGTTTGCCAAATGTTGTCGGCCACTTCTAAAATAGCCTAATCAAGTGGCAAAGCGACCTTGGATTTTTGAGAGGGCTGCAGATTTTTTAAACACATGGTGCTGCTTCTCCTGAACTTCTGTGAGTTGGACCTCCTGACTCTTGACAACTCATTTGAACAGGTCCCGAAATTGCTGGCGGGCATTGGTTGTGATGAGTCTCTGGGAAATACTGCCTCTTCGGGAGAAGATGAGGATGGATCCGTTGGAGAAACCCCTGTGGTTACTCTTGGTCAGAGAGCTGACCTTCCTCAAGCTCAGAATGTTGAAGTGCCTGGGATACAGTTTGAGTAAAAGTGGGAGGTCTCATCAGCAGGGGTAGAGGAATTAGCATGGTCACTCCTGGAGTCCGATCAATAGCAGCAAGCTGACCCCCGATGGGAATGATGCAGCAAGAGGAACTGATGTGTAGGGCGAGGGTATTCATAATAGGTGTGACCATAGTGATGACTATAATGACATCTGGCAGGCAATGAACACCCGTAAGAATACCTGCTCCTACGGTCGTCATGGTAGCGGGTGTACACAGAGTGTAGGCGATCTAGGTTACTGGGATCTGTGCCTTGTGTGCACCGGAGATAGGGATGTGTGCTGGTGCTAGTGGTAATAGTGGGGTGAAAGAACTGCATGCTGATGAGCTCTGGTACTCAATGGTAGAACGATGTTGTGGTGGGTCCACGGATGAAGTCGACGGAGCTGGTGAAGGGAAGAGAGGCCCTGAAGAAAACAAGATATGTTCTGGCCTGGGAGGAAGGAGCGATGACCCTGCATGACTTACGGTGTGCCTTCGCTGGTGCCAAGGATTGCTCTAATGCTGACTGAGCTGTAGGCTGTGCATAAGGTGTAGTCAGCACCAGTGCCAGCTGCGGTGCAAAGGACAGTGCCGGTGTTTGCTGCGCCGGTGCTGCTGATCATGCCGAGCGCACCAGCGGTGCCACTATAAGTGCTGAATCTGGCCCCAAGGCCTATAGCAGTACAGCAAATGACATCAATGCCACTGATGCCGATTCTTTTGGTAGAATTGGCCCTGGTGCCAACATTGTATGGGTTGGTTTCTCTTTCTCTGGGCGGTAAGTAAGAATGAGTTGGAGGGGGGCCTCTTTTTGGTAGCAATATGGGGCCCTAGTGAGACAGCCCAGTGTTTGACAGCTCTAAGAGTGCGATCAGGGCAGGGAGAGGTCAGTCTGTGGAGGCTGCAATGCCTTGTTAAATAAAAGTATTTTAAGCCTCATCCCCCTATCTAGTCTTGCTCGCACTGTAAACTTTGATCAGTGAGGGCATTTTTGTGGGATATACCCCTCACCGAGGCACCTAATGCAGCGGGAGTGCCTGTCCAAAGAGTGTGGGTGAGTGCCACATTTTTTAAAACCGAGTGAACCCGGCATGGTTCTTTCCTCAGATATTTATCCTTTGTCCTTGTTAAAGACGCAGCATAGCGTCGATTGTCTTGCTTTCCCCCTTCCCCTATAACGACAATAAAACTAGTGATAATACCAAGCAAACTACAACTATTAACAGTACAACTATCTAACAACTAACTAAGAACTATAATTTCTGACAGTATCTGACGAGAAGGAGCTCACTCCATCCATGACCAAGGATGGTTAGGAGGAACTGGCGGGAGCCGGACCACGCGCTCTAAGAAACAGCGCGAACGGCACAAGGCACCCAACACACACATGCGGTCCAGCAGACCACTGCTGACAAACCTCTGATCTGCGGCACCGGGACAAGCTTGACGCCTACAGTGGAGCATTTATGGGGACACTACTCAAAGAAGAACCCCTCTTACTGTATATTTTTAATAACCTATTGGGGATGGTCTAGATTTACTGTCTTAGTACAGAGGAATGGTCTTGGTGACACCTAGGTATCTCTCCTGGACCTAGATTTTCATGTTTCTGTGAAAATAACTGGTGGAGCAAAAAAGAATAGAAATTTTCAGAGTGGCACCAAGTGTACCTAAAGAGATTCAAGTGAAAGCTTTATACATCTCAAAAATCATAAGATAGGAAAGTTAATTCATAACTTAATGATTCTGTTACTTTATTTTTTTAATAAACCTGTACTTTTTCCAAAGTAACTGTTACATATCCACAATTTTGAACATCTATCAATCTTGAGTGATAATGCAACTGAAGTAATACAAACATGACACGATACAAGTGTACAATATTATTCAAGATCCTAGTTATTTCTAGTGGATGACACTAAACATTTAAAATTCAGGAAAAGAAACTGAGAAAATAAGGAGACTTAGGTATAATCCCTTTAAGATCTGGAGAGTGTATCAAGCATGTGTAGTCCCCATACACCTCTAAGTGCCTATCTGCAAATAAGAGATGTCATTGCAGCTCTTGTAAAATCTTATATGTTGCAGTCTCACTTTCATAAAAATCAAAACCCATCTTTTAAACAAACATCAAACATTTTGACAGCCAAGAAAACTGCTCTCTAAGGACAGAACTGGACAAGTCTGCAGAATTTAAGTGGTTTAATATAAATTTATTAATTGAAAAGTCTGTGAAAACTTGTTTTTGAAAGGAAATGCAACTACATGCCACTTGCACTATTCCTTCCAATATAACCTCCCTAAATCAATCATCTCAATTGCAAATATTTCAAATACCTGTTATCAATTTTACTTTTGGTTCATTCAAAACAAGAGCTCTACACACTTGTACTTCTAATTATTTCTGTTTGGCATATAAACAAGTAAAATTAATTTATTCATGTCTCAATATTGGTGACATCATAGCAGAATTTTCAGATGTCATTTTGAACCATTACTAGTTTTCAGGATTCAGTAGCTAACCTCCCAGTAATGTTGCATGCTATCCGTCTCTCTGCTGGTCACCCCTCATTATTACCCACCATCATTTCTTCCACAGTAACCTTCCATCTCAACGCTTGATGTGATGTGACCAAAGCAAAGAAGTTTGCACTCGCTGAATTTCATGAACATGATGTACTTCTTTCCAATAATATTTCAAACATAAGCATTTGTCATCTTTTCAGTCCAAAAGAGTCTTCACCAGCATCACATCTCAAATGATTACTTTTCCTTCTTAGCAGCATTCATTTTCCAAAATTCACAACCACAAGTTGCAATGGGGGAAAAATAATCAGCTTTTCCCCAGACAACTTCTATACATTTTGAGATGCCAGTTTTTTTCCAACCTTTTGGTAGAGAGGAAATGGCTGAGTGAGCCATTTATAGTCTTCTTCAGATTTCACTGGAACAGCCTCTGTAGCTGGAAACGTATTAACCCAAGTTACTGAAGTCATCTACAGCCGCTCCCCGAGTTGTGAACAGTCGAGTTACGAGCGTTCGCACTTACGACCAATGCTCCCAAGGAGCGGTCATAAAGGTGGTCCCCGAGTTAAACGCAACCCGCGCTTACGAACAGCGCGGTCGCGTGTAACTCAATGGGATCCGAGTTACGAACACTTCGAGTTACGGACCAAGTGTTGGTCCGTAACTTGTTCGTAACTCGGAGAGCGGCTGTATTGTCTCTACAATTTGAGCATTATTCATGATGTCTTTTAGGGATGTTAAATAGTGGTTGGTAAACTAATCGAGTAGTTAAAGGAATTTCCATCAACTACTAGAGAAGTCAATAAGGGGGTTCACTGCAGCTCTGCTTTTTTAAATGTAGTAGAGCCTGATGTAAGAGCCTACATTTAAAAAACATTGTCTGGGACCCGGCGCATGCAGGGACTGCTCAGTACCAGCTCGTACCTGGTCCTACGCTGCACTGTTGCTTCTCTTGCCCCCCTACCGGCTCCTGTCCCCCATCCCATCCCTTGCTGCCTACAATACAGAGGCGCCAAGGTGGAGGAAAGCAACTAGTCAAGTAGTGATTACCCAATAAGTCGATTATCGGGTAATCAACTAATCACTGACATCCCTAGTCTGTTTGCACACTATTTTTTAAAAGTCATCCTAACATGCGTACATTTAGTTTTTTTCTGAGCATTACTCAATCTTCCTCACAGACACTTTTACAAATGTGAGCATTCTTTCCATTTTATCAGTGGTTGTAGAAAACTGTTGCGGCATGAGCATATCTGACATCAGTTAAAAGGAATCTACCACTGGAAATCAGTTCCTTCCACTTTGTCAAAACCTTTCATGGCTTGTCTTATAATAAACAATAAAATGTCAGGACAAATCAGAACCAAGCACTTCCCAAAACATCCAGCCAGGTCCTGGATCATGATTAGCGAAAGTGTATAACTTTTCATGTGTGAAAATTGGAGCAATTTAAAGTGATTTTTTTTTTTGGCTGTTTGGTGCTCTGTCATGTAATTTAAATGAAAAATCAGGGCATTACCATCAAGTGTATGTAATTTTCATGAGTTTTGGAAACGCAGAATAGTTATTGTGACTTTTTACCAAAACAATTGAAACTGGTATGATATTGCATTATTTTGACAAATAAAAAAAAATATATATAGAATTTTGCAGAATCTTGAATTTTTCCCACACAGAATCCCCTTAGGAGTAAGCACAGGGAATGGACTAAATGACGGTTCTAGCCCTATGTTTCTATGATTGATGCACATGCTATATGAATAGATGGAAGATATGAGGTGCCATGGATAAAGTTTACACTTTATCAAGAAAACAGTTAGCTGCCTACAGGGGCAAAAAAAAAAAAAAAAAAATGTAGAAAATGGTCATTCACTGGAGTCACATCAGCATTAAAATATTGTAGTAGAAAAGAGAATGAGCCCATAATCTGTTTGGAAACAAAGAGCATATTCCTGAATCAATCCTTCAATATCTCATAGCACGTCTCCTAAACATCCCTCCTCCTGGCTCAGGTATAAATCAGGAAAAAGGGATCAGGGAGTTCTCAACTTCAACACCTGCTTTTCCTCAGGCTTCAAGGATCTTATCATGATCAACAGTTGATCGACAGAGTCAGGAAAGTACAGATATTTCCTTATTCCTGTCACAGGAAAGAAAATAGCTAAAGTTCAGGAGCACCAGTAATGGGAAGCTCTGGACCCAAAGGCATCCATGTTGACACAATCTTCCCAGTTACAAATGAACTGTTTAAACTGAAAACCCACAAATCTCACATTTCTGCTTCTCTGCTTATTCTCAAACAAATCTATCCTAGACATTTTTTAAAATTGTCTTTAGTTCAGGCAAGCTTAAATCACACCAGTCTGCTGATACCACTAGGTCTGATTTTTTTAAACTGGGTTCCCAGTTGCTGCATTTTTCCCCCATCTTGTTTTCACTCCCCAAATCAGATATAGTTATTCCATATATAGTCATCCAAACAGATCTAAATCAATAGGGAGCACCAATATAAGCAAATTTCTAGAATGTCAGACTATCACCCAGCAAATGAGACAACCAGAGAAAGATCATATTTGAAAAGTAAAGTCCGCTGTTTCAATACATTGTTTCCCCTTTAGCATTCTTACGGGATTTACAGTACCACAACAAGTGTTTAACTAAGCAGGCTTTCCATTTCCCTTCGGAGACAAGGCATAAAGATATTGTATTCGGAGCTCAAAACTCACATATCCAAACAGTTACACAGTCCCAACAAAGAAAACAACAAAATGCCACTGGCCATTACCTGCAGCCCTCAGTGAAAACCTCTCCAACATCAAGGATCTACAGCTTATCCTAGATGATGATCTCCTTGCTTTCACAGCCTAGCCTAGATTATAATCCCTTGCTTGGGAAGCACCCCAGTCCCTCGCTTACAGACAACCATCCAACCACACACCCCAGCAGAGAAACATGAACCCAGGTACTAATCCCTGCAACAAACTCCATTGCCAGCTCTGTCTACACCTCTACCCTAGTGACACCATCATATGACCTAACCACTTCAGATATTTTCTTTTTTTTTAAATCTACATCCACCCTGATTGAATTAGCTCTGATGTAACAATACCATATCTGTATCCTGGTGGCCTGTCCAGGGTATCTTAGAGTGCATCTGTCTGCATGTCTGTTTGTCTTCAAGTCCGTTTGTTCAAGAATTCCTCCTAAAGAGTAAAAGCTCAGGCCACCAAATTTGGTGTGCAGCTTCCTCTTCTAATTTAAAGCAAGATCAGGGTTTCATTGTGTCAGGACAACTGGGAAAAGGACTGTTTTCTATAACATTCAAAGACGGGGCTACTGTTTGGAAGGACACGTCATGAGAGTGGCCACTGCAGGCAGGAAGCCTGCAGGGGAGAGCTGTCTTGCAGAGTGTCCACCGGGGGGGCAGCCATACCACTAAGGAAGTGGTCAGCAGAACTGGGGCTCCACCGTCTTGCCTGTCAGCACACTGAGTAAGTGGCCCCTCTGCCCAAAACCCTTCTCTCAGGTTCTAGCCCTTGGCCACTGGAGAGAAGTGGGACAAGGGAGGGGGAGAAGAAAGTCGCATGACAGTTTTTAGAATTTACCATTTTACAGTGGTTACTAGCACTGTTACCAGTGATCAATATACATGTTTTGTCAAGCTTCTTTTTTATGAAAATTTCAATTTATATTTTATTTTCTTAATATGATTAGAATCTGGGATATACTTTCATGTGTGTTTGTTCTCATGCTAGGGTTCCTTAATAGTTCATAATTTGATGTTCATACTACAAGAATACACAGGAATTTTTCACGTGTGTCAAACTTTAATTGTTTAACAGACAGTAAATATAATTCTACATATCTCTTGGCTCATGAGTTTATGGATGAAATTCCTAGTTAAAAACTAATTTTTTCAGATATTCTAAGGACAAACAGCAAAAAGCAGCAAATCAAGAAGAAAATGGAAAAAGATGATGACAACATAGCACTTGCTATAGCAACTGATCTCTGCTGGTATGGGCAGTGGGATGTCTCACCACCAACGTCATTCAACCGCAAAATCAAGGGGATTCCTAATGAGGTCAACACAGAACCTGAAGTTAACTTAAACCAGTTTATCATCAGTATGGGGACATCACAGCAAGAAATTTTAGGGGCAGCAACCAGCAGGGGACTCATGGAAGCATTTCTTCTGCTCCCATGTGAGCAGGGAAAATGTTCAGAGAGGATAAAAAAAAAAAAACAAAAACAACCCTACCCATCTGGTCCTCAGAACATGAGGATCCACAGTTTAGGATGCCAGATCCCTTCTGATTCTGCAGTGCAAAGGAGGAAGGGGACAGACAAATCAATCAGGCTTACTCCATAAACCCAAATTAGGAGAGTTTTTCAATACTTACATAGGAGCAACTGACACTGAGCATGCTTTGGCCCCCCACCAAATAAAAAACAAAACACCTAATTATGGGGGAAGGGCAGTTTGTTTATTTTTCTCACATTTCTGTACAACTAGGTTTTATATAGGCAAAAGAACCAAAACATCACAAATGAAACTATTTTCACAGTATTCTGAGTTATGGCTGCTAGCAAACAATATCGAAAATGTCACATTATCTCCAGGCTAAGAAGGTTTGAAAAAGTAGGTGGACCAAACCACCAATTGATTATACAGCAATAATCCTCTGTCAACAGAACATGTGCAATATTCATTCTCTTGATATTTAAAAGCAAACAAAAGGCAAGCTCTGTTTTTCTCTAATCCACAATTTATCAGTCCCTTCCAGACTTGAACAAGCTGTTCTGTTATTTGTTTGGATTTAAAGAAAAAAATAATCACACATATTTGCAGTGGTATTTTTCCCCACTCCAAAACATTTTTGGCAAAATTACTCTCTCTGGTTATGTGCCCCATATTTGGGAAAGGATCATAGTCAATGCTTCAATAAGTAAACAATACTAAAATATAAATAGATGGAGAAGTGATTTTGCAGTTATTAGTTGCTTCTAGTGCAGGCCCACCAAGCCACTGGATCTGGCCCACGGATACTGTGGTGAGCCCCAGGCAGGCTCCCTGCTTGCCTCACCCCATCTGCACGTCACTCAGGAACGCAGCTGCTGGGCGGTTTCACTTTAAAAAAAAACTGAGCCTGGAGGGAGGGGGGAAGCTTTAGCAGCTACTCCTGCCCCCAGCACAATCTCACTGGCTGGCTTGTGGCCAGCAACTGGCCAACAGAAATTGCCTGTTTCAATAACAGGCAGCCACGAAGCACAAAGGGCTCATAGTTATTCACAGAGCACATGGCTGCAGCCTGATTCACGAATGGGCTGCTGGCTAGTAAGTCTCCTGGCCAAAGGTGGCCTCTGGCACCCCAGCCCCTCCCTTCTCCTGCTCCCCACTCCTACTCCACATATACAAATCCCCTCCCCTCCCTCCTGCACCCATAGTCCCTCCCAGATCTGGCACCCCAATCCCCTGCACCAGATCACAATCCCCTCCTGCCCTAGCTCACAACCCAATCCCCTGTACCCCAATTCTCCACCCTAGGTCACATCTAACCCCCACTGCACCCCAGTCCAGTGCCCCAAGTCACAACTGCCTCCTTCACCCAAACTCCTTCCCTTACCCCAAGCTCCCTTCTGCACCTAACCTGCATCCCACACTGCATCTACTCCATTAATATCATGGAAGAGTGCAGCCCTCAACCACTTTCCGAATTCTTGGAGTGGTCCCCTGTCAGAAATTATTGCCCACCTCTGTTCTAGCATATTACTAATCACATTAACCTTAGGGGGAACAGCTAGAAATTAAGCCATTGAATTTAGCATGTGAAACTCATTTTTTCCTACAACAGCATCCTAATTTGTTCCTTTTTAAAAGATGACATTGTAGAAGAGCTCTCTTCAAAAAACAAAAACATTCTTTATCCCATGGTAGAGGGAAGGAAGATATTAAAATCTATCAAAAGAGTGTTGAGTGGAAGGGACTCTGCAATACAATACTGCACATTTAACAGGATGCAAACAATTTTCTATAACTTAAATCTCTCACCAAGTGTATGATAGCCCTTTTGAGACCTGAAACATAAATCCATATCCTTAGTTAATTTCCCCCATCTATCATATATACACACACAATGGATTGTACTGCTAGGTTGTTCTGGAATACTGACACTGATGTATGTATGGTTTAAAGCATTCAAGGTGGTGGATGGTTGTTTTTCTTAAAGTACAGAAAGAGATTACAATGATTTGGTAAACAAGCTATCAGAAAAACAAAACAAAACAAATCTCATTCTATAAACAACAGCATCATATGATCCAGTCTCTCTCAGCCTTTCCAGATCACTTTTCCTTTTTCAGGACTCTGATTTGTCTTGCATACCCCAAGTTTCACCTCACTTAAAAACTAATCGCTTACAAATATTGAACAAAAATGCTTGAGGTGTCACAGTACACTAATAATGAAAAATTGCCTACTTTCTCATTTTGTCTGTATGAAATTTTAGTTTGTACTGACTTTGCTAGTGCTTTTTAAGTAGCCTATTGTAAAACTAAGCAAATATTTAGACGATTCGAGGTACCTCCTGGAAGACTCCAGTGTACCCTCAGGTGTACATGTACCCACTATACACAAAGAATAGTTAGCTGAAGATCTGCAAAGCTTATTGAAACATTTTACTTTATTTAGAAAAAAATACTTACATTATCTTCCTCCTGTATGTCGTCGTCGTCATCGTCATCACCACCACCATCACCACCGTCCTTATACCCCGGAGGAAGTGGGGGCCCAATAAATTCTTCATCATCATCATCATCATCATCATCATCAGTATCCTCTGCAGGCCCTTGAACGGAAGTTTGGGGTTGCAAAGGAGGTCCAATTAATTCTTCATTTGAACCATCTTCACTCTCACTACTAGCTGCCTCTCTGTAAGAAAGGATTGTAAAAGCTGCTATTTAATTAAGTAACACACAGGATTTCTATAATTATTTTCTGAAGCACTCAGCATTGTCCTAGTTTTGCTCTCACTGAAGTCAATCGAAAAACTCCTACTAACTTCAATGGGAACAGAGACAGGTACCACCATCTTCAAAGCAATTTACAAAACTAATATAGATACTGTAGTGACAGGCACAGTGCAAGAACCTGTAAGGCAGGCAGGCAGGCATGGTGAAGTCTGCGCTAAAGCAGCCAACAAAGGCATCACTGCACAGGAGAATTTAAAAAATATTTTCTTAAATTAATGTTGGCATACTAATATGCTTTCAGTGCCCACTGTCACAGCAATACTTAATTATATAGCTCTTTAGAGACTGATTTTCCAGTGCCTTTCACCTTGTACAATCAATTTTACACCTCTGTAAAGCAGGAGCCAATCAAAATGGTAATGTTTCAGAATCACTCTGGACAGGTGTTAAGTGACTACATAAGGGAGAAAGCAATAAAGAATAAGGCAGAGAATATGCAAAACACAGTGTAAATTTTTCAACCCTTAAAGCTTAAACAAAAGAGATCATGCACTTTAGACCAAATATTTAATCTCCACTGTAATCTAACAGGACAGCCTAGCCTCTGGATTGTAAAGATCCATATGCTATTACCATTTCACACAGGGAATATAAATTAAAGTCTACTGAAACTGAGCAAACACACAATTTAAATCACTTAAAAAAAAAAGTAAAAATGCACCACAATTTCTGGTCATACAGAAGCTAATAAAATAAATGCTCTTGTACTCCCTCTGCTGGCTTTGCAAAAGCATTTAGCCACTTCACAGTTGGCTAACAGCAGCTGTTAAACAATTCCAAAAACAATAAAATATTTTGCATAAAAATTGTATTCATTGTAAAATTAATAGTCCCAATACAGATAAAGTGCTTTACAAAAATCAGAGGTCCCTATCGAGGTCAAGGTCCCACTGTACAATAAGTAACATACCTATGCACGAGCAGAAACAGCCCTTACCCTGGAAAACTTGAAATTTAACAACAGGTCCATTTCTGAACAAAAAGAGTGAGCAGAATGCAATAAAAAACAAACATTTTAACAGTAAACAAACAAAAGACTATTCTATGTGATGGAAAAGTTCAAGTTAGACTTTTAGATCAAGAATTAAACAGACAAGTTGTTTCAAAGTTAGATATTAGGACAGATGCTCACACCTGTACTATTCCAAGTACAAATCTAAGTCTCGCAACCCTTAGAAAATCTCTGGGAATTCATCTAACACTTTTCAGATAAGAACTGCACACCAAGCGGGAAATAATACAACACAAAGTGTCTGGTGCATAGCCTGGCAAATTTAATTCTTCACACTGAACCACCAACATCCACCCAATAAGGAAGCCACCGAATTCCTAGACACTAAAGCAATGAGTGGCATGCAAAGTCCAGAGGGTAAGGATATGCTCATCTAACAAATATGACAATGTTCCCTGTAATTATAGTCCAAAATTTCTATACATCATCTAAACAAACCCAAAATGTACGTATAATTTGTCAGGCACTGACAACATGTTAAGATTCAACAAATCAGTGACATGGTCTCTGACTCAAAATATTTATAATCCTAACTGTGTGCTTTTACTTCACATTTACAATCCTCCAACATAGAATGAGAGCACACTGTAGACAGGCTCTGAAAATAGGCATATCCATATTTCATTCCTCTCTCTCGAAACAGAAGAATGCAAATACAGACACCTGAAATTGCAAATGAAGCAGGATTTAAATATCCCGTGCTTCATTGCATAATTGCGTTATGGCACTATTTTGAAATAACCCTGTTTTTTCTCTCAAAACAGCGCTATTTCAAGATAAAATCCTTCCCTCGAAATAACCCATACTCCTCATTTTGACAAAAATGAGGAGTAAAGGTTATTTTGAGGGAAGGGTTTTATCTCAAAATAACCCCATTTTTTCCCTCTCAAAATAGCACCATAATGCAATTATGCAAATGAAGCATGGTATATTAAATCCCCACTTCATGTGCCATTTCGGGTCCCTGTATTTGCATTCCGCTCTCTCGAGGAGAATGAAATGTAGACATACCCAAAGTATTGAAAGGAGTCAAGAGGAGATCCTACCTTGCAAGTCTAAGAGATGGAAGGAGTAAAATCACTGCCCCTTTACTTCCCCTTCATAAAAGGCGAGGGGCTGGAGAGTTGGAAGGGAGGTAGAAGAATAGAGAACTGTAATAAAATGCTGGAATCTCTCTACCCTTCCCTCACTCCATTCCCATTTATTATGTTTTAGAGTAAATTTACAAATCTACTAATTTTTGATCTCTGGATGTTAGCAAGTATGTTGCCCTTACAACATATTGTAATTCTCAAAGCATGCATAGGAATACATCAGTACCGTAACAATTAAATCCTTCTCCCCATAGCTCATTTAGAAATCAACATACTGTAGTTGCACTGTCTCTTGCTTGAGATAACTACAGATAAACTGTCTAGAACTTCTTCCAGATGGGATGGGGCTAGATGACTCCGTGAACTTGAAATATAAAGAATAAATATTGAGGGGCAAAGTTACCATCTGAGAGCTAGCAGAACAAGCTGGTTACCTTAGATCAGTCCCTAACAACAAATATCATAAGGACAACTGTAGTTGGTGCAATTTTCCCTTCTGAAGAGGGGACAAATTTGAAATTATGGGCCTTAACTAGTCTCTCATTGTGAAATGCGCCTCCAGTTTAACACACTCTTTTCCCAGCTTCCTGCCTCTTACAGCTTCAAGTTCAAACTCCTCATCATAACTTTCAAAGTAACGTGTAATTCTGGAATCTGACTACAGCTCAGACTTTTTCTATCAAACTCTCACTTCATGCCCTCTTATCTTCTCATTGCTTCCAAACCAACAATCCAGTCCTCATGAGTGGAACCTTGCATCAATGCGGAGCCCCATTAATATCGGTGGAATTCCCCCTCGTTATAAGGTTCCATCTGCATGAATCAGACTGCTGAACAGGGTCCCTTGCCTTCTCCCATTTACCTGCACTCCCTTCCAACCTGCACAACTGAAGAGGAGGGTTGGGCCTAGGAAAGCTCATGATACCATCTACATTTTTTGTTAGTCTCTAAGGTGCTCCAGGACTATTTAAAAAACTTTTTTGGTTTTAGAATTCTCTCAGCTAATCTACTGTTCCTCAAATCCCTTATCCAAAAAAAAAAAAAAAAAAAAAAAAAAAAAAAGTAGGTGTGACTGTCTCCCCCCCCCATGCTTTATGAAAATGGACTTATGAATATAAATATTAACTTGGATTTACTTTGGGGAAATGTCTTATGTAACCTGGCAATTTTAAGTTAGAAATACTAAGTATGAGTCTGTTTATAGTTTTAAATGTGCTAATGAGCGCCATTACCAGTGCCCCAGAAGGCTAATGACTTGGTGATCAACTTAAAGACTTTTGTCAACAGCCTTGTCTCTCCTGTAAGTCCAGAGGTGACTGGACTAGTGAGACATGTGACCATAGCACCTAGTACTGGGATCCATCTTTAACCTGGTAAATTTCCGGGGAAGAGGTGGAGACCATTTAAGCAATGGGAAAGTATCAGCCCTTTGTCTTCAGCTGACCTGGGGAACAGCCTGGCACAAAGAGGGTTGGAGACCCAAGCCATAGTAAAAGAGGTTGTCTCTGACTTGACGATGTCTGGAGTAAGGGCAACTCTTTAGGGGAAGAATTTTTATGCAATAAGTTTAATAATGAATTAGAACTAGCTATGCATTTTCTATTCATTTTAATTTAGTAACGTACTTTGATCTGTCTGTTTTCACTTGCAACCACTTAAATCCTATTGTTTGTACTTAACAAAAACACCTTTAGAGGGATAGCCATGTTAGTCTTAGCCTTTGTTTACTATCAGACCTGTGTAAATAATAGGTACATGGGGAGGAACCACCACTGTGCATCTCTCTTTTTCATTGATAAAAAGAGGGCTTACCTGATGAGCGTTTACTGTGTAAACACAGAGGAAGATAAATTTATCTGGGGGGTTTCGGTCCCCTTTGGGATTGGTTTCCTAGGTGCTCTGCTCTAGAGCTGCATCCTCTCTGAGCTGAAGTGGTTCAGTGTCTGAACTGCTCTGCAGGGGGAGCAGTTACCCCAACTCCATGTCTTGTTTGGGAGAGACCATGGGATATCACCCAGCAGCACCAGAGAGCAAGAAGGCAGGTATCAGTGGCATGATCAGCACATCAGGGAACAAACCCAAGTGGACTTCTATGATCACACTGTCACAATAGGTTGAGAATTTTCTATTATTTTGTCTCTTCTGATATGGTATTTTACTCCTTATATTTAAATCTCTACCTCATTCACATTGCGCAAGTCTCAAACCTAGTATCAGACACAGCAACTTTAAGTGTAAACCTCAGCCCTCCAGGAACAAGATATAAATACTTAAGATTAACATTATAGTATAGCAAGAGTGTAGAGAAAATATTTGTATTTTTTAAGTTTGCTTTGTACAATTGACAGCATTTATATATAGGCAGTTGGTTAATATAGTTAGTCAGTTCATGTGAGGTTTTATACAAGGCAACAGGCCAGAAAACAATTTTATAAAAGAAATCTGTTTGGACTGAAAACTATAGTGAGCACTATGAGGCAACTGATACAAAACTACATATTTTTATACATTACTAGCATTAAGCTTCCTGTTGTGATTGTAGACACGCACGTGGCCGCCTCCCTCCCTGCTGTTCCCAAGGTCAAGGAGGCTTGGGCCAGCTCCCTCCCCTTCTGCTGCTCCAAGGCCAGGGAAGCTGGAGCCACGTGGCCTCCGCCTTCCTCACTGCTCCTAGGGGTGGGGAGGCTTTGGCCATGCATTCTCTTCCCAGCCCACTGCTCCAAGGATGTGCTGGGGTACATGCACTCTTCCCCTCCCCGTGGAGAGGAAGGGGCGCACACAGGGCCTCCCTGCTGCTCCTGGGGCCAGAGAGACTTGGGTCAGTTCGGGTCAGGGGGGTTCCTCCCCCAGCTCCGCTCCTGGGGGCAAGGAGGCTCGGGCCATCTGTCCTCTTCCCTTCCGGCTGCTCCAGGGATGCTGTGGCATGCGTACAAGTGCTTTTCCCCTCCCCATGGGGGGCGGGGGAAAACCACATGCTGTTCCTCCTCCTCCCCCCCCCCCGTGGTGGGGGCAGGGCCTCAGCAGAGGCAAAGGGGCTGTAGGTGGAGTTGGGGGACTGCCTCCCCCTAGAAATGTCTCAAGTCTTCTCAAATGTTCTCTGTGACAGATGGTGTGATGGACACCTCTCCTTTTATAACAGTATATGGATATAGATGTGTTGCATGAATACAGAAGCTACATACATACTTTGATTTGCTTTCCAGTCCATATAGACAAATGCAATGTATCCAATTTTAAATGGGAACAGCAACTATTTGTTCCGTGACTTGACATAGCTATGACTGACCTACTGTCCATGACTTTTATGGAATTTAAGTACACAAAAAAAATTGTCAGAATCTAATTTATAAGAACACAAATGTGCAAAGTTTCAACAGTGAGAAGATTGCAATCAAAATAGCATACAGCCCTTCAACATATTTATAAGCCATAAAACTATTGTAAATTGACAGACCATACTAAGAAAATGTCGATTAATAATTGCAAATTACAGTGAAACAAATGTCAGCTTACACAGTTTTATGCACACAAGTTCTGTAGTCCCTGTCCTCTCAAAAGAGCCCCTCAGACAAAACAGCTGCAAGAGGGTGTGATACTTCCACTAGATCTAGGTACCTGCAAGTTAACATGGAGCAAGTTCTCATCACTCTTGAGCCTGAAGCTGTTGAATCAACATCTTCATGTTGGCTTCTTAGTTCTCTTTCTTTCTGGGCTGCTTCTTCTCTTGCACGGGCTTCTAAATACAGAGTGAACATGTAACTGTTATATCTCCATGTTTTTCAGCATATAATAAAAACTTGGTGCTTCTTTTTGCTACAATCATACTAAATTTAATTTCAGACACATTTCAGAAGTATGAAAAGATGAAAATAGAGAACTTTCATTGAACCTGATTGGTTAACTTTCCCACACAATAAAAAAAATACTAATTTCACTTACATTTCTATCATTTTGATACCCAGATGATTAACGAAAGATACAAACCTCTTGGAAAAGACAGGCTTAAAATGCCAACAGTGTTATCTTATACAGAATATATATATGTTTTATAGACTATACCACTATCAACAAATCAATACTGATCTTTACTTTTTCCTGGAACAGGGCACTGGTAATTAAAAGAGTTGAAGCGAGTCTACTACACATGGGTGTCAACAAGTTTATTCTAGACACGTAACTGACTGAAAATTGTTATAGCTCTCAATAGTTACTCTATTTTGCTGACTACAGGGAGTCCCTATAGAAACTTCAGTCACACTGCCTGGAATGACTCACAACTGTCAGCATCTCCCCAAGGGCAGACTGCCCCCCATCCCCCAGCTGTGGTACGTTCTATGAGATTTCACCAATCCACTAACAAATGTGAACTCTCATACACTTCAAAGCCGGTACAGCCCAGAGTCAGCAGGACATCCCACTGACCCCGGGCTGCACACAGAATTCAGCATTCCTCCTTTGAAATGTACAAGAGCCCCAGCGGGGACTCTTGTACATTTCCAAAGAGGAACGCGGAAGTGCCTAACAACTAGTAAAATAACCAATAGTTAACATCCCTAGTCCACAGTATAAAAAAGGTTGGGAACCACTGCCACAGGTGCACACCAATCTGCTTTGCCACCCTGACAAGCTGGGCTATATAATAAATGGTCACTTGCACACAAACACCCCACAAAAAAACCACCACAATACATTCAGGAGACACCCAATCCCAAGAGAACAGTTACTCACCCAGAATGGTGTGAGATCTATTATGCAAATCAAAGAAACACCAGAGGCCAATGCCATAGTAAACTAAAGATTTACTAGTTACGAAAAAAGGAATGAGAATTAAGAGGCTAAAGCACATTAAAATATAACAGGTGTATTACAGTCTATAATTTCAAAAGACAGCAGAGAAGTAGTAACCTGCCAGATTTTCAAGTCTTTAGGATTACCCAGAGTAAACATAGGGATTTCTACATTTTCATTAGGTCATTATAGTCCAAACAGTCCAGAAATAAAGGTTTTTTTCTCATGTCAATATTATAGCTTCTTTTCTGGGTGGCCACTCACTGACACAGAGGGGAAAGAATCCCTCTCTGTGCCCAGGTGGGCCAAGCCCAGACCTACCCCTTTAACACCCTGGAAGCCAAGGGGTAGGACAAATAGGCAACATCTATACTGCTTCTTTCTTGTGCAAAAAGCTTATGCAAATGAAGTGCAGATTAGCATATAGCCATGCTTCATTTGCATAATGAAGGGCCATTTTTGCACAAGAGGGTTTTGCACAAAAAGAAACTGTGTAGACAGCTGCTTTTTGCACAAAAAACCCTTGTTGCGCAAGAGCCATTCTTCCTGAAAAATGAGGAAGAATGGCTCTTGCTCAAGAGAGGGTTTTTGCACAAAAAGGAGCTGTCTACACAGCTCTTTTTGCGCAAAAGCCTCTTGTGCAAAAATGGCCCTTAATTATGCAAATGAAGCACAGCAATATGCTAATCCCAGTGCTCCTGGGGAGCTGGCTTTTAAATACTACCCTCTCCCAACCACCGTTTGCTGCCTCTGATACAGAGGCAGGGGGAGGGGAAATGTATGTAGTCAATAAGATTAACTGAGAAGCCCAGGTTTATTGGTTAACACATAGGCATCTACACATTAACATCTCTAATCCCTTATCTCACATAATGGCTTATCTTCATTGAATGAGCAGGATTTAACATCTTGTACTTGAGGTCATTATTTCCAATTTACAAGGCTTTTTTCCTCATTAGATGGGTTACTTAGCTACAAGGTTATATACAATAAAATGTTTGCTGTTATGCTATAACATGGAATATAGCTGAGCGAGATCTATACATGCAGCATACTACAAGCATTTTATAAAACATTAAACACAAGCATATCAGCTTAGCATTATCAAAATAATTATTAGATAGAACACTCTACCAACCTCACGTTATCCTACCTAGATCATGATAAAATTAATTTCTGCAGCTTCTTTTAAAAGTATAGCTCTGTCTTATTGTCATTCTTACACATTTAACAATCACTTTGATCTCTACTAGTACGCAAGGGTACGTCTACACTTGCTCCCTAGTTCGAGCTAGGGATGCAAATGTAGGTGACCGAAATTGCTAATGAAATGGGGATTTAAATATCCCGTGCTTCATTAGCATGATCTCGCCGGTGCATTACTCTGCTCAACAGCTGATTCGAACCAGGAAGCGCGCGCCGGAACGCGTTAGTTCAAACCAAACCCCTTGGTTCGAACTAACATTACTCTGAGGAGCAACATTACTCTGGACTAACATCAGTACTCTGTTAGTACTCTGAGGAGTAACGTTAGTTCGAACCAAGGGGTTTGGTTCGAACTAACGCGTCCCGGCACGCACTTCCTGGTTCGAATCAGCTGTTGAGCGGAGTAACGCACCGGCGAGATCATGCTAATGAAGCGCGGGATATTTAAATCCCCACTTCATTAGCAATTTCGGTCACCTACATTTGCATCCCTAGCTCGAACTAGGGAGCAAGTGTAGACGTACCCTAGTGAATTGGTCAAGCTTGTAGCTAGCTATGCATCTGTAGATATTCAATGACGCCTAGAGCTATGGCATAAGCTGGTATCTGGTCTGCCTGCATCATAAATTACACCTTAGATCTCACAGGAAAGATAACTACTTCTATCTAATCCTATAATAAAACTATACACAGGTAACTTCCTTTTCCTATAACTACAAGTTTAAAACAGGATAACATACATACTTAGAAATCTTAAGATTGTAACTTTTGCGTAATAGAATCTTCTTGGATAAGCAAACTCTGTATGTCTTTTGCAACTAATCCACGCTAAAAACACTAAGAATCTTTCGCTTCTGCCTAGTAATCATTGCCCGGCAGAGTTCAATCAGCATAAAGATAAAAGCGGCGAGGAGTCCTGTGGCACCTTATAGACTAACTGAAGTGTTGGAGCATAAGCTTTCGTGGGCAAAGACCCACTTCGTCAGATGCATGCAGTGGTAATTTCCAGAGGCAGGTATAAATATGCAGGCCAGAATCAGGCTAGAGATGACGAGGTGGATCCAATCAGGGAGGGTGAGGCCCACTTCTAGTAGCTGATCTGGAGGTGTGAATACCAAGACACTGCATTTAGCCGTATGGAATGGAAATCTATCAACCTCATGAAAATCTCTTGGTATTCACACCTCCAGATCAGCTACTAGAAGTGGGCCTCACCCTCCCGGATTGGATCCACCTCGTCATCTCTAGCCTGATTCTGGCCTTCATATTTACACCTGCCTCTGGAAATTACCACTGCATGCATCTGACGAAGTGGGTCTTTGCCCACGAAAGCTTATGCTCCAACACTTCAGTTAGTCTATAAGGTGCCACAGGACTCCTCGCCGCTTTTGCAGATTCAGATTAACACGGCTACCCCTCTGATACATAAAGATAAAGGTCCTTCTTGTTATGGATTTTAATTCCCTTATCCCCCCGCCTCTTGTGCTCGGAGATGAAAATTCAACTGATAAAAGGAATTCACTTACTCCCACTCCCCTTGAAACGAGTCATGTAAGAGCAGAACAACGGAGTCTTATTCTCTTTAAATGTTCAAAGGGCCTTCCTCACTGGCCAGGACACAAAACTTCCTGCTCAAGATCAACACTTTACACCTGTCTGGTGAATTACAGTGTCACAGAGGCTTACAATACAAATATCTGTACATTACCTATGTAGCTAATAATTTGATTTATTTTTCATTTATAGTCACTACCTAAGTTACAAACAGCCCACTTATCAACATCCACACATACAAATGAAAGCTGTTACAAACAAACTTTTGGAACATAACCTGTTTGTAAATTGCGGACCTCCTATATTGTGTGAGGATATGATTAATCCATGTTATACAATATTCATTGTATGTTAGAGTTAAACTGTAGGGGTGCGTCTAGACTGGCAAGATTTTGCGCAAAAGCAACCGCTTTTGCGCAAAAAATTGCCGCCTGTCTACACTGGCCGCGAGAATTTGTGCAAGAACACTGACGCTGTAATGTACAAAATCAGTGCTTCTTGCGCAAATACTTTGATGCTCCCGCTCAGGCATAAGCCCTCTTGCGCAAGAATAATGGCCAGTGTAGACAGGAACGTTAATTTCTTGCGCAAGAAAGCCCGATGGCTAAAATGGCCATCGGAGCTTTCTTGCGCAAGAGAGCGTCTATACTGGGCACAGATGCTTTTGCGCAAAAGCAAATCTTTTGCGCAAAGGCACATGCCAGTATAGATGCTCTCTTGCGCAAATACTTTTAACGGAAAAACTTTTCCGTTAAAAGTATTTGCGCGAAATCATGCCAGTCTAGACGCAGCCTAGGATTATAAAACTACAATCAGTACTTAAGAGCAGCTATACAGTAGACAAAAGTAAAACAAGATGAAATGCAAGAACCTGTAGGCTGAGGCCTGCAAGATTTTACTTTAGCTATTTTAGGCCTTGGAGACCACAACTGACTAAGAGACCGGAAAATAACCTGATGCCCTAAGGTTATGTCAAGAGGACTACGACATAGAAATAGTGGTACCAAGTGGCAATATTGTGCAAAGTTACACAAATTATTATTAGATCATAACAATACTGTAAAGGTGCATCTGTCTCCAACATGTGTTAGAACCACAGGATTAAGGTTGTGCACCAATAGTAATGAAAATAAGGAGTATTTACACAGCCTATAGAAAATTGAGGTCCCTTAAGTTTCTAGGGGACACAGACCATGAAGAGAAATAACATTTTATGGATGTGTACAACTTAGATATTGACAAAATCATATTATAAAAGGGGATGACCAGAATGAGAAATCTGAGCCCCACATGGGCAACTTCAGCAGAAGCCATCTTTCTACTGACAATCAAGCCACAAGAAACCCATCAGACCTTAACACTGTTGTCAAGGATGCAAATATAACTATATTTGTACCTTGTTTGTAGGTCTGTATAGAATTTCTGTATGCTTGGGTTATCACAACTTTAATAAAACTTGTAAAACAGACTAAACCTTGTGCTTGTGAATGTATGTGATCACTACCCTTGGTCTTCGTATTCTTAGAAACTAACTCAGATGCCAACAGAGGTGACTTTCACTCTGTTAAGCTCAAATGTGTAGCCAAACCCATGATGGTGTAATGCCACATTACAAAATTCACTGTAAATTTAAAAAAAAAAAAAACACACAACCCCACGACGTTATAAATGAGATTGATGCATGCCGTAATTCAAACATTCAGTGAAGCTGAAACACTTCCTTATATAATCCTTCTAGATAAATTATAATATCTTATAGAAACATTGTATTATAATGTCTTATGGAAACTGTGTATAAGCCTTATAATGTTTTTAGGTTCTTAGGAATAATCAAGGTAAATAAAATGTCCTTGGACCAGAAGTAGAATAGATTTTACCCCTTTGACTTGAAAGTGGTTCTTTTCTTGTTGAATGAGGTGTGAATGAATGAGGCATGAAAGGCAAGTACCTCTGAGGTTCAAAGGAAGGTAACAACTTGGAAGGATTAACAGTTGCAACAACTGAAAAGGGGAAGAATAGGAGCCAAATCCAAAGACACTAAGACACTGTCAAATGGGCTCCTGGTGAAAGGATCAGACATATGGACTGCCTTAGAGTCAGAAGCAAGTACCCTCTCTTGAAGCAAACTAGGAATTAAAAGCCAACACTCTTTATAGGTAAATGTGGTAGCACTGGGGATAACATCCATAAGAAGGCACCATAGATCTAATTAAGAACTGAAGTGCACAGCTTTACATGAGAGTGAAACCTATAAACATGGGGTGTCTTGCATGGGACTCCAGGTCTTGTCAACATCGGAGCATCGATCCAGATCGACAGAAGCCTGGGTCCTCACTTCCCCTCACTTATCTAACTCACCTGGCCAGTGCAGTTAAGGGGAGCAGTAAGTTGGCAACTAAGGAATGACAAGACAGAGCATGTGAGTCTGTGTATGAGTGCACGCGTACAGTATATTATATGCATATAATACAATAATGGTATTACCAAGAAGATCCCTTGCAATTCTTTAAATATGAGTTCCTGACATTTATTTTAACAATTTTAACAGTGGTGAGTCAGACTCATTCCAGCTATGTATTTTGTCAGCATTCAATTGAAACACGGGGACCTTGGCATGAGCTGGCTCCTGGTCTGCCAGTGTCATGCCCTCAATGGAAAAATGGTGTAAGAAAGGATATCACTTACACTCCTGCATACACTGCACTGTTCCTGTCTTCTTGAGAAGACATCTGCCACTACATTTTCCTTATCCTTGACATGGACTATCACCATGTCACACTACTGTACAGCTAGACTCCACAATAACAGTCTCAAATTGGTCCTTATGGAGTGGTGCAGCTATATTAACGGGGAGAGTGGTCAATTAGAACATTAAGTTTTCTATTTAGATAAGGCTCAAATTCTTAACTAGCCCAAACTGTCCTATAACAGTCCCTTTCAATTACAGCAGAGTTTGTGTACATATCAGGCACAAGTACCTGCTTGAAAAGCTTCATCAGGGTGTCTTTCCCCCCCCCCCCCCCCCCCAAGGGAGTCTTTCTGTACAACAAAACTCATGGGGGTCATGGACAAATTGGAGGGGGAGGTAAGAAATCTACACTTTCTTTCTCCAGAAAGGATATTAATCACATGTACCTCCTCACTTCTGTTGCAGGGGGGGGGGGGGCGGGGACGGGACAATCCCCCTCCCCAACTGCACCCAGGGTTGTCCTCATCCCCCACACCCCTTCAGAAAATGGCAGAGAAGCAAAGGGAAGCCATAAGAATTCTGCAGAGAGTGGATGTTTTCTGCAGGCACGCAGAATCCCCCCAGGAGTAGCTGGTGTCCCTTTGCTGTGTAATTCACCAACACTCGGAGTATTTTGCATGTTGGGGGCTGTGTGAGAGCAAACCACGAGTAGTTGCTCTCACAATGAAGCATGTAAAAGACAACTGGGGGGGGGGGGGGTCGAGATTGTACCCGGGGTAATCTCACATGGGGGCATTGGCATGAGCTCGCACATGGTATGCCAGCGTCACACCTTCCAACACAGAAGCAGAATTGTATTTAGTTAGATGTACTGAACATTAACAAAAGGTGCTTAATGCTCTGGCCCCTTTACATAACTGATTTTTATAATATCAAAGTGTTCCTGGCATCAGCAAGTAAATATATAATTTACAGCAAACTTCAACCCCAAACCTGAACTAAGAAGAAGACAGATATACTCCTGTAAACGTGCAGAGCCTCATAAAGCCAAGAGGCATCTGTACAGGAGTGTACTCACATGGCTCTCAGAACAGAATCAGGACCATATTAATCAATCAAATCCTATACCCATCAACCCATCCCTTCAAGTGCCCCAGTAATTACACAAGCCTTGCATTGTGCCTGACAGTTAACAAATTCTGGATTTTTTTTGACCAGATGGTTAAGGGAACAAATCCCAAGGTTGAAAGATAGCCCAGGATAATGACCTGCAAACAGTTCCCTTACGTTTATAATAAGGGGGCTCCAACTTCAGGAACTTTGGTGACCTAAACTGCAAAGGTGTGATCTGGGGAAGAGAGGCATCTCACAAGTAAGCATATCCCAAACCATTTACAACTTGTCTATGCTCATTAGTGTGGTCCTCAAGGGATAGCTACTGCAATGCCCTTAGCATTATGACTGTGCATATACACATGCTATGCAGATGCCATTTTGCTCTACCAGATGGTGTCTTTGACGTAGCATGACCATGCATGCACCCCATGCTACATAGGGGATGCCATTTTGAAAATAAAATGGTATTCTTCATGCTGCAAAAGTCCTAGTGTATCATCCCAGCATGATCCAGCCCCACTACAGCACAGTCTAAACAAGGATAAAAGGTATATTGTTAAAAGTTGTTCTCCAACTTGCCAACAAGGCAAGTATTAAAAGCATGTGTTAGATTATTATGTTTTAGCCTTTTATCAAAAACACAAGCAAAGGAGATTCATCTATCTTACCAAGCATCTTTCTACTTCTTTCTACTGCAGTTCTTCGAGTTTGCTCAAACATTGCTTCCAAGTCAAACGTTCGAGCCTTCTTTCCTAAGAGATGAGGGGAAAAGAAACTTTGATTTAGACCTAGTTTTTGCCAGTTAACATGAACTCTAGAAAACTAAAATGAGTAGGTGACAAGAGTAACTCAGATACTCTCCAATTAAAATTTCTGATAAAAATGTTTCCCACTGGGGCTATTCCATAAATGGCAATTGGACACCTCACTGCCATTCATGCCGGGGGGGGGGGGAGGGAGGGGGAAAAATCTACCTCTCTCACCCCCCTCTCTCCCTCCCACACAGTTTATAGTTACTGTGATTGCTGTAAATTGGATGGCATGTGCCACCATGCTTTTTCCATTGTATTTTCAAATGTACTGTCAACTAGTTAAATCCACAAATATTTAACAAAACCTTCTTAGAAGCATTTTACTGTGTTCTAAATCAGAACCCATACTATAAAATTGGGAAAAGAACACACAAGCTTCAATGTTAAGCTTCACCTCAACAAGTTAGTTCTGCTCCAATGGGTACCCAAGAGTTTCCTGCTATGGATAGTGACACCCCAGCCCACAGACTCACACTTCAGGCTACTGCTCCCATCACCATTTCAGCACAGAATCACCCCAGTGTACGAGGTGCATCTCTCCAGCACAGACAGAGCCTTCTTTGCTCTTCCCAGAAGCCCTGGACTCACCAAAGCCAGAGAAGCCCATCGTGGATGCCAGCTCCGGATCAAGTCCTGTCACCAGCTCCACATCTATAAGGGAATAGAGTGATTAGCGTCAGCTATGTGTAGCGCCCACCGTTCTGGCACTTCTCCTGTAGCAGCCACTCCTTGGCCTCTGCTCCTAGCTACTCCTTGTTGCAGGACTGAAGATGCACTAGGAATCACAACAGGAGCCACTGCCACCAGCAGCACATGAAGAGGAGATGTGCCAGGAGTTGATTGGCCCAGCCACCATACACAGAGACTCCCAAAAGCACCTACTAAGGACTCTGGCAGCATTCCCTGTGAGTTGTGCCCTTGTGCGGCTGCTCAGGCAAGATTTAAATGATGCCTAGGTGATTAGCAGAGTGTCCACAGCTAGGTTAGCTAGGTTCATGTTTCTCCTGGTGGTGCACATAAATGCATTCTGCTCATGGATGGAAAAAAATCTGCACATGGATTGAAAAGATTAGCAGGAACATTGCTCTCCTAAGCCTTAGCCCCTGAGAAGCAGCTCTACTGAAGAAACAGCTGCACACAATGTCGCAGCCACAGAGACAGTGCTCGATGGACTCCAATCTCTGCCTTTATGATAGCACCCAAGCAGGCTGCTGTTTACCCAGCCAAACTCATTACCCCCTTCACGTCCCCACGTTATCCTTTATAATACCCCTTCCCCAATATAACTCCTGCATTTACAAGTCCTTGGCATCATCCTCCCTAATCAGGTTCTAAAGCAGGGCTAGCTGAAGAGAACTCAATCTAAATGTTTCCAGCTAACAAAGGTACAAATATAGGTTCAAGATTTGGGAAACTTGCACTGTAACAGATACTACAATGATTGTCTGAGAGGCACCAGCTAGCTCAGACAAATTCTTCCATCCTCTTAGCTGTGAATAAACTGGGGAGTGGGTCATCAAAACTACATTGTACCGGGCATGAAATTTTTCACAGTCCCGAGAGACGTAACTAGGTCTACCTGAGCAGACCAGGTCTGTGTTCAAAGGGACTGGGTTATAAAGTGTATTGTCTGAGATTTTCAATAGAGTTTAAGGGAGACAGATGCCAAGTATAGTAGATGTAGTGAAAGCCCAAAAACTTCAGTGGGCAGGACATGTTAGGAAGACTGATAAACTGAGCATCTCTTGGAAGACATCCTTACAGTTTCCAACACTGTGACTGGTCAAGGAGAAGATGGAGGGAATTAACATTGTACAAGACCTAACAGCCCTTAATGTACCAACGTGTTGACAGAAAGAGGGGAAAATATGTTGACAGAAAGAAGTGAGTTGAAGCCCTCACTTTAACTCCAAACTTCTGACCCAGCCCTGAGCACCTCAGCCGTACCCTAGTGTACACCCCAGTGCACTCCAACTCTCTGACCTCTCCCACAGGCTTAACTTCTCCGCCCAACTCTCTTCTCCACAGTTTTGTTATATGCACCAATAAGGAGATGTGTCAGATATCACCACCATACTGGTACACAACACAAAATTCATTCTGCACGTGTAGGAAAAATTAGAGGGTCACCATCTAATGTTTAGGGTCATCATCCCACATTAAACAGTTTGGGGGGTTGGTACACAAAGAACTTAGCCTGATTAGTACAATAGCAAATATTAAAATTTTTAACCTTTCATTTAGATACTGAAAAAAAGAGAAACAGCTAAAAGACTTGAAACGTCAAGTACTAAGACTTTCATTTTAAGTACAATTTAGAAAGTTCTTCTCTTTCTCATCTTCCTCCCCCCTCCCCATAATTTTTTTAACAAGTTTTTGAGGTCTTTAAAAAAAAAAAAATCACATCACCTTTTACAGTTTTGCTTATAATTAAGATTAATTTCTAGACCCAATTATTACGATAGCACTAGGAATGTTAAATATTAGTTAATTGAATAGACAAGTAACCGCATGAATTCTTATTGGTTACTCGACTATTCTATAGTTCCCAGGGGCAGGGCCAGGAGCCAGTGCTCTCCAGCCCCACTCCTAAGGAGTGCCCTGCTAACCCATGCTGCTGCCTCTGTATCAGAAGCAACAGTGCAGGGTGCCAGGCGGTAGCTGGTCCATGAGGGGAGCCAGTTTAAAAGTCATCTCTCCTCGTAGACTGGCTGCCTGTTTCCCCATGCTTCTGCCTATGATATAGAGCCAGCAGCGCAGAATGGCAGCAGATCCTGTCCAGGCAGGTTGGATCTGAGCTCCTGGACCTAGAATGAGCCGGAACTGAGCCAGGCTGCCTGCTCACCTAGCTCCTAATACACTTTAACTGCAGAGCCACAGCAGGGGGTAGGTCCTGGACCCATCACAAGCCAGGACTGAGCTGGGCTGCTGGCCACCCTGCTAAAAATTTACTGGCAGAGGAAGTGGGGAATGAGGGTAGTCTCAATAGCATTAACTGATAAGCTTTTGCTTATCGGTTAATCAACTACAGTATTACGTCCCTAGATAGCACTTAGCTCTCTTAAAAGTTAGAATTTTTCAGAACTTACTTACATCTTAATTAATGTATTATACTTCCTTTGATAAGAGTCCCACAGTTTCATAGCCCTGTGTTAACTTTTTCCCATTTATCATCTTCTAGTTAAGGGAAGAATAGTCTTGCAATTAAGGCATTAACTTGTGATTCAGGAAATGCGAGATCAATTCCCAGCTCTGCCACAGACATCATGCATGACTTAGGGCCCCACCAAATGTATGGTCCAGTTGGTCAATTTCATAGGTTTTTAAAAAGTGGTAAACTATTATTTCAACTATTTAAACCTGAACTTTCACAATTGTGTAATTTTAGGGAAACTGACTCAAAGGAATTGTGTGGGGGAAGAAGGGACAGGTCCGCTAGGTTATTATGGGGGGGGGGGGCGGCAGGGAACAACAACACTGCTACCCTTACTTCTGCTGCGCTGCCTTCAGAGCTTGGCAGCTGGAGAACGGTGGCTGCAGGCCAGGCGCCCCATTGGAGAGGTAAGGATGGCATGGTAAAATACTACCATCCTTTCTGCACTGCTGCTTGCAGAGCTGTGCCATCAGTCAGCAGCCGCCACTCTCTGGACACCCACCTCTGAAGATGGGATCACAGAATTAAGAGTAGTATGGTATGGTAGTGCCACCTTTGCTTATGGGCTGCTGCTAACAGCTGCTGCTCTCCAGCAGCCCAGATCTGAAAGCAGTGCAGAAATAAGAGTCTCAAAACTCCCCCCCAAATAACATTGTGAACCCTTACAGCAGTGTTTCTTAAACTATGTTCCGCAGAACACTGGTGTTCCGTGAACAACTTGCAGGTGTGCTGCAAACTCTTGTTTTTGTCTTTTTTTGTCCGACAACAATTTTTTTTGAAGAAAATTTTCATAGGTGTTCCGCATAAAAAAAATATTATTGTTCGGTGTTCTGTGGTCTCAAAAAGTTTAAGAAACACTGCCTTACAGCAACTCCTTTTTGCGTGAGGGCCACCATCTTGAGGAACACTGGTCTCTCCTATGAAATACATGTAATACGCGGGGGAAGAGGGGAACACATAAAAGAGCAGATTTCACAGCGCAGGATGAACGTGTCACGGCCATGAACTTCGTAGGGGGCCTATGGACAAGTCCATTAATTTCTCAGTGCCTTAGTTTGTTCACATACAACACAAGGGATGAGAGTCCCTTGCTTATCTCTTAGCATGAATACTGAAAAGTAGGCTAAAGAGCCAAGAAAGTGTCTTATTGTGTGTATGCAGAGTGCCTAGCACCACAGGGTTCCAATCTCGTAGTACGAGCGATAGAAAGAATAGCGATGTTGCCGCACCTTAAAACCTCTAGCCTCGTACTTCACCAGGTACGAACAATACATTACGGACGCCTATCTAGGTTGAGCACATCTCAGCCTTCTGGCTGAGAGCAGGGGGCACGTCTGCGGGAGAGCAACGGGGCGGAGGAAGGGCCAGTGACGCCGCAGGGGAGTCGGTCGCGGAGTCAAAGCGCAGGTGGGCATCGGCAGTTGGGGGACAACGCGACCCAAGAGCACGGGAATTACCGAGCCCTGCTCTCGGGGCATCCTCCTCTCTCTCTCTCTCTCTCTCTCTCTCTCTCTCCTTCCCCTTCCCCTTCACTCACGGGACGCCTCGGCCACCCCACCGGCCTCCTCTGCTTCCATCGCCGGATCTTCAGCTCTGCCGCCGCCTCCGCGGCCACCAATTTAAACTTAACCCTTGGCTGCGGGGCGCCCCCCTCACCGGACGTGAGTGTCCGTGAGGCGGAAGTGCGTCAGACGCTCCGCCGCGCTGGCTGTTGGGGCTTGGCGCGGTCCTGTCCCTTTCTCCGGCCGCTACTCGCGATGCCCGTGGCCATGAGCCCGGCCGCCCCGGCCTTGCAGGAGGCGCTGGAGAATGCGGGCCGCATCATCGACCGTCAGATCCAGGATGATCGCTGCTACCCGGACCTGTCCGAGCTGCTGGCGGTGCCGGCGCCTGGTGAGGAGCCCTGCGGGCCCGCTCGCCGCTCTGGTCCCCAGCGCTTCCCCCTCCCCTAGGCATCCTCCACAGACGGGTCGGGCGCACACCGCTCATCCCCCTCGGGCCTCGGTGGCCACGCAAGGGTCCGCGCGCTACCCCCATGCCTTCTTCGCAGGGGCGTCTGCTTGGGGGCAGTGGTGCCAGCGCCCTCCCGCTGTGCGCGCCTCTGCTGCCTTCTTCCTGGCACTACTGCCCCACGGGCAGACACCTCCCAGCCAGACCAGCAGCGCGTGGAGCACTTGCAACTCCAGGGTCCCCAGCCCCTCTGAGGAGTCTCTCCGATTATGGCTGTGAACGTGCATTGCCTGGGCTCGCTCCTTGTGTGGTGTCTGAGCCAGAGCCTGAACAGTATGCCTTGCACGTTTATAGCCCTGTAGCTAGCTATAGCCCAAGCACTATGAGCCGATGTCAGTTGACCTAGGGTGTTCTATTGTATTGTAGACTACCCTATAAGCTTCTTTATTGTCCACAGGTGATTAAGGGTAGCACTGACACTAATAAATTGCCAAATAATTCCTGAACTGTTGCCTTAAAGTTACCTTGTTGATTGTCCATATATTCTCTGTGTATGTTGAGAATTTGCCTCCTTATGTGTTTCAGTTCAGTTATCTTTGATGAGTTATGTTTCTACCTTGTCAGGTCAGTACATTAGTTAAGTTAAAACACCTATACTTTTAAATGATCCTATAGTAAGTAATGGCACTGGGGTTGATTCCAGTAAAAAAAGGATTAAATGTCTCCAAAGAGGGTAATCCAATAAAAAAAGGCTATGATCTTGCCACTTTTTGTGCATAGACAAATGACACACCTCTTTTACTCTTTAAGAGCACAGTTTTTGAAAATTTGTTTCACTAACACAGAGCATAAACCAATGTACAACACTTTTAAAATGAAAACATCTCAGAAGTTAGTGAACTGTCAAATAGGTAACCAAAGAAAAAGCAAGACCATGTTTAGGAAGCTTAATAGAGAGTCACTTTTCTTGGCCTGATAAGAGTCTCTTTTGTGGGAAGAATCTTATTGACTTCAGCCTAACTTGCTTTTGGTGCCAGGGACAACAATATTTCAAATGTAAACTTTAGTATTTATAATAAATAGAGGGTACTGTATTTCACTTGTATTATACCTCTGTAGTATGTGAACAGTTATTGAGAGCCTTTAGAATGGAAGGTGCTATAAGCATATTTATTACATTTTAAAAGCCAATCCACCAATTTTAGGAGTACAGTGAATGTTGTATTTGTTTTTTTTATATAAAGTTTATATTAGAGATAAGGCTTTAAAGACTTGCTTTTAAAATTGTGAAAAGTCGCTCATTTAAAAATGCTTTATAAATATTTTGAATGAGCTGTTGTACTCTTAGTGCTGTGGTTTGAGAACTTTGTAGTTTGTCCATTTATCTGAAATAATCCACTAAAATTAAGAGGAATTTATACTAGTCTAATTTAGATTTAATAAAGATGAATGCTTGCTAATTCAGATATTGGGGGAGGGGAAATCTGTTATCATGTACATGTTATTTTTTGGCTGACATCTTGTTTTACATATGAAATTTTAAAGTGTATTTTCTTTTTTTAATTGCAGGTAGTCCCACAGTTTCTGGTATGTCAGATATGGATTATCCTTTGCAAGGACCTGGTTTGCTCTCAATACCCAGTCTTCCAGAGATAAGTTCAATCCGCAGAGTCCCGCTTCCTCCTGAGCTAGTGGAGCAATTTGGACGTATCCTAATAAAAACCACATGTTTCTTTGTGCGTATAATAATATTATAAATGAATGTTTGTTATTTCATAATATTTTGACCAAGATTCTTCAAGTAGCTTTCCCTGGATGTATTCTTATCCGTCATTGGAGTCCATAGGACTCTTAAGAGGTAAAGTTACTTCAGCAATCAGCAACTACATGTTGTAATTTTGATACTCAATGCCAGTTGGGTATTATTATCATAATGATCTTAATACATTTAAAGGGGTCTGCATAAATTAGAGGTAAAATTAAAATTAAAATTTAACATCAAGTGGAATAATGAAGTGTTGCTTGAATGAGATGCATTTTTAGGGTTGTCAAACAATTTAAAAAAACTAGTAAGATTTAAAAATAGTTGTGATTAATTGCAATTTTAATTGCAGTGTTAAAAATAGAATACCAGTCATTAAAATATTTTTGGATGTTGCTTACTTCTGTGCCATGCATGACACATGGCGCTTACCCTGCAGCTAAATTCTGGCTCCATGCTGTCAAATGAGGTCTACATCTTGCCAGAGCCCAGGGCCATTCCTCAGCCCTCTGGATACTTCTGGCTCACCTGGGACACCATATCAGATTTTGGTTTGTGTGAGATTGTGTGTTGTGAGTGTATTAGCATGATGTGCAATAGTCTCAGCACACTAAGGGCACATCTACATAGCAGGGCTAAACTCGAAATAAGCTACACAACTTGAGCAACGCTAATTGCATAGTTGGCACTGTCTACACAGCTGTTACTTCAAAATAGAGCACTCTTCTCCTGACTTCCCTTACTCCTCATACATTGAGTTTTACAGAAGTTGGAATAAGAAGCCCATTATTTCGCATTTATTTCGAAATAATGGGCTTGCTGTGTAGATGTGCACTACATTATTTCAGAATAACTGACATTCTTCTGAAATAAAGCTGCTGTGGAGACATAGCCTAACTGCTGTCAAGTGTTTTGTAGGCACCACCACAGCAAAGGACAGTTGTACGGTGGAAAATGAGGTAGCTTTGTAGACATTTATATAGAACTTTCAAACATGAGGTGCAGCATGGAAATAAGCAAAAATTTGTGGCATCATTGTTCTGCTCAGAAGCAGTATTTTACATTTTGTTTGTGAATTAGAAATGATAGGTAGGATGGAGCTAGGCCTTGATAAACAATCATTATCACTTCTAATGGAGTGTTCAATTTTAATACTCATTTGAGTAATAGGGATACAAAGTAGTGCCTTTTTTCTTTTTACCAAGCATCAGCAGTGTTAGTTGTATAAATATTAGTTATTGGTTTGCACAACATGAAGCATAGTCTTTTTATGGTATAAGTGGAACTTCAATTGGTATTACTGGTATTTACTTGCAGTAAATGGAATGTTTCATGTGTTTGATATTCAATATCTTCAAACAAAGCAAGGCTAGAGAAAGCTACAATATGAGATCATGGCTTTGGGAAGTGCACAGCTAATATCAAGGAAATTTCCCCTAACATCTGTATCTGATTCCTTGTAAAGATAGTTTTTGTTTATTTTTCCACATTTGTCAAAATATATCAGCCTCTTACACACATACAGAACTTCTTTAACTAGTATCTGTGCATATTCTTACAACTTTAAAATAGTGACGTGGGGATTTTGTCTTGACTAGCCTCAGTATATTATTCCTTACATCTGTTGTAATTCAGATATGCAATGTAATTGTATGATGGGAGTATTTCCAGATATCAGCAGGGCATGGCTGACCATTGACAGTGACATTTTTATGTGGAATTATGAAGATGGGTATGTAGAGAACAAATTTCTAAAGGTATATATGGTCTTAAATCTGAATTAACTGATGATTATAAGGGGAGTGATTTGTTTTAGCACAGATTAGGATGTTAAATTTAGATTAATTAACTAATTAAATAGTTGATGTGATTTCCATTGACTATTCAATTAGTTTATAAGGGCACCTCTGCCTTTGAACTGTAGCAAGAACCCAATAGGGCTCTTGCTACAGTTCAAAAGTGGAAAGCCACAGGGAGCAGGAAACTCCTGAGCCTTTGAAATGTACAAGAGCCTCAGTCCGGCTCTTGTACATTTCAAAAGCAGAAATCCCACAGGGATCATGGGGCTTCAGCCTTTGAAATGTCCAAGAGCCTTGTACATTTCAAAAGGAAGCCCTGCAGGGAGCGCGGGGCAGCAGGGGAGTTTGCATTTCAAAAGGAGAATTGCAGCAGAAGCAGCATGAGCGGAGACTGCTTCAGACCCCACTCATGCCATTTCTCGCTGTGCCTCTATCTCCCCTGCCCTCCCATGGAGACAGTGCTGCTCTCCCCACCTCGCCTTGTTGATAGAGGCAGCAAGTGGGTGGGAAGCGACTAGTCGCATAACTAGTCAACTATCCGATAAGCAAAAGCTTTTGCTTATTGGATAGTCGACTAGTCGCTTACATCCCTAGTACAGAAGTGTACTTATTTTAAGGTACTTTAATCATTTGAGTTTCTGGATTTTTTTTATGTATGGAGGATAACAGGTAGAAAAAGAAAATGCATATATTTAGTATTAGACTTCTTTACTCTCCTAAAGTTGTTGGTGTTTCTGTATTGAGCTTTAGTTCATAATTTTTATCAACAATGTTTTTGTATTAGACTCCATATGCTCATAATACAATTAACTTGGCTAACACATATGTAGTAGGAAATTGTGTTCCCACAATCAGTTATTTTTATATTTACAATGTGAGTTTAGAATAATAAAGTTTGATCAAAGCTTTCTGATTTAAATGTATTATGATCTCTGAATTATGATAAAATTATGAAGGTAAGTTAATTGTCTTTTTCAAAAATCTCAGAGGGATAGCTGTGTTAGTCTGTAACTTCAAAAACAACAAATAGTCGTGTGGCACTGTAGAGATGAACCAAAATATGTAGATTCATGAGATTTCATGGGTAAAATCCACTTCATCAGATGAATTGGAGTGGAAATGACAGGTGGTACTTCTGCTGTTACATATATCTCTTGGTTTCTGTCAATTTTAAGACCCGTGTTAATGAGGCTAATTAAGTGGGCTGGATGTGTCCCATACATAGTTTTTAATGTGGAAATGCAGCTGTTAAAGATAGGAGAAATTGACTGCTAATACACCAGCCAGTTACTGTCTTCGTTCAAGGGTAAGGGTGTCAAATCTGTTCTAGTTCTGCAAACTCTCTCTCTAATTGGTTTGTGAAATTAATTGGTTGTGACTAGTGCAGTGAATTCCTTTCTACTGTAGAGCTATATCTGGGCTAACTTTGGGTGTACTAGATCTCAAAATAGACAATACGAATAAGGAACTGAGAATAAAAAATTGGATTTCAAATTTGAAATTTAAACCATATTTGGATACTTTATTCCAAATAGAAGATTAATTACATAGCTCTTTTGATGACTTTTTTCTGCCAATTCAAGTCTGATGGTCTTGCTTTCACCCTTAGAATGCAGGAGATTGGTTCAAATTGTTGCATAGTAACAAAATAATTTAAAAGTTTCAGATTCTGCATATTTAGTAATTATTACATAATTGTTGTAAATATTTTATTTTGTGCTCTGATGTAATTTTTTCTCACTTCTTGACAGGGGAGACCTTGCTTATTTTGATGGTCTTAGTGAAACTATTCTTGCTGTGGGTCTTGTGAAGCCAAAGACAGGTAATAAAAAATGTGTGACAGTGACCAGAATTCTGTGTCTGCTGAACACTGTAAAAGCTTTTTAAAAAACTCATTAATTTTCTTTACTAAACAAGAGGCATTATCGAATGATGTACAAGTCATAAGTAATGAGGCAGAATTTAAAGTCGTGCATATTTGAGATCTTGTAGTTATTGGTAAGTCAGCATGTAATGTTTCATACTATTTGAAAACTGTAAATTCTGCCTTTCTTTCAGCCGACTTGGAATACTGTTTTCTAGCCGTAATAGTTCTTTTGGTCGCAGCTGCTTACATCAGATGGGACTCAAAGTTGGAGGTGAAAAGAAGATAGTAATAAGAATATCATTTTTAAGATCCAGTATTTCATGACTTGTCAAAGCAGACATAGAATGAGAGATAGCATTGGAAAACTGGGCATCTGACTGGTATATAGTTTCTAATTCTGGAACTTCACAGGTTGTCAGACCCTCAATATGAATAACTCTCAGACCATTGTAAATTTCTATCTTTTGTGCAGAAAGAATGTTGATCTTAGTATGAATCTGATGCACTGGCCTTAAAATAGGTTCTAACTTTTCTTCTTTTTTTCTTAGGTATTTTCCAGCCTCACGTGCGATATCTATTGGTTCTGGCTACTCCTGTTGATATAGTGATTCTAGGACTCAGCTATGCTAATTTGCAAGCAGGTAATTCTTCCTCACCCCTTGTTTCCTCAGTTAAATATAAATTCATAGGATAATATTCTCAGTTGTGAGTTAACTGCCACACATTAGTTTATTTCTAGTAATTTATCTTAAAAAAATATTAAGCTGCATGCTCGGGGGAGCCTTTTCTAAATTCTATGGCTTTCTGCTTTCGATGAAAAAACTCAATAGCATCCTTTTCACGTGGGATTCAATCTTCTATACCTATACCTGAGCTCAGACATTAAGGGAAATATTCTCTGACTATTAGCAGTTTCCCATTAATCAAATATTATATTGGGGGAGGAGCAGCATGTGAATTGCCTCAGTTTCTGATAAGGATGTTAAGTAATGGTTAATTTACTAATCGAGTAGTCGATGGAATATCCATCGACTACTTGACTAGTCGATTGGCACTTCTGCATTCCTCCTTTGAAATGTACAAGAGCCCCCGGTGGGGCTCTTGTACATATCAAAGGAGGAATGTGGAACTCCATGTGCGGTCCGGGGCTAGCAGAATGTCCCTCCTGCTGACTTGGAGCTGCATGCAGAGTGCCAGCTTTGAAATGTACAAGACTCCCCAGCTGACTCCCCAGCCCACAAGACCCGGGATCCTAGGTTCTGCGGAAATGTTGTGCTAGAGCCTGGGATGAGCTCGGGAGTTCCCAGCTGTCCCTGGGCTCCATGCGCAGCAGCGCCGCACAACTAATCCCCGGCTCAGCGGAGCGGCGCTGTCGCTTTGAAGTACCTCTCTCCTCCCCCTCCACCTTTGCTGCCTCTATATGATAGAGGCAGCAAGGTGGGAGGAATTGACTGGTCGACTGACTGTCTGATAAGCATTTGTTTATCAGATTGTCAACTAGCCGACTAGTCCTTAACATCCCTAGTTTCTAATGCTTCTTAGGCTATAGCTACACAACATTTTGGAGCAAGTTTGAGTGAACCTTCCAGACCTAGTAGACAAACTAAAGCTAGTGGCTCACCTGAGCTGTCCAAAAATAGCTGTGTAAACCAGCACTTTGAAGTTGTGGCTTGGGCTCTGAAGCCTGGGGCAGGTGATGGGCAATCTGAGCTGACACTTCAAAGATCTAAAAATAGCTGTGTAGACAGAGCAATAGTGGGACCTTGCTAGCCCAGATCTGTTAACCCAGGCTGGGAGGCTTGTTTCTGCTTTGTGCAAAATGCAGTGTAGACATGCCTTGTTTGGCAGACTCTGAACCCTTTGGCTTTTGATTCAGAACCACAGAAAACTAGAGCCCTGTGCTAAATAATTTTACACGTTAAATGTGTAAGTAGAAAAATAAATGAGAAAATTTGAGGGAGTAAAAATATTAGAGGGCTAAAATAGAATATATTTTCAATTGGTGGTTCTTATGAAGTCTCTTTGCTAGACAAAGTTAGGAAGTGTTTTATGTTGAGATTTATCAGGATTTTGAGGCTGTAATTGTCCTAAAATATTTTAATGCACACCCTGATTATAAACTTCGGAGAGAGAAAAAATATAAACAAAACATGCTGTGGCTCTTCGTTAGTTGATTTTTAAAAACCTTCCAGCAGTCCACTAAGTGCAGTCTCACTATAGTGTTTCCCCGTTTTCTAAATAGTCCTAATCACAAAATCATAGTATTTAAACAAGCAAACCCAACAGATATGAAGTTTTTTGTTTGTTTATTTATTTAAGGTTCTGGAGCCCTCAATGACAGCATGTCTGGTGGAATGCAACTGCTTCCAGATCCTCTCTATTCACTCCCTACTGATAATACCTATCTTCTGACCATAACTTCCACTGAAAATGGACGTATCTTTTTGGCTGGAAAGGATGGCTGTTTATATGAAGTAGCGTACCAGGTGAATATAATTTCTGTATATAGGTATTTTTTATCTTGGTTATGTGGTTGGTGTTTTGGGGATTTTAATATTTGTCATTCTTGTCGCTTCATTTCCACAATTCTGTTGCCTGCCTTAATTTATTTGAGTGATAGCGCTGAGCTCTTAATACAGAAATGCTATCAACCTATAGTCAGGATAAGCTTGATAAGCTCATTTATTTGAAGAACGATCAAAATAAATTTGTTCAGCAAAGGACATGCATCATGAGATCTCCTTTCTGAAAGCTTCTACAGAGCTGCCGTTAGCAGCCATCTTATCACTAACTTCAGTACCACCTTAATAGGAGCAGCTGTTCTGATTATTGAAGACAGATGAAACCTAGAAAGAAGTTGGATGGAGTGGGATTTGATATGCTGTCATGAATTTGATTTTACTTCACTGAATCAATTTGTAGACTTGAACCCCGTCCTTTCTCTGTAAAGGGACACCATTAGGTGAATTATTTTATACGCTTTCTATTTATTTTTATTATAATACACTGAATACATTGTTGATTATTTTTATTAATTTACATTATATCCGCATCTGGAAATCCCAGCCAAGTTGAGGGCTCATTGAGGTATGTCTTGTAAAAGTCAATCCCTGCCTAAAGAAGTGGAAAATCTTAGTTTTAAGAAGTATTCAAGAAATAGCTGAAACAATTAGCCAATCAGTTTCCTTTGTTTGGATGGCTCCTTGACACATTGCAGGAGATAGATTCAACTTTGCCTTCCCCTCCAAGCGGAAAATGTGGAAAACCACAAAAAATGTCTTTAAGATTCAGGGGCTTCTAAGTTCCTGAATCTACTTTTAGTTTGTTTGTTTGTTTGTTTATCTACATTGCAATAGGAAGTTTCTCTTTAAATTTGGGTCCTTGAAAACAGAGTGTATGTCTGTCAGGAATTCACATGATTATCTAACTAGTTTTTATCCTTTGTGTTTTTGATTGTAGGCTGAGGCAGGCTGGTTTAGTCAACGGTGTAGAAAGATCAATCATTCAAAGAGCTCTCTTTCTTTCCTTGTTCCTTCATTGCTGCAGTTCACATTCTCAGAGGATGGTAGGTGATTAAGTGTCAGGAACTGAAATGTTTATAAGTTAACATTAAATAAATAAAACACATAGGCCAACACTTTCATATTTTCATGAATTGAGTTAAAGAGGATGAGAATAGCAAATGGTTGGCAGTTAGATGCATAAATATAGATTTACATATTAAATTTTGAAAATGTTGCCCACCATGGCTAAAGTTTCTATTTGTGGTGCAAATTTTGGTAAGCTTAAATACTGGATTGATAATACTGTAATCTATATGGCAAAACTTTTAATTGGAATTGTTATACAAATATATAAAATGTTTCTTATGTGATGGATTAGATAGTGATAATTTGCTGTCCTATTGTACTTCAGTCAGATGTCACTTTTAAATCTGTTCTTGGGCAGGAGTTTATTGTAAATTAAATGCCATGTATGAGTATATTCTAATAAGTGGTTCAGTCTAATAAGTGATTTCGCCAGGCAAATCTAGTCTTGTAAAGTTTGAGTACTATCAATTTTACTGTATTAACTAGTTTACATCAAATCCATTTTTGATTTACACGTGTTTTTTATTTATTTATTTATTGCAGATCCCATAGTTCAAATTGCTATTGACAATTCTCGAAACATCCTATATACCCGTTCAGAAAAAGGAGTGATTCAGGTACGTGAATACTTTCAATGTCCTATTCGGAGTTTTTAATGCATCTGCATTATTTTTACTCTCCCCATCTGAAAAAAAAACTATATTTATGCATTAGGATTTGCTGTGTGCCACTCAGGACATGAAAGATTTCCCCCAGGACATTTTCTTGTATTTGTTGCTTTCTCCCCACACTCAAATCTTCTATATTGTGATCATGATCCTTTCTAGTGAAGATGAGGAAAGTCTACTGCCTCAGTCCTCTGATGTAGGGGAGCTTGCGGCCAAAGAAGAATTCTGATTCGTTGCATGAGGGGATAAAGTTATGTATATTAATTGTGAAACTAATGAACTGTTATTAAATTACAGGTTTATGATCTGGGACAAGATGGTCAAGGAATGACCAGAGTTTCTTCTGTTTCTCAGAATGCTATTGTTTCTGCTGCTGGAAACATTGCCAGGTAATATCAAGAGTATGATATGAAATACTTTCTGTGGTCAATCTGTTTCTTTTTTTTTAAATGTTTTACCAAACTTTTGAAAAGTAGTGTGTATTCTCTGATTTGTTTATTGCCGTAGTCACCAACAGGTCGATCGCGATCGATCAGTCAGTCGCAAGGCCTCGACCAGTCGCTCGCGAGGCGTACTGGCCGCCCCGCCCCCATTTCCCTCCCACCCCCAAGAAGCCCCACTACCTACCTCAAGTGAAAATGGAGGTAGTGTCGGCTTCCCAGGATGGACAGAAGTCCCGCAGCTTAGCGCCACTTCCGGCGATTCCGGAAGTGCGCTAGCTGCTTTGCCAGGTGTACTGCGGGAGGGAGCATTGGCCCCCTGCACCACACAGGAGGGGTGAGTCAGTCCTGGGGGAGGCGGGGGTGGGGGGGTCGGCCCCAGGGCAGGCACGCGCAGGGCTTCCCTGCGCCAGGGGGGGTTGGCCCCAGGACAGGCACGCGCGGGGCTTCCCTGCCCCGGGGCAGGCGTGCGCGCGGGGCGTCCCTGCGCGGGGGAAAGGGGCGGGGGTCGGCCCCGGGGCAGGCGTGCGCGCGGGGCGTCCCTGCGCGGGGGAAAGGGGCGGGGGTCGGCCCCGGGGCAGGCGTGCGCGCGGGGCGTCCCTGCGCGGGGGAAAGGGGCGGGGGTCGGCCCCGGGGCAGGCGCGCGCGGGGCGTCCCTGCGCGGGGGAAAGGGGCGGGGGTCGGCCCCGGGGCAGGCGCGCGCGCGGGGCGTCCCTGCGCGGGGGGAAGGGGGGGGGGTCGGCCCCGGGCCAGGCGCGCGCGGGGCTTCCCTGCGCCGGGGCGGTTTGGCCCCGGGGCAGGCGCACGCGAGGCTTCCCTGCGCCGGGGCGGTTCGGCCCCGGGGCAGGCGCACGCGAGGCTTCCCTGCGCCGGGGGGCGAGGGGGGTCAGCCCCGGGGCAGGCGTGCGCGCGGGGCGTCCCTGCGCGGGGGGGGGAAGGGGTCGGTCCCGGAGGAGGCACGCTGGCTTCCCTCTGGGGGCGGGGGGGATCCTGGGAGGAGGCAGATGCAGGGGATTCTCTGCCTCCACTGGCACCCCACCCCCTGCTCCCCACCCCAGCCACAGAACCCTGTTCCCACTCCCCGAACTCTGTCCCCACTGGTACTCTGTCCCCTGCCGCAGAACTCTGTTCCCTCTCCCCTGCCCCCACCCTGTTCCCTCTCCCCTGCCCCCAGCCGCAGAACTCTGTCCCCACAAAATGTATAATTATAAATGCTTCATTTTAGATTTAAATAGCATGAATAAAAAACAGACCATTTATTTCATAACTATAAACACATGATTTTAATTTTATATATTGCATAATTTAAAAATAAACTGTTTATCAGAGTGTGTAAGTCAGGGCTGGGGATAGCAACTGATGGACAGGAGAAGAATAGAGAGGGCGGGGCTTCATTGAAGGGGCGGGGCGGTAGATCTTTGCCTGTTCTGAGATTTATAAAGTGATAATGGGTGTAAAAAGGTTGGAGACCACTGGTTTATTGCATGATGTCAGTTACGTAAACTCTTTTCTGTTCTTCTAGGACTATAGATCGCTCTGTTTTTAAGCCTATTGTTCAAATTGCGGTGATTGAAAATTCGGAATCCATAGATTGTCAGTTGCTGGCAGTCACACATGCTGGTAAGAAATCAGTATTGCCTCCTTCCCTTATTGGTAAATAAGATCTGCTTAGGTTTGGAAAATTGACAAACAAATTTCTTTGCAAAGTTGTCTATCCTACATACGTGCTAGAACATTTATGTAGTAATGGATATAACACTGTTACAAATCTCTTGTATATTGCTTTAGATCAGCAGTTCTCAAACTTTTTGGGCTCCGGAACCCTTTACATGTATAAAAATTTATGTGTAGCCCCAGCGGTCCACTGATTGTATGTGTTGTACCTAGCGATGTTTCCAGTTTGTCAACCTCGCGGAGCCCCTAGAGATGTCTCACGGAGCCCTGTTTGAGAAATACTGCTTTAGATATTCAAAGCACTTCAGACTGTATAATTACTTCTACAGTAGGAAAATAGGAGGAGATTGACTTGCCAAAGGTTACACAGAAAACTAATGGCAGACCTGGATTAGAATCATTTCACTTGGATACAAGGATAATTTTCAAGAAGGAATGTAATAGTTTTTAAACAGAATTTCTTATAAGCTTCAGAATTAAGCCTTGCATCAGATGTGTTGGGACTGTTAGCCAGTTATATTTCCAAAAAAATCCGTTGTCTAAGAGTGATCACCTTTTTACTTTGGCTTAGGTGTACGGATGTATTTTAGTACATCACCATTTAAGCATCCAATGGCTCGCCCCTCCATGTTAACATTGGTTCACATCCGCTTGCCTCCAGGATTTTCTGCTTCTTCTAATGTGGAGAAGCCATCAAAGGTACACAGAGCTCTTTACAGCAAAGGTAAGCATTGGAGTGCAGCTTAAATAGGAATCATTCTTTTTAAGATTGTTGTAACAAGTAGTGCCACCATGATTGCTTTTTACAGTAGGAAACTTGGGGGGGCGAGAATTAAGAATGACTTTTTTTTGTTGATTAGGTTGTTTTTTGTTGGGATTTTTTTTTGGGGGGGGGTGTTATATTTTCATAAAACCTTAGTGCTTTGAAAGGTACACATGTGACAGCGTTAGAACTGAAAGTTATATCCATCTATCTATCTTTTCTATCCTGGTCTATACCCAGTACAAATTTAACATTGGAAGTGGGTACAGTACACTATCCTACAGCTGTATCTGAAGTTTGTCCTTGAAAGAGACTCTGTAGGTGTGACATAATGATTTTCTGTGTATTAGCTGTTTATTGTGGCAAGGCACCTCTTCCACATTATCAGCCTCAGCATTTCTCCTTCTGGTGGCAGGGGCCTGGAGTAAATCAGTCTTTCTCCAGAGGGTCCCTCCGGGTCCCCCCTCCTCCATCCTTTAATTTTTCAATATTTACAAATTAGGCTCAAGTGGTACTCTTCAGCCAAACAAAAGAAACAAACTATATAAGCTGTCCTTTCCAAACCACAGTTGGCTTGGTTGCATCCCATATAAGAAGGAGGGCAGCCTTTCACTTGAGAAATATTTTCTCCCTGTTTCCATTATCTCTGCTGCAACTTATCTCTCATATCTCCTCCTCCTCCTCTTTTTCAGAAGAATGGTTTTTGAAGATGACAGGCAGCCCTTAATTGACCTTCTTATAGTTTTTCTGTGAGGTAGATTGGTCTGCTCTTTTTACTAATTTGGAGATTAGATATCTGCAAGAGAATATACAGCAAGGCAGTGGTTGACCCGTTTGATCTAGAAAGTAGTTCTCAACCTATTTACCATTGTGGACCACATCCACAAAATAAGTATATTACTTGTATGGTTCTGAAGATATCACAGAGGTTGCAGCTATGTGCTGATTGGGCCACAAGTGGGCTGCAGGTTGAGAACCATTGGTCCAGTAGGTGTACCCAGCATGTCTTCAGTCAAATTATTTTAGATTTTTTTTCTTTGATATTTTAGTTAACCTTTTTTCTGTTGAACCTGTGCTGCACAACACACAGCTTAAAGGCCAAAAGCTATATGTAAAATTCTGATATAATCTAATCACAACCTTCACCTTTAGATGAATATATGATTGATCCACTGGAAGCTTTTATTGCTGGTGAAGCCTGGTAACAAAGAATTGTTATTACCCTGTCATGGAAGATACAACTGTAGCACATATTACAATCTGTGTATTTTGCATATATCTATGCAAACCAGATGTGCTCCTGAACTTCAGGAAAGTTGTTAGTAAGATCCTTGTGTTGTGAAGACTAGATATTCATGCACCTATCCTTGAAATGCATCACCACGTCTGTGTATTACTGTAGCACTGAACTCTTTCTCCTACATTGCAAGAAAAACCTTGTGTCTTCACTCTGAATTCAGCAATTTGCATTTTTGTCATTCATTATCCAATCACTAGTGCAACCTACTTTCAGGAGGAGCTATTTAAAATTTTAATGAAATTGAATTTATTATTAAAATAGCTTCCACATATTTTTTACTTTCAGAATATATTTAAACATCTCATAATCTTTCATAAAAAAGCTATGAAAAATGTTAAATAATTTGTGTTAATTTTAACCTTTATCTTTGTTTGTGTGCATATATAAAACATGTTGGAATACATTGTGTGGTAGACTATACTGCAAAAGGGATTCAACAGACTGTTCAAATAAATCCTCCTGAACAAAAAGAGCAGTTAAATTAAATACACATCTGGACTAAAATCCCTTAGAAATTTCAATTTATAAATTCAACCAATGGTTATGTGTTGATCCATTTGTAAGATTAATTTAATAATTTGTAGAGTGGACTTGTACTGAATTCAAATATAGGCTTAGCAGCAGTGGGGCCAGTGTAAATTTTTGCTTCCACTACAGAGTCTTAATTTTACTATTTTATCAGGTGTCCTGTTGATGGCTGCCTCTGAAAATGAGGATAATGATATCCTGTGGTGTATCAATCATGATTCTTTCCCTTTCCAAAAACCAATGATGGAAACACAGGTAGTAAACACTTTAATATTGTTGAGTAATATCAATTTGTTTGAGAGGGCATGGACAATATTATTTGAATATCATAGGCTCCATGAATAACTTTTAAAACTCATGTATAGAAAAAGTAACTTACACAAAAACTCTTGTGATTAGCAGTGTTCCCTCTATTTTTTTTGTCTGTGTGCAGAATGACTTTTGTTATGAACACCAATATGGAGGTGATGTATCACATAACAAAAGTCATTCTGCACATAGATAATGTGTAGCACGCATGGTGCTGAGTGAATGTGGGAGAGGGGCTCAGGTCTAGGACAAAGGGTTGGAGTATTGGTGAGGGGTCTGGCTGGGGGTGTGGGCTCTGGGCTGAGGCTGAAAATAAGAGGTTTGGGGTACAGGCTGCCCCAGGAGAGAGGACTACCCACTGTGGACCAGGGAAGGGGCACCTGTCCTCTGGCAGCAGCACCTCTGGGGCAGCTTTGAGTTGGGCATCTTGAACTATTGTATGGGGCCGTGTAGATTAGAAGGACCTTAGGTGACTAGTTATTTGGTAAATATTTATGGAGATGTCTAATGGTGTTGTAGTAGGTCAGGATTTACTGTTGTGGTGTTCTGATAGGTCTTCTGCCCAGTCAGTGATAACCAAAGGGCTGCATGCTCAATCATGTGTGCCATATTGACATGCGCAATCAGTCAACACAGCAGACTCTGAGAGAGCCCCCCAAAGACCACAAATCAGATAAGGATCGAAGATGTCCGGTCAGGTGTATTGTTAAGCGAAAAACAGTAATAGTTGTCAGTAGATTCTACCGAACCACTATTCATATGTAGCCTGTAACAATGGACTCCGCTCAATCAATGGGAGGTCTTACTACCCCAGCAACTAGACAAAGACTGTCCCCCCAAGACACCATTTTGTATATAGGTACAAGCAAGTTGCACATCACTCCTGGTGTGTCAGGTTGCCACCCTCTGATGTTGTCAGGTTACCACTTTCTGATGCTACTTAGATACCACCCATCACCCTGCACTTCATGGTTCGAGTAGAATGTCTCTATCCATCAGCTGTCAGTTTAAACCTTTTCTTGAACCTGAATCGGTATCTGTGGGGAGTGTGGGTACTCAGGTCTTTTTTAAAGAGCTGGTGTTACCATCGTTTGGGAATGTGCTTTCAACTTATGACCAGTACCAATTACTGTTCTACACCTGGGCCTGTTACCAATTAGTGTTTTACACTCTCAGCCCTGTTCGTCCCAAGTTGTGTAAACAGGGGCCTTCCTCTCACTCACAGCTTAACTTTGCTTTATATTAGCCACATTTTGTCCATTGTTAGCTAAGCCTCAGGACTCAAAGCAGGCCTGTGCTTCTTGGGCTTTTGTTTCAGGCCCTCATCCTACTACAAGTGTATTTTTTTTATGTTCTGTGTACTTTTTTGTAGTACCAGTCTCATTCTAGGTATTTTGTTTGGTGAATGAAGCTGATGTCTTTCAGTGGGAGCTTCTACTTTAATAGTCTCCAGCTAGAGAGCCAAGTTTGATGCAAAGTAGGATTGAAAGACGCATCTTGGCCATTATAAATCCTTGGAAATGGTGCCCGCGATGTGCTATATCTGTGGTCCTGCCACAAAGTGATTATGTTCTAAGAAGAGCAACATTTGAAGGGCAGGAAAGATAATACATTATTTTTATTTGTTTAAACAAGTACATCAGCTCCACCAGACTTCCTTCAATCATTCCATTATTTGGCCCATTTCTTGTAGTCGTCAAAGGTGAAGAGTGGGTCTGTAAGAGAGATTTGAAGGACGAGAGAATAGTTGCCTCATGGATTAGTTCAGCTAGTGCATTCCATGAATAGGGTATGGCTTGGAAGAAGGCACGAGGATTGTTGTTGTTGAAGTGGACAACTGAGCTGTCAAGAGTTGCATGATTGGTGAAGCAAAGGTGGGTTGAGGGCCAATATTACAAAAGACAGGATTATTAAATAAGAAGGGGCAGGACTAGTTTCGGTCTCCTGTGTTAAGTCACGTTTGGATAGACTTATTGGCTGACTTTATGATTGTCGTTAAAACTCCTTCAAGAAGTCTGCTTGTAATTTTACATTAGAAACCTCAGATCCTTTCTCCTCCCCCCACCTCTGACGGTCCCTCTCTTTTAGCTAAGGCAGTTTGGCAGTGTTTGGAGGAGGGCACTGGCTGTTCCTTAAAGATTTGAAACCTGAACTGCAGTTTTCCCCTTTTTTTGTTGTTGTTGTCATTCCTTGATTCACCTATCATTTTCCTCCCTTTTGTCTCCTCTTTCTGTTTCTTTTCACAGAACTTATGTGAAAGAAAATAAATAATGCTTAGATAACTCCTCTGTACACAGAAGTTTGCTATTTGGCCCTTTAGAGGGGCCTCTCCACCTGTTTCTGAAGTACAGGACTGATGATATGACTGGGTGTAGGAGCTGCTTGAGCAGCTTGGGAGGAGTCCCCACATATTGTAGGAGTCCTTTCAATAACAAAACAAAACAACCATACACTGAAGGAGCACCTTGGAGACTAGGTTAGAAAGTGGATCTAGGACTGATATAAAATCAAGCAAGTGGGAGATAGCCTTACGCTACTTCCTTCCTACTAAATGCCTTGGCCTGAATTATATCACTGTTGCCAGTCTGTCACTGGAAGGGTTTTTTTTTTTTTAATCCTCATGTTTCATTTGCAATTTTTGGATGTTTTTTAGTTTTTGTGCATTTGGAGTTCTGCAGCTTGTATTGTTAGGAGCACGATAGGGCCATATTATTGTAGTCATATATACAAATAATGAACTGTCCCAGAGAGCTTACAATATAATAAAAGCTGTGTTTTCCAGTACTGTACCACATAGAAAGCTCTATAAACCAGTATTTCCAATCTTCATTGAAAGTCTGGTTTATAATCTGGTAGGCCTGGGGCATGCAGGCTCCCTTCCTGCCATTATGTGGCTCCCCAGAAGCAGCAACATATTCCTGCTGGTCTTAGGTGAAGGAACGGCCACAGGGGCTCTGTGTGCTGCCCCTGCCCTGAGCATTGGCTCTGTACCTTCCATTAGCCAGGAATCTCAGCCAGTGGGAGTTGCAGAGGCAGCACCCGAGGCTGTAGGCAGTGCACAGAGCTGCCTAGCCACGCCTTTTTCTAGGAGCAGCAGGGACATGTTGCCCTTATGGAGGAGCTGCCTGATTTAGCACTCCAAAACCCCTCTCATGCCACAACCTCCTACCCCAACCCCCCTCCTGCATCCAAACTCCCTCCAGAGTCCAAACTCTGCATCCCCTCCCACACTCAGAACCGTAAGTGCCAGCTTCCTGTGGGGTGCTCAGCCCCCTGCTCTGTCCCAGGCTTCACCCCTGCCCCACCTCTTCTCACTCCCTCCACCAGCGTGCCCAGTCCCCACTCCTCCCCTTCCTCCAAGAGCTTCCTGCATACTGCAAAATAGCTAATTGTGGCAGGCAGGAGGCACTGGGAGGAAGAGGAAAGAATTGATTGTCAGGGCTTCTGGTGTACAGAAAGCACTGGAGTGGGCGGGGGAGCTGGCTGCTGGTGTGTGTTAAGCACCCACTGTTTTGTTGGGTTTTTTTCTTTTTTCCATAGGTGTTCCAGCCTGTGCTCCAAACCCCTCAGCTCCTGCTTGGAGCTCCCTCCTGCATGCCAAACTCCTCATCCCTGGCCCCACTCCAGAGCCTGCACCCCCAGCCCACACCTCATTCTCCTGCCAAAGCCCGAAGCCCCCTCCCACATTCCAAACTCTTAGTTAACCAGAATATTTGACTATCACCCTCCCCCTCCGCCCCCAATTCCTCTAACATGCTAGATAACAAAGCTTCTACTGTCGTTTGGCCGTTTTTTGTTTTTTTTTTTTAATTTGATGTGAGTATATATCCATGTGCCTGTTTTAATGTATTATTTTCTTATGGGCTTGTTGTCTTGAGTACTTTGTTTGGTGCTGTATAATGTTAAATACTGGCTATGTAGATATCACCGTCGGTGTGCAAAATGTGCATCCTGTTTGAAACTTTTGGTAATGTTCCTTTCTCACTCAGATGACCACACATGTTGATGGACATTCATGGGCTCTTTCTGCTATAGATGAGTTGAAAGTTCCAAAGATTATAACACCATTGAATAAAGACCTTGTTCCAATAACTGATTCTCCTGTTGTTGTACAACAACACATGCTTCCACCAAAGAAATTTGTTCTGCTCTCAGCTCAGGTATGTGTTAGATTTTTTCCCCCTGTTGTTTGGGGATTGGAAGAGGAAGAAGCAGCAACTTAACACTTCAAATTGCTGTAAAGTGCTAGCCATGCACATGGAGTTTGCAGAGACTACATTTGGGCAAGGGAAGGTGGGGAGAGGGGAAAAAAGATTAAGGAGCCATTTGTAAATTCTGTAAACCAACTCAAGTTCACAGTGCCAGTTTATCTTCTGACATAAACTGACATTTCTCTGTTAACTGCAGGGGAGTTACTTAGTTTTACATCAACTAGTGGCCAATAGTTCAGAATAATATGAGGGAGTTTCTACATCTGGTGCTGGGGACATGATTCCTAACTTGAGTAGACATACTCAGGTTGAGCATGCAAAGAACAGCACAGTAGCTAGGCTAATATGGTTTAGCCACCCCCAGTGCATACCATGGGGGTCCAGTTGTGCATAGTGCAGCTCACCCATGCTGCCACTAACCGTGCTACTGTGGCTACACTCTTGTTTTTAGCTTGCCATCTTGATGAGAGCTAGCACGAATATATCTGCTCAAGCTCAGAATCACACTAGGGATGTCAGTGGTTAACCGGTTAACCAATATCACCCTTATCGGGTAATGCTTACCAGTTAACCAGTGGCTCCGCTGGACTAGAGCTGCCCCCAAGTAGCTCCCTGCCTACCCATGGTGCAGCCTGGCTGGAGCAGCCCCCACCCGTGATAGGGGGCTGCTCCAGCTCCGTTGGCCTGCCATGCCATTAACCAGTTAAACATAATGTTTAACCAGTTAACTGATTAAATGGGATTTTACATCCCTAAATCAAACTCCTAGCTCCGAGCATAGATATACCTTGATGTGTAAAATTGGAATAAATGCAGGTTCCTGAGGTAACTGTATAAATTTTAAGATTTGATAAAAGAGCAAGAATTTGTTGTTAATGGAACAAGGAATTTCATTTCTCTTCACCTCACAAAAGAAATCCATTGCAGATGGTAACTTGAGTATTTTGTTTTTTATTTAAAGGCTTTCATTTAAAAATAGTTGAAATTAAATGTTATTAAAATGTAATGGCTCTTTACAATAGGGAGGAAAATTTAGCTATATTTCAACCTTCTAATTTAGCAACTAGGAAATGTACTAAAATTAATTGCAGGCTTCCTGAAATCCTGTTGTAGTTTTGTGAGGCTGGTTAAGGTAGACCACAGGACCCATCACAGAATGTACAAGTATGTGCTATGAAAGTGGTATAAAAAGGTTACAGGTTATTGGGACCTAGTTATTGTAACTCAGGGCTTGTCTTCACTGCTTGACAGTTAGCTCAAGTTACTACACAGGAAAAAGCCTAGATCAGGTGAGAGTGACCACACTGAAAAACACTTGAACCACACAGTGATTGGATTAGCAGAGTTGATAATAACTTGTGCAACTAAAGCTGTAGCATGTAGCTGCATTCCCACTGCATTACTAGCATGCACACTAGAACTTCAGCCTGTAGCCCTGCTGGACCAGCTATTTCAAATTTAAAACATTTAACTTGAGCTATAGATTTTGTGCAAACCAGAGTTGGGTTGGGGTAACACTCACTATACCTTGAACTAACACTGAAGTGAGACAGGCCCTCAGAGTGTTAGATGAGTTTATTGCATTTTTGTTTGCCAGTCAAAACATACAGATCTCATTATTTCAAACTTTCTATTTCTTTATTTTCATTTAGGGGAGCCTTATGTTTCATAAACTCAGACCTGTAGATCAACTGCGACATCTCCTAGTTTGCAATGTAGGAGGTGATGGAGAGGAGATTGAAAGGTTTTTCAAGTTGCATCAGGTGGGAATCTTTAACTTGCGAAGAGAAAACAAGTCCTCAATGAATAGACTTAGGACTTCATCAATATGAAGAATAAGTGAACTCCACACAGTTGTAAATCTACAGTGCTGTAATCTGCTCACTGACTGGTCATGTGAACCTGCGACCATGCACTAAAGGTTCCATGGTGCAGTTTGACAGGGTTTACATGGCAGTCAGTGAGCAGCAGGCTAGAATGCAGAGGATTTACAACCTAGCTTGCTATACTATAACTGTCCATTAAGGAAGCCCTCGGTATATAGTCATATACCTTGAATAGTTTATATTGTAAACATGGTCGCTCTTAGGCTTAAAAAATATTAGTTCTCATTTTACCTATCGTCTATCTAGGCACTTGTGTAGCCTTTCTTACCATATTATCTGAACATCTAAAAACATTCCGTCTTGCCAAGAGCTGCAACTACAGTGTATAGGCCAAAATAATGCTGCTTTGTCAGTTAGATAAGAAAATAATGTAGAAGGAAAATGGTACTCATTTTTGTGGGGTCTAAAGACATGAGGGTAATATTGTTTTCCTTAAAATTGTTTCATGTAAGTGACAAACACAAAATTGTGACAAGATTTAGGAATGTAGTTCTCTTATTAGAAGAATTATTAATCTTAAGAAAAACAATGTCACAGTCCTAGTCCCTTTCAGAAAAGTTTTGTATGTGCTTCAGTGGCTGCAAATACTTAGCATCCACCTTCTATTTTTTATTATTAAAATTGGTACGAAGCAAACTAGAATGAAACTTTTTCATGGAATGTGATTTTTATTTGACACATGTAGTTCTTTCTTAATTTATACATCACAGTATAGTAGTGATAAAACCTCACAATAATCTCTGCTGCTGTTTCTTTGAGAAGTGGGGTAAGACAGATTTTTTTTAAGTGACTTTTATTTAAATATTTAGTCCTTTAATAAATAATGTAATAATTTAAAATCATATAGTGTTAAGAAGGATAAAAATCTAACTGAACAAACTCATATTTCCATACAAGTATATCTTATACTTATAAAACAGATTTTCCATATATTTCATTTACTTCTACCTTATTTAACATGCTAAGAATCAAGAACGCACATAGAAAGCTTTCATGGATCACTTTTACCTGCCACAACAGGATCTCTTACTGTCATTATTCTTTTTTGCTTAACTGATAAGACTCAGGCTATGTCTAAACTAGAAGCACAACAGCAGCACTCACTACAGTGATGGAAGGGGTATTTCCATCACTGTAGGAAATCCACCTCTCCACGAGATGGTAGCTAGGTTGACAGAATTCTTCCTAGTTTAGTTTAACTACATCACACAAGGCATGACATTTTTCACAGCCTAATCAATGTAGTTAAGCTGACCTAACTAGTCTCCTCACTGTTGAAACAAACAGATTGTATTGAGTATTTTGTGATGGGTTAATATAACTCCTTCAAACTTTTCAACACCAAAGTCAAATTGTTGTCAGTCTGATAGAAAGCATGATTTCCTACAGGAGGACCAGGCCTGTGCCACTTGTCTTATTCTTGCCTGTTCTACTGCTGCTTGTGATCGAGAAGTGTCTGCTTGGGCTACCCGAGCATTTTTCAGGTAAGTTCAATTAATCTGTAGATTTTGCCTTCAATTTTATGTTTAAAATCTAATGCCAATATAGACACAAAAGCATGTTCTTGCTGTGTTTTACAGTAGGCAGGAACTATTAAGTTCTGTATAAGTATTGTCTTAAAATTAGTGTAGACTCATAGCAAAATAATATGGAACATATATTTTAAATGCAACTGATCATGCATGTCTGCTTACTTATAAGTGAGTATGAAACTTGTTTGTTTTGGGGGGTTTTAGAAGCTGTAACTTTTGCATAAAACTCATACCCCACCTCACAAAAAAACCCTAAGAAATATAAATGGCTCAATGTTAAGAAAAAACATACAGACTTGAACATCTAATTTGTGTATGTAATTTCATATGCTAATTATCTGTTGTTCCGCTAACTTTTTGTTAATCAGTCTCCAAATTTGTTTGCACAAATCCGTCATGCAGTCACAAATACATCTTTTTGAAATTTTTAAGTCAATATTTTTAACTTAAATGAAAAATGGCATTATTTCCTGTTTGTTTAATCCACATTTAAAAAATAAGGCCTGATAATTAGATGACTTATATATGTGATATGCAAGGAAGTTAGTCTTTCTCTGGCATACCTTAGGTATGGTGGAGAAGCACAGATGCGATTTCCATCAGCTTTACCTCCTCCGAGCAATGTAGGACCAATTTTGGGGTCTCCTGTTCCTGCTAGTGAGTAGCAAACATTTCATTAATATTTTTCTTCTGAATTTTGTTGCATTTTCATAACTTCTTGACCCTTTTTTATTTATATGGAGTATTTTCTTTCTTTTCATTCACTGCCTCAATTACAAGCAATAAATCTGCTGATTATCAGGGTTGGGTTTTTCTGTTACTTTTGTTTTGAATTATTTTGGATTTAATGGTTCACTCGCATGCTGCAAAACATATCCAGATGTTCTGAAGATGCTGTCATTATATAAAGGAAATAGTCCTCCTTCCATAATGCCAAAAGTCACCGTGGCAGCCAAAAAGCAATTTATCAACACTATATTGCAGAGTATCTTCTCACTTGTGTCATTCTCATACATTCACAGGCACTGCAGGTTTATGTGTTTGTGGAAGAAGGGAGAAATGAGAAGGAAAATAAGTTAATTGTTAGGATTTTTGTTGCTGTTTTCCCCTTCTGAAGTCCCTGCCCCAACACGCAGTTCTTGTTCAGTGTTCAGTTCTGTTACCTGGCCTGCCCTAATCCCAATTGAACTTTTAATATATGCTTATTAGAGTGAAGGTCTCTCTGTATTATTCAGATGCAATTATGAGTAGAGGTTCTGGAACAGTTTTTATAGTGGGGTTACTGAGAGTCATTAAACCAAACTGTAAACATTGAAAAGACTTCATGCCAGGGGATGTGGCAGGCCTCCTGATTCTAGGACATATGGTTATAGGATGAGCAGATTTTATGCAAACATCTACTAAGAAATAAGAACATAAGAATGGCCATACTGGGTCAGACCAAAGGTCCATCCAACCCAATATCCTGTCTTCAGACAGTGGCCAATGCCAGGTGCCCCAGAGGGAGTGAACCAAACAGGTAATGATCAAGCAATCTCTCTCCTGCCATCCATCTCCACCCTCCGACAAACAGAGGCAAGGGACACCACTCCTTACCCATCCTGGCTAATAGTCATTAATGGACTTAACCTCCATTAATTTATCTAGTTCTCTTTTAAACCCTGTTATAGTCCTAGCCTTCACAACCTCCTCAGGCAAGGAGTTCCAAAGGTTGACTGTGTGTGTGAAGAACAACTTCCTTTTATCTGTTTTAAACCTGTTGCCCATTAATTTCATTTGGTGGCCCTTAGTTCTTATATTATGGGAACAAGTAAATAACTTTTCCTTATTCACTTTCTCCACACCACTCATGATTTTATATACTCTATCATATCCTCCTTTAGGCTACATCTAGACTACAAGCCTACAAAGATTCTTTCGAAAAACTCTCTTTCGAAAGAGAGCGTCTAGACTACAAGCAGATTTTTCGAAAAAGCGAGCCACTTTTTCGAAAGAGTCTAGACGCTTTCTTTCGAAAAAGCACAGTTTGCATTCAATAGCGCCTTTTTTTGAAAGAGTACTTTCGAAAAAAGGCGTTATTCCTTGTAGAATGAGTGTAGGGAATAATTCCGGACACACTGGGTGCAGGTGAAAACAAGCAGAGGATTTATTGGTTCACACACTGGTGGAGTACCCACCAGGGGCACGTCTAGACTACATGGCTCCGTCGACGGAGCCATGTAGATTAGGGTTGTAGGCAAAGGGAAATGAAGCAGCGATTTAAATAATTGCCGCTTCATTTAAATTAAAATGGCTGCTGCGCTGTGCCGATCAGCTGTTTGTCGGCATAGCGCTGTAGTCTGGACATTCCGCGGTCGACATCAAAGGCATTTGTCGACCTCCCCAGTATGCCTCGTGGGATGAGGTTTACCGGGGAGCTTGACAAATGCCTTTGATGTCGACCGCAGAGCGTCCAGACTACAGCTCTGTGCCGACAAACAGCTGATCGGCACAGTGCGGCAGCCCTTTTAATTTAAATGAAGCGGCGATTATTTAAATCGACGCTTCATTTCCCTTTGCCGAGTAAACAAAGACGTGCCCCAGGGGTTAACCTGGTGAGTACTAGCTAAATCAAAACATACATTAGATTATATAGGCAGCCGATGGGTGGAGGGGAAGTGATTTGATAGGTTTGGCGGCGGAAATGAGATGAGCACATAAGCCAATGAACTATGAAGGTGACACAGGATCCCCACCCATCGCCAGTTAAACATGTTATCACTAATACAAATAATTATTTCTAACAAGCTAAATAAGCCAACATAAACAAAGGCTTGTTAATGGTCATTTTGTCGGCCGGAAATATAATACATCTACTGCGGGGGTGAGATTGCCTGGGGTCGGCGTGGCCTTTGGGGTGCAAGCTTATTTTCTAGGAATAGAGCAGACAGTGAAAAACAATCCCGCGTGGTTGTTTGGTACCGGCCTTATCAAAGTGAGGCCCTTTTGGAATGTGGTTGCCAGGGGAACCAGGGTGCTTCCCAGGCCTGGCCTAATGATTTAGGATTTGAGTTCTCAGTTCTCAGCAACATATCAGGGACTGCCTCAGTTTACCCCTACAATGAGGTTTACCTCGATTGAAAAAACTGCTGCGTTCTTTCTATTTACTTTAGAAAGAACGCAGCTGCAGTCTAGATGCAGGTGAAGTTTATTCAAAAAAAGGCTACTTTTTTCGAAAAAACCTTGTAGTCTAGACACACCCTTAGTCTCCTCTTTTCCAAGATGAAAAGTCCTAGTTTCTTTAATCTCTCCTCATATGGGACCCATTCCAAACCCCTAATCATTTTAGTTGCCCTTCTCTGAAGATGTTGGTCTTAACCCACAGTGCCCCTTTTATCCTGTCATAACCAGTATCTACATATGAAGTCTCTCATGGTTAATTGTTTTTAGCAAGGAACTCTGCAGAAACTATTAAGCTAACTGTTAAAAATGATTTACAAAAGTTAGATGTCTTTAAGTCACCAGGGTCTGATTAAATGCATTTTAGAATATTCAGTGAGCAGATTGAGGAGGTTTCTGAGCCCTTAACTATTATCTTTAAAAAGTCATGGAAGGCAGGAGAGATTCCAGAAGATTGGAAAAGGACAAATAAAAGCTTATCTATAAAAAGGGAAATAAGGACAATCCAGGAAACAACCAACTAGTCAGCTTACCTTCTGTGCCAGGAAAGATAATGGAGAAAATAATTAAGGAATTCATCTGGAAAATAATAAGGTGATAAGTAACAGTCAGTATGGATTTGTAAAGAATAAATCATGTAAAACTAATCTGATAGCTTTCTTTGATAGAATAGTGTTATGACTGAGGGGGAAGTGGTAGATACAGTATACTTTAGTAAAGAATTTGATACAGTCTTGCATAACATTATCATCAATAAACTAGGGAAATATAACCTAGTTGGGGCTCCTGTAAGGTAGGTGCATAACTGGTTGGATAACTGTTCTCAGAGAGTAGTTATCGATGGTTAACAGTCATGGTGGAAGGCCATAACAAGTGGGGTTCCACAGGGATCAGTTTTGAGAATGGTTCTGTTCAATATCTTCATCAACGATTTACATGGTGGCATAGAAAGTATGCTTATAAAGTGTGCAGATGATACCAAGCTGGGAAGGTTTGCAAGTGCTTTGGAGGATAGGGTCATAATTCAAAATGATCTGGACAAACTGGAGAAATGGTTTGAGGTAAATAGGATGAAACTGAATAAGGACAAATGCAAAGTACTTCACTTAGGAAGAAAAAATCAGTTTCACACATACTGAATGGGAAATGACTGCCCAGCAAGGAGTACTACAGAAAGGGATCTAGGTCTCATAGTGAACCACAAGCTAAATATGAGCCAACAGTTTGACACTGTTGCAGAACAAGCAAACATGATTCTGGGATGCATTAACAGGAGTGTTGTGAGCAACACACAAGAAGTCATTCTTCCACTCTACTTTGCGCTGATTACACCTCAACTGAAGTATTGTGTCCAGTTCTGGGTACCGCATTTCAGGAAAGATTTGGAGAAGGTCCAGAGAAGAACAACAAAGAGAATTTAAGGTCTAGGAAAACATGAGCTATGAGGGAAGAGTGAAAGAACTGGGTTTGTTCAGTTTGGAAAAGAAAAGACTGAGAAGAGATGTGATAGCAGTTTTCAGGTACTTAAAAGGATGTTACAAGAGGGAGTGAAAAAAATATTCTCCTTAACCTCTGATGTTAGGTCAAGAAGCAGTGGGTTTAAATTGCAGCAAGGGAGGGCTATGTTGGACATTAGGAGAAACTTCCTAACTGTCAGGGTGGTTAAGCATGGGAATAAATTGCCCAGGGAGGTTGTGGAATCTCCATCATTGCTTAAAACATTTACAAAAAAAATCTTAAAATATTTACTAGGGTGTTGTGCCCCCTGCTCGCTGCACTCACCAGCCCCCCTCTCACTGGCAGTAGGCAACTCTGGCTCTCCCTCCTGGCCACAGGGGATGGCCAGCCTGCAGCCGCACCAACCCAAATCCCTTCTAGCTCCCCTGCCACACCAGCTCAGGCTACCTTCTCCCTCCTCCACCCCGCCATCTCAGACCTCTTCTCCCTCCCCCGCAAACCAGGGCCCTTTCACCCTCACCCTCCACCAGCCCGGGCCCTTTGTTTCCCCCCCAATCCTAACCCTAGTGGCCGTGGAAGTGCAGAGGTATCCTGCCCGCCCTGCATGGGGCGCAGTGAGGCGCAGGTAGTGCCATGTGTATGTGGTGCTCCAGGACACTGCAGCCTGCTGAGGTGGGGAAAGCAGCAGCGTGGGGGGCTACTGTCCTAATCTCTCCCCCATGCAGTGCTGCTCACTGCCCCAGCCCTGCCTGCAGAGCCCAGAGCTACCTGTCCACCCACTGGGAGCAAAAGGGAAGAAGCAGATAGGTCGGTGCGGCAGCTTCCCCACGTGGCTTGGGCAGCCGCGGTAAGTGCAGCCGCTGGGGAGAGGGGTGAGTCTTCGCAGCGGCAGCCGGACTCCAGGTGGTCAGGCACCGCGCTTCTGCTCTTCAAGAGCCTAGTGGCTGGGGAGCCCCCAAGAGCTCACAGCTGGCACACAAGCCTGGCAGGGAATCCCGCTGCTAGTACCTGTCCCCAGGCTGCTGTCCCAAGCCCTGTGCCCTCTCCCCGCCCCTGGGCTGTCATGGCTGCGATTTGGGGTCTTCCAGCTACTGTGCCTTGTTTCTTCGTATTGAAAGCCCTGTAGAGTGGGGGTGGAGGAAGGGGAATAGGAACTTGGTTTAAAATAGCAATTCCAAGTGGCAAGGGGAAGCAGAGAGGTTGGGCTCAGGGTGGGAGGGGAGAAAGGGAGGAAGCAGGTGCGACTCAGTGTTACATGATGACATCACTCTGTCCCGCAGGACTTTTTAATATATAGAGAGATAAGAATGTTAAAGTTGCAAAGTCAAGCACCTTAATTAAAGCCTGCACAACCTTAATTTGGCACCTTGTGAATATGCCTTATGACACAATCTTTGATTACATGATCATTGACTAAGTACTCTGCAGTACCATGTCTCATTCAGTGCAGATGAATGCGCTTTAGGAATTAATCAGTGTTGTATAGTGGAGGAGGTTGGTTTTGTAGTTATCCAACCTCATTTATTGCAGAAGTTGAGAGGTGTGTGGTGTTGAGGCAGGAGAGGATGGTCTCATGATTAAGACAGTTGAATGTGACTCTGGATAATTGAATTCTACTCCTGCCATAGATGTGTTCTGTATGTTGCTGGGTAAGGATTATAAACCAAAATTTTCTCCGGTGGCCAGTGCATATTTCTCATTTTTTGGATACTTAACTTGAGGTACGTGAATTGGAGAAGAGATGACTGTTCATAGCTGCAACTGATGTCCATGAAAGCTCAAATCTGAATGTACAAAGTATTACATATATCCTCAAATGGTCAGGCCCTGGGTGTTGCAAATTGGACACCTAAAAACAGTTGACACATTTGACAATTTTGTCTATAATCTCTGGCCTCAGTTCCCATATGTAAAACGGGGATAATACAACCTCAACTTACCTTTTGTTATATATTGTGAAGAGTTCGCAATGATAACAGCATTCGAAAGCCCATGAGGAAATGATAACTCTGTGTTTGGTGCCAACTTTGGGTGGCGTGCAGTAAATGAAACATGGGACCACATTAAATGATTAGAATAAAAAAAAATTGAATAGCTGCCTATTCAGAGAGCACAGGCCATTCTGTGCGCCAAGGGAGGCAAGGTTCCTATGCAAAATTTGTGATCATATAATTAAAGAGTTTATGGTAATGGATATGTACAAGGGGATCAAATTAGGTTGCATAAGGTAAATTTATTTCGCATCTTTCTTAACTTCTGAATGTTTGACTTAGCAACCTCACCATTCTTTTCAAATCATGGGATTTTGTTGGTTTTGATACAATAAATTATATATTTTTTCACTGTAGATTCCCCTATGACTGTTGGCAGTCACTATCCTAATCCAAGCTTTTTGACAACACCAGCACAAGGTTTGTTTTCATTTTTTGTTACGTTAACAATTAGATTATGTATTTATATCAACAGTAGTTCGAGTAATCTGTGTGTGTCCCTGTCCTAGGTTTGCAGCCTCCTAGTATGTCAACCCCACTGTATGCTGCAGGCAGTTCAATATCTCAGGCTGGCGCATCAATGAGTGGTATGATGGGCCCAGAGATAGTGTTTTCAGGAAAGCACAATGGCATCTGCATATACTTCTCTCGAATTATAGGGTGAGTTGTTCATGTGAAAGATGTTTTGTTACATAACAGTAGTTCATAACATAGTTTTTCTATCCATTAATGGAGTGATGTTTGCTTTTGATATTGTACTTACTGTAGTTTAATAATTAAAAAGTATGTATTTGTGGCTAATCTAGGTACATTCTAGTGGACCGGTGTAATCAATCTTACATGCTGTTTTCTTGCTACAAGTGTGTAATTAGCCATTGTAACAAATGTGCAAAATGACCAATCTGTTGGTCTCCTTCCCTTTCTCAGACCCAATAACACCCAGGTTATCCCACAGAAAGCATGTCATCACACATAATATAGATGGATCAGGTAAAGAGAGAGTAAACCACAGCGATTTTTTTTTTACTCTACTTTCTCCCTTACTGCTCCATGTGTTTCCTATTCATATGGTATCTGTTACCTCATTCCCTTTACAGATCTACTAATACTGCATTCTGTGGATGCCCTGGACAATAGGTCTACTTAGGCCCTGACCCTTCAATTGGCTTCCTACAAAGCACACACCTGCAAACTAATTTCTTAAGATCCAGTCCTGTGAGGTGCTCTTTGCTTTCAGTTCCTATTCAGGTCTATAGGAAACAAGAATGCCCATCATCTCACAGTTCTGAGCCCCTAGATTGTAGCTTTCTTGGTTAAGAAATTTAAAAAAAAATGACCTGTTCTAAGCAAGCTGCTAGTGTATACCAATAATAAATAATAGTATTACTGGCCTCTAGTATGCTAGACAATAACACTACAGAAATGGGGATTTTAATTGTAATTTATACTTAACCTCATTTTGAAAGGTACAGTGCTTATGCTCATGATTTTTTTTTTTAATGAATGATGACGCAGAGTTTTATAGGCTGGATTGAGGGTTTTGGGAATGTTTTTTAATTCATAAGCACTGGAAATTTCTACTAAGAAATGGTTTAGAAAAGAACCTTTTTTTTAAAGCTAATAGCATTTTTGTTAATTTATTTGGTGTTTAACATGCTATTGCCTGTATTTCAGGAATATTTGGGATGGCAGTATTGTTGTTGAGAGAATTTTCAAGAGTGGTAACCGAGAAGTTTTTGCAGTAAGTGGGAAATTATTTGGGTTTTTCGTTTTTAATCTTCTTTAAAGACTTAATTTATTTCTTTCAAGCACTTTTACAAGTCCTCTCAGATCAGTGACATTGTATTGGGATACTTGTGGCATTTTAGCATACATATTTTTTATTGTTCTCTATGGAAAGACTGGGAATGGAGTGTAAACTCTTTCACATCTAAGTTACTAGTTTGTTTTACCTGAATTAGTAGTGCTTAAAAATTACCAGCTGGTATGTTGGGTGATCTGTGTGAAATACAATGGTTTTCTTAGTCTTCCAGTACATGTTATTTCAAAAGAAAACCCAAACTGTAATTTAGTGCATCCTGTTTCCTTTGCTGACAGCCTCAGCAGAATAGCTGAGTAGAAATTGCTCTAAACCAGTGGTTGTCAAAGTGATGTCCACAGACCACTAGTGATCTAAAGTCACCTCCCAGGTGGTCTGCGGCTGGAGCTCAATCCCCCTCCCCCACACATCAGGGAGCCCTCGCTGCCACTGCAGCCTCAGGTTGCCACACAGCCACAAGGCTGCAGCATCAGCTCTCTTGAAGGGCGCGGGCTGGTGGTGGTGAAGAAAGCTCTGACTTGAGAGGAAGAGGGGAGTGCAGAGAAGCATGGCCACCAGGCAGCGGGGGCAGGCTGGGGATTTCTAACTGCTTCTTTGTCCCCTCCCGCTGGAAAAGTGAGAGTGGGGTGCATGGGGATTTCAGGGCGATGGCGCTTCCTAGTGCAGTGTCTCCATGTTGCTGCTCAGCCAGGGCTTGTCCCAGTTTTCCTGGGAGCTGCTGGAATTGCCACTCTTCCCAGGCACCCCAGCAGACCCCAATGCTTCCTGCACCCAGATGGGACAACTCACTTACCTACTCCCCCCCCCCCCCCCCCCCCCCCCCGCCATCCCACACAAAGGCGGGAGCTCCAGGAACACAGGGCTTTCTGTCAGGATGGCTTAAGAGTGTAGAGATCCGGGTCCTGTCGGTGTTTGCACAGACCCTGCCCGCTCCGCCCCTGCATGGGAGACAGACAGGAGGGAGCCGGGCTGTGTCTGCCGGGCACAAGGACGTGGACAGGGCAAAGGATCTTGGTAAGTGAGGGGGTTTATCTGTGAGGGCTTCTCAGTAGGTAAGGGGTATAGTTGTGGGCATCTCTGTGTGAAGTGTGGGGGCTCCTGCATCCACTATTGCTCTTGCACCTTCCCTCCTGGCCACACACTGCATTTCCCTTGCTCTTGCTCCCTCTCCGCTGGACAGACACCTTACTTCCAGCCTCCTTCTGCAACTTACCTCCCACCCAGACCTTGCACCTTCACAGAATCCTGCACTTCACCTCCTGCCCAGATCCTGTATCCCGATCCCTATCCCACTCTCTGGCAGCCTTGTGTCACTGAACCCCTCATTTTTTCCCCATCCCAGAGCCTAGGGGATCCATTAAATCTGGAACCCCAGAAAAGTAAATCTGGCCTATGGCAAGCCCTGAACCTCAGTCCTCTCTCTCCCTTCCCCTCGCCCCGTGGGGCTGGAGCACCAAGGAGTGAGGTGTCTCAGTTGGGAGCCACATCAGTGAGGGTTGGGGTTTTTGTTGGACATAAATTAATATTTTACTTTATTTAAAATGAAGTTTAATAAACTAACATGAGAAAGTTAAAACGCTTAATCTGTTTAATAATTTAAATTAAACTATACTTCCTAGCTGCAGCACTAGCAATGGCTTGGGGGTAATTATGTAATTAATGGTGAGTTTCCATTAGCAACTGGTGGTCTGCAGAAAGAAACTGTTGTGCAGCATCTTAGTTTGTGACAGCGTGAGTCAACAGAAGAACTCTGCATCTCCATACATACCTTTGCAAGCTGCCTCTGTTTTTACTTTTCCAAATCAGAGTGTTTTATTTCCCAGAGGTGTCAGCTGGCACTGAAGTTCTCTTTAAAAATGCAAAGAAAATTATATATAATATGCATACAAATGTTTTAATAAACAAAAATATTCGTAATCTTTGATATTCTTGTCCTGAGCTTCTGCTGACCCTATATAGCAAAATGTGTAATGAATTTCTGAGTGGATAAACTTCTAAGCACTAGGCTAATGCATCCTCATCTTATTAATTAGAATCTAGGTTGGGCTGTGGTCTTTAGGTGGTAAATAACAGTTAAGGCTATGATTTTAGCAAGGACATTTTTGTAAATTTCATGAAAGAGGTGTGTCGGCGGGGAGAAGGAGAAATTTATGGAAAGGTCACCAGTAATGTAGTTTGTGCTTCATCAGCGTACATAAGGGCTTGTAAGTAGTAAAAGCAAGCTTTCCCTGTCCTAGGCATTACAGTCTGGCATACATGGTTGAAGTGCCACTTACGTGTTCTCCCCTCATCTCCACCTACAGAGGAACATATACATCAGACCTGCATGGCATTGCGACTACTGTGGTGGGCAAGCAGGGAGCCAAGTATGGATGCTGCAGAAAACAAGTATAATCATCCTGGAATTCCTGCTGCCACTACCTTGTTTTCCCTCCCCCCTCTCCCCCCTCCTCTCCCCGCCCCCCAGCCTCAGGTTCTTATTCTCCTTGCTAGTAAGCCCAAGGTCCTCGGGTAATTAATCCATCCCAGACGCAGCTGACCCCCAGTGCCAAGAGGAGCTGCCACCACAATTCTGGCAGGTAAAAGTCCAGCCGCCAGAATGTAGCACTATACAGAAGGGGACTCAGCCAGCATGATGCAGGGTGAGAGCCGGTGCCAGGTAGCCAGACTGTGGTGTGCTCCTTTCCAGAGTTCCCTGTTTAAAAAAGAGAAGAGGAAGGAGATGATAATGGTCCTGCCTGCCTGGTCCAGTGTCTGGCATCTTTAGAGCCAGGCCCAACATCATATGGCAGGAACTATTGCTGTAGAGTGAGTGCAAGATGGGCTTTTTACAGACTTCATTCAGATTCATGATTAATGTGAACACCATTATCTCTATGCTAAAATCATAGCCTTAACGGTAGTGCATTGACTCCACATAGTTACTTCAGTTACCTTTTGATAATATTGTGTTAGTGGTGTTTATTCTTTAGTTACCATTTCATCTCTCTCTGCTGAAAATTTAAAGTGTTCAGAGATTTTAAATGAAAAGAAGCCTCCTCCTTTTCTTGCAGATTGAAAGCAGTGTTCCATCACACATGCTAGAATCTGTGCTACACGAACTTAAAGGTTTACAGGAATTTCTGGATAGAAATTCACAGTTCTCAACCGTAGGAGCTCTTGGAAACCCAAGGTAGGTTTGAATATGCTTGATTTATAAAGGAAATAGAAATACTACTCTTTGAAAATTATTCCAAATAGTTGCAAAAGTGTTACTCATTTTGCCTTAAAGTGTTTATATTTTCTCTCATAAAACATACCTACTTGAACTCTCAAATTCAGTTTTTAGTTTATTTAAAAAAAAAGTTCAGGGTTTGCACTAATAGCGTCTTAATTTATTTTGGAATTGCAGTTTTAGCACCCCAGCTAACCTGCAGCAGAGGTTACTAGGATTCATGCGTCCTGATGGTGGAAGTTCTCAGCAAGTGCAACAAGAGCTCCAGAGGAAGTTTCATGGTAAGGAAAGTACTCTTGAACAATGAGTGCATCCAAATGCTAAATGTGCTCAGCTGTTCGATTAAGAGCCTGCATAAAAATGCATTAGGTTATGTGAGTAAACTCTACTCAGACATTAGAACTGTACCAAAAACCGTATAGCATCAGTTCACATTTTCCTCTTTGTTTCTGATAAGATTTTAATATTTTGTCAATTCCAACACTGCATTTATTTTTGTGAGGAAATTAGGGTAGCCATTTCTATATGGATGCTTTGCAGGTGAAGCATGTGCCCAGCATGAAGCCCAAATGTAGATATGGGAAAACTTGATGGTCTTGTTGCTTTGAACTTGATGGATGACATCACTCATCACACAGTATAATTGTATATCATATGTAGGATGAGTTCCAGTGGCATATTGTAAGATTTAGATTTCAAACTGACTCCTTAAAACAATTCACCAACAGAACTGTTGTATGTAAAATAAATATCAAATTATTAAGTAGCATCTAGCTGTCAGAGGTATAGAAAAGCACAGGTCACATTTCAGTTTTTAAGCTGCTTTTGCTTTCTTCTTTACGAAGAATTAAGTCAAAATATTGTATAGTTGTATGTTTTCTCAGTCATATTTCTTACACTTAGAACACTGGAATAAAATAAAAGCTAGACCATTGTCTGAACTCTGTTTTTTGTTTTGTTTTTAAAAAAGCTTAGGATGATCCTGGAAACTATAGTGAAGAACAGAATTACCAGATGTACAGATGATCACAATATATTGGGGAAGAGTTAATATAGATTTTGTTAAGGGAAATCATGCCTTATCCATCTATTAGAATTCTTTGAGGGTGTCAGCAGGCATGTGGACAAGCATGATCCAAGTGATGATAATGTACTTAGAGTTTTAGAAAGTCTTTAACAAGGTTCCACATCAAAGGGAATTAAGCAATGTAAGGAGTCATGGGATAACTGAGAAGGTCCTTTCATTGATCACTAACTGATTAAAAGATGGGGGAAATGGTAGGAATAAATGATCATTTTTCACAGTGAAGAGAAATAAATAGTAGGGTACCCGAGGACACGTCTAGACTACATGGCTCCGTCGACAGAGCCATGTAGATTAGGGTTGTAGGCAAAGGGAAATGAAGCGGCGATTTAAATAATCGCCGCTTCATTTAAATTAAAATGGCTGCTGGGCTGTGCCAATCAGCTGTTTTGTCGGCTCAGCGCGGTAGTCTGGACGCTCCGCGGTCGACATCAAAGGCATTTGTCGACCTTCGCGGTGTCGGGGAATATACAAGGTTCGGGAATGTGGCCAGTCTCGGGGAGGTGTAGAAACAGACACCCTTGTACTGAATATTTTTTAAACTTTTATTAAAATGTTTCTAATTATAATTTTTTATTTAATAGTTTTTATAGGCGCGGGCGCCAAATAACTATTAACAGGAACAATAAACAGAATGTAATGCAATAAAGGAAAATTCCCTGAGGTTTTTCTAAATCTAAGTAATTATCAACAACAGCCCAAGGATTTTTAACAGTTATATTTACATTAATCTCACTTATAAGATTTAACATCTATCTAACTCTTAACACTACTTAACAATCCTTTTACAAACTTACTCCTATTACTATTATTTAACAACTTCTAACTAATACTAAAACAACAAGAGTACTCACCCTTATCAGACACACAAGGGACAACAGAGAAAACAGCATATTCATTATTCGTTACGCTCTACAGAAGATTCAGTTGATTCGGTGAGCGGGAGGGGGTCCTCGGGTGATCAGCCCTTGGCACCTGGCTCATATTCTGCCTTCCAAATTTTCGGGAACCCTCACTGGATGCAGGAGGGGAAGCTATTTTATAGAGAGAGCTTTTTGCCCACTTTTGTGATAGGTGAGCAGACCCTATTCGATACGTGACAGGAGTGAGGGGGAAGGGGAGGGGGTGAGATGGTTTCCTGTTTTCCTCTTTCTGCCTTATCAGGCATGGCACAGCCAAAGTGAACTTTACATGTCTAGTTTTTATTCCTGTTTTCTCTTTTTTTCTGATTTTCAAGTCTCATAGTGTAGGGTTTTTCCATTGAGGAAGGGGTGAGGGGGTAGATGGCTCTTGGCCGACACGAACTTTGCATGACCTTTACTTGTCTGGGTTTTTGGTTTTTGGCGAAGACAATCTTGGGCTAGGAAGGCTATGCGCACGAGGCCTGGCCAAAAAGAGCCTGCCTCTACACCCCGTAAACCTCATCCCACGAGGCATACTGGGGAGGTCGACAAATGCCTTTGATGTCGACCACGGAGCGTCCCGACTACCGCGCTGAGCCGACAAAACAGCTGATCAGCACAGCGTGGCAGCCATTTTAATTTAAATGAAGCGGCGATTATTTAAATCGCCACTTCATTTCCCTTTGCCTACGACCCTAATCTACATGGCTCCGTCGACGGAGCCATGTAGTCTAGATGTGCCCCGAGACATGAGAAGTAATTCTGCTACTGCACTCCATGCTGATTAAGCCTCAGCTGGAGCATTGTGTCCAGTTCTGGACACCACATTTCAGAAAAGATGTGGTAAACTGGAGAAAATCAGGAGGAGAGAAACAAAAATGATTTTAAGGTTTAGAAAATATGATCTATGAAGGAAAACTGGAAGAATTGAGTTTGTTAAGTTAGGAAAAGAGAAGTTTTCAAGAATATAAAAGGTTGTTACAAGGAGGAAGGAAAAAAATATTCTCCTTGTCTTCTGATGATAGGACAAGAAATAATGGGCTTAAATAGCAGCAGAGGCGGTTTAGGTTGGACAATAGGAAAATTGGACATTAGGAAAAACTTCCTAACTGTCATGTTGGTTAAGCACTAGAATAAATTGCTTAGGAAGGGTGTGGAATCTCCATCATTGGAGATTTTTAAGAGCAAGTTAGACTCCTGCCAGGGATGGTCTAGATCAGGACTACTCAACACGCAACACGTTTGTTTGTGGCCCGTGGTGCGGTTTGGGTTTACTCAGGGCCCAGGACATGGCCTGCGGGTGGGATCCTTTGAACATGGCCTCCACTGGAAACACGCTCCACAATGGCAAGGTGTCTCTCAGGCAGGGTGAGCACTGAAAGACCCAAGCGGACTGGCTGGCTAGAACAGACGGGTGCAGGGTGTCGGTGTTTCTAGTCCTCAGGGAGGAGGTGCCAGGAGTGCCTGGGCATTGTGGGAAGTGCTGGCTGCTTAGTCTTGTGGGCAGAGCCTGAGAAGTGCTGACTGGCTCACACTGGCCACGTTTGGGTGTAGTGCCTGCGGCTTACGGCTTAATCTTTGTATTCATGCCCGTCAGTGTGAAAGAAGTTATTTGCATATATTTGTAATATATTAGCATGTATAATGCAACCACACTTAAGTTGCTGCCCTCGGCATGTGCTGTGAGTATCATTGTGGCCCCCGGGGCTTCCAAAGTTGAGTAACCCTGATCTAGATGGTCCTTGATCCTGCCATGAGTGCAGGGGGCTAGACTTGATGACTTCTTAAGGTTCCTTCCAGTTCTATGATTCTGTGATCTGTAATGGTACCCAGTTGTGTTCAATGTATTCATAAATAATCTGGAAAAAGGGTTAAATGAAGATGATACAAAATTACTCAAGATAAGTATGTCAAAAGCTGACTACAAACAGTTACAAAGATACCACACAAAACTGAGTGACTGTGAAACAAAATGGCAGATGAAATTTAGTGTTGATAAATGCACAATGGAAAACATAATTTCAGATATATGTACAAAATGATGGGGTCTAAATTAACTGTTGCCATTCAAGAAAGAGATCTTTAAGTCATAGTGGACAGTTCTTTGAAAATAAACACTCAGTGTGCCACAACAGTCAAAAAAGCTAACAGTGTTGGGAACCATTAAGAAATGGATTGACAATAGGATAGAAAATATCACCATGTACCTGTGTAAATCCCTGGTATGCTCACACCTTGAATAGCGCATGTAGTTCTGGTGTCCCCATCTCAAAAATTACATATTAGAATTGGGAAAATTATAGAGAATGGCAACAAAAATGGGTTAGGGGCATGGATCATATGTGGAGAGATTAAAAAATCAGGGGCTGTTAATCTTAGAAAAGAAACAAGTCAATGGGGATATGATTCTGGTCTGTAAAGCCATGAATATTGTGAAGAAAGATCTGGCCCCTGAGGCTCAGGGCTCCCCCCAGCATTGGGGAGACCATGCTGGTGAGGAGTGGGGGTTTTTTTTGTTTTGTTTCTCACTTGTGTGCAGTCCCTGACTGATTTTTCTATGGGTCAGAACCCATAAAAGGTTCCCTAGCCTTGCTTTACAACATGCAAGCCAAAGACCTAATTAAGGACATCATAATTATTAGATTGCCTACATAATCAATGTATTGTATCCAATATAAAGACATTCATATGTTGTCATAACACACCCTTATTGTCAAGCCATGATTGGTTTTTTAACTTATTTTTGTTACTGAAATTTCATATTTCAGGGAAATTGTTAAATAGAAGATGCTATTAGTTAATATGACTATAATTAATATTAATATATTTGTATTACCATAGCAGTTAGCAGTTGAAAGGAATTTTAAGTAAATTCAGAAAGGTCTTCTGTTGTGTTTGTAGTTGAAGATCAATGGTGACAAATTAGTTTCTGTTTTGGGAAGTGTTGAGATTTAAAGGTGTAAAAGCAAAACATCAAACAGCAAGGAGAGAGGAAAAACTTCTTTAAAATATGGGAAAATATCATTGTAAAACAGAAGTTGGCATGATAACTCAAGAAAGCATGTGTATGTAGTACCTGAACAGAAAATTACCCATGATCTATTCAATGTTATAGCAGAGGCACAGTTAACTGAGAAGACCTCACTGCAAGGGATCCAGCAGCTTGTTCGCAAAACCTGCCAGGCTTTAGCTTTGTGGAAACTTCTCTGTGAGCACCAATTCAGTGTTGTTGTAGGTGAGCTTCAGAAGGTATGGTAGAAACTTTACTGAACAATAGTCTGTTTTTAGTTGATTGCATTTAATAGGACTGGGCTTCTCTTAAATATGTATGCAAAACAATATTATAGTCTAATCTATTTAAATGGACTTCACAAACTATACAGCATGAAAAATGTTTCCAGAGTTTAGTTTCTTGGTATTGCAGATATTCTGTTAAAATAAAATCTTAACTAGTTGCTTTCATGCCTCAAACTAACTAGCAGACTTGAAATGCCATTAACTAATATTGGATTTGTTGTTTTAAAACGCTGCTTATAAAGTTAATATTTAGTTTGTTTTGTAATCACTCTGTCCTCACTTTGCAGTTGAGCAAAGTCTGGTATGTGCAGAGTGAATACAATGGGACTTAAATGAGCACAAAAAATTCACTCCCTGCCTTCTGGCTTGTAAAGGTCTAGCAGAGGAAGAAAGGCCTAGGTATCAGAGCAGTGATGGGCAACCTAGGCTAGTGAGAGGGCCACGTGAGTGGCTCTCCTTCACATCATTGGGCCACAAGATTGTTGTAAACAAAGTAGTCTCCAGGGATATGGTAGATCTAACTGCATTTGCGTACTTATAATTTGTGGGGTGTGCCAGTTGTACCATAATGCTTTGATTGGATACAGATGGAGCACACAGTTCTCACATTCAGTGTGTTCACTCATCACACACCTCACTTCACATATCCTTGCTTTACATGCATGTCACTTTAGTAATACTGGTAGGGGGGGAAAAATCTATATGGAAATCTGGCAAACCTGTGCATGGGTAATAGTAAACAAAATATCTCCTGGGCCACACGTAGAACTCTGATGAGCTGCAGGTTGCCCACCGCTATACTAGAGGCTTCAAGTCCCAGCAGTTTTGGGATGGGAAGTGATATTCAGTCCTCTAGGAAATTTGTAGAGGAACTACTGCGGCTGCCACCATTAAGATAACTGGCAGATGCCACTATTAATATAACTGGCCATAAGTGCTGGATCGTTCTCTTTTAATATAGTATTTTCTATATTAGTCTTAATGTGTATTAAAATGTGCATTGATTCTGTGAATTTTGGTTATTGAAATGTGTTGTTTATTGGGAAAGTAGCTGAATTTGCTTCTGTTACAATAGTCCTGTTTGGAAATGTGAGAAGGCTGCATCTTTGGAAAGATAATCTATTGTTTTTCTTCCGATAGGAATTTCAAGAGCATTTAAAGATTACTACTTTCAAAGATTTAGTAATTAGAGACAAAGAGTTAACTGGAGCGCTCATTGCCTCTCTCATTAACTGTTACATCAGAGATAATGCTGCTGTGGATGGCATCAGTTCACATTTACAAGACATATGTCCACTTCTATACGGTACTGATGATGCTGTCTGTTCAAAGGTACTTTGATTCTTTGTGGTGGGTGTGAGAGGCATTCATGGAATTCAGAACTGTTCTATATAATTCTTCTTTTGCTATGACAAAAATAGTATTTTGCATTTTATATTAATCCCACTGTATCCTCTTAAAGCTCAGTGTAAACCTCATAGAAATTAAATGTGCTTGACTCCTGCCCCTGAGAAGCTTACAAAGCAATTCATAGACCCTGTAGTTCAGTTACTGGAACTGATTATTTATTGGTTGTGCTCCCACTACATTTTCACCATTGACAGCTTGGGTCCTAGTGTCAGCAGCAAGGAGGAAAGAGTTGTCACTCTACTTCCACTCCCTTGCTCTTCTCCTCTCTGGTTTCCTTCCTCCCGGCTAATTGGGCTGGCAGCTGTCATCCATTTATCAATTAAGTGCAGGTTTTCTCTAGCCAGCTCCAATTTACTTTCCTTAACGGGAGCTGACAATAGAGGACTGAGTCAGCAGTTCTTACTCAGCACTCTGTCACAGTGCTGATTATCATTACTGGACTTGCATCCAAACTTGCAGAATATTAGGTAGTATGATCAGATGGGCACAAAATATTTGTGTTATTGTCAGATTTATTTTCCATTAAATGACTATGATATTAAATGCATATGTTCCTTTTTTAATCTACTTTTAATTCCTTCTCTAACTTTATTTCCTTTCGATTTATATAATAGTTACAAAGATGTCTATATAAAAACCCTGTTGTTCTAACATTTAAGCAATCTTACAGCAGTGTGACCCATTCAGAAGCATTACAAACAAGCATTCGAACAGGAACCAATTCATTCAGTTTAGTCAACCAGTAAACTAGTAACAAAAAACTTCCTTTCCTCCCTTATCTTGCATATGGAATCTTTTCTGCCTAAAACTTGACTTGTCTCTGGCCAGAAAACTGTTATATTTATAATTTGAAGTCTTGAGGACTGTAGTAGTAGGGATGTAAGCGACTAGTCAACTATCCGATAAGCATAAGCTTATTGGATAGTCAGCTAGTGATGCATCTAGTCGCTTCCCCATCCCTTGCTGCCTCTATGAGAGAGAGGCAGCAAGGTGGGGGAGCAGGAGCCAGTGCTGGAGGGGAGCCGGCATAAAAGCGGATGGTGCCCCTTCCCTCCCAGCACCATCTCCACGGGGGGCAGGGGAGGTGGAGTCACAATGGAAAACGGTGTGAGCAGGGATTGAAGCAGTCTCCACTCGCACCACTTCTGCTGCAGTTCTGCTTTTGAAATGTACAAGAGCCCCAGCGAACTTGAAATGTACAAGACTCCAACCCCTGCTGGTCCTGCGCTCCCTACAGGCTTTCCTTTTGAAATGTACAAGAGCCCCATTGGGGCTCTTGTACGTTTCAAAAGCTGAGGCACCACAGGGAGCATGGGGCCAATTGTGGGGGGAAGAGGCCCCGCAGGGGAAGAGGCCCTGCAGGGAGCATGGGACCAGCGGGGATTCTGCTTTTGAAATGTTCAAAAGTCCAGCCTGGGCTCTTGTACATTTCAAAGTCTGAGGTGTCGCAAGGAGCACGAGCCTAGTGGGAGTCTCTCTCTAGCCCCATGCTCCCTTAGGGGCTTCCGCTTTTGAACCCAGTAGGCCTCTTGCTACAGTTCAAAGGTGGAGGTGCCCTTATAGACTCAAGAATAGTCAATGGAAATCCCATCAACTATTCAATTAGTTAATTCACCTAAATTTAACATCCCTATGTAGTACTTCAGGGTTTGAAAATTGTGAGCTAACAGAGTGAATTATTGCAAAGAAAACCTCCATGCCAGTGTAACTTGAATTAATAAGGACTTAGATTTTCAATTATTTCACTGTAGGCAAATGAATTGCTTCAGCGATCCCGACAGGTTCAGAACAAATTGGAAAAAGAGAAGATGCTAAGAGAGTCATTGAAGGAGTACCAAAAGATCAGCAATCAAGTGGACCTTTCTAATGTTTGTGTACAGTATAGACAAGGTAAGAGGCAAACATCACTGGAAACTTGACAACTTTTGAATTAAGGCTTGGATTCAGACCCTTCTTTTACTTCTTTTTAACATTTCCAAGAGATAATCCGGAAAAATATACATATAAGAAAAATAAACAAATGGATACACAAGGGCTTTTGTGCTAAATCACATTTCAAATATGTTAACTCTTTGCTTTATTTTATGTTATTGTTGATAGTCACATTTCAGGATGGAAGGAATCTAAGCAGGTTATTTACATTTGTTCATCAATAAACTAATTTTTAATGTTTCTTCTTTTCACCATAGAACCTTAGGACTGGAAGGGACCTTTATATAGTCCTGCACTTCTCAGCCAGGGTGTGAAGCCCCAAGGGTGGCATAAGAAGTTTTAAGGGGTCTGCCAAAATTAAACCAGAAAGCAATTAGACTCACTGGGACCCAGGGCAAAAAGTCAAATCCCAAGCCCCCATGCTCAGGTCTGAAGTTGAAGCCTGAGCAGTTTAGCTTCACAATGTTCCCCGTGATATGGAGTCCTCTGGCCATTTGTTCTGCTTATTACCCCTTAATGCCAGCCCTGGCTTTTAATCTGCTGAAAAACAGTTGTGCTGGCACAGGTGAACCACGGAATTTTTACAATGTGTTGGGAAGGCCTCAGAAAGAAAAATTTTGAGAATCTCTGATCTAGTCCAGTCCCCTGCACTCATGGCAGAACCAGGCACCATCAGACCATCCCTGGCAGGTGTTTGTTCAATCTGTTCTTAATAATCTCTAATGACAGAGATTCCACAATCTCCTGGGGTAATTTTTTTTCAGTGATTAAAAATTTTACATTTAAGACGCTTTTCCTAATATGCAATGTAACCCTCCCCTTCTGCAATTTAAGCCCAGTGCTTCTTGCTCTATAATCAGTGGTTAGGAGAACAGTTTTTCTCTATCCTCCTTGTAAGAACTTTTTATGTATAAGACTGTTACCATGCCCTCACTCAGTCATCTTTTTTGAGACTAAACAAACCCAATATTTTCAATCTTCCCTCATAGGCCATGTTTTCTAATTCTGTAATAATTTTCGTTGCTCTTCTCTGGACTTTCTCCAGTTTGTCCACAAATGTGGCACTTATAATTGGACACAATACTCCAGTTGAGGCCTAATCGGCACAGAGTAGAGCGGAAGAATTACTTCTCGTGCCTTGTTTACAATACTCCTGCTTATATATCCCAGAATGATTTTTGCTTTTTTTCCCTATAGTGTTACGCTGCTGCATCAGAGTTAGCTTGTTGTCCACTATGACCACCAGATTCCTTTCAAGCAGTCATTTTCCATTTTGTATGCATCTGATTGTTCCTTCTAAAGTGGAGTACATTGCATTGTCCTTATGGAATTTCATCCTGTTTACTTCAGATTATTTATATCAGATGCTATGTTTGTTGAACTGGTCTGGGGTTGTTTAATACATTCGTGTTGCATTTTTAATTTTAACATTTTGTTGTTCATTCCACAGCCTGATTGTTCTGTGCATAAAGAAATTTTCCTGGTGTCAATTAGTGCCATGTTTTTAGGGCAGGTCTAGACCTACTAAATCAACCCCCAGTGGTTCTATCACTGCAGCATCAATCCACTCCATACTAGAGATAATCCATTATTTCCCTCTGTTTTGCCCTTAAATAGCTTATTGCTAGCCTTTGCACTTCATACACATCAGAATCTTCTTTTTGTTCATGGCTTTTCTTGATTAGATTTGAGCAGCTCAGGCATATTTTTCCTATTTAAAAATATTGCTTTGCACTGTTGTAAAATTTCTGCATTAAATTGCCCAGGCACTTACCTGTTTGATAAGATGCTTTTAACAAAACACCTACGATAGAATTTAAATGGCTGTATGTTGTTGCAGGTGGTGTCTCACATTACATATCAAACAGTGATATTGTGCTAATGTAGCATTCAGAGAAAATGAATGCTTTTTGTATATATTCATACAACTTCTGTAATATTCAAAATGATTTGTGCTCCAGTCCTTTAAATGTATAACTTTAAGCATGTGAATAGTCCTTCAAATTAAGCATGTATGTTAGTGTTTGTAGGATCAGGGCCATTGGGAGTGCGGGAAATTCTTGCATTATAAAATGTGAAGTGTTCAATCTATTAGTTCACTATTGTATATTAGTTTGCAGTACATTTAATATTGTGGTGGACCAAACTCTCATTTCTTTCTTTTCTCAAGTGCGTTTCTATGAGGGTGTGGTCGAACTGTCTCTTACTGCTGCTGAGAAAAAGGATCCTCAAGGTCTTGGACTTCATTTTTATAAAAATGGAGAACCTGACGAGGACATTGTTGGACTCCAGGCTTTCCAGGAGAGGCAAGTTTTCAGGATACACTGCCATTTTTTATCCAAGGCACTTCACTTGTAAGAACATAACAGCTGATTTGGCTGAGATGGTAGATAAGCCTCCCAGAATTAAGAGCAGGGTGAGAACACATTGTCATCAGTGCACATTCTTTAGATGTTGATATGCTGTCTTTATCTGGGACAAAAGGTTAATTGATGGTATCATGAGCTTTCGTGGGCACAGCCCTCTACCTTCCTGAATTTTCTATGCCCTCTGCTCCCTGTCTCCCACCCCCTCCTTTTTTTCCTCCCCCGCCCCTCCCCTTATTTATTTTGAGTCTGCACATCCTAAACTCAAAACTCCGGTCATCTGAAGAAGTGGGCTGTGTCCACGAAAGCTCATGATACCATCTACATGTTTTGTTAGTCTGTAAAGTGCTACCAGACCATTTGTTGTAACATGTTGGCCAGCTTTAGTCATGTTATGTTTTTAATGGAAGATGCTACATTATGAAATATACGACCTTGGTGAGGAGTAGTATTCATAGTATATGTCCTTTAAATATTATTTTTGATTCCACAAGGGGAAAAAAGTGCCCTCAGAGACTTTTGCACCATGCCCTCCTAACTGAAAGGAAAATAGCATTTTAGGAGTTATTACTGAAGTGGGAATCTCCACAACAAATATTTGTGAAGATCATTCCAGAAGAGAGAGGCGGGTAGTAAATTATTTCGATTCAGCTGACATAGTCCTCCAAAAACCTTTCCTCTTAGTTTCATAAATATTTTTCCAATTGTATTGTGTGGGAAGAAGGATCTCACAGATAACTTGAAACCTAAAACTTTTTCTTATTTACCTACTTGCAGGTTAAACAGTTACAAGTGCATCACTGACACCCTTCAGGAACTAGTAAATCAAAGTAAAGCTGCTCCTCAGTCTCCCAGTGTACCCAAAAAGCCAGGCCCTCCCGTGTTGTCATCTGATCCCAATATGTTGAGTAATGAAGAAGCAGGACACCATGTAAGAAACTTACAAAAGAGATACTGTCACAACTACCTAGCTTTTTAAGAACTAGGAAAGGTTTAAGTCAAAAGACTACCATTTTTTTCCAGGGGAGTATAATCTTCTTAGAAAAAGTTTGTACAAGATATTGTTGTAAAGTAAGTTAACAGAGACAAAGCCAGGATTTGAAATCAATTTGTTTCCATATGAGAGAATATATGTGTTCATAAAAATTGTTATATATCGATATACATTTTGGCACATACAAATATGCAGTGTTTGTAAGCCCAGAGACCAAGTTATTGAGCTCTATATGAAATGTGAACAATTCTGGAGTAACAGTTTGGAGCTTTTCTTTCTTTAGTTTGAACAAATGCTGAAACTGGCCCAGCGTTCAACAGATGAACTCTTCTCTATTGCTCTTTACAATTGGCTAATACAAGCTGACCTTGCAGATAAACTGCTGCAGGTAAGACCATACAAAACAAACATACTCGTAAAAATGTTTTGGAGGGCACTTCTCTTAGGCTAAAAGAGTTGATTGTGGTACTCTCTAAAACCACAGTTTTTAAGGGTTCTTTAAAAAAAGACTTAACTATGGTTTATATGATTCCTACAGGTTACCTCCCCATTTCTGGAGCCATATCTCGTGCGTATGGCCAAGGTTGATCAAAACAAAGTCCGTTATATGGATTTATTATGGAAATACTTTGAGAAGAACAGGAATTTCAGTAATGCAGCCAGAGTGTTGGCTAAATTGGCAGACATGCATAGGTATGGACAGTTTGTAATCAATGTGTTATGCCTCGTAGTGAGATAATAATAGTTTAGTGTTCACGTGAATTAACATTTTTATACAACAAACAAAAACCTAAAATATTATATAAATGTCAGTTTTTAACCTGGCTACTGTTAGAATAATAAAATGGAAACTGTTACATATTTTATACAGAAATAAACAGCTTACAGAATTATTGTAGCTGTGGAATATTAAATAGTAACTTAGCCACATTGTGTATTTTATAATGTAATTTTATCCAGTTGTAGAGTAGCAGAAGGAGAAATGTCTTACAAATGGGCATGTTCAAAGTGGTTAATTGACTTAGTTACCCTTTGAGCCAGTGTCAGGGCTAGGAGAACTCCAAAGTCCTAATTCCTCTGCGCCCTTAAGTATAATTATTTTGGGAATATGCTTTTTGGCAGGGTTACTGTCCTAATGAATTGGGCAGGCCTGGGCAAAATATGGCCCATGAGCTGGATCCAGCCTGCAAACACAGCAGATAGCCCCAGGCAGGCTCCCTGCTTGCCTCGCCCCACCCACACGCCACTTAGAAAAGCAGCTGCTGAGCGGTTTTGCTTTAAAATCTGTGAAGGAAGGCTTTAGAATAGGGCTATTCAACATGCAGCACACAGGCCGGCCCGTTTGTGGCCCGTGGTGCAGTTTGGATTTACGCAGAGCTTAACACACAGCCCGTGGGTGGGAGCCAAAACAAAAAGGTAGTCAATATAATGGTCTTCAGTTGATATGCGTTTTAGTAGTTAAATTCCTGGACTGTCATTGCTCATTAAAAGTGCTGTCATATGGATGGAAATGGGGTAAGTATTGCATTTTATTAATATCAGCAGAACTGACTTAAATGGGGCCTATGTGTTGTGTAGTCTTGTCTTAATCTTTTTATTCATGCCTGTCAGTGTGAAAGAAGCTATTTGCATATATATTTGCATGTACAGTGAAACCTTTGTTATCCGGCACTCTGTTAACCAGAAAACTTTAACCGGCATTGCCCCCAGCCACAATACTATCATATCTTCAGGCGCACAGGCCTGGCTTGGTTTACCATGATTGGCTTAACAATTTTTTATTTAAGAAGTACTAATCATCTTTAACTCAAAATAGAAATGTGAGAACAACTGCCTCACACTACAAAACTACCAATATTAAAAACTTGAGTTTTACTATTATTATCCATTGGTTTTTCCTAGGTTGATGCGACCCTCAGATAACCGGAATTTTTAAATAACCGGAACGCCCTAATCCCCAAGCATGCCAGATAACATAGGTTTTACTGTATATGCAACCACACTTAAGTTGCAGCCTGTAAGGGTTGCGACTCCCCCTACAGCGCCGCCTGCCATCGATTTTTGGGGAATTGGCTCGGACGGCGGGTGGCGCAAGTCGATTTGGGTCGCTGCCCTCCGACAGCGCCCACACAGCCTGGGCTCTACCCCTTCCGGGGTTTGATTGGGGCGTCCGAGCGCGGACGGCTGCTTGCTGCTCCGGGCAGGCTTCTGGTCCCCGTTGCTTCACGGGTGCCCAGACCAGCCTGCCCTCTGCAACTGCCGGTTCGTGCCCTTGCTCGTTCTCCGGGGCCAAGGGCTTCGCTCTCCGGCGTTTGTCTCTCCGTCCCCCATCCCCCCGCACAGCGCCGGAGCAGCGTTTAAAACTCCCGCCGCATCCGGCGCCGGAGGGGGCGTCATACTGACGTCACCGGATCGCTCCGCCCCTCCCGCAGCGTCCCTGCCGTGGCTGCCATGCCTGAGGCCGCTAGCTGGTCCGCGGCCCGCGGCCCGCGTACACCTGGCACAATGCCGGTATGCGCCTCCCCGCCGCCCGAATAGGGCGCTTGCCGCGGGGGCTCCAGTGCAGGGCTGTGGGGCCCCGTCACACAGCCCTTGGCATGTGCTATGAGTATCACTGTGTCCCCTGGGGCTTCCAAAGTTGAGTAGCCCTGCTTCAGGAGCTGCTCCCGCCCCAGGCACAATCCCATTGGCCTGTTTTTTGGCCAGAAACTGGCAAATGGGAGCTGCCTGTTTCAGTAACAGGCAGCCAAGAAGCACGACGTCTCCCCTTCCCTCCGGGGCTCATAGTTATTCACAGCCTGTGCTGCAGCCTATGTGGAGATGGAGCAGGCAGGGAGGCTGCTTCAGGAAAGTGCCGGGCTGCTGGCTGGTAAGTTTCCTGGCCAGAGCCTGTCCCTGGCACCCCAGCCCCCTCCCTTCCCCAACCCCCTGTTGCCCACTCCTGCCCCTACTCCACATATGAAAATCCTCTGCGGCCCCTCCCCCCCCCCCCCCCGCACCCGTATCCCCTTCCAGATCTGGCACCTTAATCCCTGCCCCAGATTAGTCTCCTCCCACAACTGGTTTAAAGACCATACTCAAGAAAAGTTATCATTTATTTGATGTCAAAATGGTAAGACATATCTAGTGATGTCCCGCAGGAGTAAGTCCGGTATTTCCATTAATGATTTAGATAGTGGAGTAGAGAATACTCATAAAATTTGCAGGTGACATAAAGTTGGGGGTGTTGCAAGCACTCTGGAGTACAAGATTTGAACTTAAAATGACCTTGAAAATTAGAGAATTGGTTTGAAATCAAGATAAAATTCAATAAAGACAAAGTACAAAGTGATATGATTAGGAAAGAAAAATCAAATGTGCAACTTCTAAATTGGGAATAATGAGGTAGGTGCTAATACTGCTGAAAGGGATCTAGGATTTATAGAGGATCAAAAATTGGTTCATCAACCATGTGATGAAATTGCAAAAAAGGCTAGTATTCTGGCGCATATTATCAAAAATGTTATACGTAAGACACTGAAGATAATAATCACACTCTTCTTGGCACTGGTGAGGAAAATCTAGAGGGAAAACAACAATCACTGTAAAAGATTTAGAAAACCTGATCTATGAGGAAAAGCTTAAAAAACTGCATGTTTAATCTGAAGAGAAGAAGACTGAGGGGAGACCTGAAAACAGTTTTTAAATATGTTATTGGCTGTTTTAAAGAGGGTGGTGATGATCTGTCTTTCCTTTAGTGGACATAGAGAACAAGAAGTAATGGGCTTAATCTGCAGCAAGGGAGATTTAGGTTAGCTGTTAGGAAAAACTTTCTAAGGCTATGTCTGCACTGGCAACTGAAAGACAAAAGTGTTAAAACACCCAGAAGGTGAGCTCATGGCAAGCACCCAATGTGAACAGCAGTTTGTCAACAGGCTAATGCCACTTGTTGGAGATGGATGTTCTTTGTCAACAGTAGAGTCAATAAACAGTGGCTACACTGCATGATTTCTAGCGGCATGGCTGTAGCAACACAGCTATGTCACTGAAAGCTGCATAGTGTAGACAAAGCCTAACTGTAAGGGTACTTAAGCTCTGGAATAAGCTTCTAAAGGAAGCCATGGAATCCCCATCACTGGAAGGTTTTGAAAACAGGTTAGACAAACACCTGTCAGGTATTGTCTAAGTTTGGTTAGTCCTTTCTCAGTGCAGTGGCTGTTATAGACCTCTCAAGGTCCCTTCCTGTCCTAATTTCTGCTTCTGTGTCTTAGATACTTAGTTTACAATTTGATATTATTTTACAGCACAGAAATTCCACTTCAGCAGCGTCTTGAATATATTGCACGTGCCATTTTGAGTGCCAAGAGTTCCACTGCCATGTCATCAATAGCTGCAGATGGTGAATTTCTACATGAACTAGAAGAGAAAATGGAAGTAAGAAATGATGAAAAACTATTTACTTTGGCAGCTGCTGCTATTATTTTTATTATTAATTAATCATGTTTGTTTATGGAACAACGAGGAGTGGGAGCCCAATTGTGCTAGGCACTGTACAAATATAGAACACAGGACAGGAAGAAGCTATGATGAAAAGTTAATGTTCCTACCTGTATCAATGTTAGCATAAGTCTTTTGTATTATTGGCAGTTACACTATATATTTTTCTACTGATGTAAATGCTAAAACAAACTCTTTAGGCTGAAATATACTGTCCCAGTGAAAATCAGAAGATCTCGATGCACTCATTTTACTAGGACTAGGTATCTAATATATGCTCATGGAATTTCTGTATTTAAATGTGTTAGAACTAACTCTAGGTTTTTCCAAATTTCCATAGCTTTGAAAGAAATGAGTGACTCTCTTGAATTATCATAATTTTTAAAACTAGGTGGCTAGGATACAGCTACAAATAGAGGAAACATTACAGCGGCAATATTTCCATCATTCTTCGGTACAAGATGCAATTTCCCAGTTGGATTCTGAGCTGATGGACATAACCAAGGTGATTAGAAATATATTGATGTTATCTAAGTGCTCAAACTACTTTGCAAAAGCAGATGCATTATCCCACTCTTAAATATAAGCTTCTCTAGTATCTGAGAGTGATATATTTCAACAAATTATTTATCAGGCATTAGCCAAAATAGTCAGTGAATTCAGCTTCCTGTTTTAAAAAATTATATATATTTAGGTTTAGCCTATCTAATCTTGTATTTTCATGTTGTATCTCCAGTAGTTCCTTCTTCTTTGGGTTGTCTGCTGTAGGAAACACATTATTTACATGGTGTACACCTTCTTTGGTTTTAGAACTGATGAATTGGCAAACACTCAAGTTCTTTCCTACTTAGCTTTAAAATTTTGAAATTCTGTGGTGCTACAGAGCTGACTTCATTCAATATAAATTCTCTGCATGCAATATCTATGAATGGCAATTAAAACGTACCATCTGCTATTCTGGCTTAGTTTCATTTTGTGTATGTTGCATGTTAATGAATAACTGTTCCGTTTAATTTCAGTCTGACTGTAATTCATGGTTTGTCCTGACTAAAATATTAAACACTGTCTCTTTTATTGCAGTTGTATGGTGAATTTGCTGACCCTTTCAAGCTCTCAGAGTGTAAGCTTGCAATTATACATTGTGCAGGTCACTCAGATCCTATCTTGGTACAAACTCTCTGGCAAGAAATAATTGAGAAAGGTAAGTCATGACTAACTGGTACTGAAATGGCTTAGAAATATAGAATACTGGTAAATTAGTGCCAGTGATCTCATGTTCCTGTTAGTATCCTATAAATATGAAATGTTAGGTATTATCTTTTAGGAATATTCTGAAGTACACTGCAGAATGTGAAACCTATATATTAACTTCAGAGATTAGGAGTTTTGTAAAAATGTGAAGGCTTATTATTTTAACGAAGAATTGTACAGGATGATGTCTTTGTCCTCAGTGCCCACATGGAGCTTGTTTTGGGATTGGGGCTTGAGTTAGTATTGCAGAAGTCAGAAGTACATTTTATTCCAGTTGTAGACATGGCTACTGAATGTTCCTAATGTCAATTATTCTATCACTTTAGAAGAAGATGACTTCACAGTGAGTGAAATGCAACTGTATGAATTAAACACCAAGACATGTTATAACATAACTAGGAAAAATAATTTATTATTGCGATGGCAAATACATTCATTTGTTAGTAGCATTATCTATTTACATATTTTTTTAAATGGCTTTATTAAATGGTATGTTGAAATTGAACTGTGCTTAGGTTTTTGAGCCTGTGTATTAATCCAGTATTGTTAACATGTTTCTTTCCACTGCCTAAAGGAAGGTAGAAATCAAACATCTGTACAAATCTAAGAATGATTTACATAATATATGACTTGAATAACCCGTAAGAATGGCCATACTGGGTCAGACCAAAGGTCCATCTAGCACAGTAGCCTGTCTGCCAGCAGTGGCCAATCTCTAACCTGAATCTACTTTGCTGCAATTTGAACCCATTACTTAGTGTATTATCCTCAGTGGATAAGGAGAACTGTTTATCATCCTTTTCTTTAGAACAACCTTTTGATTTAATTGAAAACTTGTCATCATGTCACACCTCAGTCTTTTCTTCTGCAGACTTAGCAAATCCAGTTTTTTCAGTCTTTCCTAGTAGGTCATGTTTTCCAGATCTTTAATCATTTTTGTTGCTCCCCTCTGAGCATTTTCCACCGCATCTTTCCTGAAGTGTGGTGCCCAGAACAGGACACAACACTCTAGTTGAGACCTTATCAGTGCTTAGTAGAAGCATTACTTCTCTTATCTTGTTTACATTCTTTCTAATACATCCCAGAATGATGTTTGGGGGGGGAGGGGTTTGCACAAAGGTATTAAATTGTTGACTCCTATTTAGTTTGTGATCCATTAAATCCCCTCCCCCCTGTCATGGCTCCTTCCCCACTCTGGCACAATAAATGCAGAAGTGGGGGCCAGCAAAAGTACCCCAAAACCTTATCTACCAGGCTTTGGTATAAAACTTCCCCCCCAAAATCTTAACAACCTAGATTTTGGCAATAAAATCTCCACTGCCACCACCCAAGTATTGATACAAAAATCAGGGGAAAGATCACTTAGGAAATCTTACCCCTAAAGTACAAACCAGGACACTACCATTAACCAATACCAGGTTAATAAAAAGGAAAGAGAAAGAACTTTTGTTATCACCACAATATTCCTGTTGCAAGCATAATGACTAGATGGAAAAGTAAAATAATATACTCATGGAGGAGAAATCTACCATGGGCCAGGAACTTAGTTACAAAGGAGAGCAAAACCCATTTTTAAATGCACAAACATCCGATCCCATTTCCCAAACCATAAAACAATAAAACTTAACGGATTTATCTAAACTTTATCCTACTTACAGACTGTGAAGAGTATTTTCTTAGAGGGAGACATCCTGTCCCCTTCAATAGCTGGAGAGAAACTGCCCGAACAAAGGAGGGAAAAATCCAAAAATTCCTTTGTCCCAGTTTGAAATTCCTACCTGGATTCCTATTAGCTGAATCTACCTGGTTAAGTAAGGGACATAGTTAACCCCTTAATCCCCAGGCTGCTGGCTAACCCTCATGATCATGATCTCCCTCCCCCCCCAAAATCCTGTATCAGTTATATGCAACCATGTCTCTCCAAGGAGAGTCTGGAGGCAGAAGAGATTTGCTAAATGGCAAGAGACGATCTTTCATGGGGAGAGTGTGCTGCCTCCTTCACCCAATTCTTACTCCCTGCTGACCTCAGGCTCCATTATATTGTTTATACTCCTTGGTTGCCATTACGCAGGGGCACTTCTAAAAAAAGATGGCTTCAGAAATCCTGAAGATTTCATCTGACAGTTTCATAAGGACGTGTTAATCAAAATGTTAAGTAAAGCTAATGCTGAGCAAGATGACAGACTCAAGTGAATTCAGTGTTTATGAAAGGCTGTCAGATTGACAGCATGGAAATTGAACTCTTCTGTTTGTCCAGAGAAGAGGTAGAGCACTGGTTCCAGTTGAGAGGCTTCCCCACATGGCTCTGCCAGTTTGCCTTAGCCTCTGTAGTGATTAAGTAGCAAATAGTTAACTTTCCTTGACTTTGTACTGGTGACTGCCAGGAAAGTCTCATCACCAGCTTTGGTGATTATCCAGTGTGTGCCCCTTTCCACTAGGTATTGGATTGAAAGTACATTTCATTTTAGATAGGTCTCCCAAAAGCTATTGGATAAGACTTTTTAAGATATTGAAGCATTTGGTCATGTACATTAGTGGACTTTTGTGAAATTCAAGGGGATACTATTACCTGTTCATGTATGATATGCACTCATGTGAAATCTAAAAGTGTATTTGCATTTCCATATGCATAAGTAAGTCTTGGTTAGAAAAGACTTGTTTGGAGTGTTAGTGATACTACAATGTTGCACTTGCATTTAATAGGTAATAATTAGGTTTTTTATTTAATTACTCTCCATAAACTTTAGATAGAAAGTAAAGGTAGATTATAACTTCTCTTTCAGAGTTGAGTGACAGTGTGACTCTGAGCCCAGCTGACAGAATGCAAGCTCTTAGTCTAAAGATGGTATTACTTGGAAAGATATATGCTGGCACACCTCGTTATTTTCCTTTAGGTAAGTCACTTAACACAGAGTATTTGGAAGAAACCATAGGCATTATAGCAATGGCTTCAAAGCCTCAAATACTCCCTAAAAATGGAAATATAACATTTGCTCTATTCAGTAACTTTTGTATGATGCTAATTAAAAACAACCAAATTTACCTGTTGGTTTTGCATATGTTAAATAAATGTTATCTTTGCATACTGTGCTCTTTATACAAAACAGAATTAAAAGAGCATGGTGAAACAAGTTATTTTAAGATTATTGGAAAAACAGATACAATGGTAAGATTATGTATCTAAAGAAAATTTAATTTCTACTTTCTGTACATCGGATCTATATTTTTGTGTGTCAAATTTTCCCTTGTGGCTGGAACAGTAAAATGAAATCAGTTTTCATTGAAATTTACTATTGCAAAGATTCTTATATTGATTGAGGTTGTTGAGTAAGTTAGGAAATTCCTGATGATAGGTTTTAGGGCAGATGGCTGGTCATTTCTTTGTTGTTCCATAGCAATAATTTTGACAATGAGGTTGTGGTGTTTCTTTAAGCAGCAGCTGAATTTATTTTTGGACAGTTAATGTAAACTAAACATTGAAAGAAGCCAAAAGGTGTGTTTCTATTCGAGTGCTAAGTATACGTATAAGTGTATGTTTATTTTGGACAGTTACTAGATTCTTTGTGTATCTATGTACTCGGCAATCTATATTTTATAGATCTACAGCAGCAATTCCAAGGGGAACTTGGTGTCCTTTATTAGATTGGGATCTGTGTTTTCTTCTTTGTGATGCTCAAATGCCTTGGTGAAGAGAATGTTTGTATAAAAACTTGCCTAGATATATGTTGTTTTAATCTTTTGCAAATGATAGTTTTATGTTAAAGACAACATGATAAGACGTGCTGGTATTGCAGATAAAACAGACTAGTCTGGCAATCTAGTAGCAGTATGCTGTGTTGTCACAGGGGAAAAAAATTTCCCAGGGCAACAGCATAGGCTGAAAGCATCACAAGGCAGTATGCTAAGCCTCGAGTAACATATTGTTCTTTGATATCTGTTGTTCGTGTCTATTCCAATTACGTGTGTACGGTGGTCAGAAGATTTTCCCAAGACAGCGCCCATAGGCCCGGGTGCCCCCTGGAGTTATGCCTTCATGGTGCTGAATATAGCACCCTGCCAACCCGTCCCTCCTCAGTTCCTTCTTGCCAGCTAGTCTGACAGAGGGGCAGGAGGGTGAGGATTGGAATAGACATGAACAACACATCTCAAAGAACAACAGTTATGAGAAGGTACATAATCGTTTATTCTTTGCGTGCTTGTTCATTTGTATTCCAATTAGGTGATTCACAGGCAAAAGTTTAGGAGGTAGATCAGAGCCAACCACTGATTGTAACAAAGCTTGACCAAATGAAGCATCCCTGGCCTGCTGAGCAATCACATAATGCAAGATGAAGGTATGTATTGAGAACCAAGTAGCAGATTTTATGATTTGGAACTTGAACCAAAAAGGCAGCAGAAGCTTGTGTTCTGGTGGAATGTGCCATAATCAGAGGTGCAGGAACACCCACTAGTCTGAGGCACTCTCAGATACTGGAGGTAATCGATGATGAGATGCATTGGGTAGAGACCAGAAGTCCCTTCATCCTATCTGCGATTGCCACAAAAAGTTGGATCGATTTACAGAACAGTTTGGTTCTCTCATCTTCGAATGCAATGACCCTGTGGACATAGAGGAAGTGCAACTTTTGTTCCCGCGAGATAGAGTGTGGGTTAGTGAAGAACACCAGTAGAAAGATGTTTGATTCAGATGAAACTGTGACCCTGTGTTGATCAGGAAGGCCGGATGAGGCCTGAGCTGAGTCTTGTCCTTGTCAAACGCAGTGTAAGGAGATTCCAATATCAGGGCTCTCAACTTTGATGCATTTCTGGCCGAAGTTATGGCCACCAAAAAGGCTACCTTTATAGGATAGGTATAACCATGAACAATTTGCTAAGGATTCAAAGGGGGAGTGCATAAGTCTGGAAAGTACCCAAATTAAGGTCCCAGGCTGGGACAGATTTATGGGTGTGTGGATAATGTCTGTCCAGACCATTCAGAAAGCAAGTCACCAAGGGATTTTTGAAGACCGAACGCCATTCACACCTGGGTGGAAAGCAGAGATGGCCACCAAGTGTACCCTTACTGAAGAAAGGAAAAGCCCTTCTTGTTTGAGGTGAAGAAGAATGTCCAAAAGGAGAGGGATCAATGCCAGAATTGTAGGGGAGTGATGCAAGTATGTGACCCTGATCGATGGCTTTCTGCTACTAGGCAAAATTTGTATGACTTCATATGAACATATCAGCTCTGTGAGGTTTAACCATGGAGCTTCCGCGCCATGAGGTGGAGGGACTACAGGTTCGGGTGGTGAAGGCAACTGTGATCCTGCATCAGGAGATCTGGTAGAAGCAGTAATGTGATTGTTGCTCTTAGACATGTCAGTAGAGATACCATGTACCACAGTTGATGGGACCAAGCTGGAGCTATTTGAATGGCTTGTACGTGCTCTTCCCTGACCTTGAAGAGTACCTTCTATAATATAGGGATGGGTGGAAACACGTACAGCAAGAGACTTTGCCAATGAATAAGGAAAGTGTCTGCCATGGAGCCCCTGCTTTGTGGTTCTGGAAGGAGCAGAACTGTAGACACTTCCAGTTGAGGTTTGTGACGAAAAGGTCCATGAGGGAGAAGTCCCACCTTTGGAAAATTGACTCCATCGTGTCCAGGCAGAGTGATCACTCATGATTGTGGAAGGAACTGCTGAGGTGATCCAACAAATTATTGTACACCCCAGGGAGGTATGACACTTGTAGGTATATTGAATGTTCTACATAGAAGTCTCAGAGTTTCAGGGCTTCCTGAAACAGGGCAGAGGAGCTTACATTCTCCTATTTGTTGATACAGAACGTTACTGTTATATCATGACCAACACACGTGGATCTGCTAGGTGAATGCAAAAAGTCTGACCTGCTAGCCATGCTGCCCTGAGCTCCCTGTCGTTGATATGAAGGGGTGGGTCCTCGTGTGACCTTAGGCTCTGGGTTCTGAGTTATGCAAGATCCCACAAAGTCTGAAACATCTGTGACTAATGTTAGGAGTGGTTGGGGACTGGTGAACAGGACCCCACACAAGGCTCCTGAGAGTCAAGCCACCACAGGAGGGAGTCTAGCCCCAAGTCCAGTAAAGTCACAACCTGGTCCATCTTGTCTTGGACTGGTCAGTACACTAAAGATCACTATGACATGCAGGGCCGGCCCGAGCCATTTTGGTGCCCCGGGCACGCAGCGCCGGTGCACGGCGCATGCGCGAGCCCACCTGTGGGGCGCAGGCCCGCCCCCCCAGGGTGCACGGGCTCACCCGCGGGGCGCACGGCACATGCGCAGGCTCGCCCCCAGGGCGCACGGCGCATGCGCAGCCCGGCCACGGCCGCTGGTACGCAGCCCGGGGCCCACCCCCAGGGCGCACAGCACATGCGCTGCCCAGCCCAGCCCAGCCACCGCTGCTGGCGCACGTTGCAGGGCCCCACAGCTGTGGGGGGAAGGGTGCTGCTGGCCAGTGCCGCAGGGCCGGCGCTGCGGGAGCCGGGCGTGTGGCGCCTGATGGCAGCTATAAGGGACACCCCGCACCCTTTACAGCTGCCATCAGGGGCCCCCCCCATCAGTTGGCACCACGGGCAGCTGCCCGGCTTGCCCACCCCTCAGTCCAGCCCTGATGACATGCCTCAGTCTGGCATGCTGCACCATGTGGGTACATGCTGCCATGTGACCTAGAAGTCTGAGGCAATTTCTTGCTGTAGAAGTGGGAAACTGTGAGGCCTCGAATAATATTTGACTAGGGATGTTAGATATCATAATTGAATAGTGAAATCTTAGTGGTTACACTACTGTTCGATAGTCCCTGGAGACCGGGCCGGCAGCCAGTGTACTCCCAGCCCCACTCCCAAGGAGCCCTTTGCCACCCTGCACTGCTGCCTCTGATACTGAAGCAGCAGCATGGGGTGGCAGCAGCCTCTGTCCACAGGGCGTCTGAGCTCCCCACGGACAGAGGCTGCACCATGGGATGACAGAGCAGCCTCTGTCCATGGGGAGCTCGGAGCCACCACAGACGGGCTGCTTTGTGGCAGACTCCTCCACTTCCGTGCTGCTACCTCTAATAGAGGCAGCAGAGCAGCAGGGGGCAGGCAGCACCGGCTTCCCCCCTTCCCCACCCCCCTCTGCTGCCTCAGCAGAAACGTGGGGAGGGCAGGCGGATCCACGGAGCCAGCACACACGGGGAGCTTGCTTGAAAGCTGGCTTCCCACATGTATCAGCTCCAGCCTGCCCCCCTCACCCTCCATGCTGCTGCCTCTGTATCAGAGGCAGCAGCAGGGGGCGGTGGGCCGATGGATCCAGTGTTCTTGGAGAACTGGCTGTTTATATTACTAAAAAGGGGCTTAAAGGAAGTTGTACTTATAAATATATTTACATACTAACTTGGATAAAAGAATGTACCTCTGGTTAATTTATTGTTCACTCAGCCAAGGTGTTTGCGATCAAAGATGGAACCAGTATCTGTAATAAAAAAGCCCTTCTACTCCATCCTCCTCTGGGTCTCCTGTTCTTTTCTAATATGAACCATCTGCAGTGAGTCACAGGGGACTGGAGATCTAGTGACTTGAGTGTGGCCCTAGAATCTTTGAGGATGTGCAGTCTTTTATCTGTTTTTTCAGGAAACAGAGTGATGTCTCCTAAGGGAAGGTCTTGGATGGTCTGCTGCACCTTGTACAGCAGACCTGAGGCTTAATCAATAGTAAAGCTACCCTGGAGGGACCAGCAGAGGTCAAAATATCCACCATGGGATCTGACTCCTCTGTCACTTGCTCAGCTTTAATGCCAAAATCCTGGGCAATCCTCCAAAGCAACTGCTGTAGGACTCTCATATCATCAAGAGCTGGGGTCACTGGTATGCCCACTAATGCCTCATCAGAAGATGAGGATGAAGAAGGCGTTACAACTGAGATGTGCTCCTCTACGTCTGAGCCCACTAACTCCCATTGGTCCTGAGGGTCTTGGTGGTGCTCTGATGCTAAGGGGAGAGTTGACTGTGCCGGTGCTGTGTACATTGATGCCAGCCCTGGTGCCTAGGAAGCTGATAGTGCCTGCATCAGGTTGTGAAGAGACGAAGGCACTGCTGATGACAATGCTGTTGGCATCGGTGCTGTGGCCACGGTGCTGGGTACAGGTAATGCCGCCGAAGAAGTTGGAAAGTCTATACCTCTAGCCAGTGCTGGAGCAGAGATCAAGGTCAGTGCCTGGGACAACACTGCTCTCAACAGCATCTCAGTAGGCACCAGTCAGGGATGTTCCCCGCCCTGGCACTCCGAGTGCAGAAGTTGGAGGCTGCAAAGAACTCAAAAGAGGAAAAAAAGCCTTTCCCTCTAAGGCTCTGGTTACAAAAACTTGCCCCCAGAATCACAACACACAGATTTTGGGGAATCGCAGCCACCATCAAGTGATTTTTATCCCTCAAATAATCTGGAATGAACACTTGAACACAGCCCCCCCCCCCAAGAATACCCCAAGCTCTTCTGCCCTAAAAGAGCTTGGGAAAAAAAAAAAGAGAAAAACAAGCTGCAGTCTCTAGTAGCTGACCTTCCTCAGTCAGAGTCATGCAGATACAGACACACAGACTTTCCAGGACATACGAATCAAATCATGACCTTAAAAAAGTGATTTTTTTTATTACAAAACAAACGAAATTGATAAAGCATACTTGATTGCTAGATGTTACAGAGCAACTAAGGAAAACAAATTAAAACAGAAAAGTCTCTGGGCACAGTACTAGCTGGTAAATGGGGAGGGGAGGAATAGATTCACACAGAGCAGTTCAAACCACAAAATAAAGAAAAATTACCCTGAACACGACTAGATTCACTTTTCCCTTTACTTACTTCCAGTTTTCTCTTTGTTCATTCCACCCTCATGCCACAGATTACTTGGAGTCATGGTAGTCCTGCATGGGTTTAAATCATTCTGTCTCTCTCAACTCCTGGTTTTTCTCTCCTACACAAAGAAAGGCAGGGAACCTATATCCAATTCAAATTTCAATCCTCTATCTCGATTGGTTCTCCCAGCCCACTGGCCAACACCTTTGCTGGCTATCTGAGTTTTATCCCCTTAGTCACCAGGTGCTGGTCAGCACTCCTTCTGTCCATTACAGCACCATAGCTGGGGGGGACAAACATGGCCAAGGCCACCAAAGACTGTGCCAATGGATGTGCTGGGAATCTATCTTGGGCTTGATTAGATGTCCAGAAGGGCCACTATTGCGCATTCTGCCAATGAGATCGTGGCACCTGCTGATGCTGATTGTGGTCTCTTTTGTATCGAGACTTTCTGCTTGAGGTTCTCCTGGAACAGAATGACTCTGATTCCAATCCAGGAGTCTCCGAGAGGATCAGGGAAATTCTAGGTGCCAACTGATGAAAGCTGGGCAATTGGCTGGGCTGTCTTGTCAGGAAGTGATGATGCCTATGAGGTTGGTGAGCGAGATTGCTGAGACGACATCACAGGCTCCCTGTGGATTGCACCTGAGTACAGGTTGGCACTGTAGGTGCTGGTGACTTGTCTCCTTTAGTTGGGGAGAATGGTGCTGTGAGCCACATTAGGTTGCGTGCTGCCTCAAATGCCTCTAGCATCGAGGGAAGCAGTAGAGATTGGTCTGCTGGGGTTGGAGATCTCTGAAGCTGCACACTCAACCTCCCTTTGCTGTAGTGTAGGGGATCAACGTACACCTCTGTGCAGGGCCAGATTAAGGGGGGGGGATAGCCGGGCAGCTTCTCGGGGCGCCAACCTATGGGGGGTGCCTGATGGCAGTTGTAAGGGGCGTTGCGTGCCCGCTGCCCGGGGCGCAGGAATGGCTCAAGCGGGCCTGCGTCTGTGGTGACTTGATTAAGTGGCCCTCTCAGGGTTGCGCATCTCTGGACTTCAGCGAAGTCTGGCCTTTCAGGCTTTTTGCGTTTCAGGCACCAGCAAGTGCAGTGGGTGCCTTTTGGATGTTCTTCTCAAAGACTGATGATGAGGAGGAGTCCTTTTTAGGCTCTGAGATGGAGGACCAGAGGCATTCTGTGCCAAGGAGGAGGTCCTTGACACCGGGTCTCTTGTTCCCGGGTCTGATTGTGGGCACAGAGCCACCTCCATTAGGAGAATTTTAAACCACTGTTCTCTGACCTTCAGCATTCTAGGACGGACTTCGTGGCAGATGCAGCAGAGATCTCTCGGATGGTCCTCACCCGTGCACCTCAGGCAGGAGGAGTGAGGGTCACTTTTTGGCATGCGCTTGGTGCAGACATGACCATTTTTAAACCTTGGAGAACATGATATGCCAGGACTCCAGGGATTCTAAGAAACTAAGGGACGGGGAAACCTCCCACGAACAATAACTAGAACTATATACAGGAACGCTAAGTAAACTACTACTAAAACTATATACACTAAAGAAGCTAGAAGAAATGGCACTTGCACAAGCAAAAGCTACGGAAGGTTCCAGCCTACCATCACTGGCTGTAAGAAGGAACTAAGGAGAGGGCAGGACAGCAAGATGCTATCTTTGGCACCATGAAGGTGCAACTCCAAGGGGTGTCCAGGCAGACCCTTAGTGTTACTATGGGAAAAATTTCTGGCCACTGTGCACACACCTATTGGAATACACATGAACAAGCACACAAAGAAGAACTAAACGTTGTGTAAATAACTAACATTCATTTGTTAAACTAATGTTAAAGCAAGATGGAACCTAAATAGGCAAGCTTTTTTTTTCCCCTCCCCCAGATTTCTTAGTGCAATTTCTAGAGCAGCAAGTTTGTTCTTTGAATTGGGATGTGGGATTCGTGACATACACTATGCAGGAAATTGGAGTACCGCTGTCTAAGCTGCTTGAAGTGTATGATCAGTTGTTCAAAGCACGGGTAAGGATAATATTTAAGCCAAAATTTTATCTTCATAATTAAATTCTAAAATGTTATATTAAATGTCTGATACATCTTATTTTAACTTTAATAAGCCTTGTGGTTGCAAAATAGCTTAATATTTTAAAAAAATCCTTACTCTTTCTGATCCTAGTAGGTGAGGAAAGCTATTACTTCAGCTAAAGATGATCTCCTATCATAAATAGGATTAAAATTATTAGAAATGCTGCTCTTTAGCATGGACTACAGGTCTTGGATTCCTGAATCTGATTTTCTTTCTTAGGGATAGTTCATAATGACAAGGTCAGCAGAAACTGACAAACTATTCAGTCTTTCTTAGCGTGTCCAGTGCTTCTGACTGGTCCTCCTTAATTTGCCCCCAATCAGGACAATTCTTCATATGATGGACTGTCACCCCTGGAGTGCAGTTGTGGTAACAGTGGCATCCATCTAAGACAGTGGTCACCAACCAGTAGATCAGGATCTACCGGTAGATCTTGGAGCCTCTGACAGATTATCCTGACTGGTTTGGCTGGGAGGCACTTCAGTTGCCCCTCCCCCCACTGCCCTGCTGCTCCTTCCCAGAGTCTCAGAGCTGCCCCCTAAGAGTCTCCTGCTTATTATTCAGGGTGGGGGAGACAGAGTCAGGGGGGCACTATTGTCAATCTGTCCCCCTCCGCTGTACCCCATTTTCACAGAGTGAGATGGGCGGGGCCTCAGTGAAGGAGTCTGGCAGGGATATTTGGGTTTGAGGTAGATCCTGGACTGACTTAAATTCAAAAAGTGATCCTGTGCTTTAAAAAGTTGGAGACCACTGATCTAAGACATACTTTACTCAGGTGCTTCACCTATACCCTGTAATCACCCAGCATGACAGCAGCTGGCGCCACTCCCTCCAGCTGGGCTACCTGAGTGCCAACAGCAGACACCAACAAGTTTTCCAGTTCCCCAGGCAACTACCCCCATCTGGAGTATGAATCTAGAATTATACCATTTTGCACTGCACAGGGAGCTGCACAGTGTAAGTTCATTAATATGTCCAGCCTTCCCTCAATGTGTAAAGGCATATGCACACTTGGGGTAACTACGCTGAGATTTTTTCCCCCCAAACACTTCATTTAAAAGCACACTGGTTTAGGCTGAAATACAAAACAAGTTTATTAACTACAAAAAAGATTGCTATCACTTATAATTACTTAAGCTAAAAGATCAAAGCAGATGACCTAGCAAATAAAACCACAAATTAAGCCTAAAATACTAGAAAGATTAGATATGAATTAACAATTTCTCACCCTGACTGATGATACTAGCAGGCTTGTAGAGTCTCAAGATGCAAGTCGCATTTGCTTTACAGCTTGGGGTCCTCACCCCCATTCCAAGTCCTTTTTCTTAGAAGCTTCACTTTGCCATTCAGTTGTGGGGGAATGATTATGTCACTCCTTACCTTTTATAGCTTTGACATGGTGGGAAGCTTTTATTCTAAAAACAATTCCCAGCCAGTGTGTGGAAAAATACAGCTACCCAAAATGGAGATTAGTGCCATATAGTCCGATCACATGCCCTGATGAGTCCTAGCAACCATTATTTACGTTACAGGTTCTCTGGAGCATCCTTGGGAAAGCTCACCAGGTGGGGGATAAGCTTCTCATAAGGCCTGCTGTTTTCCCTAATACTACATTACCCTGAATAAGCCCTTCACAACTAGCTGTCTATGCTGGATACATTTTGCCCAGTAGGTGTCACTACATTTGAAATACATCATAACTTTAGATACAAAAATAATACATGCATACAAATAGGGTAATCATTCAGCAAATCATAACTTCCAGTGACACCTCATATGCCTCATCTTGTACAACATCATCATAATTATGCCATAATCATATCATACTATGATGAATATGGATGTAGTGTTACAATGGGGCCTTGCCTCTAATTGTGTCTAGCAATCTGTTTTTTATTCTCTTGACTGTGGAGGCAGCCTGATGCAGAGCTGTCAGCCCCTTCACTGATCCAGGCCTTTCTGTCTCCCCTTCCTTCTTGTAATCTCTCCTTTATAGCAGGTCTTGTTTCCTTTATTGGCTGCAGCTGTGAGTGGCTGTCTCCATGATTAGGAACTGTGGCAACTGCATATGGGTATGGCCAAGCTACTTCCCTGTAAACAGGAGAGGTTCTCCTCCTTCTATCTACTATGCTCAGTATAGTGTTTGTAGACCCTATTACAATACCATATCCTATCAAATTATTCAGTAGCTCAGAGTATATTTAGAATTATACACAGGCTAATATTTCCAATACTGTTATTGATTTGTGTATATGTTATAGTTTCAGTAGTGGAAACTATAGTAGGATTTCACTAAATAAAATAAAAGCACATATTTCCTTTTAAGTTTCCCATTCCTGCTATATCTGATTATTTATAATTTTTCTGTTCCTTTTTGTATACCTAAATGTGCTTTTCTTTATACACTAGCCAATTAGCCCGTCATAAGACGGAATTTTCAGGTCTCTCCTCCACGTTGGTCTTCTCTCCTGAGCCTCCGGTCTCCTGCTCCGTCTCTCTCTCTCTCCTCCTCCTCCTACTGCCTCTCCCTCTCTCTCTCAGCAAGTAAACTAACATCAAATTCTCACTTTTTTCATTATTTTGCTGTAATAAATCAAACATTTAAAATATTATATTAATGCAATTGTTATGTACTGACATCCTCCATAATTCCATATTTATGAATCGGAATGTATTTTTATACTGCCTTCCTAATTTGATGTAATCTTCTTTTAGGATCCATACTGGAATAGAATAAAAAAGCCTTTACACCTTTTAGAATGTATTCATATATTATTATCAGGATATGTACAAGACCCCAACAAAGTTCTCAACTTTGAGAGGTAACTATGAACTATAAACAAGTGTTATACAAAGCTTAAAAATATACTCTCATCTTCCTTGTTTTGGAAGCTCCAAAGCACTTTGGGTCACTGATTTTAAAATCCAACTCAAGCCAGAATCACCAAAAGTTATTGTTACTCATTGCTCAGAGGTATGCATGGATAGGAGTTCCAGTTTTAGGTGATGTGGGGTTTTAATTTATTATTATGGTGCTTGTTTTTAAAACAAACTGTCTCACTTTTAAGAAAATGGTTTTTAGTTCTTTAAAAATATGGACTCCCTCGAATTACATCAAAAATTGGCTGCCTCTTGAAACTTCATGTTCAGATTTACAGTAATGGCATTAGATCTTTTGTGATAACTGGCTCTCTTTGTAAACAACTTTCAACTATACATGGGTATTTTTGGTGTATACTTTTAAAAATCTATTTTTAAATGTATGCTTCTCATCTATGGATGGATCTTAACTAAAGTCCGTAGATAGGTATGTGAATAATTTACTTACGTGTGATGTAATCTTGGCACTATTGGTGTAATAGGGAGGGCTATTGACTTCATTGGGGCTAGAATTTTACTTATAGAGCATGAATTCTTCTTTTGGAAATAGTTCCTCTGGAACAGGGTTCAGGCACATAGGCAAACCACTATCCTTTTACCAGCGTAGGATTTCACTAAATAAAATAAAAGCACATATTTCCTTTTAAGTTTCCCATTCCTGCTATATCTGATTATTTATAATTTTTCTGTTCCTTTTTGTATACCTAAATGTGCTTTTCTTTATACACTAGCCAATTAGCCTGTCATAAGACGGAATTTTCAGGTCTCTCCTCCACGTTGGTCTTCTCTCCTGAGCCTCCAGCCTCCCGCTCCGTCTCTCTCTCCTCCTCCTCCTCCTACTGCCTCTCCCTCTTTCTCTCAGCTCTCCTCCGCCTCCTGCCTCTCTCGCCTTCTGCCTCTCTCTCCGTCTCTTTCTTTCTCTTCTCCCCCTCCTGCCTCTCACTCTCCCTTTCTCTTCTCCTCTTCCTCCTGCCTCTCTCTCCCCTCCATCTCTCCCCGCCCCCCTTTCCCTCCCGCCATGGCGCTCGGCTGAGTGCTGCACGCTCAGCCGGGCCTCTGCGGGGAAGCCCAACCGGCCGCTTGCGCCGCTGGCTCCCCCACAGCGGCCTGGCTGAGGGGCGCAGCACTCAGCCAAGTGCCACGGCAGGAGGGGAAGGGGGCGGGGCGGTGATGTACACGGCCCCGCCCCCTGGCCATGTATGTCACCGCCTCGCCCCCTTCCCCTCCCACCGTGGCGCTTGGCTGAGTGCTGTGTGCTGAGCCGGGCCGCCGCGGGGGAGGCGGGGAGGGGTGGTGACGTACATGGCCAGGGAGCAGGGCCATGTACATCCCCATCTTCCTTCCCCCTCCCACTGTGGCGCTCAGCTGAGTGCTGTGCACTCAGCCGGGCCGCCGTGGGGGAGCCCAAATGGCCACTTGCACCGCTGGCTCCCCCGCGGCAGCCTGGCTGAGGGGCGCAGCACTCAGCCGAGCGCCACGGCGGGAGGGGAAGGGGGGCGGGGCGGTGACATATCTGGCCAGGGGGCAGGGCCGTGTACGTCAGCGTTACAGACTCAAAGACATTGGGCTCCTATATATATGATTTTAAAGTCAAATTTCATTAAATAAAACTAGTTGTTTTTCAAAATAACATTGTTTCTTAACAAGTCAGCCTAGTTCTTCTGAAGCATTCCGAAGCGGAATATGACTTCTAAATTTATTTATTTATTTTCATTTAATAGATAACAATACTAGAAATCATTTAGACAAATATTTCACTCCTCAAGAGACAAGTGCTCCAAATTTTGGTTTTTTTAATTGTTGCAATTATTAAAACTTAGGTGAATAAATGATTTATTAAATTCCCCTGTATGCATCAGTCACACACATTAGATTTAAAATATCTGCTTTTCATTTCACTATATGTTAGAAAATTTAAACTTCGCTGATTTGGGGTTTTGTTGTTTACAGATTATTTCATTACTATCTGAAGGAATCCTAGTTCCTTTTCTTAGATGAATTTTAATAAACACAAGCAAAAGTGAGTGTTCTTGACAATTTTTTTCTTCCTTACAGACGGCGATTCACAAATGTATGTCTGGATGCTGTCAGTTGCTACCTTGTTGAACTTCAGTCTATGAGCCCTACATTAACAGTGCAGACCACTATTGGAAACTTTAAATCCCTACAGGCTAAATTAGAACGGCTGCATTGACTAGTATGATAAAGAACTGTTAGTCCAGAGAAAAATGAACTGTTAAATGGAACCTCAGATGTCTGCACTGGAATGTGGAAGAAAAAACGTTCAGAAGGAAGTTGGGGAAAATTAAAACTCCTGCTGCAATTGATTATTTGTGTGTTCTATGCTTTTACTAATCTACAGTTATCTACTATTAGTAGAATGTATATTTGCCAAATTATGGATTTCTTTTGCTACTACCACATTTTTCTAACAATAGAAAATTTTTTATACTGCTGAAACAAGACACTTTGTATAATTATTCCCTTGAGGATTAAATGTATTTGGAAAACATTTTCTTTTTTGTTTTAAACTAAACATAACTTTATGTAATGCAATGGAGGAAGTATTGGGATGCAATATTGGAAGTGATCATACTGTTAAATACTTTGTAAATGCTTGACAAATACGATATTAGCATATTTATCTAGCATTGCTTAGGTCCTTAAGGAGGGGCTCAGGGCTGGGACTTTGGGGGTGTAGAAGTCAGGGTAGGGAGATGAGGAGGGCTCTGGGCAGGGAACTAGGTGGGAAGGAAGTGCAGGGGGGCAGAATCCTCCCCCCTCCCTCAAGATTTGTACCAGAGCTGTTTGATCTTCCCCTTCCTGACCCTATCAGGGAGCAAGAGCAAAGTATACTGCTAATCTGTCCCTTGCGCTCCTGATCCAGAATGAGGAATACAGCAAACGGTGCACTTTTGCCTCACTCTCTGATAAAGGGGAACAGACAGCAATGTTCCCCTAGGAATCTGGGGGAGGGAGGCTTCATCTCCGCGTCTCCCTAAAAGGCGTCTGGGAGACTGGGGTGGCTGGGGAATAGGGTATTCCCAAGGGGGGGGGGGCATGTTCCCACCAGCCTCTTTCACCTGGTGGGGCTTCTGTTTCTTTTCTGTGAGGTTTTATGAGAAACAATCCCATTCCAGGCACATTCCAGTTTCCTGACACAGCCAAACATTTATGTTGCTTTAAGTTATGCTAGGAGGAAGCTCTATACCAAATGTGGTGATCCTAGCTCTTACCGCTTGGGAGAAGTTCTTGGACAAACCAACAGACAAATTCTCTGTGGAGACTGGAAGATTTACCTAGTGTTGCTCAGGTCCTTAACTCACATAAGTTTTGTTTTTCTTCTTTTAAATCATTGGTCTGGGGTGGGGATGGGGTTGAGGGGTTCAGTATGCAGGCTACCCTGGGGAGAGAAGACAACCCTAGGCTTCTTACACCACAACAGCTTGGGGCAAGGTGAGAAGCATGGCACAGCCAGGGCAAGAATGCATGTCCTCTGGTTCAGGGAGACAGACAGACATACAGAAACACAAACAGATAACGTCTCTGAAATGTATAGTAGATAGTTAACCTTGTCTCCATTCCTTATTCCCTCCTGGTTCCATCAGATTATAGCTATCCTTATCTCTGGTCCATAGCTGCTCCCCTTTGGTCATTGTACAGTATATGTGTCCCTCCTTCCAGATCCCTCCCTTTCCATTTTATGAGAAATCAAATGCCAGGCACACCCCATTGTCCTGGCACAGGCAGCCTTTTTGTTAATCCAGCCTCACTTACCTGGCCATATATTCACACCCATTTTATTTTTTTGTTTCCACATACTTAACCCATATTTGTAAACTTAATATTTTCAATAACATGTTGTATTGCCACATTATGTGATCTTGATAGGGAACTTTCAGAGCATCCAGCTAATTCCTCAGGCTGGAGGAATTAGCATTGCAATGGGAGTCAGGAGTTGGGGACAGCTGTCTTAGCTAGGAGATGTGGACCCTCCCTAACTTCCCTGGTGTGGTTTAACATGTTCCTTCCAACAGTTCAAAGTTAGAGCTAAATAGGCTTCCTTGGAGCCTTTTATTTTCAGTCAGGGGTGGGGAATCTACAGCTCATAAGCTGGATTGGCTGCAGGGGGAGGAGCCTTGCAGGCCCAATCACAGCAAGCAGGGGCAATACCCATGCTACAGGCTCTACCTGGGAGCAGGGAGGAAGTGGATTTGCATGACTCAATAGAGAAGCGTTCTCTGCAGGCACTGCCCCCAGGAATCATGGCCAATGCGAATGGCAGGTGGGAAGTTCCTGTAGGGAGTTCCTCGCTGTAGTGTGCAGAGCTGTATGGAGGCACCTGTTCCCCCTGGGAGCTGCTCCGGGTAGGTTCCTTCCATCTCCTGCCTCCTGCTGCCCAGACCACCCACCCCACCCCTGCACTTCCTTCCCACCCAGACCTCCACACTTCTGTCCTCTTCCTGCCCAGACCCCGCACCTTACCTGATGCTGCACCTTACTTCCTACCCACACCCTGCATCCTACCTACCACCCAGACCTTGCAACCATGGGCATCTGGTCTTTAAGGCAAAACAAGGCTGTGCCTACCCAAAGCTGAGCTGTGGTGGCCCTGCCCCTTCCCTTCCTGCATCCAGCTGCCACATAGGGTTGCTGGAATGTTTAGTGTGGCTCAGGCAGGTTCCAGGGCAGCTGGGAAGGCAGAGTAGCAGGAACCTCTTCAGCAGCGCACATGGCAGTGGGGAGACTTGGGCTGTTTCCCTCCTACTGCAACCGGGGAGGCTCAGGTCACGGCGGCTGCCTCCCTCCCACTGCTACTGGGGCTGGGGAGGCTTGGGCCAGGGCTGCCTCCCTCCCACTGCTCCCTGGAGCTGGGAGGCTTGGGTGCACATGCTCTTCCCCTTCTCCGGGGGGGGGGGTGTGCACTTGGAGCGCTGCTCCTCCCTGTGGTGTGGATAGAGCCTCAGCAGAGGGGGCAGGGTTGTAGGTAGAGCTGGGGGTCTGCCTTCCCCAGCCTTAGCTGCACTGACTGCTCATGACTGCAACCCAGCAAGCTTCTCTCACACGCTGAACCCCTCATTTTTGGCCCCACTACAGAGCCCGGGGGGCAGGGAGGCATTTGCAAAATCCATTAGCCCCAGGCCCCCAGAAGAGTTAATTCAGCCCTGGGGGTGTGGCTCCTGACTGATTTTTCTGTGGGTCAGTGGCCCCCAACCCAAAATAGTGGTAGAGAACCTTTTTTAAGTGCTGAAATCACTTATGGTCTGATAGTGTTTCTGCTCAGCTTGCTGATTACTAAGGCATTGACTACAGAAGTCACAGCAGAGTGGCAGGAGGCAGTAGAAGGTGACTGGTGGTACTGACTGGAAAAAGTGGTGAACAGTTGGCCAATTGGAGTGGGAGGTAGTGAGATGGTGGCTGGCAGCAGTGGGAGGTGGTGACCAGGCAGTTGGAGGGAATGCAGCCAGGCAGTGAGGAACAGAAAAGGAGTGAAAGTTAAACTGTTATGATGGTGTAGAGTTTTCAGGTATAAAAGAAGTCCTACGAGGATACTGCTTCTAAGCTAATATCTGTAAACAGGCTTAACATTTGGTACAGCAGGAAAACCATAACAAACCTTGTCTGCTGTGTGGAAGGGGAAACTGAGGTACACCACCTTGTGACATTGGTAGCTGAATGCCAAGACACCTACACTCTAGGGGCACATCTACACAGCAGCATTATTTAGGAATAACAAATGTTATTCACAAATAACTGCGAGCATCTACACAGCAAGCATGCAATAATTCTGAAATAATGGATGGCTTATTCTGGATATTGTAACCCTCATTCCATGAGAAATAATGACTCTTCCAAAATAACTATTTCAGAATAGTGCATGTGTAGACAGGGCAGCAAGAATTATTTTGAAATAATTGGCCTCCAGCCCTTCCCACAGGTGCCCTGCTGGCTGCTCAGTCCACGCTCATCAAAACTCTGTAGTCTCTCTTCTCTTGGAGGCCTTAAAGCTGCAGGCAAATGGGAAAGGGTTGTGCCATGCAGCAGGCTATGACAGCACTGAGCCACCTAACAGCTGCCACAGCCTTGGATTTGGGTGAAGGAGTGACTCTATTGCTCCCACTGAGCCCTACACTGCTCCCAGGGAGCCGTCAACTAGCTCCCAGTACCCTGCCCAGGGATGGAAGAGATGCGCATCTTCCTTGGCTGGTGCAGAGATCTTGGACTTCATTGAGTCTAGGGCAGGGAGGCAATCCTCAAGATCCCTGCACCAGCCACAGGAGTGCGGATGTCTATGGCCAGCTGGCTGATAGACTGGCCACCAAGGGACACAGCCGCACCCACCACCAGGTGCAGATGAAAGTAAAGGAGCTGAGGCAGGCCTATACCAGGGCCAGGGAATGTAGCTCCCACTCTGGGACAGCACCCCCCAGACGTGCCCCTACTATAATGAGCATCATCGCATCCTAGAGGGCAGGTCAGTCCCTTCTCCCACCCTCCTAGTGGACTCAGGGCTGGAAATGCTCATTGTCACTCTCCAGGGGGATGCAGCCATTGAGGAGGAGGAGGAGGAGCCGGACAAGGCCAGGACCATCCCCGTACCCCTTGAGATGCCTGAAAGTGCCCTCCACCACAATGCAGTCCCTGCTGAGCCTGGCATTGAAGTGTCCCTTGCTTTGATCCAGGTGTCCAGGGTAGGGCTTCATTAGCCAGGGGAGCAGAGGGTATTCGGTGTCCCCACAATACAAACCAGCATGTCCACGTCCCCAATCCTGATGGTGCAGTTTGGGAAAAAAGTGCCAGCATGCAGATTCCGGAAGAAGCTGGAGTCTTGGAAGATACGTACATTGTGCGCCTTCCCTGACAACCCAACATAGATGTCTGTGAACGGGCCACGGCGGTCCATGATGGCCTGTAGGACCATCGAAAACTACCCCTTGAGCTTAATGTATTTGGCTGCCCGATGGACTAGGGCTCAGATGAGGATGTAGGTGCCGACAATGCTCTCTCCCCACCTCTGAAGTTGGGGAAGCCGATGGGGCCAACGTGGTGATGATGGGGTCCACATCTCCCAGGTTGATGACCCTGTGCAGCAGGATGGTGTTGATGGCCCGCACCACCTGTAGAAAGAGACAAGCAAACAAACAGAGAATCACAAGGTTGCCAGGGCCCTAGGGAGGTCCATGAGCCCATCCCTCCCTTCCACACACCAGGAGCAATCCCCTACTTACCTCATGCCCTGTCAGGGTTTTTTGAAGATGGGACTGAAAAACCTCCCAGGGAGGGGGCTTCCACTGTTACCCTGGGTTATACTAGTATGGGTTTATTTCCACTAGGTAAAACTAAAGAGGGGAGAATACCTAGACTTTAGTAAGGTGTTTGATACGGTCTCGCAAGATATTCTTATCAATAAACTAGGCAAATACAACTTAGATGGGGCTATTATAAGGTGGGTCATAACTGGCTGGATAACCGTACTCAGAGAGTAGTTATTAATGGTTCACAATCCTGCTGGAAAGGTATAACAAATGGGGTTCCACAGAGGTCTGTTTTGGGACCGGCTCTCTTCAATATCTTCATCAACGATTTAGATATTGGCATAGAAAGTACGCTTATTAAGTTTGCAGACGATACCAAGCTGGGAGGGGTTGTGACTAATCTGGAGGATAGGGTCATAATTCAAAATGATCTGGACAAATTGGAGAAATGGTCTGAGGTAAACAGGATGAAGTTTAATAAAGACAAATGCAAAGTGCTCCACTTAGGAAGGAACAATCAGTTTCACACATACAGAATGGGAAGCGACTGTTTAGGAAGGAGTACGGCAGAAAGGGATCTAGGGGTTATAGTGGACCACAAGCTGAATATGAGTCAGCAGTGTGATGCTGTTGCAAAAAAAGCAAACATGATTCTGGGATGCATTAACAGGTGTGTTGTGAGCAAGACACGAGAAGTCATTCTTCTGCTCTACTCTGCGCTGGTTAGGCCTCAGTTGGAGTATTGTGTCCAGTTCTGGGCACCGTATTTCAAGAAGGATGTGGAGAAATTGGAGAGGGTCCAGAGAAGAGCAACAAGAATGATTAAAGGTCTAGAGAACATGCCCTATGAAGGAAGGCTGAAAGAATTGGGTTTGTTTAGTTTAGAAAAGAGAAGATTGAGGGGGGACATGATAGCAGTTTTCAGGTATCTAAAAGGGTGTCATAAGGAGGAGGGAGAAAACTTGTTCATCTTGGCCTCTGAGGATAGAACAAGAAGCAATGGGCTTAAACTGCAACAAGGGAGATTTATGTTGGACATTAGGAAAAAGTTCCTAACTGTCAGGGTGGTTAAACACTGGAATAAATTGCCCAGGGAGGTTGTGGAATCTCCATCTCTGGAGATATTTAAGAGTAGGTTAGATAAATGTCTATCACGGATGGTCTAGACAGTATTTGGTCCTGCCATGAGGGCAGGGGACTGGACTCGATGACCTCTCGAGGTCCCTTCCAGTCCTAGTATTCTATGATTCTATGAGAACAGCCACCAAAGATTTAAACTAAAGAAGACAGAGCTCTCTCTCTCTCTCTCACACACACACACACACACACACACACACACACAAGCAAGCAAGCACACACCCCTCCATTCATTCACTCATTCACACCCATTCATTCCTGCCCTCAGGCACTCACACTCTTACACAGGCATATGGGTTGCAGAAGAAGCCAAGGCATGTAGATCCTGGAGGGTCTGTCTGCTCATCATGGCTGGGGAAGCTAGTCAGGAGAGACACTGGAGAGGAGCTTCTCAGGAGCAAGGGGAAGAAAAAAAAAAGAGAGTCTCACATGTGCTCCCTCTCCTTATATTGTGTCTGAATGGCCCCTGTGACTCATTCACCTCGTCATCAGGGAGCATGCCCAGACTTCCCTTTATCCAGCAGGGAGCATGCCTAGACTATGATGACTCGTTGCCATGTGCTCCATTGTTCCCAGTCTTCTTCAAACACAAAAAATCCCCAGATTCATACTTTCTCCATTCACTCAGGGGAGAATGCAGTTTAGGGAAAGTTACAAGCAAGGTGGCTGGGAGTTACAAAGATTACAAAGTTGCATTTTACAGTAAGTTTCTGAGAGTTACGCAGATTACAAAGTTTGACAAAGATCACAATGAGTTGCAGTTTAAAACCTTAGACCTTACAGTTTGGTGTAGTTTCAGAAAATCAATGTACATAAATCAAGTAAACTCAGGCGGAGGCTTTTTTATGCAACATCCACCACCACCATCCCTTTCCTAGAGAACCTCAGTCCAGCAGTTCTCCTCACTCCTGGGACAATAGCCCAAGAGCACCATACCTGCATGAGCACAGCCCCGAGGGTCAATCTCCCCATGCCAAACTGGTTCTGGACAGATAGGTAACTGTTCAGCGTGGTGAGCTTCCCGATGGCAATGGCAACCCGCTTCTGGAGGGGAATGGTGGGTTTCATGTGAGTGCCCTGTTACGTGAGGGCAGGGATGAGCCATTCACACAGCTCCAGAAAGGTGTCCTTCCACCTGCAGAAATTCTGGAGCCACTGCTGGTCATCCCACCACTCCATAATGATCCGGTCCCACCAGTTGGACCTGTTGTCCAGATGCTAGAAGTGCACGGTGCACTTGTGTGCAGGGTGCATGGTGAACGGTGTGCAGGGAAGGGCGGCTGGGGTTGTACAGCATGAGCATTGTCCGGAGAGAAATGAAGAAGTTCCCCGCAATGAGCTGGGGGGTTGTATTCCTGCAGGGCCAAGAATGTAGCCCGCAGAAAGTGCTGCAGGAGGTGCAGCGCAACCTGTAAGAGCTGTCAACTGCTGGGAGACAGGTCTGTCTCCATGTTTAGAGAGCTGATGTGTCCACAAAGGCAACCACAGCAGGCAAAAAAAGGCTTTTCTGTCCCTCAATGAGGTAGGTAAAGGTGAGCTTGAGACACAACTGTACAGGGGGGTCACTTTAAGCAGGAGCCTCAGATAGCCTCAGGCAGCAGCTCCAGGAAGTAACTGCTGTCCTGATGCCCTGCCTGAAGTGCTTCTGCATGGCCTTAAATGTGATTCAGTGTCCAATTAATGTGGACGCTCTATTTTGACATAGCTCAGTGCTATTTCAATGGGCATTTGCTGTGTAGATGTGCTATTTCGAAATAAGCTATTTCAGAGTACAGGCTGTCCTCGCTATAAGTCCAAGATATGTTCAAAAAAACTTGGACTTAAAGCAGAGAATTTTTTTCCCATGGCTGACTTCCATTTGCACAAATTGTTTTCTTTTGGTTATTTTTGTGTGACTTAAGAGTGAGGAATGGGAGGACTTATAACGCATCAGTTCCTACAAGCGTAAACGACTTTACTACAGAACAGATGTATACCGGGGTGATTAATAGTGGGGATGCCCTGTATTTCTTCTGGAATAGCTTATTCCAAAATAATCATGCAGTGTTGATGTACCCTAACATGTCTATTAGGGATGTTAAATTTCAAGTAATCGACTGATCGAATAGTCGATAGTGCGCCTCCACCTTTGAAGTGTAGCAACAGGCCTGGGACTGTTGCTACACTTCAAAGATGAAAGTGCTGCAGGGAGCACAGGGCCAGCATGGCAGTCCCCCGCTGGCCCCGTGCTCCCCATGGCATTTCAAAGCAGCAGCGCTGCTTGGAGCCTGGAATCAGCTGGGGACTCCCACCGCTGACCCTGCGCTCCATGCGGTGCTGCTGCTTTGAAACGTCACGGGGAGCCCAGCATCAGGCTCCACACAGTGTTTCAAAGCGCACGGAGCCCGGGGTCAGTGGGGGAGTCCCCAGCTGATCTCAGACTCCACGCAGTGCTGCCACTTTGAAACGCTGTGTGCAGCCTGGGGACACCCCAGCTGGCCCCAGACTGCACGCAGCGTTTCAAAGTGGCAGCACTGCATGGAGCCCGGTGTCTGGCCCTAGGCGCCATGTGGTACTGCCGCTTTGAAATACCCCTCCTTTCCCCGCCCCCGCTGCCTCCTTCTGATAGAGGTAGCAAGGGGCAGGGAAGCGACTAGTCGACTAGCCTATCAACTACTCATTCACTTCCCTAATGTCTATATCAACATTATGTGAACGTTGCTACACAAAAGTATGTTTTCAGGCAACCTGGAAAAAGAAATACATAACTTTGCAGAAACACTTGTGGATGAGACTACAATGTTTGGTTACACTTGGGAGTTGTATAGCCAAAATTTAAAGAAAGCATTGGGCATAATGACTCTGCATTAGTCATCAGTGACTATCCCTCTGATTGTAATCTAAGGCAGTGGTCTCCAACCTTTTGGGGCTGCCAGGCGCGCGGGGGAGGGGCCGCACATGCACCGGACGCCCGGGGCACAAGAATGACTCAGGCCGGCCCTGGTCACTAGGCGGGCGCACATAAATGCCCCGGCAGGCGCCATGTTGGGGACCACTGATCTAAGGGAAGAGGTGTTCTTCACATTTTTCATAGTTATATTGTTATATGATTATGACATAATTATTATGCGTTTTGTTCAATATGGGTCATGTGAAGTGTCATTGAAAAAGTTATGATTTGCTGTATATGATTAGCCTATTCGCATGTATCATTTTGCATCTGAAGTTATGAATATTAACTCTGAACTATTTATCTGTATTTCAAATGTAGTTACATCTGAGGCTATGTCTAAATTGTGTTTTTTTGCGGAAGAGGATATGCAAATGGTGCGCTCATTTGCATATATTCTTCCGATTCTTTTTGCAGAAGAGGATTTGCTGCTAAAAAGCCCTGTGTAGACATGGCCATTTATCAGAAAAAAACCCTTTTTTGCAAGATCCTGTAAACCTCGATTTTTGAGGAATAAGGGATGTTGTGAAAAGGGGGCTTTTTCCAACAAATAGCCCGGTGTAACAGGGCTTTTTAGCGGCAAATCCTCTTCTGCAAAAAGAATCGGAAGAATATATGCAAATGAGAGCACCATTTGCATATCCTCTTCCGCAAAAAAAAAAAATGTAGTGTAGACATAGCCTAAATGGTGCCCAGTAGATGAGATGCTTTTAGCCTAGATTGCTGATTGGGAAGGGCCTATTAAGGGTAATGAGCCATTAGGGAAAACAATAGGCTTTAAGAAAAGCTTATCTCCCACCTGGTAAGCCTTCCTGAGAGTGTTCCAAACAGCCTGAAAATAATGGCTGCTATCACTGATCAAGGTATGCAAGTGCCTGGCATGCCACATGTAGCAGGCCACATGACTCCACACTCCATCTTGGAATGTCAGTATTATATTCCATAAACTGAGTTTGGGACAACAGGTTCCCACTATACCTTAAAGCTATATAAAGTATTGAGTGATATCACTGGTGAGTCTTCATTCCCTTCAGAAGAGGACTCTGGGAAATACCTCAGGAACAAAGACTGAACTTGGGGAAGTGCTGGACCTAAGTGGCAAGTGGGAGTGGGAAGCAGTAAGCAGGTGGCCAACAGGAGCACAGAGCCAGGCAGCCAGCAACAGTAATGAGCAAGTGGCCCGGCTCAATTCCCCAACCTGGCACTTTGACTGTAGATATGGGGGCCAGCTAACAGATTAAACTCTGTAAGAACCTGTCTCTGTAACTCCCAGAGACAAATTTGTCCGGTCTCAGTTTCCCTCAGACCCAAAAGAAAGAAGATTGATTGCTGCCGTCACCAAGTGTAACTAAAATATAAAATAGACCCTTTTCAAGGGTAGAGATCACTTGGAATCTGCTCCCTAAGACAAAGCTCTTCCCCCTGCTCCAACCTCCGTTTTGCTTGGAGCTGGAAAAACAAACAGAAATAATCCGCAGAGAACAGTGGGGCTCAGCTTCTCCTGGGAAACATAGGCGTGTAGGTTTAAGGACAAACACAAAAAGTCAACCAATACCAGTTATCCAAAACAAAGCCAAGCCACCAGATCTGGCCCATGGAGGCAACAGGGAGCCTCAGGCAGGCTCCCCTGCTTGCCCCACAGCCCCATTCACGGTGCAGGAAGCACGGCTGCCAGGCCCCGTTTCTGTTTGAAAACTGGAGTGGGGGGAAGCTTCAGGAGCCGCCCTTGCCCCAGCACAATCCCATTGGCTGGTTTCTGGCCAGAAAGCAGCAAATGGGAGCTGCTTGTCTGAATAACAGGCAGCCAAGAAGAACCATGCCCCCTCTCCTTGGCTCCTTATTCACTGAAGCACATGGCCCGTCAAGCAGGCAGGCTGGCTGGGAAACGTTTTAAGCTCTGCAAGCCTTAGCTCTGCAGGCAGGCAGGCTGGTTTGGCTGCTGGCTGGTAAGTCTCCTGGCCACAACCTGCCTCTGGCACCCCAGCCCCTCCCCCCCCACTCAACATACCCAAACCCTCTGTCCGCCTTGTACATCCATACCCCCTCCCAGATCTGACACCCTAATCTCCTGCCCCAGATCACAATCCCCTTCTACCCTAGGTCACATCCCAAACCCATGTACTCCAGTCCCCTGCCCTAGGTCACAACCACGCTCCTTCACCCAAACTCCCTCCTAGATGCCAGTCTCCCTCCTGCACCCTTATCTCTTACCCCAAGCTCCCCCCTGCACCCAACCTCCATCCCAGACCCTGAATCTCCTCCATTAATATCATAGAAAAGTGCGGCCCTCAACCACTTTCCAAAATCTTGGAGTGGTGGTCCCCCATCAAAAATTATTGCCCACCCCTGTACTACACTATATTTAAAATTTATTAATTTTTTTAGATTCAGCGCAATGGCAGCAGAAACATTTTAAAAGGTAAAAAAACCAAATTATATTGTGCTACAATTAGCCTTTTTAATGTTATGATCAGTAATGCCAATCCTATATGCAATAAAAATTACTGCATTTTGAGATTTCAGAAGAACAATGTATGTATGTAAGTAATGGAAAAAGAAATCACCAGTTCTAATCATCAACTTGCCTGCAGGCTGACAACAGATTTACCATTCATTAGTATTAAATGTTCTACTGTAACTGAGATCATTAATCTAATAGGTGAAAAAACTTAACTTTGTCCTATCGCACCAGTCAAAGTAATATGTTAGACTTTATCTCTGGTGATACTGAATTATATTTTTAAATGTGACATAGCATAATTTTGCATTAGAAGAGTTTATTATAGCGGAGTGAGTGGGCAGGGCAGGAAGCTGCTTTAGCCCCACTGCGTTGGTGGTGGTGGGGTTCAGGCCATTTTCAGTTACCTGGGGGCAGCAGGTGGGGATGCATGGTGGGAGGAGCACGCAGTGGGGGGAGGGCGGACCTGGGGGATACACAGATGGGGAATACGGGAGAGCAGTAGGTGGGCAGCATTGTGTGGAGACCCCCTCTCCCAGGAGCTGCTGCCAGAGGCGGTTACCCCAAATAAATATGGGTCCCCCTCATCCTCTCTCAGCACCCCCTCTCACACTCCACACCCTCCCCCTGCATCCCTTCACATACCTTACACTCTCCCAGTATCTACACCAGGGTGGGCAATAATTTTAGAACGGGGCCACTTCATAAATTTTTGAAGTGGTCCGGGCCGCCCAGAAGGGGCGGGCCCTCAGGCGGAAGGGGCAGGGCCAGGACTCTTCTGTGCTGCCTGTGACGGACCCCTCATGCTTTATGAAATGGACTTATGGATACAAATATACATAACTCAAAGATACTTGGGACAAATTGCTTCATGTAAACTATCAATCTTCATGTCATAATCCGCTGTATCTGTTTATCTTATTTTGGTGTATGTATCATTCTTGTGTGTAAAATTAGACATACAGAGTGTGGAGTGCTTTATGGATTTAAAATGTGTGAATGAAAGCCATCACAAGTGTTACTCTCAAAGTCTTGATGACCAACTGTTAAACAATCTCTTTTGTCCTTTAAGTCTTAGCAGTGGTTGGTCTGGGGAAGTCGCATGTCCATCCCAACAGGCCAGGTGACTTCCCATGGAAAAAAGGACTCTTTAAAAACTCCAGCTTCCATCCCAGACACATTTCTCAATCTACTGTATACAGCCAAGCCCTAAAATACAACCGGATTTGCTCCAATCCCACAGACAGAGACAGACACCTACAAGATCTATATAGAGCATTCCTAAAACTGAAATACCCCCCTGGAGTATGTCTAGACTACATGGCTCCGTTGACGGAGCCATGTAAACAAGTTTACCCGGCATAGGCAAAGAAGCGGGGATTTAAATAATCCCCGGTTCATTAAAATAAACATGGCCGCCGTGCTGTGCCGACGATCAGCTGATCCGGCACAGCGCGGTAGTCTAGACGCGGATCGGTCAGCTGGGGAAGCCTTTGCTGACCAATCCCTTATGCGCTTACAGGATCAGTCCGCAAAGGCTTCCCCAGCCGACCGATCCGCGTCTAGACTACCACACTGTGCCAGATCAGCTGATCGTTGGCACAGGGTGGCCATGTTTATTTTAATGAAGCGGGGATTATTTAAATCCCCGCTTCTTTGCCTATGCCGGGTAAACTAGTTTACATGGCTCCGTCAACAGAGCCATGTAGTCTAGACATACCCCTGGAGAAGTGAAAAAACAGATTGACAGAGCCAAAAAAGTACCCAGACATAAACTACTTCAAGACAGACCCAAAAGAGAAAATAACAGAATTCCACTTGTAGACCTATAGTCCACAACTTAAACCCCTCCAACGCATTATCCACAGTCTACAGCCTATCTTGGAAACTGATCCCTAACTCACAGAGGCCTTGGGGGAAAGGCCTATTCTCGTTTACAGACAACCCCCCACCTGAAACAAATTCTCTCTGGTAACCATGCTACACAGCTACATCATAAACATCCAGGAACCCAGCCCTGCAATCAGCCCCGATGCCAACTCTGCCCACATATCTATACAAGCAAATTCATTACTGGAGCCAACCACATAAGCCACCAAATCAGAGGTTCATTTAACTGCACATCCAGGAATGTAATCTATGTCATCAAATGCCAACAATGCCCCACTGCAATATATATTGGACAAACCCGACAGTCCCAATGGGAAAGAATCAATGGACACAAATCAGATATCCGTAAAGGGAACATACAGATACCTGTTGGGGAACACTTCTATGTGCCTGGGCATTCATTAACAGATCTTTAAGTGGCTGTTTTGTTACAGACCAATTCCACAAGCCAAATACACAGAGAAGGACTAGAACTATAATTAATTCACAAGCTTGATACCCATGCTAATGGTTTAACTAAAGATACCGGATGGCTGGGACATTATCAATCTACCAAACAATGAAGGTGCCAATGGTTCTTTGTCTGTATAGTATCTAGTGTTAGTACTGTTCCTTTCTAATTACCTTCTAATGGTTCTTATCTGCCTCTTTTGTCTGTCCAGTCTTTAGGCACTTACAGACTATTTGTTTTTCCTGTTCCATTCCAGCTCAGCTTTCCCCTTGATATTTTATACCCACTGCCTCTTCTTGTTCCCTCCCACTCCCATTTTTTTCCTTCTCCCCTTTTTCTTTTAGTTCTGGACGTCCAACAGCTATGCCCACGAAAGCTCATGATACCATCTACATGTTTTGTTAATTTTTAAAGTGCTACCAGACTATTTGTTGTTTTTTAAGTTTAAAAGGAAAGTAGGAGTGTTTTGTCTTTGGCTGACACCCAGGAGAGTGAACCCAGGGGAAGTGGAGATTTCTCTGGTTTGAAGACGCAGCTGGAACAGGAACACTTTTAGTGTGAGTTTGTAATAAGTTTGTACTGCGGTTTTAGTGTTAAAATTATCTACGCGTTTTCTGTTACTTTTAATTTGTAATCTACTTTGCTTTCCTGTTCTCACTTATAACCACTTAAATCCTACTGCTTGTACATAATAAAATCACTTTTACTTACTATCAAGCCCAGTGTAAGTAATTATTACCTGGGGGAGCAATCAGTGTGTACATTTTCCCTTTCATTGTTAAAGTGGGCTTACTCAAAGAATTAATTGGGGGTTTTGATCCCATTTGGGGAGTGGTATCCCAGGAAGCTGGGCCCAAAACTGGTCTCTCCTTGGATCTGAAGAGGTTCAGTGTCTGTACGGCTTTTCAGGGTGGAGGTGGGGGATGATCTCAGCTTGGTGTCTTGGTTGGGGTAGATCAGCAGAGCTGGCCCGCAGGACTGAGTGGTGAGAAGCCGCAGAAAGCAGGAAGACAGTGGTCATGTCAGTACTCTAGGAAGCCCCCCTCAAGTGACCTCACCCCATCACACTCCCCCGTCTGCAGACCTTGATTGGCTTGGGGATGGGGGAAGCATGTGAAGTTTTTCCCCTGCCCCCCAGAGAAAACTGCCAGCTGTTCTGAACAGCTGGTGGCGTTCCCTCTTGGCGCCTGCGCTCCTGGTGATGGGAGGAGAGTTTGTGTGCTCCCCCTGCCCCCAGGTCAATCAGGGCCTGGGGAGCACGTAAAGTCTCCTGCTCCGTGCCCTGCAAAGGGCATGCGGTGCTTAGAGTGAAATGCCAGCTGTGCTGCCAGTTCACTCTTAAGTGCTGTGCTCCCCTGGTGGGGGAAGGAGACTTCATGCATTCCACCGTCCCCAGACCCTGACTAGCCTGGGGGCAAGGGAGCAGCAGGATGTCTGCGGGCCGCATCAATATGCTTGATGGGCCTGATCTGGCCAATGGAGGCTCTCTTGTCCACCCCTGGTCTACATCCTCTCCCTCTGCCCCAGCCCAGAGCCAACCACATCAGCCACCAAATCAGAGGCTCATTTAACTGCACATTCACTAATGTGATCTATACCATCAAATGCCAGCAATGCCCCACTGTAATGTATATTGGCCAAACTGGACATCTCTATGGGAAAGAATTAATGGACACAAATCAGATATACAAAAAGGCAATACACAAAAACCTGTTGGAGAACACTTTAATCTGCCTGGACAGTCATTAATAGATCTCTAAGTCACTGTTTTGTTTCAGGCCAATTCCACAAGCTAAATACACAGAGAAGAGTAGGAGCTTAACTTCATTTACAAGTTTAATTCTTATGCAAATAGTATAAACAAGTGTAACCCATGCATTTAATAGGAAGCCATCTCTTTAAGAGACCCCTGTGGGGGAGGTAAGAGTGAGTCAAGTGTTACTGTTGCTGGGCAGATTCAGCACTCCACCCAGAAGCTTCTGGAGTTGGGTCCAGTAGTTTGGGGTCAGACTTCATGAGCAAGCAGGTAGGGCAGATGCTTTTCTATGGCCTGTGTGAGCTGGAAGAAGCTAAGCCAGGAGCAGAGAACTGGCTGCTGTTCCTCACTCTGCAGCAGGTAGTGATGTTGTTAACCCTCTACCAGGGATCACAGGCAATGCTACTTAGAGCTAGGAGAACCTAGGAGGGGAAATAACTTCTGTGTTAATTGTCTGCTTTAAATGCTGTTTTGATTTTAGCCAAACTGTTCTAGTTCACTTTCTCAGTCAGTGTGATTCTTCAGCTCCTCTGTAAATGTAGCAATGTGGAAAGAGTCATTTCTGTTTTGTTACTTTTAGTTTTTGTATTTTCTTGTAACAGGGTTTTCTTTAAGCCTGTTCACTTGTGAGCTAATTGACTAGTTAATTGTGAGCTGGCTGCCTAGCAGTGACCATAGCAGAGGAAGAGTCTGCCTGGATGCCAACTGAGGATTTACAAGCAAGTGGAGAGATCATTAAGACTCAGCATATGGTGCAGATTTGATATCAGAGGCACAAAACTGAGACTTTGGTGAACTAAATCTAAGCTTTTGGGACCTATCAGTCTTTTCTTACTGTGTTTCTGTGGACTGAACTGTTCAATTTTTACTTTTAGTTTTCTCTTTACTTATGTTTACTGTAACTATGGACATTATCTGTGGGTTATAAAATAGCTGTGTTTTGTTGTAAGAATTAGATTGTTTCTTCATAAGATTTTATAAAGTTATTTAATTAAATTAATGTCTTTAGTTTCTTTTGGAACTTGAATGTAGGGAGGGTGACACTGGGCAATCCTTGCTGAAATTCTTTACAGACTGAACTCTGCATGTCCAGTACTGCTATGGGAGTGGTTTTCTTTTTTTTTTTAAAGACACTGAAGAAGGGCAGTGAAGTCTAGCCCTCTCAAGGTTATACAAGGACATCAGCTGGCTTGCACACTACCCTCCACATCTTATGACTTAACCTACCAACCACACAATGGAGGTGCTAATTGTTCTTATTAGCCTGGTGTAACTATTTGAACCATCTATTCACTGCCTCTCTTTATTTTTTCCCTTTCCTCCTCCTTTTTTCTCCCTCTTCCCTGCCCTTATTTATTCTTGGATCTGGACTTCTAATACTGTCATCTGAAGCAGTGGGTTGTGCCCACAAAAGCTCATGATACCATCTACATGTTTTGTTAGTCTTTAAGGTGCTAGTAATCTATTTGTTGTTTTTAAAGTTTTTCCTGTTACAGACTAACTTGGTTACCCCTTTGAAGCTCGTGAACACAAACTCCCCGGAAGAGCTTGCATCCCTCTCTCTCTCTCCCTCCCAGAGCCTGAGGCAGATGGGGGAGTGGAGGGAGTCTGGTAGACGGAGGGCTGCCAGCTTTGATCATTCTGGGCAACACCAACCTTTCTGCAAACCAGCACCTTCTGATCTGACGCGGTTTCCATCAATACAGAGTTTACAACTCAGTTCAGAGATAAGAGCAGCGCCACTGCACCTAGGCACCAGCCAAGCCAATGTAAGCAGATGAGAAGGAGGAGCGGGGTAACAGCAAGAGTTACGTTTGAGAGCTACCGGTGGCGCCGCGCGTTTGTTTACATGGTGGTTTAACGGCCGGTTAGGGCGCATGCACCATTTCGCTCCGCGCCTGCTCCCGCGTACTGAGCCGCTCGTGCTGGTTCTCGGCAGGCCCAGCTGCCACAGCGCCGCCCCCAGCGGAGCGCATCCGGCTGGCGGAGGGCAGCGGCAGCGGGGCCTGGGCAGCCCAGGACCCCGGCACAAAGGCGCTGGATGCGCTTGCGGCGGGGTGGCGGCAGCTCAGTCAGGGCCCAGCGCCGCTGTCCCCGCGCGCCCGCTCGCAACTGCGCACTCCGCTCTAGCCCCGGACACAGCCGGCTGGCACCTGGGTGGGGGCCGACTCCCCTGGAGGCGGGTCCGCTGCGCGGGACAGAGGCGCGTTGAGTGGGGGGCGGTCTGCTCGCTTCGCGGGGACAGGCCGCGGTGGGGCCTTGGGCTGTGGGGCCGGATCGCCCCGCGGACGTTACTGGCTCCGCTGCTCCGGGGCCACAGGACGGCTCCGCGCGATGCGCCCACGTCTGGAGCAAGACGCAGCCCGCGGGGTTAGAGGTGTGGGGCGAGGGCAGAGACAGGGCGGGGTCCGTGCTCTTGGACGAGGCAGGAGGCGAGGGAGTGGCGTGGGGCCCTTCCTGCGAGGAGGGAAGACTGGACGGGACCTGGGGTCGGGGGGTAGTTCGGGGCCCTGTTGTGTGGGAGACAAAATGGGACCCAGGTTAGGGGCTGAGGGAGCCTTGGTGCATGGGGGTCGGAAGGTGACCTTTCATCTTCAACTGTGTTCTTGTGATGGGGTGGAAAGGAGGTACCATGTACATCCCTTTATGTGACCGTTGCATCCTGTTACATTGAACACCACACCCTTCAGCATGGAGGTAGCTGGGCTAGCATGCAACACACCCTTTTCCCCTATGCTTTTGAGGTGAGGGCAACAGGGCTTGGCATATAAATGTAGCCTTTCTTTTGAGCCTTCTCTCTCACCGTGGCAGTAGGTGTGATCTTTGCACCATTGTCATGGATACAAAGGTAGCTTGACCAAGTTTGTGTTGTGCCCTGATCTTTGATGTAGGATATGGGGTACTGCCTTCAGTGTGAGAGTATGGAGGGGATGGGACTTAGCATGTGATGCATCCTTTGTCAGAATTATTGATAATATTTAGAACTGACTATTGGAACCCACCAATCATTAATTTAAGTACTGTATACATTCCTTTAAGTCCATAGGGCAAATGGTATTTTATATGGTTTCTTTCAAATCTTAAAAATTAAGCAGTTACTACACCTAATACTGCAATGGTTCCCAAACTGTGGGGACTAGGGAAGAGTGGTGTACCAGTGGCTGGGAGTGGAGCCTGAGGAGGGCTAGCATTGACTTACCCTTGTTCAGCACATTCCCTGGTTTGGGGCAGATGAGGTCCCAAAGGCACTGGACCAGGGAAATTCAGTCTGTACGTGGAAACACAAATTCTGAACACAATTTTTAATCTTCCAAAAACTAAAATGAAAATCAGTTTTTTTCTCAATCTTTTACAGGTATGTTGACAGATGACCCTCCGCTCCTTTGGGTTTTTTTCTAAACAGTTGTGATCATCTGGACTGCTGATAAGCATGGAGATTAAGTTAGATGTTTTAGTCTCTACATGTATCAAACATAGGAAACCTTGGCCTCGAATCTCCTGGCTGGGACAGGTGAGAGTTTGTAGAGTTTTATTTAAACCTAATTGTACATTAACATAGTTTTGATTACATGACAGTTATTTAGCAACTCAATTTACAGAACTTTCAGGGAATGGTTTAGAATTGCCATAAGGATAATTAAGTTAGGAAGTGCCAAGACAAATTACTAGATTTATTGCCGCCATTTTGACTTTATTCCAGAAGTTCAATATTTCTCATATACCTGATGGTATTTTCACCCTGAAATGGATTATTGAGAACGCAATTGAATTTCAAGGCAGTCTTGCCATCAATCTTGTGGACTTTATATTAACAAATGCCTTCTGAAACGGAGAAACAGTATGGAAAATGGTAAAACAATATGGAATTTCAACAAAGTTAATCAGCTTTATGAAGTCATTCCATGTCAACTCAATGTGCATTAAAAAGGAAAATTGAATGAGCAAACCATTCAACATCAAGACAGGTATGAGTCCTGTCTCCTTTTCTGTTCATGCTAGCCAGCATCTATGAATTAAAGAAAAGTAACAGAGATCTATATGGTCTAAACTGAAAAAAGTTAAAGTTGTTTGATCTATACTTTGCTGACAACATTGCTCTTACTAATGAAGATACTAATGAACTACAAAAATGCACAAATTAAGTAAAAGTAATAATGAATGTAGAGAAATGTAAAATCATGTTAATGGGGACTAGGTGTACGGAAATTAAAATGGGAGAAGGTGGACAATTTTACATATCTTGGCAATGCCATCAGCCAGGATGGTACCAGTTCAGAAGAAATAAATAAAGTTGGTGAGGAAAAGACTGCATTTGGAAGACTCACAGCTATCTGGCAATTCAAAAACATCTCCCTCGACACAAAACTAAGCATGTACAAAGCAATTTTTATTGCCATCACAACACATAGCAGTAAGACATTACCAGAAAAGATACATGCAAACTGGATGCATTTCATTACAAATGTCTGAGACTAATATTTGGAATAACACATAGGAAGATGAACAAAGAAAAATTACCAGACAAGGCACCCTTTCACAAATCTACAAAAGAAGACATCAGTGGCTCAGACATGTTGAAGAATGCTCAGCAAATGCTCCCTTGAATGGAAGCCAGAAATGCAAGAAAAAGAGAGGAAGATTGGAACATGGAAATGAACATTTTTGAACGAGGTGATTGATGTTAATATGAAAAGGGAAGATTTGGAGAGAAGGCCAGTTGATGGGCAAAGATGGCACATGTGGGTAGCCCAATGTGTAGCAAAGTGTGGGATGGACTAAGGTAAAATAACCTGATGGAAAACCTCTTCTGATAGCTATATACTTCATCAGAGGTACTTTCAATTAGCATTATTTGGTAATATGCATTGAAAAAATATATGGTCAGTTAGAGATTTTATTCTTGCCTTGGGGACAACCATAAAACACCCAACTATTCTGACCTTGTTTTCAGTATCTGAAGTAGTTATAAATAATGTGCTTTGGGGGATAGCAAGGGCCTGCAGCCAGGAGTGGAAGTTGCATGCTTTAAAGATTTATTTTGTTATACATTTATAAGAGTATATATGTGCACAAATATGTCAATGTTAACTTAACTTAACCTGCCATAGTGACAGACATCTGTTGCCTTTTATCTAGCTAGCACCTAGACAATGAATACAGTTTATTAATGACTTTGATGAGCACAAGCTTACTGTATCCTTTTCTTTTAAAATAGCATATGAAATTTATGTATAAGCCTAAGTTAAAGCAGTATCAGTATTGCACTGTAAAGCATTTAGTAATCAAGAAATGCTATAGGCAAAGTTAAATCTACAGTAATAGCTCTCATTTCTTGCAAGTATACATTACAATTAGGAATGTGAATGTTTGACTGGTTAAGGTTAACTGGTTGGGACTGGAGCAGCTCCCTGCGTGCCACAGTGTTGAATTTGCCCCGTATTGCAATATATTTGTGCAAAAAGGCAGAATTAAGGTTTCGGTTTCAGTTTCAGCACTAGAGATGTGAACGACTAGTCAACTATCCGATAAGCAAATGATTATCCAACAGTCGACACGCTAGTCGACTAGTCGCTTCCCCTCTCCCGTTGTCTCTATCAGAAAGAGGCAGCAAGGGGGGGGGGATGTTTCAAAGCGGCAGTGACGCGTGCAGCCTGGGGCTAGCTGGGGGCTGCACTCTGCGTTTCAGAATGTCAGCACCACATGGAGCCTGGGGTTAGCTGAGGACTCAAGCTGACCCCAGGCTCCATGTGGCACTGCCGCTTTCAAATCCCGCAGGGAACACAGGGCCAGCGGGGGACTATTTGAGTCCCCCCCTGGCCCCGTGCTCCCCGCAGTGCTTTCATCTTTGAAGTGTAGCAACAGCCCTGGGGCTGTTGGTACTCTTCAAAGATGGAGGCATCCTTATCGACTAATTGAGTAGTCAATGCAAATTGCATCAACTATTTGATTGCCCAAATAATCTAAATTTAACATCTCTATTCAGCACTGTATGATTTTTGAATGCTTAACTGTGAATTTCATTGTAGTGTTTTGCATTGGATTGATAAAGTTCTGGGTTTGTTCTACTGGTCTTAAGATAGTTACTATATCTATATCTGCATCAATTTTCAAGCAAAATAGATAATAGATATAATTTTTGAAAACTGAAATATTCCTTTTTCCTTTTAACAGGAAAAAGAAGCTATTTTTCTCATAGATAATAAATGCATAAGTGAAATTAACCTTGTATCAGGAAAGACAAAGAAAAAAATTCCTCGACTTCAGTCATTGTTGAAAAATGTTGTCGTCATAGCAACATCAAGAAATGGTTAAGTATTTTCTCAAGTTGCAGGTTTTTTTCATTTAAAATTGTAGTAATTTAGAAACCCATAGTACCCTAAAAGTCCCTGATACTGTAGCTGTCACCACACAAGCACAGGATCTGGTGTATCTGGAGGTTCAGAGACACCTGCAGGATTGGGAACAAAATGGGGAAGATAATTTTAAATACTATATAGTACATCAATTTAAAAAGTGTTTCCCCTTTGAAAACAGGTGCTTGGTTGGCAGGAATACTTTCAACAGGAGAACTGTTTCTTTGGAATAAAGACCAGGACTATCTGAAAACTGTACCAGCAATTGAAGAATCTCGTAAGGTGATTACAGCAGCACAAGGTAGGACTTGGCAATTTGACTCTTGGGTTTTTTTTTTTTAATTATTATTATTATTATTATTAGAAAATAAATGTTGACAGGGAAAGATCTTCTTCCTTAAATTAAATTTTATTTAATAAATAGCTAACATTTATTTGGCAGGAGAGGGAGTTGTAAATATAATTTGTATTTTGTGTATGTTAACCTAACCCTTAGTAAAGCTTAACCAAGAGGTCTCAAACTCATGGCCCGTGGGCCAGCTACATCCCGAGCAGTTTTGCAATCTGGCCCAGGAGTCCCTGTGGAATAGGGTATGTGTGTCCAGCCCTGCCTCCCTTCCTTCTCTCCTCCCCCCCCCTCCCCACTTCCTTGAGGCACAAGACCTTGGGGATTACTGCAGTGGCCTGGCGTGGGGTGGCAGCAGCCGTCAGGGTCACTGCATTCACCGCAGCAGTGGGAGTCACAGGGATGCCAAGTAAGCATGCTTTACTCCCACCACCGCAGTTACTTGGCTTCCCTGTGACTCCTACCACTGCAGGGAGTGCAGAGGATCCTCATCCCTGCTGCTGCCTCATGCCAGGCCCGTGCAGTAATCCCTTAGGCAGTGTTCCTTGGGAGAAGGATTGAATGGGAGGAAAAGGGTGGAGTTTGGGGGACAAGTACAGGCCCTCCACCACAGGCTGCAGGGACTTCGGGCCAAACTATGAAAATGCTTGGGCCGTAGATGGCCTGCAGGCTGTGAGTTTGGGACCTCTATATTAGCCTTTTTATTAACAGAAATGTTAATTACATTTTGGGTTTCCAAACTCATGTTTCAGACACAATCACAAAATACATTTGTCTGTGTCTTTGATAGTTGGGCAATGGGGATGATGGTAAGAGAGACATTCATATAGATCCTTTAATGTTTTAAAGTGCTTGCTTCCTGCTGTTAAAATTAAACAGCACTTTGGTTTGAGAAAGCTGCCTGATTACCCATATTAACCACTGGCCATGTGCTCCAGAAGGGAAGACTTGCAGGTGCTCAACCCAGTAGGACTTGGTGAATAATCAAGGTTGATACACAGCCCACACCCTGATCTCAGAGTGGAAGAATTGTGGGATATCACCTCAGGAAAGGTGAAGGCATGAACCGTAATATTTGAGGTGGTATATTCAGTGAGACCAGAAGAGGGGATAGAGATGTCTGTAGCCCAAATATAACAAGTCATGTGCCGGAAGGGCATAACAAATGGGATTCTGCGGAGGTCGGTTTTGGGACTAGTTCTGTTAAATGTCTTCATCGATGGTTTAGATAATGGCATAGAGAATATGCTTATAAAGTTTGCAGATGATATTAAACTGGAAGGGGCTGCAAGTGTGTTGGGCAATAGGGTCATAATTCAAAATGACCTGGACAAACTGGAGAAATGGTCTGTGGTAAATAGGATGAAGTTTAATAAGGACAAATGCAAAGAACTCCACTTAGGAAGGAACAATCAGTTTTACACATACAGAATGGGAAGCGACTGTCTAGGAAGGAGTACTGCAGAAAGGGATCTTAGGGTTATAGTGGACCACAAACTAAATGAGTCTACCATGTGACACTGTTGCAAAAAAAAAAAAAAAAACACACACCAGACATGATTCTGGGAGGCGTTAACAGGAGTGCTGTGAGCAAGAGAAGTAATTTTTCTGCTCTACTCTGCGCTGATCAGGCCTCATTTGGGGAAAAATGTGGAGAAATCAGAGAGGGCCCAGAAAAAAGCAACAAAAATTATTAGAAGTCTAGAAAACATGATATATGAGGGATGACTGAAAGAATTGGGTTTGTTCAGTTTGGAAAAGAGAAGACTAAGAGGGGACATGATAGCTGTTTTCAAGTACCTAAAAGGATGTTACAAGGAGGAGGGTGAAAAATTGTTCTCCTTGATCTTTGATGATAGGACAAGAAGCAGTGAGCTTAAATTGCAACAAGGGAGGTTTAGGTTGGACATTAGGAAAAACTTTCTGACTGTCAGGGTGGTTAAACACTGGAATAAATTGCCTAGGAAGGTTGTGAAGTCTCCATCATTCAGGATATTTAAGAAAAGTTTAGATAAACCTCTGTCGGGGATGATCTAGGGTGCTTGGTCCTGCTGAGGGGGTTGAGGACTGGACTTGATGACCTCTCAAGGTCCCTTCCAGTTTTAGTATTTTATGATTCTATGACATGTTTCCAGAGGGCTGTATCCTGAAGCAAAGTGCCCGTTGGAGGAATTGTGGGTAACTCAGTGGCAACTGTGGGGATATTGCTAAAGGTCGAGGTAAGGTACTAGGGAAGACATCTGTGCCTCAATTGAACCCACCACTTGATTCCCCACTTGGTGTGAAATGCCCTTTCTGAGTCTCCATTCACCCCACCTTGTGGATGGCCATGAGCAAGCAGTTGCCCTTCCCAGCAGTAATGCTGTGCTAGTGACAGTAAGGGTCTGCCAGTACAGTATCTATTCTCTTGGCAACAATGACTTTGACAAATGGCATGTCTGACTCTGGGATGGGGCTGGTATCTCTCTTCCTCTGCCAGCTTGAGAAGCTGCTTTCTGGCTGTCCCATCTCTTCACAATAAGGATGAGACAAGAAGAATAAGAGTTGGTGCTTAAGTTGGGTTAGTTGCACAGACTTGACTGTCGCTGAGTCTGTCAAAATGTAACATCTTCTGTAAAGAGAGACCTAGATCATAAAGTGATAGAGATGCAGCCGTGTTAGTCTGGTGTAGCTGAAACAAAAGACAGAACTATGTAGCACTTTAAAGACTAACAAGATGGTTTATTAGGTGATGAGCTTTCGTGGGCCAGACCCACTTCCTCTGGCCCACGAAAGCTCATCACCTAATAAACCATCTTGTTAGTCTTTAAAGTGCTACATAGTTCTGTCTTTTGTTCTAGATCATATAGTTCTGCTCTGAACTTCTCTGTAACTACTCCTCTCTCTCTCTGCCAGCTCTCTCCTTTAGAGATAAGAGAGGAAAAGAAATATTCTCTCTTCAATTAAAGTTATTTTTCTTGTTGTCATTGGGGTTTATTTTTGTATAACAGTTACAAATAAAGTTATTGTTTACTTAGGTAGCATCCAAAATGTGGTGGGAGCTTTCCAATTTCCAGCCACCATTTAGGCAAGATGATTGAGTAGATAATTGACAGCATGCATTGTTTGCTGTGTGGTTTTTTTTTTTTTTTAAGTTCAATTTATTAAATTCTCTGTTCCCTATCCTCTGTACATGGTTCAACCTCCTTCCCCATCCCAGTTTCCAGCTTCAATTCTAGTATCCTTACACTTGTCTCCCAGCATGCAAGCCTGTCTTTCCATATAAATGAGCAGTTTGTTCATGCAATAAGTGAAACAGGTAAGTTAGAGGAGTTATTCATTTAGTTTCATGTAGTCCATAAAAGTGGTCCTTCAGGAGGAATTTAAATAGTGAGAAAACAGTTCAAGTGAGGCAATCCATGAATTGGGAGTGTCATGTAAAATTAAAAAGGTGTAGAGGAGTTTTTAAACTAAGGGTTGATGGAAATCAGACAGGTGTGGAGGAACACTTGGTTAGGAAAAACATATCCCTTAGGGGAGGATTTATTAAGGAGGATACTGTATTTGCTTCTGTCCTCTCCTTTTTACTATAATGTGCAAGTAAAAGGTGAAGAGAAATAGTTAAAGGAAAACTAGTACCATTCAGTTACTTCACATGAAGGCAGAAAATGAAATATTGACAAATTTATAAGTGCTTGTGTGAAAATCCAAGAAGTCTAAATACAAATATGGGTGAACTCCAATACTTGATATTAAATGAGGATATTGAAAGAAAAGGCATTACAGAAATTTGATGAAAGATCAATAATCAATGGTACTTAGTATCAGAATACAAAATGTATAGGAATGACAGAGTAGGTTGTGCTGCTGGGATGTAGCGCTATATGCAAAAGTAAGTATAGACTCAAATATATAGTAAACATTTTAAATAACTTAGTATCATAAAAGCTCTACAGATAGAAATTCCATGCTTGAATAATAAGAACATAGTAGTAGAAACATACAACTTTATCACAATTGCAATGGCTATTGCAAAATGGTAAGGGAGATGAGAGGTCAGAAAAAAAGAAGACGACCCATTTGTCAGCTATCTTCGTATTGACTAGGAACATGTGACCTCAGATTGAATGCAGAGAGAAAATTTCTGGACAGCATTATTGACTGCTGCTTTGAGCAGCTAGTCTCACATAAGGGGAGAAGTCAGTTTATGATTTAGTTCTAAGTGGCACTCACGATCTGGTCCGACAGGTAAATATAACCAATCTGCTTAGTAATAGCATCCACAGCACAGTTAAATTGAACATTCTTACAGCGGGATGGATACTAAAGTAGTGTCACAATAGCATTTAACCTCAGGAAGGGGAACTACACACATATAAGGAATCCATAGGTTGGGCTTTTCTGGTCTGGCGCCCTTGGGACCTGACTGGTCCCGGACAAGGGATTTTTCTGGACCAAGGGAGGTCATTTTCAGGGGGCCCCTCCAATACTCCTCTCCCCACTTCCTGGCTAGCCTAACAGCTGATTCGTGCACCAGCTCCTGGCCCTTCCCCAGCCCAGCCCAGCCACGCAACCACTCTTGGCTCCCCACTCCCAGCCCAACAGAGCCGCGCGCTGGCTCTTGGCTCCCTACGCCCAGCCCAACAGAGCCGTGCGCCGGCTCCCCTCCCCCCAGCATGCTGGGACGCTGGTCCTGGAACATCAGTGGTTATGGCGGACCACGGATGTTGCCGGACCAGAGAATCCCAGATTTTAGAGGTGCAACCTGTAGTTAAATGGAAAGAAAAAGGAACGGTCACAGGAGTGAAATGCCTGGAAGATTAACAGTATTTTTTTTAAATCATAATAGAGGCTCAAATTGAATATATATCCCTAGTTAAAACTAAAGTATAAAAAAAGTCACCATGGCTAGTAGGGATGTAAGAGACTAGTTGGCTATCCAGTAAGGAGAAGCTTATCAGATAGTCGACTAGTGTTGCAACTAGCTGGCTTTTGTAAAGGGAAATCATGCCGCACCAGTCTGTTAGAATTCGTTGAGGTGGATCAACAAATGTGAACAAAGATGATCCAGTGGTTATAGTGTCCTTATACTTCGAGAGAGCCTTTGTTAAGGTTCCTCACCTAAGCCTCTTAAACAAATTAAGGCATGTTGACGGAAGGTTTTCTCATGGACCATGTCATAACCATGAGGGATGGGCAGCAGCCTGGGGACTAAGGGGTTAACTGTATCTAGCCAGGTAGCAGTCAGCCAATAGAAATGTAGATAGGGATTTCAAACTGAGACAAAGGAATTTTTGAGTTTTCCCTCCTTTGTCTCTGAGTCAGTTTGCTCTCTAGGTACTGAGGGGGACAGAGGACGTGTCTCTTTCCAAGAAAAGACTCTTCACCATCTGTAAGTAGGGCAAAGTCTAGATAAATCCGTCAGGCTTTATTGTTTTCTGGTTTGGGAATTTGGATCTAAGATCTGTGCTGTTAGAAATGTTTTTTTTTTCCCTTCTGTAACTAAGTTCTGAGCCCATGGGAATCCCCCATTAGTTTATTAATTTGTTAATAAACTTTATTTATTAATGCTTAGCCTCAGGGACCGGCTCCAGGCAAGTCGGAGGCCATATTCGGCCCCCATGCCTGAGGTTCCCCACCCCTGGCTTAAAAGATTGGAAAGAAAGGATAAGAATAAATTATCCGTTTTCATAGCAGAGAGAGGTAAATAATGCGGTCCCCAAAGGATCTGTATTAGGAGCAGTGCTGTTCAACATATTCATTAACAGTTTGGAAAAAGGAGTGAACAGTAAGATGGGAAAAGCAGATGATACACAATTACTCAAGATAATGAAGTTCAAAGCTGTGTTCAGAGTTACAAAGGGATCTCACTAAACTGGATGACTGGGCAACAAAATTGCATTTATCAAAATCGAATTTTATCTGCCAAGTAATACACATTGGAAAATACAATACTGTGCTAGATAACAATTAATCTGACACAGTATGCCCATTCTTATATTCCTATAGTATGAAGGTTAATGCACAGGCAGTTACTGAGGAAGCAGATAAATGTGCCATCTAGTCTTTAGATGAGAACAGCAGTTCCCAACCACCAGTCCATGGACTGGTCCAGGCGGACTGTGAACCTCTGCCTGCCGGGCTGTGCAATCTGCTAGGCCATACCCCTGGCTGCTAGGGAACACGGTTACCAAGATGTATGCCTGTGCACACACTAAAAATTCTCCTCCCATGCTGCTTTAGTAGGGAGCCCAACCATGGCCCTAGTTGCTGATCTGTGGCAGCCGTGTGGCCCGGCCGGTGGTGCTGCATGTTGGGCGGCTGCCCTGTGTGCTGTGGCTGGAGCTGGGCTGTGGTGAAGCTGTCTGTACTGGGGCAGTCTCACCATGGCCTGAGTTTCTGCTCCGTGGCAGCCACATGGAACAGCCAGCGAGGCCACATGGCAGGTGGCTGCTCCAGCGGGAAGAGCTGCTCTAGGGGTGGCAAGCCTGCATGGCGAAGTAAGGCTGCTTCAGGTCGGTTGAGCTGCGTGGTAGGCTGGGGATGCTCCAGGGCTGACCAGGCAGCATAGCTGAGTGGGGCTGCTCTAGGGATGACTGGGCTGCGTAGTGGAGCAGGGCCGCCCAGCTGTGCTGAGCCCTGGGGGCTGGCTCAGGGACCCCCTGGCAGGGCAGCCAAGGTTGAACAGGGGCTGTTGCTACTCAGGCGGCTGGGGTAGGGGAGCAGACAAGGCAGGAGAAGCCCTCCGAGCTGGAGTCAGTGCCCCCCACTTTCAGCCCAGCCTCTCCCTGGCTTGGTCCCCCTTTTCTTTCTCCCTCTTCTTCTTCTTGGCCGCAGCCTCCTTTCTGCCCTGCTTGCTTGTCTCTCTCCAGAAATGAGTGAAAACCAGAACTATTCTGCAAAGCATGCCACCTGTTTCACAATGTATGATTTTGATCTTACCATCCACGCAATGACATGCATTGTGTGCGTACGGATGCAATGTAAAATAACATGTGACTGCGTAACAATAATTACCATAATGAATATGCAAAGAAATTACCATAATTAACATGAAGATATTTTAGTGCTGGTCCACAAAAATTTTTTGAACGAGTTTGCTGGTTGGCGGTATAAAAAAAGTTGGGAACTACTGGACTAGAGTCTTTAGAACTAAGTTCATAAACATTTGACTTTGTAATGGTGGTGAAGAGGAGAGCTAGTTGGAGGGGGTTCACATGGTTACTTGTGACAAAGTAGACAGTCTGAAAAGCTGTGTGTTGCATTGTCTTTGGAAGAGGAAATGTGAGAAGCAGGATGAACAGGAGATTACACTAATCAAGATGAGGACTGTCAAATGTAACCCAATCATGATAAAGCAATCTGAAAAATCTTAAAACAGGTTTCTCTTTTGTCCCACCTTCACGCAAGATATCACTGTATGGGTTGATACTACTGTGAAACTTACGGTGTCTATGCACTTTACACTGAGGTGTAATAAGCCTTGCCTATTTGGAGGCTTACTTCAGCAACAAAGATTGTTTGAATTGTACCACTATTCTTTCTTGTCTCACATAGGTCACTAAATTCCTTATAAAATATTTTTTTAAAAAGTGGTTTCATGTCAGCTAGTACTCTTAACTTTTATTAGGAAAATCTCTTCTCACACATCTGTGGACACTGAAAAACCAGTCACTTTTCTGACATGTTATTTTTCCAGAGTGCTCCATGAGATTGTACCTGTATGTCTCAGGAGATGGGAATAAGGTATTACTCACTACGCCTACTGCATGTGTCTTTCTGTGGGAAAGCACAGAGTGCAAAGACATATCCTCTGCTGAACGTTCTTCACTGGCTGGGCATTGGTCACAAATTATTCCTGAAGAATCAGTTATATTGCCTTCCACTGAAGATAAAGAAACTGGAATGAATGCTGATTTCATCAAAAATGAGGTAAGAAAAGTATAAAATAGCTCTGCATGCAGAATACTTTTCGATAATGTAAAAACAATCTGAATGTATTAATTTGAAATAACTCTTGTTTTTGTGCTTTATAAAGCAAATTGAGTTAGATGTTGGTTATGGAGAGTCCCAGTAAACATGACACAGATTTTAAATGGAGTAATAACTGTTCATAGCCATAAACTTTAAAATCCGCTTTACTTTTGGGTTTTGGCGTGGATCCTTGTATTCTCTTCTGATCTTTTCAAAAAAGTGCTGGGGATATTTTAATTCTTGAGTGGTGGTCCCTGTGAATATTCTGCTCTGGGTGCACATACTCTCCATGTGTCTAAAACTGGAAGATTTTTTGCTAGCAGCATTTGTTGGTCTGTGCCTGTGCCTTGTGCCAAACCAGGGCCTAAGGGTAGGCACAGGATAACTCCTTCTCCAGTTCCTTTCTACAATTCATGGCCTGTGAGAGAACCCTGCAGTGTTCCCTTCACTGGAATTACAGCTTCAAGTCATGTTTTTCTGTTAATAGTTTTACCTTCTTGATAGATAATTTTAGTAGACAAGACTCCCCAGAAGTCCAGGGCGTCTGTTCAAGCCCTTACCATCTTGCCCCCTCCACTCTTGTATCAGAAAACTCCTTTCTTGGCACTGATAACATCTGTAAGGAGAGTATGTGAGCTTCAGACTCTGATAACAGAGCTTCTTTATTACACAGTATTGCTCAATAATGTGACTTTATGACCTCATCCAAAATTTTTGTATAGAGTGATTTTTTTTTTTTTTTTTTTTTTAGTTTCATTGGAACTGTATAGTATGTTTATTTGTATATTTTCCTAAACTGTATTTGTGTTTGGAAGATCCTCTATACCAGAAGTGTCAGGTGATGTCTGGTCTATACAGAACTCAACTGTTTCATGCTTCGTCTCATTTGTTTGTCATATGCAGACATCTATGAAAGGTCAAACAGTTTCTTCACAGGCAAACGGTCTCTTTGCAAACAGTCTCCAAGTGGAAATATTAAATAGCTGTGGCTATGTCTGTTCACAGGTGCAAGCTTATTCCATTACATTTCTCAGTGCTGTTTCCTTTTTGGATATTTGCAGAGCTGCTGTGTTGTGGTCAATACATGCATTCACAGACCATTATACCATGACTACATCTTTCACAGCAGATGCAGGATTTGATAGAGAGGTCCTGCAGTCCATGTTAAGCGAGACTTGACTCCTCGCCTGTTGGGGTGGGGGGCGGGGGAAAGGGTGTACTGCTAGTGGAATACATGGCTGCATCTATTAAAAAAAAGTAAATGTTACTTACTTTAACTGTGATCCTTTGAGATGTAATGCAGAACCTATTCTGCTTAAGTGTGTGCGCGCCTAGTGCACTGGAGCAAGAGAAATTTGCCTAGCAAAACCTGAAGAAAGGGGCAGCGATTGCATATTGTGCCTGTAGTCCCTCCCTTGACTACATGAGGCGGTGCTGCCCCAACCGTCAATCAGTTCCTTTGCACTGAATGCCAAGACTTTGCTGCAAAGGAGACAAGGGGGTGGTGTAACCCGGCTAATAGAAGTAACGTAAGGAGTCTGTCAACTCAGTAGAGCCAACGTAGCATATGTCCAATGATTAGACTAATTAGTAATTTAGAGAAGAATGCAAATGCGGACCCTCACCCACATCTATCATTGTGGGTTTCTTTCCGGTAAAAGGCATGCGGCACTATATGGCGCTTGAAATAAAAACTTGACAATTTGATAAAATTTGAACAACAGGACTATATTATAGACATCAAACAAACAACAGACAGTTAGTAGGGGGCAGTCCCTTTTCACACTATCCTAACACTAATTACAAGAGGGCAGTCCCCTTGTAATTATACTTACAAAGTCTAGCGGCGCGGCAGCGATTGAGGAGATGCTGGCGACCTACAAGCTTTTGGTTCTTTCGGGCCTTAAGCGAGGAACAGCCAGGAGTCCCACGGAGCAAGGCCGAAGTCTGGTGACCTCAATCCTTAGGTCCTTCCGGGCCCTCGGAGAAGAACAGCCAGGGCGATCCCTCGAAGGCTGGTCGAGTGCGAAGACGGCCGCTTCACCTTCCATGAAATCGTCTGGTCCTCGATCCTCTTCCTGCTCTTCAGCGCAGCTGGAACCGGCGATGGAAGCTAGAACTATCTATCCTACTCCTGTGCTAAACTAAAGATAAAATCCTAACTAAAATCGTGACGCGCCCGACGCACAGACTCGACGACGGCCGATAAGCGGTCCCCGACATGAACCTGACGTACAAACACAACGACGATTTCTCTAACCTAACTAGACCTACCTAAACTAAACTAATCTAAACTGAGAGAAGAGGCATAAACTTTCCGTTCAGCCACTCTCAGGAAAGTACTTTACAGGACCTCACTCATACCAATTCTAAACCTAACACAACGAGGGACCCGATGCAACCCGGCACAACACCTGTAACTGGCGTTGCGGGCTCTTAAAAAGGTTGCGCTCATGCATATGCATGAGGTTCTAAGTTTGAATTGATTGGTTGCAGGATGATGCTATTTTGCATGGTTTTAAATTGATTGGCTAACAAATAACAACACGTTAATATTCATTAGCTACTGGTCATCTTAATGCATATTCATAGGATTTCAAACCTTAACAGATATGTTTACAGGTACGTGTACTACGTGCTAACTAACAATAACATGATGGTTTCTTAACTTGATTGACAGGTATATATGATGGACAGTTGAAGGATACATACATTGAGTAAAAGCTAATACATTAGTTCTGTTACAGCAAGCATCATGTAATTAATACATTTTAGGCAAATTGCATTAGGCAAATATAATCACAACATGAGTTTTGAGCATTGATACAATTCTGCTAAAGTTGGTAATAGTGGGTTGTGGACTACACATCTGCATCGTACCCTGAAGAACTAGAGTTATAGTAAGTAAATGTTTCTTACACTCCCCAGCCCAGTAAGAGATGCTTGTATCTGGATGAGTATGTGGCTTCAAAGTTTGTGGCCCTAACCAAAATCCAAACTGCACATCAGTCTCTTTGAACTGTGAGCAGACCATGAGATCTGCAAAAAGTTCCTGCCTTTTGTCCATGCCCTGCATGTTCAGGTTATGTTGAAAAATGACTGCTATTTACTTGATAAACACAAAGGCCCAACCTCCTTTGCACAGAGGCCATCAAACTCTGGAGATGATGCATCCAGCATCAGATCACCTTCTTCATAGTGCCTCTCTCAGGAATAAGGAACACATTTGCAGATAGCTTCAGCAAATGCTTCCAAGGGACCTTGAGTGGGAACTGCATGTATTGGTAGTATAGAGCAGTGTTTCTCAACTTTTTTTAAATAAAGTACCCCCAGTACCTACAGTTTTCAGACACAATTTTTTTTTCTACCATTGCAACAGATTTGTTTAAACAACTTAATCGTAGCCGGACAGGCGATGAAATTTTTGGGTGTAAAAAGTACAAAAATAATAAAGCACTGTAAAACTTAAAACAAAAATTCAGTTTTCTCCAAATTTCAGTTGTGTTGATGTACCCCCAGAGTTTTCTTGAGTACTCGTAGGGGTACTCATACCACTGGTTGAGAAACCCTAGTATAGAACATCTTGCAGCAGTGAGGATTTCCATTGTGGAAAAGACTTCTTTGCATCCCAAGACAACAAGAAATGCCCAACCTACTATTTCCAAATAGCTTGGGCTCATGATTCCAAAGCAGAAGTGTTTCTAGTTTAGTGGCCAGAGCTATTAGTGTATGTTTCCCACTTGTGTTTCCTACCTTGAGTCTTAAGGAAAATTAGGTAGGACAAAATGATGGTAATCCTTGGGGCATCTTACTGGCTGAATATGTTTTGGTTCACAAGTATCTTTCAGATTGCAGCATGTCTGTGCATATGAACCCAGCCATTTTTTAAACCTGCTGACTTAGGAAAAGCAAGATTAAACTTTCCAACCCAGCATCCCTTCATCTAACAGCCATTTGAATGGGTAAAAAGCTTAGAAAGATGACATTCAGAAGAGGTGTAATCCATTCTTATTAACAGGAAATTCTTTGTGAGAAAATGTTATGTGTTTAAATGAAAGAGATTTTATAACTAGTGGCAATATCATGAGATACCTCCTGAATATTCAGAGATCCCTACTAGCTTGGAATATTTTCTTTCCCTAAAGAAGTCAGGTCTGTTTCTCAACTCACTGCCTTCCATTTTCCTCAGTATATAACTGCTGGATTTTCATCTATCCAATGGCTGTTTTTGAAAAGCTGTTCCAGAATCTTTCTTTCTGTACTGAAACTAACTCCAACTGTGGGACCTCAGTCTTGTGTTGTCAATGCTCATGAATCCTCCTTTTGAACCCTTGCCTCCTGGTACCTTCTGTCTGAAGATGTCACTCCTGATGGCACTTGCCCCCACTGGAAGAGTAGGTAAGCTCAAGGTCCCTAAGTGGATCCTTCTTACAGGTTACACGCTAAGTTCTTTCCAAAGGTTCTCTCTGAATTCCACATGAATCAGGTCATACACCTGCCTGTATTCAACTTACAGGCAACATGCTAGGGCAGGGGTCAGCAACCTTTCAGAGGCGGAGTGCCAAGATTTGACACATTCACCTCCTATGTACGAGTTCGAGTGCCAGTGATACTTTTTAATGTCAGTAATAGTCCTACTTACAGCAGCTTCATTAATAAATAAATTAAGATGCAGATCTTATCTTTTAGTGCAGGGGTCAGCAACTTTTCAGAAGTGGCGTACAGAGATTTAACTTTTTCATGGATCTGTGTGCTGGGGGAGGGGAGGCCAGGGCAGGCTGGATATGGTGACCTTATTTCCTGAATCACCTGCAGCTAGTAAGAATGGTTTAATTTAAATTATGAAACAGATTAAGCATTTTAACTTTCTCATGTTTGTTTATCAAACTTCATTTTAAAGAAAGTAAAATATTATGTCCAACAGAAAAGGTTTCCATGTTTTCTATATTTATGGCAGCGGTGGGAAGCCCTTTTTGGGTCCGGGGTCACTGACCTACAGGAAAATCAGTTGGGGACCACACAAGTGAGAAGCAAAAAAACTCCTTCAGAAACCCCCAACGCTCACAGATGTGGCCCCAACTGAGACACCTCACTCCTGGTGCCCCGGCCTCACGGGCTGAGGGGAAGAGAAGTGGGGTATTGAAGTTCAGGGCTTCCCATACACCAGATTTACTTTTCTGAGGTTCCAGAGTTAGTGGATTTTACAGCTCTGAGACAAAATGAGGGGTACAGTGCTTGAGAGTGGTCTGCCAGTAAGTAGGTTAGGGATATGGAGTGCAGGATCTGGGAGGGAAGTGGGGTGCAGAAGCAGGCTGAAAATAGGGTGTCTGGCCAGGTGGAGGGAGCAGGAACAAGGGAGGGTGCAGTGTGTGGCCAGGAGAGAGGGTGCAGGAGCAGGGTAGGGTTCTGGCTAGGAGAGAGGGTGCAGGAACAAGGAAGGTTGTTGGAGCAAGCTGGGGTGCTGAGTCTTGCTGGGGTGGGGTTGAGGGAAGTGAGGGGTTTGGGGTGCAGGGGTCTGGGCATGAGAGGGGACCTTACCTTGCTTCGTGCCCCCTGGCAGCAACGGCTGCAGCCACGCTGTCCTGGCTGCTCTGGAAGGACGCCCAGCTGCCGTGGCAGCCACACGGTCTGGGGCCGGCCTGGAGACCAGAGGCGCCGCAGCCGCACGGTCCGGGGCCAGCCCCTGACCACGTGGCCATGCTGCCTCCCATCCCTGCCAAGGCACGGCTGAGGAGTCTCAGCCCCAGTGCTGCCTCCTCCCACCGCAGCCTAACCTGCTGCAGGGAGGAGGGAGCGCTTTCCAGTGGCTGCGCGAGGGGGAGATGGGATTGGGTTGAGCTCCCTCCCCCGTGCTTGCTGAAAATTGGCATGTGTGCCTCGCTTGCTGTAGGTTGCCAACCCCTGCGCTAGGGACCGGGGCCTGGAACTGCTTCACTGACTGGATCAAAGCCCTAGGCAGGCTGGATCCGGCATGCTGAGAGGCTTTTGTCCACCCCTGTTCTAAATGGATATCGAGGACCATAAATGTTAGGAATACTTTGCTATGAGCTGATGGAGACTCCTACCCCTCAAAATATGAGAACTCACCCTGGGATGGGACTAGGTAAGGAAATGGAGCATTAGGGAGTCTCTGCCATGTCCTGCAGATTGAAGACCCTCATGGTGATGAGACAGCTCTGGATTCCATCTGCAGGTGGTATCATAGGTAAGGAGTGATCAAGTGATATTAGCTGTCCAGTGATGGTTGGCCCACTCTCTCCCTCCCTGACTTGTTATGAGTGTGTGTTTGTCCTCAGAAGGGGTGGCAGCTGGTAATAGACCCCTTGTGTGCAGGTAAGCTCACCCTCTCAACCAGACCTACACATATGGTGCTGGTGTACACCTCTAAGCAGCTCCAGACTTTGCCACTCAAAAGGGCAGCCCCTTAGAACTGGTGAGGCAGCTCTTAATAACATGTTGTTGCTAGGAAGAACCCAGATCATGTGTCCATCTAGTTTCCTGTCGAAAGAGCAGGAAAGTACTCGCAAGGGAGGAAAGAGGCGGCCAGCCAAGATGGAGTACAGGTGGTTGTTTTGATATTCAAAGATTGCATACCTGTGTTGGTAAGCACTGGAGTTTCTCCCCTACAACCTCAGGCAGCCTCATGGCTCTTGTTTAGGATGTCATCCTGGAGATTGGTAGATGGATACATGAGACTCTTTGCGTACCTTTACTAGACATTACGCTATGGTACATGCTTCTTTGGCAGATGCATCCTTCAGTACAGCAGTCCTGCTTGGTCCATTCCATCCTTTTTGTCGATGAATATTTTTTAGGACAGTGTTTTTTAAACTGTTCGGTGGCACACTGGTGTGCTGCGGAGAACAACAAAGTTCAAAATGGCCGCCCTCAGAGGGACAGGCGACTTTTTTTTTTTTTTGCGCTCAATAACTTCCCCCCACCCTACCCCCTTTTTTGGTGTTCCTCAAAAAAAATATTGTTTGGTGTTCCTCGGTCTTAAAAAGTTTAAGAAACACTGGTTTAGGAATTACCCATGGTGGATTACCCATAGGGAACACCATTCAAAAAAGAAAGGAAAACTATTTATTTGACTAAAGTTTAACGAAGTATGTGGTCTTTGGGTATTTTTTGCCCACCCTTTCCTACTGCTTTGAATTATTTTCTAAGTGACTTGTGGTAGAAAAGGAACTGAAGGTGAGGTCTGTCTAAGCCTTCCTTTATGCTTTGAGTTAAGAACAAAAGAAGACACAAGATGCAGGTGCAGATCAGTGGACACATTCATGAAAAATCTTTTGATCTTGGGACCCTGGAGTGTATGCACATCCAGAATGTAATATCTATGTGGACCACATATGTCAAAACTCCAGTTATGGTAAAGTAAGTCATCTTTCAACTAGAGACCAAGAATATGGATGTCATCTTAAAGTATTACTAAAATTATAAAATGTTGCTGCAACATACTTTTAATGTTTTGCTATCTCAGCTTTTGTTACGAGAATCCAGTTTTGGGCTTCAGCCCTGCGAGCTGATCAGCATAAGTGGGTTTTTTTTGTAACTGCTTATAACCCTGTTACTTCAATATGAGTCTGTGGAGGCACAGGGAGCTACTAATGCAGATCTGATTGGAAGATCAAAAATTTGGAAGGCCTTTCCTTCTGGAATTCCGTCATGTATGTATGTATGTATGTATGTATTTATTTATTCATAATGGATTTAGGAGAGGTGATTATTTATGTATGTGTTAGAAAGCTCTGAAGATTTCTCCAGTACTCTTCTTTCTGGTTTTAAGAACATCGGTTTGAGGCTGTACATTATTGATCCTTATAGCTAAGTGAGATTCCAAAGCCTGTGAAAAACAGTGTCTTAATTGTTCTTTCTCAGCTCATGCATCATATATGTATTTTTTTGCAGCCAATTCATTTTTGTCTTTATAAATGCAATCTGTGGGATTGACTGTGAAGTAGTAATAAAACCAGTCCTGCTAAAGTGCTTGCATACGTGTTCTATTCATCTCATGCATAGGGGTATTTGAGTAATTTTCTATGTTTTTAACTTCATTATTTTTGAAATAAACTAGTAGAATAGTGGTGTAACATCAGATGTAGCTGTGGTGGACTCGTCCTAACCTTGTACGTAAGGATTCATGGAATTTTAACACGCTACCCAGAGCCAACATTTTTAGTTCACTTATCTGAGAAACAGCCTCTTGCAATTCCTTTTTAATAAGTATGAAAAGTTTTGATTTTTGGTAGCAAGTGAAGGTTTGAGTGCATGCAACTTTCAAATATGCATTTTTAACAGTTAAAGACTATAGCTTTTTAAAGCTTCAAAAGTCTGTTGTGGAAATTTTGCTTTTCAAACCAGTAAATTTTAGAGGGGGGAATGTGGGACCCTGTAGAGGTCTGTCATGCTTTCTAGTTTAATTGCACAAACAAAAAAATGTGTGATTTGAATTAATACAACAACTGAATGTGAGTACAATATAACAAGGCATGTTGCCTAGCAAGATCACATAATCAATATATTACCTATTCAGAGAAATCCTTCTCATATTCAGTTTTTAGGCAAACAAATTGTTGTATCTTGTAAGATACTGCGATACTTTAAGTTAGGTTGTAGGGTGGTTGACAAATTGTTTTTGTTAGTTTTTCTTCTCTTTTGGATCTCTGAGAAAATAATTTATTAATTTTGTTTTTAATTGTGATAATGGGTATTGCATTGATCAATAAAGTAAATTTATAAAAAGAAAAATTGTTTCTTTTACAGATACTAGGTGACTGCTGCTTATGCTCTTTCATGTTTTATTCTGGGGAATGCTTGATGCTGACATTTTTAGCGCTGCGGTGGCATGAAAATAGCTTCAGATACGTTAGGTGAGTTCAAAGTTATTTGAAATTCAATAACAGTTTTACAAGGAATAGTTGATTTTATTTTTGGTAAAGCATTTTGAAGTAGGGATATTAAATTATGTTTAATTTGATTAGTTCAGTGTTTGCCAAATTTATTTAGCCACAGAACCCTTAAAAAAAAAACAAAAAACAAAAACAAAAAACACACACACACAAACCAAAATGCTGGGGGAAACTGGTCAAGCAAAAAAAAGGGGGGGGGACTATCAAGCAAAAAAAAAAAAACCACTCTGGGGAAAACTGGTCCAAAAAAAAAAAAAAGCTGGCTCACCCCTAAGACTGCTGTGGCCCTTTGAAAATGGTGGCCCCGGGTGACCACCCGGTTCACCCACCCCTAAGACCAACTCTGGGGTTCCACGGAGCACTATTTGGGAAACACTGGATTAGTTGATAAGGAGGGAAACTGCAGAGTCACAGCAGGGTTAGCTCCCGGACCCAGGAGTAGCCCCACTGCGGCTCTGCCTTTCAAATGTATTAAGAGCCACTAGGCTCTTAATATATTTAAAAGGCAGAGGCGTAATGGGGCAACCTGGTGTGAGCTGGAAATCAGCTGATTTCCCAACTCGTGCCCTCCCCCCCCCCCCCCGGCGCAGCTCTGCCTTTTAAGTGTATTAAGAGTCTGGCGTCCTCTGTCTCCTGCCCCCCGCCCCCCGAGCTGGTGCTGGGGGAAACTGGCTTTTAAGCTGGCTCCCCCAAGCACGGGCTCTTGCTCCTCCCCCTCCCCCCCCTTGCTGCCTCTCTCTGTTAATTAGTTTTGCGTAATTGTCCATGATTGCCCACACACATGCTTATCAGGTAGTTGAATAGTGACTCAACGCTAGTTGCTTGAGTCCAAGTAGTGGTTGGTCTTAGGAAGTCACATGACCAACCCAACTGGTAAGCTCTGACCAAGTAATTCCATGTAAGGGTGGAATGTAGAAACAGAATTTTCTGTTTTCTAAGATTTTTCCATCCATGAGCAGAGTGAGTTTTGTTTTGTGCACCAGTATTGAGGTCATGTGCACTTGTTCGGATGTGTGCTACCATTGCACCGACCAGTTACTGACATTTTATTTGTATATATAATGGAAGAAAGAATACTAAAACAGACCTTTCCCAGTCACAAAGAATAAAAAGAGTTGTTAAATCAGAACTTTTACTAACACATCCTTATTATTATGGCTGACCCTAAAGTGCCAATGTACAATATTTGTTCCACAGTCTGCTTATTGATTGTGATTTAATCCTGGCATCTAAGTTTCTTTAGTCTGAAAAAATAAATCTTATTCATGCTAGAAAGAAAACAAAACAGAAAATTTTTCATTCTCACTGAGTCTCAAAAAAGTTTACCAAAACCCCCTCTTCCCACTAGAGACACTTGGGGGGGGGGGGGGGGGAAATGTGGTCTATAGCTCTTGACATGATGACCTGTCAGCCTTCTGGGGCTGCTACAGCAACATTAGCTAAACTCCCACCCCCTTCCTGTAGGATAGGCCCTGACCATATTTCTCCTCCTTGCAAAGCAGCTCCCAAACCATCCTGATCAAAATGTTAGCGCATCAGCAGCAGCCTCCGCTGTCTCCCCACTACCCCCTCCTCTGCCCCCGCACACTTTCCATATGCAGTTGTGTCCTTAGGGGATCAGCTCATCTTCCATTTAAGGTCTGCATCCCGCACCCCTCTCTGATCTTTTCCTGCTCTCGGTGGCTGATTTGAACTCCTCCATCCCGCTCTGTCTGCCTGGCTGCTCGCCCTGCCTGGAAGCCCATTACATGGCCACCTCCCTCTGCCCACAGTCACAGTCCTCTGCTGGCCGTGCAGGTCTATGAGAGCCTCGCAGCCCCACTTGCCTTGTGCCGCTGCTGGGTCAGGGAGGGAAGTTCCCTATGAGCTCTGGCAATGCCCACCTCTCTCAGCCCATGGGCTGCCTGCCCCACTGCAGCTAGAGGAGCACCTCGCCTGGACTTGGAGCTTGCCGGTGGGTGCCCGCCCGACACGGTTCTGCCAGAGCAGACAACACGCTGCTGCCCGCCATGAGGCTTCGGCCCCAGCTGAGGCCGCTGCTGCTGCCCAACATGCGGCTCTGGCCCCAGGGGGTCTGGCTCCAGCTCTGTCCTTGGCCGGGGCTGCTGCTGCCACCCGATACACAGATCTGGCCCTAGCTGGGGCCACCGCTGCCACCTGACATGTGGCTCCAGCTCTGACCCTGGCTGGGGCCACCGCAGCTGCCCGATAAATGGCTCTGGCTCTGGCCTTGGCCCTGGTTGGGGCCACCTGAGCAGCCTCCACCTGCTATACGGCCCACAGCTTCAGCCCTGGGCCATGTGGTGGCTGCCCTGCTGCTCCCGGAGTAGCTAAGCAGCCACTGCACAGCTCTGCTGAAGGTGGGCATTCGGCAAATTTTTGGTGTGCGCCCATGTTGGCGTGCACCTTTGGGGGGACACTGATTCCCACCTGAAGTGGAATCTACGAAACAATGGGAAGCTAGCAGTTTCTTGGTGTTTGGCTGGTGTGACACACCCAAGAGGAAAACTAAAGACCCCAGAGAAAAGGAGACTTCCCTGGTTTGGAGGTTTAGCTGGAAAAAAAAACAATTTTAGGGTGAGTTTTAATAAGTTTGATCATGTATTAGAATTAGCTAAGCATTTTTTGTTATTTTAAATTTGTAATCTACTTTGCTCTGCCTTTTTTTCACTTGTAACCACTTAAATCCTACTGCTTTTACTTAATAAAAGTGATTTTATTATTAAGCCTAGTTAAATAATTGTTACCTGGGGGAGTAATCAGTGTGTACATCCTCCTTTTATTGTTAAAGGGGGCTTACCTAAATAATTCATTTGGGGTTCTGATCCCATTTGAGGAGTGGTTTCCTTGGAAGGTGGGCCCAAAACTGAATTTTCCTCTGACCTGAAGAATTTCAGCATCTGTCTTGCTCCTCGAGGCAGGAGGGCAGGGTGTGATCTCAGCTCTGTGCCTTGGCTGGGAGAGACCAGACGAACTGGCCCAGCAGGTCACGGTGGTAAGAAACCCCAGAGAGCAAGAAGGTGAGTGTCAGTGGCTTTGTCAGCACCCTGGGAAGCACCCCGAAGGAGGTCTTCTTTGACCGCACCCCATCACAACTCCTATTCAGCTAGTTATCCACTATGATCCTTGTGTCTTTTTCTGCAGTACTCCTTCCTGGGAAGTAATTTCCCTTTTCATATGCATGAAATTGATTGATCCTTCCTAAGAGGGAAGCTACCTTTATAGTAGCTCCATCTAATTTGTATTTCCCTAGATTGTTTATGCACCATGAGCACATTTACTCAGTGTTGTTCGGGTCCTTAACTTGATACATTTTTTTTAAAATAAGAAACATTTGTACCCAGGCTCCTTGCTCTTCCCCCTCCTGTCTGTGTCGGGGGGAGAGCAAAGGGCACAGCTTGTCTGCCCTCTGCACTCCCAGTCAGAGTGAGGAATGCAGCAGACTGTGCACTTTCCCTTGCCCCCCTCCTAAAGGGCACCTGGGGGTGGTGGTGGAAGGTTCGTTCTCTCTCTCTCTCTCTCTCTCTCTCTCTCTCTCTCTCTCTCTCTCTCTCTCTCTCTCTCTCTCTCTCTGTGTATATGTATATTAGATAGTTTTCCATGTAATATTCTTTCATAATTTTTTTTTACAGTTCTTTATCTTACCATATTCTCTGGGCCCAGCAAGCATGTTACCTGTCTACTCTGGTTCCAGTATGTATGCCAGTAAAGTCAAGAGGAGCTTTGCTTACTACATTTTCAAGGGATGGACTTTTACTGGCAGTAGCCATTAATCAAAATGATCCAAAGGTATGATTGGTAGACAATAGATCATTACAGCTAATGTTGCAAACACACAGTTTGGTAAAAGTGTCCTAATTAAAAAGTGTTTTAGAACTACCTCTCAGGCTTGCTCTTAATTCATAACCAAATTCATACCTAGGACGTTCTCCTTCAGAAAAGTATGGCTCTCCAGAAAATGGATCCATCTGCTTAATTCTTAAAACACCAAAACTTGATATAGAAATTCTCTCCAACTAACACACCATATCTGACCTCTCATTACGAGGTAAAGTCAGTGACAGCTAAGCTCAAGCAATATGTTGCATCTGACAGTATCTGAATGCTTCATAAGCTACAGTCTGAAGTACAGAGTAGATAGTCCTGGCATGAAAGATTCTTTGAGTAATAGTGTCTATTGTATTCTACTGTGGGAGGTTATGTATTGCATCATACACAGGCAGCTGATGAATTTGAAAAGTATCTCTTGGTTTGTGCATGTGACCTGGCTCACCTCGTGCATCCATCTGAGGGGATAAAAAGTGGGGCACCTCTCCATTTCCTTTTTACTCCCACATACTGCTTTTCAGAACCTCCAGTGTCCATAGCTTCAGGCTTATCCTACAAAGTAAGAATTAGTTTTGTTAATAGTTTCAACTGTTACACAATTTTTAATAATTTATGTTTTAGTGGTTTTTAGGTTTACTAGAAGATTTACCTGGCACTGCTTGGGTCCTTAATTCAATTAATTTTTGTTTTTCTTCATTTAAATCATTGCTCTGGGGTGAGATTGGAGATTAGGGATTCAGTCTGCAGTCTGCACTGGGGCCCTCTCTCACCTCAGTAGCTTGGGGCCAGGTGAGAAATGCCTCTCCATGGCACAGTCAGGGTAGGTGTGTGTGGCCCTCAGCTGGGGCAAGTCCAGGTTTGTCTGCCCCTTGCGTTCCCCAGCCAGAGGAGTGAATGCAGCCAACTGTGTACTCTGTACTGTGTGGCTCTGCCCTCCCACCCAGGGGTTAGTTGTGTCTGTCCCTCTTTCTGTCTCAGAGGAAGGCCCTGCCTCTGTGTGTCAGGGTTCATGCATAGGTACTGTTTTCACATTCTTCAGCTCCGGGCATATGGTGTTTATGCATGACCTCCTACAGTGGAATATAGGTGGGTACCATATAACTTGGTGAGCCACCAGTTACAGTTCAGTAACTTCTCATGCCAGTTGATAAAGGACACTTCTCGGTGCTAATTCCACATGACCTCTCTGCAGCTTTCAATGCATTAGGCCATAGTTAATCTTGACCAGCTCAAGTGACATAGCTGGAGTGCACCATGCAACACTACAGTGCTCAAATCGCTCCTCATAAACAAGATCAAGAGAGCACTGATGGACAGGGGCATCTTTTCTGTATCTTCATATTGCTGCATTAGCATAAGTCATGATCTCATTCCAGGTGGGTCTGTTGTTCCCTCTCTAATCAGGTCAGGCATCTTCCTATTCTTATCCATGTGGACACAATAGGGAGTGACATGGATCCTTGCCCTTAGTTTTGGTGCCTGGGACCAGAGGAACTGCACCACCTACGAATAGCAGTTAGAAGGAAGAAAACTTAAAAAACAGCAATGGTCCTTTAGCACCTTTAGAGACTCAGCAAAAATACATAGAGATAGTATTATGAGCTTTAAGTGGGTTGTGCCCACAAAAGCTCATCGAATCATAGAATATTAGGACTGGAAGGGACCTCGAGAGGTCATCGAGTCCAGTCCCCTGCCCTCATGGCAGGACCAGTCTAGTACTGTCTAGACCATCCCTGATAGACATTTATCTAACCTACTCTTAAATATCTCCACAGATAGAGATTCCACAACCTCCCTAGGCAATTTATTCCAATGTTTAACCACCCTGACAGTTAGGAACTTTTTCCTAAAGTCCAATCTAAACCTCCCTTGCTGCAGTTTAAGTCCATTGCTTCTTGTTGTATCCTCAGAGGCCAAGATGAACAAGTTTTCTCCCTCCTCCGTATGACACCCTTTTAGATATCTGAAAACTGCTATCGTGTCCCCCCTCAATCTTCTCTTTTCCAAACTAAACAAACCCAATTCTTTCAGCCTTCCTTCATAGGTCATGTTCTCTAGACCTTTAATCATTCTTGTTGCTCTTCTCTGGACCCTCTCCAATTTCTCCACATCTTTCTTGAAATGCGGTGTCCAGAACTGGACACAATACTCCAACTGAGGCCTAACCAGCGCAGAGTAGAGCGGTATGATACTATCTATATATTTTTGGGTAGTCTCTAAGGTGCTACAGGACCATTGTTGTTTTTTAAGTTAGAAGGAAGTGTAGCTCAGCCCCTATAGCCATCCAGCTCAGCCCTGATAGCTGTGGGATGGAACATGCTCAATTCAGATTGAATCTTTGGAGAACTTAGTTGCCATAAGTCAATGCTGAGAAGAAACTGAGATTTTTAAAGACTTCTAATTTGGCCAGATTTAAGTTCTTTTCCATGGGAATAGCAAAAAGCACATCCTTTTGTGTACTAGCAAAGCTGGCAAGCTTCTGCTAAATTTGAAATCTTTCCTCAAAAGGTTGGAGATGCTAGAGCTTTTGAATGCGAGAATTATTTTTTTATTGTGGGCAAAGGATTCCCCAGTCTTTTTCCTGGGATGTGGCTGTACTGTTGCATCTGAAGCTTTCCAAAATAATTCAGTTTGAGGCAGACACCTGATGGTTTCAGACCAAATGATTAAAGTTTTCCACGTTTACAAGCAACTGAAGATGAGATCTTATAATAGAAAAGTGGTGAAACTAAGTATAATCTGCACTACCAGTTCTGCCTGTGATTAACCTCTTTAATGAATGTTGATAATATTATATGCCCATATGAATGCATTACCAATCACAAGTTGATTTAAGTTTCAAAGGTAGACTTAAGAGTATTAATAAGCATGACTTTAAACTTTATGGCCATGATATTTCTGCATTCAGTAGTGTTTTCGGTACCACACATCTGAAGCATAACTTGGTACTAAAAGGCTTTATTATGGTCAATTGTTAATTGTTTTTTTTTGTACTTTATTTCTTCACAGGCAACTCAGATTTTGTTTATAAATACACTGAATTTTGTTACTGTTTCTGGTAACCTCAAAGGTTGTAGCAGCAAGAATCATGTGGTTTCATCCAAATTTGTCAGGTCAGTATCTGAAAATTAGAACTTAATTTTTTTTTACCCATAAGTTATTCTAAGAAGTAAAATCATTAATACCTTGATTTGATAGAAAAGTAGACGTGGAAAGCTATTATTTGATTCTGTTTTTGTTAGGTCATACTGGGTCGGTGACATGAGCTGGACTCCTGATAGCCTTTTTCTGGCTTGCATGTTAAAACGTGGCTCCCTGATCTTATTGACTTGTATGGGTGAATTGCTTACCTTGGTAACTTCTGGTTGCTCTATAGAATTTGGACCCGCAGAGTTTATTCCCTTTCATCCTCTAATAACATACAGGTGAGACAGTCTGAAAGTTTATATTTTATTTCTTTATCATTTGATCATATCTTTCTTTCTTATAAGTTTTCTAATATTTAAAATAAGTTTCATCTTTCAAATTAAATCTTTTGGTTTCTCTATCTCTCTTCTCAATATCTGTTTCTCATTCATAGTATTCTTCTATTTTTTTATAATGGCTTGTCCTGCTGAAAAATTGAAATTGTGGCAATGTAAGTATAAATTCTTTAAATGACTTTCAGGACTTGGTTACATTTTTAAATATTTCTCACATTAATCTTTCCTAAAACCTGCATTTTTTTGTAAGCATTTAAAAACTTGGATTACCTTTTTATGCAAGGGTAATTTTGATAGCTCAAGAATTAATTTAATGTAACTAGAGCCCTGCATGGATACAAAATTGTATCCCCACCCGCAAAAATAAGCTGTAAATGTCTGCATTGACATCCGCAGATATGGATACAAAATGGATATCTGCAAATTTGCAGTGTTATACCTATCTCCTAGAACTGGAAGGGACCTTGAGAGATCATCGAGTCCAGTCCCCTGCCCTCACAGCAGGATCAAGTACCATCCCTGACAGATTTGCCCCAGATCCCTAAATGGTCCCCTCAAGGATTAAACTCACAATCCTGAGTTTAGCAGGCCAATGCTCAAACCACTGAGCTATTCCTCTCCTTTGCCAAAATTTGTATCCTCATCCATATTCACAAACATGAGCCATGGATATAAGCAGATATGCTACTTTCTTACACAATTGCAATAATGTCAATCTTGGGACTTTCAATTTCACAGTAATAGTTAGAGCCCTGCAAATCTGAGGATATGTGCATAAACAAAGCAACCAGTACTGTATAAATAGCTGTTTGTAATCTCAGAACCTTACTTTTCACATGACATTTCTCACTCCTGTAAGAACTTCAATTGTGCATGCATTTGTGTTTTGTAGCATGTATCACTGTAGAAAATTGCATCTCAAAAATGATCAGTCCCTTCTAACGTATGTTTTAACAAGAAATTGCACGTGTGATATAAAATTGTATTTAACCTTGATTATAAGCTGCAGAAAGTTACAAAATGTCAGTGCATATAAGAATCTTTAAAATCCATTTTCTGTTATTCAATGCAAGATCCTGATTGTTAGCACTGATGGAATTACAGAAGATGTCGCACACTACTCTGCCAGTACATTTAAATCCTTTTTTACGTTAATCTGTGTACAGTGTTTTTGTGTGCCATTATCATATTGAAGACGGATCAACTGTGTTATTACAGTTCTTGTCGTTATTTGAGCATTGTATCTGTTGTGGCAGGATATGAAGTATTTATAGGGATTTGTTTAAAATCAACAAACTCCTTTTCCATTGTAACCTAAACCTTGAACCCACATCTCCACAGATGAAAAGTTAGTACATTAATCCACAACATTATCAAACTCCCTAATGTTAAGTTCTTTAGTATTTTGCTATTGGCTTTAAAGTCCCCTATTACTAGCATTTAAATTTCAGGCATTCTCTTAACTTTCTGCATATAGATATAAAAAAAATTGCTGGCTATTAACTTAAAAGAATTTCAACTTATATTCTTGCAAGTGGTGTCATATTGCACACTTTCATTGGCTGATTTAAAAATCAGAATTTTATTTTTATATAGAGCAGCTAGACTGCTGAGTAGAGAGTACTGAACTGAGATTCAGGAGACCTGAGTTCTATTTCGGACTCTGCTACTAGAGTATCAGGTGATCTTGGGCAAGTCACTTCATTTGTAGGATGGGAATAGTGACACTGATCTCCTTTGTTAAAGCACTTTAAGATCAGTTAATGAAGACCTTTATAGGAGCTAGGTATTATTTTATATAGGAAAGATTATTTTAACCCTAATACAACTGTTTATTCACACATTCAGCTACTTAAATTTTAGAGAAATTCTTAACATTGAATTGTCAAGAAATGGGAATACCCAAATGTTTCATTAATAATTTGGAAATGCTGTGGATCCAGTCTTATATTGCATGTGAACTTTGATGTGACTCTTCTTTGTAAGGACTGCATGTTGTATTTAAAAATTATTACTGTTGTTCAATGGCTGAGGAATTAATTTTTAAAATAGACACAAAATGCTAGTGTTCTTCATTAGTCAACATACATTATTTTATTAGTAATAATTTAGAACCGCATCCTGCGAAGATTTATCATGCACTTAACTTCTGAATAGTCTCAGTGATAATACATAAAGTTAAGCATCTGTGTGAATCTTAACAGAACTGTTTCCAGATAGAGCACCATAAATGTATATGTTACTTTATAATAGGTGTCCACAACAAAGTTCAGGATGTCACTATTTTGCTGTAGTATAAGCTAATTAAGATTTTTTTCACTGCTAATTAAGCTAATTAAGATTTTTTTAAAAACCTATGAGTATTTTCACTTTTTTCTATTGAACTTAATTTCTATATTATGTCATGTTCTATTCTTATAATTTCCAATTTGGTATTCAGTTTCTTACATCATTATCTTGCATTTGTACACTTTTGTTTATTTGTCCCTTTGAGAAAAAAATGTACAAATTACAAAATAATTATTTGTAATCAAAATATTGTATTTCTGATATTTTCATTTGATAATTTTGCATATGATCTTTTTCCTGTGTATTTTTTCTTATATATTTTTGTTGTATTTGCTAGACTGCAACAGTCTCTGTCTCAAGACTCTAATAATCATTCTCTTGGATCATCTGCCTCTGAAAGTGATCTTATGAGACAGAGATTTTCTGTAACGTCACACTCAAGATTACCCTATCTCATTGTCTCTGATGGGTATATGCTCACAGTACTTAGATTTTCTGATAATCTTTCACCATCTGGAGTTATGAGGTCACTTCTACTTGATTCAGCCCAGAGACTTGAAAAGATACATCAGGATCTGAGGACACATAAGGTACTAGTGGGTTGGGTGGTAGTTCTTGTTTTTATATAAGAACATAAGAACGGCCATACTGGGTCAGACCAAAGGTCCATCGAGCCCAGCATCCCATCTGCCGACGGTGGCCAATGCCAGGTGCCCCAGAGAAGGAGAACAGAAGACAATGATCAAGTGATTTATCTCCTGCCATCCATCTCCTGCCCTTGTTATGAAGGCTAGGGCACCATACTTTATCCCTGGCTAATAGCCATTTATGGACCTAACCTGCAAAAATTTATCAAGCTCTTTTTTAAACCCTAATAGAGTCCTGGCCTTCACAGCCTCCTCGGGCAAGGAGTTCCACAGGTTGACTGTGCGCTGTGTGAAGAAAAATTTCCTTTTATTAGTTTTGAACCTACTACCCATCAATTTCATTTGGTGTCCCCTAGTTCTTGTATTATGGGAAAAGGTAAATAATTTTTCTATAATCACTTTCTCCACACCATTCATGATTTTATATACCTCTATCATATCGCCCCTCAATCGCCTTTTTTCCAAACTGAAAAGTCCCAGTCTCTCTAGCCTCTCCCCATATGGGACCCTTTCCAAGCCCCTAATCATCTTAGTCGCCCTTTTCTGAACCTTTTCTAATGCCAATATATCTTTTTTGAGGTGAGGAGACCACATCTGCACGCAGTACTCGAGATGTGGGCGTACCATAGTTTTATATAGGGGAAGTATGATATCTTTTGTCTTATTATCTATCCCTTTTTTAATAATTCCTAACATCCTATTTGCCTTACTAACTGCCGCTGCACACTGCGTGGATGTCTTCATAGAACTATCCACTATAACTCCACTATAACTTAGAGATTTTTTTTAATGTTAATGAATTTTTAATCAAAAAAGAAAATAGTAAACAATATAATCTGAGTATTACCACACGCTTCCAAAGACAACAGTGGAATCATGTGCACATTTAGTCTTTGAAAGGACAATCATAGTACATTCCTTTCAGTACTCTGTGGAGGAAGATTTTGAGACAGACTTAGAATGGCAGTGATTTGAAAAAACAAGCTCCGAATTTAAATGAAACTGAATTTTCTTATGTACGTATGGAATGGGAACTGAACAAAACAGGGCAGTACAATACCTTGTTCTTCAATGTTCTGGACAGGCTACTTCTAGTGAGCAAACAGGTAATTTTGCACAGTCAACAAAGTTTCTAGTTGTAATATGAACATCATCATGCCATTGAACTCCATAGCAATTGGATTGAAACCATCAACTCATTTTACATAGATCAACAGCTATTGGAGAGTAACAATTTTCAGTCACTATCAGCTGGGGCTAAGTTTCAATGAAAAACGTAAATCTCATAGACCTTTCAGCTCTTAGCTCATGATACCATCTACATGTTTTTTGGTCCTTAAGGTGCTACTAGACTATTTGTTGTTTTTGAAGTTTTTCCAATGTAAATTTAAAGTAATTTGTGTTAGAGAAGAAACAGGCGTTCCAGGAATGAATGGGATAAACGGAACCACTTTATTGCCTACGCACGTTTACCTCGGACGTTAACACAATGTCTGAGTGGCCCTGAATTGGCAATAGTCAGAACCTTTTATCTATTCTAGTATGTTAATTCACATGTCTATCACTACTTTTGAATGAATATTAATAAGCAAATAATGAATACAATTATACCCACCCCTAGTTACTATTTACATAATTTCTAATGAAATCATCAAATTCCTATACTACAAACTAACAGGTTACAGAGATTACAAGGAGGTTGACCCTGAAGATATTATGCAGAGCCAATGAGGATAAGCAAGAGACACAACAAGGTAGAACAGCTCCCTACTTATCTGGTTTCCTAGGCTACAGAATAGAGAGAAGAGAGCAAGGTTATATATATCAAAATATAATACTGGTCTCAACTGGACCCTATCATCCCAAACTACAAAACAAAAGGAAAAAGCAGTTCTAAGGGCAATGTCTGCTGTGGCTGAATCCTTAACCACTAATGCAAAAAGGCCATTCCAAATATATTGATTTTTTTACACCTTCCCCCAGGAATTTGCACCATCGCTTGTCAAGTGGCAGCAGATGTACTGAGTTTATGGAGATCTGTTACCTGGAATAAATGGGGACAGTGAAAGAATCTGAGAATTTAGAGATACCATTTTATTCAGAGCCCTAGAAATGAGGGAATTATAGGTTTCAGTAAAACTATCTAAGGGAACAACTGAGAGATGAAGAGGATCCACTGAGGGAGGATTGAGGTCACCATGTGTTTTAGTGAATGAAGAAGATAGCTGTTACTAGTTTAAGAAGAACAAAATCAAATATGAGAGAATGATTGTTGCTGGATTTAGAGGCAAGAAGAGAAATTTGAAATGAATTAGTTTTAATATGTGGTATTGTAGCTTTATTGTAGCTTGATAAACTGAGTATACAGCAGGGACATGCAATTATAGGCAAGCTAGTTGACCACTCTTCCTCCATTTTCCCATTTAGGCAACCTGTACAGAAATCTTGCCAGTTATTCTTCCAAAATCTGTCTGTTCTGGAGATCTGATCTCTTCCTTCTATCACTACAACTAAAACTTTTGTTCAGGCCATTTGATCATCTTCTGTCATGATTATTGTAGTGTCCTCCTTCTCCTTAGCCTCTCTGATACCGCCAGTAGCTTTAAAAAAAACAATTGACAGATCCATCTTTGCTTGTTATTCTAACCATGTTCTTTGAATTCCTCCACTGGCCACTCCTGCAATATCACATGAAATTCAAGCTTCAAGCCCCCTGCCTGCCCACCCCACCACTGCACAACAGAAACACAATATTCAAAGAAGCAGGTTAAAATAACCAAGAAAGCTTAAACACATGACTATTAACCAATGAAAAAATAAAGATTGTAAGTTGTGGTTGAGATCCACTCGGCCTAGACCAGGGCTGGGCAAAATATGGCCTGCAAGCCAGAGTGGGGGACCAAAGTTTTTGAGCAAAAAAAAAAAAATAAAGTTGGGGGGAGGCCAAACTTGTTGAGCAGAAAAACAGTCCAGTATTTTCTGCCCCCCCCCCTTTTTTTTTTTAAACCAGACAGGAGCCACAAAAACCAGACGTCTGGCAACCCTATGTGCGTCTGTGAATAGCTACCAGCCTGAGGGGAAGGGTACTTCATGCGCTGCCTGTGCTTCAAATAGGCAGCTCCCATTGGCCAGAAACCAACCAGTGGAATTGTGCTGGGGGTGGGGAGCAGTGTATTAAGCCTCTCCTCCCCTCCCCCAGGACACTCTGTTGAAAGACAAACAGCCCAGCAGCCCTTTTCTGAGCGGTGTGTGGGGGACGGGGCAGGCAGTGAGTCTACCTGAGGCTTTCTGCTGCATCTGTGGGCATGATCTGGCAGCTTGGTGGGCTGAATCTGGCTTGCAGGCCATATTTTGCCCAGCCCTGGTCTAGGCCGAGAGGATCTCGCCCACAACTTACAGTGAAAAAATAAAGATTGGTTATTAGTCATATGTTTAAGCTTTCTTGGTTATTTTAACCTGTTTCTTTGAATATTGTGTTCCTGTTGGCTAATAAATAATATTTCATTTTGAAGAAGCTGAGCTGTGTCATTGCATATATTTTCTTGTTAGAGCTCATGAGAGAAGACTTGTACAAGGAGACGAGCAAAATAGGCTCTGCTGAAGCCAAGATATACAGTTTGAGCAACATAATTGCAGGACTTCCCATTGAGTGCAGTGGAGCCTCAGTCCTATCACTAATAATGATGCACTCACAAGGGACTGTGGAGTAGGGATGTAATCGTATAGTCAATTAACCGGTTAACCAATAAGCAAAAGTGTATACGTTAATACTATAGAATACATGCATTTCCTCCCTCCACCTTTGCCAGTAAAATTTTTAGCCAGCTGGCCAGCAGCCTGGCTCAGTTCTGGCCCATGCCAGGTATAGAACCTACCCCTGCTGTGACTCTGCATTGAAAGTGTATTAGGCTCCAGGTGGGCAGATAGCCCGGCTCAGTTCTGTCTTGCACCGGGTCTAGGAGCTCAGACCCCCTTTACACAGGGGCTGCTGCCATCCCTGCTGTTGCCTCTTTATCAGAGGCAGCAGCACTGGGCAGCAGACAGGCAGCCAGTCCACAAGGAGAGCTGGTTTTTAAACTGGCTCCCTTCGTGGACTAGCTCCCGCCTGGCACCCCACACTGCCTCTAATACGGTGGCTGCAGGCCCCACCCCTGGGGACTATAGAATAGTTGACTAACCGATAAAAATTCATGAGACTACTCAACTATTCAACTAACTGATATTTAACATCCCTACAGTGGAGGGTACAAGACCAAGTACTCATGCTGATCTGTGATAGTCCATTTCTCCCATAAGCAGTTCTGAGCCGCCTTTCCCACTCCCTATATCCACAGAATATCCTACTAAGTTTGTTTGTCAGTCAGTTACTTTAGTACATTCGAATTCCTCCTGAATATGCACTTTTGTCATGATTTTGTAGAAAAAATAAACCAATAGGTTGTTTTTGTTACAACATTCTATTGCAGAGACATGGTCAAATGCCATTTCCTGTCTATTTATGATGTACTCATTTCCTCTAACCCTTTTTATATTTGTCTGTTTGGCTCTTGAACTGTAAGTTAGATCAGGAATAATTTCATTTATGTTTGGAAAGAATCTAGCATGTTGTGGGTGTTACTAGAGACAAAAAATACATAATATTGTAGTATTTTCTCTTAATTTTGTCTCTTACAGTCTAAAGGGAAAAGGCTGCAGCTGCGATCATTGTCCTCTTTAAAAGCTAGTCTATTGAAACAGTATCAAAACCATAATTCTGCCTTTCCTACTATTCCAAAATTTCTTCAAAAAGAAGAAACAGCAGAACATAGTGAAAAAACAGCAGATTTACAGGTATTTAACAGCACTTTTCTACTTTGTAATTAATGCATCTGATATAATTTAGGTAATTCTGAAAAAAAATTATCCTGGGCTCAATTTTAAGTCATATTCTGAATAGTATATTCTTACTAAATTTGCTTAAATAATTTTACATTAAATACATTTTTAAGAATTTTATTGTGGCTTATAGATTTTAGAAAATCACTGATTCTCTTATCACTTGTTTTAGCAGGATGTTAATAGTTTTCAACATCTTAAAACAATTTTTTTCACAGATTTATTTACTTTTCCAAAAATACATATTAATAAATACTATCAAATCATTTTCTTTTGCTGTTTAAAATCTAGTTTAATTGGGATTACCCCTTAAATTGTAACTAAGACATCTGTCCTCTGTTTTAAGCTTTGACATGTATTGCTGCTTGTATACCTCTTAGATCTTAACATCTCTTTAGAAAGAATCGCTATACGTCAAACTCTTCATATAGTTTTCCCATTCTGCTGTGTACTTTGTTTTTGAGTTATGTCTTCTGATAAAGCAAATTTCCCTTTACTCAGATTCTGAACCACCATGTTTTGTGTTTTCAAATGGTTCTTGGACTACTGGGTCAAATATATATGTGACCCAATGTTCTGGGTTTTACCAGAGACTAATAAATTCTTAATAATAGTATCTGTTTGGGGCAGCAAAACGGGTTAGGAAGTAGAGTGGTGCCAGAAATATATACACAGAGTGACAGACAGAGAGACTTTCATCTGGCATCACTCTTCTCCATACCCACTTTATTACTCCAAACAGTAAGGACAGGATTTTAACTACTGCAGCTTTCATTTGGGAGTGCTTATTACCTTTTGAATGTTAGATGAGTTAAAAGGGATAGAGGTTTCTTCTACAAGGCTTGTTAATCTTCACTGTGCCCCTTTACTAGCCTTGTTTTCAAGGAAATAGACACAGATCAGGTTACATGCATGTGTTTTTTTTCCCCCCTTTGATTTAGGATTATGATGATGAATCTGACGATGACAAGCAGTTTCAGAATATCTCTCCTGCATTCTGCAGCCAAAGACCTGATTCATTTTTCAGTAGTGCTGATCAAGGCCAGTTGGAATTTGCATCAATGTTTGACACTGTTCATGCAAAAGATGATACTAATGCAAAAGATGATCTATCTATGGAACTAAATTCAATTAAGAAAAACCTTCTTGCAGCCTGGGGGATAGGGATTTCAAAAAATTTGCAAGAAAAAGATATACTGTTGAATTACACAGTTGGCTGCATTACCCACTTTTTCAACATTCTCCAGTTCATTGAAAGTCCTTTACTAAGCCATGTGGCATTTTTAAACAAGTCTGTAAAAACCAATCTGTGGATGCATTGTATCTTAAAACATTTTTATCAGTGTTTAACTGTCTTTTACTGGGATGTGACAGACAGACGGACAGTTGGGCATTTGGTAAAGCTGACATTACAGACTCTAAAACTGTTGCTTATTCAGAAACAAGATCAGTTCTCAAATTACCTGTTGGGATGCTTCTATTTACTGAAGATGGTTGCACACAGTCTAAATGGGAAGTCCATACCTCATTATGAGATGATGTCTGCAGTCTCCGATGTTAACAATTCTCTAGAGCTTGACTCCTTGATTGTGCCTATTTTTCAAGTTCTTGATGGGAGCAGTGCTCAGAAATTTCATTCATTAAATTCTCTGCTTAAGATCCCTCCTCAGGCAATAAAACTTGGTGTAAAGCCAGAAAACAGGTATGATTATTAATCTGCATGAAGAACTTTTAAAAATGGGATTTATTTAATTTCTCACTATTTTATTATAAAAGAATTACAGTAGCATTTTATCTCATCACCAATTAAAAACCATATGTACGTCCATATTGGGTCAGAACAATGATCCATCTAGTCCAGTATCTTGTCCTTCCAACAGTGGCAAATGCCAGGTGCCACAGAGGGAATGAACAGACCAAGTAATCAAGTGATCCCTCCCCTGTCGCCCATTCCCAGCCTCTGACAGAGGCCAGGGACACCATTCCTACCCATGCTGGCTAATAAGACTTATCCTCCATTAATCTATATAGTTTGTTTGAACTATGTTAAAGTCCTGGTCTTCACAACATCTTCTCAAGGAGTTCCACAGGTTGACTCTGCGCTGTGTGAAGAAAAACTTCCTTTTGTTTGTTTTAAACCTGCTACCTATTAATTTCATTTGGTGATTCATTTCTTATGTTATGGAAACAAGTAAATAACCTGATAAAAGTAAATAACTTCAAATAATACTCTGAAAAAATGTGGTAATGTATTGAAGCATGTGTAGTAATTCCATACTGTTAGAATGAAATACAGTGTTGTTCATTTGTTTAACAAAGGTACTGTTATATTTAAGTTAATTAAAACAAATAACAATGTGGGAGTAACGTGGGTGCATGAATTAGAATGAGTCTTCTGAACACTAAAAGCGGTAATTTATTAATAAACATGCTTTATAATAACAAATTTAGTAGACAAGCAAAATAATACCATAAAATATGGGTCTTCCTAAGAATTTCCAAGATAATGATGAAAATATTATATTAATGAAAATGTTAAGCAGGTTGGACCTCCCTTGTCCCAAATGAGGGGATTTGCCGGACCAGGGGAGGTCCCTCTCCTTATGGCCCATGCTGCCCTGCTGCCACCAGACTAGGGCAGCCTGTCACCGCTGCTGCCCCAGGCCTTTTTAGCTGCCACCAATCCTGCTGCTGCCAGAGCCGGAGTGGCACAGCCTGAGCTCCACAGCCAGGGCCATAGTTCCGCAGCCGCTTGGCTTTATGATTGGGGCTGGAGCTATGCAGCCACTTGGCTCTGCGGCCCCAGCAGGGATTGGGGCTGGAGCTCCACCACCACTGCAAGGGTTGCAGCTCCTTGGCTGCAGCTGGAGCTCCATGGCTGCCACTGGGGTCACAGCTCCGGAGCTCCCCAGCCGCTGCGGCTAGAACGCCCCACCATGCTGTGCCCTCCTCCCCTGTTCCCCCAACTCTGGGCTGAGTGGCCATTCCCCCCCCCCCCCCCTACTGTGCTCCTGCCCTGCTGCCAGAATTCCCTGTTTCTGGGCTCTGTGGTCCAGGAATATACATGGTCATGTTAGACCATGGATGTTGCTGGACCAGAGAGTCCCAGTTAAGGGAGGTACAACCTGTAAATATAATTGGTGAAATAACTGAAAATCAACTTATGGTGGAAAGACTGAGGAAAATGTTTCTTTAACTATAATACACAAAATAACAAGTAAGTTTGAGAGATAAGACAGAAATACTCATTTGTTTCAGCTAACATTTAATTTTTGTTAATGATATTTTATTACTTTTTGATCTGCAGGTTGATGATACTGTGGCGTTTATTATATAAACAAGTACTTTGCTATCAGACTCAGCTAAACAGAAAAATATCTCAGATTGGCAAGCTATTCACTGAAATGAAGATTGCACATGAAGAATCTGTTGTTGCAGAACTTATAGGTCATATACAAGCAGTTCTGCAATCTTCAGGAGAGACCTTAGAACAAACCTGGAAGCTTAATTCTGTGATTGGTTAGTACATTGGAAGGACCTGCAATCAGCTGACAATTGTATGGAGTCTTAGATTATTTGCAATCAATAACTGATGTGATCTGTGATTTATTAGCTGGGATAATTATAGTAGGAATTCATCAAACTTCTGAAGACTCGCAGTTAAAGCATCGTAATATTTTTATGGCCAACAGTATTTTTATGTTCAGTTTAGTGATTTAAAATTATAGGCTTCATCCAGATCTTTCGAACTTAATGGAAAATTTCAGTTTACTTCAGTTTGCTGAGTCAAGCTTGGAATATATAAATATCCTGGTACCACATATCTGAACCCTGACAAGGTTGAGATAGCTTTGTCTCTTCTTAGGCAGATAAATGGAGTTTCAGGCACATCACTGTATTTTCAACGAGGCATTCTGTGGCACTTTAAAGATCAACAAATTTATTTGGGCATAGGTTTTGTGTGCTAGAGCCCACTTCATGTATATGATGCATCTTCAAGCAGTTTATGCCCAAACAAATTTGTTAATTTTTAAAATGCTTCAGGACTCCTCATTGTTTTACTGAAACATACTAACGCAGCTTTCCCTCTGAAACTTGTCATTATGTTTGTTTTTCAGCTGAGACCTTAATAGAGATTATTTTCAAAGTTCCATGCCACTTTCCCCCAGAATAGGAGTTTGCTGATGATGTCTTTGATATCCACCCATTACCCCACAACATTCTCATGCGTGCCAAACTCGAGTTTACTTCAATGAGAGATGTGTGTCTTTTGGAATGAAAGGGAATATTATATAAATTTAACTTTATTGCAAGCGATGTGACAGCTGAAGAAGTGAAATGCTTCTCACCATGAATAAAATATTAAATATTTTTGACCTATAAAGTTTTTATTACAATTAGCCTTGTCCTATTTACTGTTAGTATGCTAAAAAGTGTCAGTTTATGAAAACTTTGCAGAAAAGGGGTGTAACCAATTTTAATTCCACTTGAATAGAGGTTTACCATTAAAAACTGTATAGCCCAAGAAATTCTGTAATTCAGAATTCTTCTTCTTCTTTGAGGAGTGTCTCTGTGGGTATTGCATCTTAGGTGTTTAGGGCATTGCTGCACCTCTCTTGGGAGAATTGTGATAGCAGTGCCCTCGGTAGGCTGTGCATGCAGGGCAACTGGCACACACTGGAGAAGCTGTTCTGCATGCACAGCCAGTCCCTTCAGTTCCTTCTCTGTCCCAGAAATTGATTCTGAAGCACAGGGAAGGGTGGGTGGGTGGTGAAGCACTCTCAGGGACAGCCATCTCGAAGAACCTCAATTACAACACAAAGTTAGTAAACTCCTTTCAGCCACTTCCTAAATAGTCATTTGGCTGTAATGATAGTGTGTTTTTGGAGACTGAGACATTTGCAGATATAGTAGCTGCTGTGAATTTGTGCCATCATTAGTGACAGGCAAAGATAGAACTGAAATAGAAACCTACACATATTTGTCGGTTTATGTCTAAAAAGATGTCAATATCTTACAATTTTGTTGACGATACTGTATTATTTTATAGGTGAGGAGCAGTTTCTTTTAGGTTCATATGAAGAATCTCTGGATCTGTGGAAGAGGGCTCTTCAAGAAACCAAAGCAAAAGGCAAGGGAAAAATGAAGCAGTCTTTATCTTTTCAGTTTTCAGATCTTTGTACAATATTTTGGGAAGGCTGTTCATACTTCTCTGCTGTAGTTGTCATGCTGTTAGCACTCCTGTAAGATATCAGATTGCCAGATCTTCTATCTTGAAATTAAAATTTGTTCAGGAATAAAAATTGAGTCCAGAATACTTTTAAGTATATTTGAAAAACCAAAGCACAATTTAAAATAGAATTGTTGTGAAATTAAAGAAGGAATTTAGATTTTTGATGTAAAACACCCAGCTGAAAATCAATGTAGGGAGTCAGTAGAGTAACACAGGACTGTAATGGACTTCCTGGGTAATTGAGTCCAGTTCCCAGAGTTGCAGAAAACCCCATTGGATAATACTCAGGCCTGCCAGTGGGAGAAAGGGGGGGGGAGGGGAGGGAAGACAGTACAAAACTAGACCATGTGATGGAGACATAACATGTTAGAGTGGGGGGGTGGTGATGATGATGATAATGACATGCTATACAAATAGGCAAAAAAGGCAGCGCTGGAAGAGGGAGTGGGAAAAGTAGACCGTCAGGTGAAATAGATAGCTCTCATTATTTGAACTAAGATATAATCATAGACATGTAGGACTGGAAAGCATCTCAATAGGTCTGCACTTAGACATGACTAAGTATTATCTAGACCATCTCTGACAGGCATTTGTCTAACCTGTTCCTAAAAACCTTCAGTGATGGAAATGCCCCAGTTGCCCTAACTAATTTGTTCCAGAGCTTTCCTCCTTTAGGACTTTTTTTGATGTTTAATCTAAATCTCCTTTGCTGCAATTTAATTTCATTATTTCTTGTCCTTGGTTGATAAGGAGAATAACTTATCGCTCCTCTTTAGATACAAGCCTTTTATACACTTGAAGGACTAAACATACCTTTAAAAAAAAAAAAATTTGTTAACTCTTTCTTTGTAGGTATAGATCACCAGGTTGTGTGTGTGTGTGTGGTCCCGTCCCTCCCTCCCCTCCCCCCCAACTGTGGCCTTCTTTAGTTCACGCACATATTCCCAAAGAGTGGTGGACACACATCTACAACTTAAGCCTTTTCAATGCTGAGTAGTGGAAGAATTATTTGTCTTGTTTACAACACGCCTGCTAATCTACCGAATGATGTTCACTTTTTTTTTTTTTTTTTTTTTTTTTGGCAACAGGATTACATTATTGACTTGTGTTTTGTTTGATTCACTAGAGCTCCCAGATCCTTTTCTGGAGTACTCCTTTGTAGTCAGTCATTTCTCATTTTGTATTTGTACAATTGATTATTCCTTCCCAACTCTTAGACTGTGCTACTGCTTATGTTGAAATAACCCATATACCCCACTCTTCTAAGTGACATAATTTACATTGACACAAGTGCCAATATGGACAGTGCCATGTCAGCAGGAGAACTTCTCCCACTGATATAGCTTCTGCTGTTCGTGGAGCCTGGAATAATTAAGCAAATAGGAGCGTTCTCTCCCCTTGCCTTAAAGCAACTATACTATAGAGCCTATAGCGTGCAGCTTCACAGTGCCAGTCCACTTCTGTAAACTCTCCAGTGCAGAAATTTGCATTTCTCCTTATTGAGATTCAGCCTGTCTCAACATTCTTCATCCAAATATATAAAAAAACGGGGTCCACATTTCTTTGAATACCTATAATGGCTGTGTGGCTGCCTTTCTCTGCTAACTTAGACAGGTCTGAATACCACTACTCTATTCTAGGTATAAGCCTACTCCATTGTTGTAAAATCTTGTTTTTGGTAGTCATTGCAGCCCTCAAGAACCAAAATCTGTGTGGTGGACTTAGACCCAGAGTAGTTGATACATAACCTAAGGTATAATTTTCAGCTGAGGTTTAATTGCTGAAGCCAAGCACTGTTTTTACTCATGTATCCACCTTTTTCTACAGCTGTCTATAGAAAAATCTCACAGCATATGTATCAACAGTGCTAACAAATATCAGAGAGGTTCCCATCTTGCTCAACTTTTATGGCATCCAGTATGTTTTGAATAGAATTTTTTGCCACATAGCCAGAGATCCACAAAAACAGTTTTAACAGTGTAATATGCTTGTCACTGAGGGCAGTGATAACTCCATATGCTTTCAAAAGAACTCTAGACCAGTTAAATTCCCCTTTATTAGTAAGGCATGCATAGTGAACATGGGCTTGGGGAGTTTGTCCATGTTTTCCAAGGTTCCCAGTAGCTCTGTGGCCTCTGGCAGTCTTAGCATATACAGAAGAAATTGATACATTTTAAGTGTTTAATCTGTAAGCATTGCCACTCACTTGAGGGTTGCAGGTCATATTTTTGTTTTAGTGTTAGAAAAGGGGCAAAGCCTTCATAACTAACCAATTGGGAAGCACATATGATATCCATGCTCAGTCAGTTCTTTCAAATTGTAGGTGTTTGCAAGTCTGGGTTCTACAGTAAGTGCTTCTGCATGATGGCAAGGATGAAACTGGTATCTCTCAGATAGGATAACCCATACTCTTTGTGCTGCCACCACTGTAGGTACCTTATATTTCTCTATCAGACAAAAGGGAGGAACCAAGCAGACGTGCAGAAGGAGTTGGATGTGTTAATACTCCTTCATTTTCATCCACGTGTGTAGAAGGATATTATGCTGGAACTAGTGTGACATCTATGACATGCTAAAAGCATAAAAATTATGTCTGGGAGCTCAAAGCTTTTCTTGACTATAGTGAGAGAGATTGTTTTGAGGTATAGGTGTTGACCAAAACCATAAGAAGACTCAAATAATTTTATTCCATTTTCTGAAATAAAATGGAGGGATATGTGCAGGCAGTCTGCTTAAAATATACAGGAGCCTTCACAGAATAATATTTTTTTATTTTATTAGCCCTTTCCCACAGACTCAGGGAGAGAGGATGCCACCAGTTTGTGTCACTAGTTATTTTAGAGAGTAAAGGATCTAAATGTATTTTCACTAAGGGTATGTCTACACTAGCCCCCTAGTTCGAACTAGGGTGGCTAGTGTAGGCATTCGAACTTGCAAATGAAGCCCGGGATTTAAATATCCCGGGCTTCATTTGCATGTTCCCGGGCAGGCGCCATTTTTAAATGCCCCATAGTTCGAACTGACTGCCTGCGGCTACATGCGGCAGTCAGAAGTTAATCTGAACTAAGTCCTTAGTACGGATTAACTGTTACACCTTATTGCAGGAGGAGGACTTAGTTCGGATTAACTTCTAACTGCCGTATGTAGCCGTGGGCAGTCAGTTCGAACTACGGGGCATTTAAAAATGGCGCCCGCCCAGGAACATGCAAATGAAGCCCGGGATATTTAAATCCTGGGCTTCATTTACAAGTTCGAATGCCTACATTAGCCACCCTAGTTCGAACTAGGGGGCTAGTGTAGACATACCTTAAGAGAGAGATGATTGAAACCTTATAGGTATTTGAGAATTTCTAGGCAAATCAAGTCTTAGCATTGAAGTTCTTGAGGTACAGCATATCTGTATTGTCTTTACTGGCTCCTGAACACCCTCTCTGAGCACCATGTCTGATTTGAGCTGTGCTGCCTTTGCAACATCACAACGTCTCACTAATCCCCTTGTTGAAATGTATATAAGCTGCAGAGGTGGAACTGAAAGGAGTAGAATTAAGTCCCATAAAAAATTCTGACTAATAAATAATGCACTGGTTTGCAGTAGGATCACATCTCCTATAATGTCTGCTCCCCATTTCTGCTCCCTCTCTTAACTTATGGTTCCTTAGGTGTATCATGTTTACATAGAGAAAATTTCAGGTGGACGGCTTCTACTATGTTGCGCCTTCGTGACACTTTTTTTTATGCTCATTTGTTTTTCTGTGTCCTGGATTACAGCTGCAACTCTTTTTCTTGGATTTTGTATGTGTCTTTATATTTATCTTCCTTTGCTTTTGAATACACAATGCTACATTTGTTTCCATTTTTAATGTAGGAGAAAAGAGGACACAGTTTCTTCAAACTAGGTATTATCTTGCAATATTATATTGCCACCTGTATCACTACAACTTACGTGAGGCTCAGGGACTAAGTGATCATCTTGTGAAAGAGGTACTAAAACGATCTCAGCTGCCAGTAAGGAAGGCAGACGATTTTACTGGTATGTTTATCTTATTAAAAATATGGTTTGTTTATTAATGGATGTTGATAAGCTTTAGATAACTTGATGTTTGATTTTTATCCCCTGTAAGGACTTGGCTTCATGATTTGCTTCTAAAAATTCTTAAGAGCTCCCTGCAGTCTGAATACATCTTTTTCTGAAGGGATGAAAAATGGGGTTTCTGTGTAATTGTCTGAAGCCTAGATTTCCTTAATTATTTCCATTCTTCAGCCTCTAATTCCTTAATGCCCCATTTCTCCATCAGTAGTATTCATCTCTTAAAAATGACTTCAGAACTTCTGTCTAGTCTATAATAATTAGATTGAGTGTTTGGAGGGCAGCTTTAATTGTATAGTTCATAGTTTGAGTGGAGGTTGATAAAGTTCTCTTTTTTTTAGATCCTGATCCAAAATCACTGAAGTTTGTGGAAAGACTTCTGTTGACTTCTGTGTACTTTGGATCAAGCCCTGAGAAATCTCATGTTTTTCATTTTCTGTTTATGTGTATATATAATGTGTTACATCAGAGTTGGCCACAATCCTAAATTTAAGCACATATTTGTATTCTTATCTGGATGCAAATTTTGTAACTAAGCCCCTCGCTTTATAAAGTTCTGAATCAGAGTCCCAGATCTGAATCACCAAGACTCTGGGAAAGTTCAGAGTCAGACCTGAATCTCAACTTAGTGGTTTGGGTCCATCTGTAGATTCTGGTTGTAAGAAATCTTCAAAGGGGAATTGTTACTAACTTGTAATTAATAGTAAGAGGCTTTTATATTTTCTCTTTTAAAAGGCTCAGGAAAGCTTTTGGGGAATGAGTAGCGCCATAGTTTTAGTGCAAAGAGTTTTGTTGGTGATAATTGAACAGTTCTAGTTCTCAATTTTTATAGCACGTTTTTGTTTTGTCTATCTCTTAGATGGTGAGTGTTTTCAATATGAACTGTGGATGATAAGAGATGTTCATCCTGATGCTGCAGCGGCAGTAATAAAGTCTATGGCACGATTCATGGCTGCTTATTTCACTAATCAGCTACTATATGTACTTCCCCCACATAAAGTTGATATTCTACCTCCACTTCACATCAATCAAGGTATTCTATTAAACAAAAATATTTTAACTGGCTCTGATTCAGTATTATGTTCTATTATTTATGTGTTGATGTTGCCTAATCTTAAAAGGGTAATTCCTCTGTTTTTAGTGCTGTGATTTCTATTTTTTTTTTTTTAGGGTTATTAGTATTAAGTATACAATTACACTTGGTTATATTAAGATATTTTTGCAAATATTTTTGTGTCAGCAAAACAAATATTTTGTAGCTGTGGTAATTTGAGAATATTTTCACTTGTACATATTTAAGCTTTTGTGTCATTGTTAAAAAGTATAGTACAGAGTATTCTCATTTTATTCTGTAATCCACATACTTACATGGATTGTTTTGCAAACTGCTTTGCCTCCTGGAGATCCAGAGTGTTAGTGATCCAGCTTGAGGTTGTTTGAACAAGGGATTCCCTTGATACAGCCTAGTGATGTCAGTGATTAACTGGTGGGGTACAGCTAGGCTGGAACAGCCCCTGCCTAACGTGCGCATGCAGCTACTCTAGCCTTCCTGGGCCCACTGTGCCATGCCGTGGGCACTTGAGCCTGTTTGGGGCAGCCTGCGGCTGGCTCGGCATGGCCACAGCAGCATGCCATGGGGGTGGGCACTTCAGTCCAATTGGAACATCCCCTGCCAGCAGCAGGCTTGGCCTGGCCGAAGCAGTGCACCTGTATCAGGGAGGAGGGCTGCTCCACCTGGGCCAGCCCACTAACTGCTTCCATTTAAGCATTAACCAGTTAAACATCATGTTTAACTGGTTAACTGATTAAACGGAATTTTATATCCCTAATATAGCCCTCCCTACAAACAATAATGATGTGACATCAGAATTTTATAGTTCTTACCATTGCACTTTTTTTGTACACATCTGGGGCTCAAACTCTGGTTCTGCCCCTCAAATTGATATCATCCATTCAGGATGTCAGCTAGTGTCTGACATGCACTACTCTTCTGGAGAAAGAAGCGGGATATAAGTGGAGTCTTCACCGTGCCTTAAGAAAATCATTTGAGTGTCTGAAAAGGACTGGGGGTCTGTTACAAGCTGTGGTGTTCCAAGCAACATGTCATTAGAATAACTGGATTATTCAATAGGGATGTCAGTGTGTAAACGACTACACAATTAACCTATAAGCATGGGTTTATCAGTTAATCCTGTTGGCTACACACATTCTCCCCTCCTTGCTGCCTCTGTATCAGAGGCAGCAAGGTGGGGCAGGTGGGAGCTGGCGGCCATGTGGAGCTGGCTTAAGCCGGCTTCTCACAGCACTGGATCCATCTGTCCCCTATCCTCGCTCCCACCTCCATGCTGCTGCCTCTGATAAAGAGGCAGCAGTGCAGAGGGTGAGGGGGACAGGTGGGAGCTGATACATGCAGGAAGCCTGGGCCTGCCGTGGACAGAGGTTGCTCTGTGGCAGCAACTCCTGTTCGTGGGGGGTGCGAGCTCCCTGCGGACAGGGGTGGTTTGTGCCAGAGCAGCCTCTGTCCATGGGGAGCTCAGACCCTCCACAGACAGGGGCTCCTGCCATCCCGCACTGCTGCTTCTGTGTTAGAAGCAGCAGTGCAGGACAGCAGGTGGGTGTTGGTCTGCCCGGGTAGTTGGTTTTTAAATTGGTCCCCTCCCAAATCGGCTCCCACCTGCCACTATGCATTGCTGCCTCTGATAGGCAGCAGTGTGGGGTAGCAGGAATGTGGTTACGCAATTATGCAATTGCATGCTAACATACATTCCTGTAACTCAAGCTGACATGCTGTGCTTATTTATTCCATGTAGCACCTTCTGATGGGAGTTTTAGTCCTGCCTTTGGCAGCTTTCTGACAATGTTAATTAGTATATTAGGTACTGTCTACCTCCATTCTGCAAGGGTTCCTTTTGGAAGTTTTGCCATAAGAGCAGTTTCTGATTTAAGAATTGATATGTCAAAGTGCTCTAACCTCCACATGCATTCTCCATTTTTACTTTGGAAGCTTTGTCGAGGAAAATAGTGTTAATTAACTACAGTAAGATGAAAACCTCTAATAAGCAATATTAAGAAAATGTAATCATACCACGTGCTCCTTGTATTATGAACTTTTAATTTTAAAAATGCTCTAAAAGTCATGTGTATAGTGAGATTATTTAGAATATTTGTATGCCATGACATTTGCAAAAGCATACTTTCTGGTGCTACTTTGGAGTCATTTGGTTCTCACTATAAGGAGTTGATTTTAATATTCATATTGCTGTAAAGCTCACATGCCTTGTCTTAAAAATTGGTACTGCTCAACAGAAGCTGAAGTAAAGTTTGGGAAAGTGGGGAGATGATTATCCCCACAAGGTGAACAGATTATGTCACACTTGTTAGGTTGAGTCAAGCTGTATTTGCCGCCAAATGGTGTTCTGACTAACTGGACTGAAAACATCCAGTTAAGATTAATGGGCCACTTTCTACTCCTGCAATCTTCCCATGCTGCTCTGGATTGTGCAGAGGCCCTTTCCCTTGTGCAACCTGCAAAGTGGAGTAAAAAAGTGTGGGGCTCACTTGCACTCCGACTTGCTGCCTTCAGCTGGGAGATGTGCACAGTCCATTGGTTACGATCTTCCTTCCTCCCCATCATCCTTGCAGCCTTAGTGGGAACATAGAGGACTCAGGAGGAAAGCCAGGCTGATAGCTGAGTGGCAGTAAAGGGTTCCCAGGAAACCTCCTGTGCTCCCTTCATCCCTCCCCACTAACACTACTTTCTCAAAAAACAATGGGAATTCACTGCTCCGAAGCTATGTTGTAGATTTTAGGTTGACATGCTGTTCTTTATAACCTTCTAAACATTGCATGTACCAATAGATAATCCTCTGAAAAATAATGATTTAAGGCACAAACCGGCCCTACCTCATAATGTTAATTCTGCCTTTTATGAATGATGCCCCAAACCCTCCATAATAGACATTGTAGCACTCTAATTTTCTAGGTGATATGGAGCACAATGGAGACATAGGTATAATAGGAGAAATGGTCAGACATTGTCCTTACTAAGGCAAAAGTTACATTTAGGGCAGACTTACTGAATATCTTACTGCCCCTGTATAAAACTATGGTACGCCCACATCTTGAATACTGTGTACAGATGTGGTCTCCTCACCTCAAAAAAGATATTTTGGCCTTGGAAAGGGTTCAGAGAAGGGCAACTAAAATGATTAGGGGTTTGGAACGGGTCCCATATGAGGAGAGGTTAAAACGACTGGGACTTTTCAGTTTAGAAAAGAGGAGACTGAGGGGGGATATGATAGAGGTATATAAAATCACGAGTGGTGTGGAGAGGGCAAATAAAGAAAAGTTATTTATTAGTTCCCTAAATAGAAGAACTAGAGGACACCAAATGAAATTAATGGGTAGCAGGTTTAAAACTAATAAAAGAAAGTTCTTCTTCACACAGCGTGTAGTCAGCCTGTGGAACTCCTTGCCAGAGGAGGCTGTGAAGGCTAGGACTATAATAGAGTTTAAAGAGAAGCTAGATAATTTCATGGAGGTTAGGTCCATAAAAGGCTATTAGCCAGGGGATAAAATGGTGTCCTTGGCCTCTGTTTGTGAGAGGCTGGAGAGGGATGGCAGGAGACAAATCGCTTGATCATTGTCTTCGGTCCACCCTCTCTGGGGCACCTGGTGCTGGCCACTGTCGGCAGACAGGATACTGGGCTATATGGACCTTTGGTCTGACCCAGTACGGCCATTCTTATGTTCTTACTGATCATTGCCAAGCCTGCCATATATTCAATCACTTGTGCACAAACCACCCCAGAGTTGCCATGTATTATCATAGCTTGGCGCTAGTCCTAAAGATTCCCTCTAGAACAGCACCTGCAGTTCTCTCTGCCTTACAGTGCACTTCATTTATGTGGCCACCCTTACAAATTTCTATGGCAAGACTAGACTTGTGGCTTGAACAGCCCACTTAACGCAGCACAGAAATGAGCAATCCATGACACCTCTGGGAGCAGATGTACCTCTTTTCATGTTACAGAGTGAATTGTGGCAACCTACTGCAAGTAATCCATTGATCAGGTCAATACAGCTCTATTTCACACAGCGAAGGGCAGTTGAAGTCTATGGAAATGAATGAGACAATATAATTTACTGGGACAGTTGGCTCCAAATAAAATGAAATATTTACATAGTCATTTCTTATGCCTGCTTATAACACAACCCTGGTTGAAACCTACTTACCATATATCTTCAGTGGCTTCTGTTAGTTCCAAGAAGTTGAGTTAAAGTTTCAGGTGTAGGGTTGATGTGCATCTTCAGTTATTTTCTTGTTTTTAGAGGCTTAAATATAGGTGTACTCAACATTCTGGAAGGGCACACAACATTACTGGCAAACCTGACCTCTGTGTTAACCAGGGGTGGGCAAAAGATCCACTGTGGGCTGGATCCGGCCTCTGGAGGCCCTGCCGCTCCCCCGCCCCCAGGCCAGTTAGGGCCTGGGGCGAGGGGAAGTGCATGAAGTTTCTTCTGCCCTGCCAGGAGCGTACTGCTCCTGGCAGGGCGGGAGGAGACTTTGTGCCTCCCCTGCCTTCAAGCCCTGATTGTCCTGGGGGCAGAAGGGGAAGCATGTGAAGCCTCCTCCCATCGCCTAGGGCATGGGCGCTTAGGGGGAACCTCTGGGGGGGGCAAAGGTGCTCCCCCAGCCCCAGACCATTCATAGTCTGTGGGTGGGGAAACAAGGAAGTATCCTGACCCCGCCCCCTCCACTTGAGGTCCTGCCCCTTCTGGTGTGGCCCACAGCCACTTCAAAATTTCTCAAGTGGCCCCTGGCAAAAAATTATTGCCCACTCCTGACGTTAACAGTATTTTTGGGCATTGAATTTAGCTCAACAAAGAGAAGGTTAAGAGGCAAACTTTATTCTGTCTGTAAGTGCCTAGAAGGTACTTGATAGTAGAGGAGAGCCTATAGGGCAGATCCTCATGGTGTAAAAAAATTTATAATTCTGAATTTAAAGGAACAGTGACAACTTTCCTGAGGTGAGGTTTTGCCCCATGTTATTGTTTAAAAATCATAAATCATGTTATAAAGGTAATAAAAAATGAGTACGCAACAAGTTGGTGTGACAAAATACCACACTATAAACTCTAAATTTATTTTAATTGACTGTAATTAACAATATTAAAAACATATTATCCTTTCATAGGCCAGTTCCCTCGAGTTGTTCCACTGCAGCACTCTGTGGTCACCAGTGCTGTTAGAGACCAGAATCTTTCTTCTGTATGGACAGCTGAATATGCTCTTGACTTACTCTTCGTGGGTGGGCTGATTCCAGAGGCTGTGTGGTTAGCACGCAAACTTGGAGACTGGAAAATGTCTGTTACCATAGGTGTGGCCTATAAGCTGTACTGTCAAAGCAGTAGTGGTGTTGCAAGGTGAGTTATGCTTGTTGAAATAAGGGAACTCAGAATTATCATCATGTATTATTATATGGTATTATGTACGTGTATTTTACATAGCAGAGAAGATAGTGTGCTTCCCCTAAGACACTTACAGGTTAATAGATACAAGATTTCAATAAATGTGCCTTTTACCTAGTGTTCCTAAATTAATAATTTTGTGTGTGGAAGTTTTTTCCCACTGAATAAGAAAAGATGTTTCCACAGAATTTCGTGGTTTTTTCTGCAGACTTTTTATTTTGTCATTAATTAATAGTTTCTTGATACACTTTCAGGTCAGAGAAAATGGAACTACATTTGCCTTTGAACTTGACTCCAACACACATTTTTCAGGAAAAACTACAGTCTTTCTTGGGACAGCCAGTCAATTTTGAAACATCAAATGAAGGAAGCAATAAATATAAACATTTTACAGGTACATAAAATGATTTAATACTATTTAAAATCAACTTTATTCCAGTTGATTCCACAAATCCTAGGTATTCCCTTTAAGTGTTCCTCTTTAGCATTATGAAAATACAGTTATCACTGTGTATGCAGATAGCTACGGTAAGTGCCTAGAATCCTATAGAAAGACAGGATATGTGAGGTAATATGTTTCATTGGAGCAGCATCTTTTAGTGAGAGACACATACTTTCAAGCTTACACAGAGTTCTTTTTCATGTCTGTGAAAGCTTTCACAAACTTTTCTCTCTCGCCAATAAATGTTTGCCCTATGAAAGATACTACCTCATCCACTTGTCTTGCTAATAATTCTGGGACTAATAAGGCTACAATAACACTTCATAGTATCCCATTGGTCTTTTAGCTTTTTCCATGTCCAGGATGATCCCCTCTTCCTTCTTGTTTGGGGAAGAAGATGTAGACATATTAGATATGCACTTCCATTTGTTTTGACTATAAAATACTTTAATGTCAAATGTATGTATTTAGAGCATAAGACATGCTGAAATAAATGTTTGAGCTGTATGGAAATCATTATGTCACGGGATTAAATTTACAGAACAGCCCAAAGTCTCAGTGTAGTAAAATTATCCATATCCCATATTCTGTTCTAGTTCCTAAAGTCCAGATTTCAAGGCTTTGTTTGCATTTGTGATTTATGGTATTCTTTGTCTTAGCTAGTGTCACGCTGTTTGGAGTGATTCATGATTGTGAGTGTCAACGTTAGGGCAGACTTCTTGAAAAACAGGGCAGACATCCGAAACTGGTGCTATGCTCTGTCATTAGATTTCATCAACCCAGTGACAAAAGTAAAGTGCTAAAATGTGAAGTACTAAAACAGTTTTACCATGGAGTCACACAGACTGTTCTCTTAGGCATTCCTGCCTTGCTTGCCACCCAAGTGAGTGTGACAAGGTGCTGAGCAGGAACTGCTGAGCCAGCCATGTGTCACTCCAGCTCTAATTAAGGGAAGTGAATTGGAGCTGTTTAGACTGTCTGACCATAATTGGGGAAGCAGAGACAGCTGCTGTCTAATTGGGCTGGGATTGTATAGAAGCCTCAGGTGAAGCAAGCCAAGGGGGAGCAGGAAAAAGGGGAAAAGGCAGGGAGATGTATCTCCCTTCCCTCCTGCCTGCAGATAGTAAAGGGCTGCTTGTATAATGAAAGGATGGTGGGAGCACAACCTGTAAATAAACTTTACCATTGGTTACTGAACCCAGAGACTCAGAGTGACTTTATCAGCACAACAGGGACAGGAGCCAAGGGGTCCCTGAAGCACCCTGTTACAGCAAGCTTATTGGTGAATGGTCACTTAACCACAGATCAAAAATATTCAGATTGCTTCCAGTTCAAAGAGACCGCTCCTTTACATCAAGTTTGACAACACTTGTCATGAGTCCTATAGTAAACTAACTATGAATGAGTTAACTCTCTCATTTCTTTTTTCTAGATATGTACAGATTAAAGCAGGCAACATATACATGCACAAGTTACACTCTGTGATTCAAAAGGGATAGAGCTGTAATTGGAAAAACTTAAACAACAAATAGTCTAGTAGCACCTTACAGACTAACAAAACATGTAGATGGTATGAGCTTTTGTGGACACAACCCACTTCTTCAGATGACAGGAGTATTAGAAGTCCAGATCCAAGAATAAATAAGGAAAGGGTAGGAGGGAGGGAAACAAAGAGAAAAAAGGAGGGGAGAAAAAAAGAGAGGTAGTTAGTAGATGGTTCAAATAGTTACAAGAGGCTGATAAGAACAATTAGCATCTCCATTGGTTGGTTGGTTAAGTCATTAGGATATGGAATGGAGTGTGCGAGCAAGCCAATGTCCCTATTCATACCATTTGCATAAGAATTAAACTTGCGAATGAAGTTAAATTCCAACTTTTCTCTTGTGTATTTAGCTTGTGGAATTGGCCTGAAACAAAAAGGTGACTTAGAGATCCATTAATGAGTATCCAGGCAGATTAAAGTGTTCTCCAATAGGTTTTTGTGTGTTGCCTTTTCGGATATCTGATTTGTGTCCATTTTTTCCTGTAGAGACTGTATAGTTTGGCCAGTATACATTACAGTGGGGCTTTGCTGGCATTTGATGGCATATATCACATTAGTGGATATGTAGTTAAATGAGCCTCTGATTTGCTGGCTGATGTGGTTGGGTCCAGTGATTAAATTGCTAGTGTAAATGTGTGGGCAGAGTTGGCACCGGGGCTGATTGCAGGGGTGAGATTATGATGGAGGTGTATTGCGTGGTTACTAGAAATAATTTGTTTGAGATTAGGGGGTTTTCTGTAGCCTGTTTTTCCAGTTACAGACTAACTCGACTACCCTTCTGAAGCTTTAGAGCTGTAATTAATTGTCAGCACACAATATCTTTCAAGGCTAACCCCATGTTTACCCTGGGGGGGGGGTGTGTGTGTCTGGTTTTATTTTCTAGCTCCAGTCTTGTGAGACTCCAGACAAGAAAGAGATGGAAAAAAATCATTTAATCTATCTGCATTTTCCTTTTCCAAATTTAAGTTGATGGGACAAGCTTCCTTACACCTTTATTGGTGCGAGAGAGTTATTATCTCATTTTTTATCTTGTTGCTTCACAGTGGTGCATTAAGTATTGATAATCCTCCTTGGTGGGCAAGGGTATCATTCTTCTTGCCTGAATTAATAAGTTTAGAGCAGGCATTTTTAAATTATAAATAACGTTATAAGGTAACGTTAGATGCAGATGTTAAAAATAAGAAAAATGCATACAGCAACTTACAAGTATCTTACAGAGTCTAAACACATCCTTACGAGTGTAACACCTATCTTGAACACTGTTAGCCTATAGATAAGCTGATCTGGTTTCCAGCTATGAATTTATCAGTGATCAGTTGATTCCACAGCCTTGGCAAGAACTGGAACCTGGTTTGCCAGCATCTCGGTACTAAACCACTAATCCATCTCCTCTCTGCAGCTCGTGAGGAGAGCAGTCCAGACATCCATACTCATGAGAGATGTTGGGCAGAGTTAATTAAGCATTAAAAGCAGTTTTCTTAAATTCTTAAATTTATTCCCATTTTCAAATCTTATATGAAAGAAAGTATGCAAGTTATTAATACATTCTGGAAAATGAATGTAAATACAATAATACTGCTTATTAATTTCAGAAGAAAACATTTTATCAATTGATGTATTTGCCATATCAGTTTCAATTCTTGGAATTTTTTAGATCCCATTGAAGAGGAAGATGGAAATGTGCTGTTTGGTTCAGTCCAAGAAATACTGAAAGCAGCTGTTATGGCAGATGCAGACATTCTCTCAGAAACATTTCAACTTTTGATGGATTCTGCCAAAGACCTCAGCAGAAAGTTGTGTGGGTTAGTGCCTGATGGGTTGTATCTTCCTGCACCACCATTATATTGTCCCCAACCAGCTTCTCTCAGTGAAGTAAGTGCTTCTGGTAGAAGTTACATGAATGTTAGTTTGAACCTTCTAATTCAGTTTTCTTCCAAAATAAACATAAGATAGTTACCTCTGTGGCTCTATAATAGTGAGTAACCACTTTGAAAAGCTACTTTCCATTTTTCCTTCTACTTTGTGGAATCTCTGGTCTTAAGACAAAGAAGAAAAATATTCTGAAGAACAGATACAACATGTAGTTTAACTCATTCATTCTTTATATGTGCCAAAATTATTGATCTTATTGTCACGTTCTTGCATTTCTCAGGAAGACTATAATGACTTGCCACTAAAAATTGAGAGAGATTATCGTCAGAAGGTGTCTGGGGTCCTTCAGCGAATTCTGCTGCTCTTCCGAGCTGCCCGTTGCTCCTTCCCTGTGGCACAGTGGTATATTGTAAAATTGAAATGGGCAAGAAAAGTAATGCAAAAGGTAAATAACAAACTTGTTTAATTTTAATTCCATGATCTGTAGTAAATATTACAGAGGGTTACTTTTTTGAGGGGAATCTCCTTATCCACTCTAAAGCCTTCCTAATATGATAAGAATTTCAGTCTCATATAGCTGCTGTCTATATTGTTCTCATACTTTCCTTTCCAAAGGAAATTGGAGCCTGTACAATAGAGGCTGGGGCGGGGAGGTGGGGATTGTCCTCAGATTACTTGTGTTTATTACTGGAGGTAGGAAAGAAGTGACCACTGAGTTCCAGACCTTCCTGGGCTTTAGAAATAATTATCAACACCTTATGGATTCATTTAGATTCCAAGGCCAGAAAGGACCTCTGTGACACATAATCTGATATCCAGAACAACAGACCATAGAAGTTCCCCAAAATAATTGATTAGCATCTGCTTGCAAAGCTTCAGCCATCTAGAGCACAAGATGAACTAGAAGCTTGTGGCAAAGTCTTTAGCCTCATTGAGTGCTGCAACAGTTTCGTCCAGGGGCTGCTGCCTAACTGAGCTGCAGGACTCATTTCTCATACTTTCAGTTGCTGTTTTGGCACTTGCCTTCTATTTCTCGTTGGGCAGCTGAATCCTTCCAAGTTTTACCATCAGGGGGTGTCTCTGGCTCAGTGGGAGGCCCATTCCTCTTGCTTTGTTCTATTAAATTCCATTGCCCTCTGAATGCACTATATCATCCTATTAAATAAAGCATTGTAGTTTTCCTAGCTTGTACATTTATTAAATGAAAATGTGTTCCCTTAAAAATTAACCTGGGTTTTAGGCCATTGCATTGGAGGAAATAGAAAGCAGACCTATGGAAATAAAATTCATTATGGCAATATTCTGTTAGTAAGTTAAAGGGGTCATTCAATCCTGATTATAAAAGATTTCAGTTGATTTCATTAGGACTTTCACCTACAGATGTATTGAAGAATAAAAATTTTAATTAGTAAGCACTTATAAAGGTAATTTGCTAATTTCTTAATTGTCACAAGGAAAATTGTTCTAAGTTTGTTTTCTTTTTCTGCCTCTAGATTCGAATGAAAGGCAATCTTCCTTCATTAAGTTCATTTCCTGATACTTTGCTTCGTTATTCAAAATTGAGTACAATATTTTTTAGACCTGCATCTTCTGGAGACCATCGCTTTGATGATGTTTCTTGTAAAGCAATAGGTTTGTGCATAATAAAATTAAATAATCGATGGTTGGAAAATAGAACAAGGGATGAGAAGCTGCATGTGCTAGGGAACTCTAGTCTTTATTTTTGCATTTTCTTGCAAATGTATCATGATAGTGTCTTCTGTGGTTCTGTAAATCTTTCAAAATGTTTGCAGATTTGGTAACTCAAAAGGATATTTATATTTTGCTATAATTTTAAAATAATGGTATATTGACAAAATATAAATTGTAACTATTGTCAGTGTGTTACAAAATAAGTTAATCATTGTTTTAAAAGACTAAAAAATGATAAACATCTGTCCATTTAATTTTTTTTACTAAAATTGTAGAAACTGAGGCATATACTGAGCCACGCTGCTTTATAGATATGATTCCAATGTCTGTGTTTAGTTGAGATTATTTTGGGGGGTGGAAGAGAAGGCTTTTTTCTCATATTCTTCAAAGAATGTACTAACTTTAAGATTAAGAAATTTCATAATGTCAAATTACAAGAATAGCTCTTATGTTTGAAACTCTTTAGCTGTATGTGATGGGAGAAAAGTTGGTCAAAGGCAATCAGTGTCACTGACAACAAAATGTACTATAGTATAAAGAAATCAATAGCCAATAAGTTGAGGCAGATTAATGTAAGAATAATCAGAATTGATGTTGATATTGATTCCTTTGAAGCAAGATTATCTGTTAGAGCTCTCCCAATAGTTTATCACTTATAGTAGCTTTCTTCAAATATTCTAAGGAAATTTTAATTTATGAATACAAAGATGCCAAGATTTTTGTTTTCCGTGATCCAGAATTTGCTATCAGACAAGAGAAATGAGAATCTGACCCTATGAAGAAGAATCTTTATTAATTTTTGAATAGTTGTTGCTATATTCTTTTAGCAGATTTAAAGGGATAGACTGTCAACCCTAATTTTCTATGAGTGCTTGTCCATCTGTATTCCACTTCTGGTGCACATGCTCTCAAGTTCAGATTCTTTTGGCCAGCAGTATCTTTTGGAGTATCTCTGTATCCACATGTCTTCCTGCTCTCAATCTGAGGGAACAAGCCCAAACATCCCTCAGTTTCTTCTTACTGCCAGGGTCTGAGAGTTGGTACAAAATAAATCAGTTTCAGGTAAGGTAAGCTGGTACCTTAGCATAGTCCACACCTCTCACATATAATATTAGTTGGTAGTTTGTTTAGTATTGTTAGCTTTTTTTACTGCTTAAGTTTTTTTGTTAGTTTTTTAACTAGCCATTATGACTGAACTGAAGTCTCATAGTTTTAGGTCCCTTCTTGTGATACAGTTATGTTGTTTAATGTACATCTGTGAGGTGCACATTCCTGATAAATGTGACATTTGCAGATGATTCCATTTATTAAATGCAAAAAGTGATAGAGACTTGCCTTAAACAGTTTTTATTAGAAAAGTCTTTGGAACTTTCTTCGGATCCAGGAGGAATCCAGATAGATCAGATCAGATCAGATCAAGCCTCTTTTTGTGAACTCAGGTACAGCCCTCAGCTTATTTGTGGAAGTATATGTCTACAGAACAGCTGGGAGGTATGACTCCCAGCTCAGTTAGATGTATGTATGCAAGAGTAGCTGCAGCAGTTCAGGGTAGCTCTTATGCACCTAAGAGCTTAGATGAGGTTATTCTCAGGGGACTAACCTGAGAAGAATATCTGTGCCCCTTCAACTACACTATTTTTAGAACACTGGGTTGAGCCAGAGCTAGCTCTTGTACATCTACCTGAGCTAGAAATCACATCTCCCAGCTGTTGCGTAGACGAAGGCCTAAGGGAACAAACAGGGTTAGAAAGAAGAAAGGGCACTGCTCTTCTAAAGAGCATAAGGCTAGATTGTCCTCTCTGGGTCCTAGTGTGAAAAGGCAGACACCTCATTCTGCCTCTTTGAAAGGTAACAAGGCCCAGATTGGGTCCCATTGACACCCTCACAAGCACCACCCATCATGCTTGCATAATACCATTCCCTTGGTACTGAATTCTGATTACCAGTACTGATGGCCTCAGTTGATCATCCCACCTTCAGCACCATCATTCCTGGTACTGAAAACTTATATGGTTGTGAGCAGCCTTATGATCTAAACTCAGCCCAAATCATCACTGTGGCCTGTGGTGAAATTATTCTGTTGTTTACTTTGCAATAACTGGCTCTTTGAAATGCATTGTTTGTATGTATTCCACAACCCATCTTTTTTACCCGCTGCTGTAGAGTCCTGTAACACCTGGATATTGTATGGGTAAAGGAACTCAGGCCTGTTCTTTGACCTCTGCCCTCATTTGGGAGTGTGGGAAGACACTTAGGGAATAGGTATATGCCCAGAAGATCCTACAAGCCAGAAAAACCTGAGCTCAAGCACACTGGTCACATTGACGCTAGAAATGGAATATGTAGGGGCAACATATTTTGAACAACGATGCCTACCCACCATCTCAGTGGCTCAAAGGATATAATTCCACCACAGCTGTAAAGTTAAGAATGTAATTAGTGGTGGGAGTTTGCTGTTGACAAAGATGATAGAGTATCTCCTGTGCCAACTTCTTCCCATCATGCATCAGGACTGGGGTTGTAATAGTTTGAGGACCAGGAAAATGTATCTGCACCCTGATGGTCCTTTTCATGCTTATTTCTGCTGAGCTTGTCTTGACACAAAAGAACATCTGACTGAAAGTCCTACTCCAAGATACTGAATGCATGTTTTATAGATTTAACTGTGATATTGAAACTTACTGATAAAGAGAAACTACAGAAATCCAACTACTGGTTATTCTTGAAAAATCAAGAATTAAACCTTTCCTCTAAGTTACTGCTCTATATAGTTGATCAATTTTAATTAAGTTGTTCCTTTATTTCACCCTAAGTAACTTAAGTTGTACTGCATTATTTCTCTTGTAGGTTGTTTCCGAGAATTATGTGCATTGTGTTGGATGCTTCATGTTCGTGAAAGGTTGTCTGACTGTTGCAGAAAGTACCAAACTGCAAGAGAAACTGTGGGTAATCAAAAGGTAATTATAGTGGCATTACAGTTATGGTTTAACTGTAACAGTATATATTTCTATGAGTAATGTTCCTGTCATGGGGTCACTGACCACACTGAGTTTTTCAGGATTTATCTCATTCCCAGCACTTGTGGTGGCAGATGGCAGTGGCTCTCCTGGTCTCACCTCTGCCTACGGGCTCTTTACAGCTCCTTTCTCTTGGCATCTGCCCTGTGGCATAGACCTCCAGCCATGTCATCATGTGGTTCCCCCGCCTCCCTCCCCCTGCTTCCAAGGGTCTCCTCTCACAAGAGTCCAGCCACTTCTTGCAGTGGCTGGGCAAGATGCCCATTATTCTGGGCTCTGGCCCCAGGGACCCTGCAAATATCAGCTTACTGCTTGCCTCTTCTTTTCCTCTAACTGTCTCTATTCCCTGGGCCTCTTCCCCACAGTCCCAGTTCCTTGTGTTCCTGCCTTTGGCTTCAGTTTCTTTACCATTTTTCCTGGCTTCAAGCCTGTAAGTCCTGGCGGTCCATCAGGTGCTCTTCTTAGCTCCCCCAGTCCCTCTTAGCACCTGCCCTTCTCAAGGAGCTGGTCACTCATCAGCCATCTGCAAATTCAGCCTTCTTGCTAGGAGTCGAGCAGCAGACTTGCTCGCTCTGCTCCGCAACTTCCTTTTATGTGGGCTGGCTGAGTCCTGATTGGCTGGCCCAGCCACCACTCTAATGGTCTGCAACTGCTGCCCAGTTGTCTGTAGCCAGGGTCCTACTTGGCTGTGTAGGGCTGGTGACCAGTCACAGATCCCTGTATGTATTCCACTATGGGCGCACATGTTCCCCATGTGCCTGAAACCAGAGGATTCTTGCTAGCAATGGCCATTGGTCCACACCGGCAACCCTTTCCTCCTCATGCTCTCAACCAAGCGCATAAATGAGAGGCGAAGGCACCAAATTAACTCAATCTAGCTAGAGACAAACAAGAATACATCTACAAATATATTAGCAGCAAGAGGAAGTCCAAGGACAAGGTAGGCCCATTGCTCAATGAAGAGGGAGAAACAACAGAACATGTGGAAATGGCAGAAGATTGGTGGAGACTAGATGCCTAGCATAGTGAATGCTAGTGCAAATGGGGTAGGTTTAAAAGTTAAAATAGGAAAAGAACAAATTAAAAATTACTCAGAGAAATTAGATGTCTTCAAGTCACCAAGGCCTGATGAAATGCATCTTAGAATATTCAAGGAGCTGATAGAGGAGGAATCTGAGCCATTAGCTCTCATCTTTGAAGACTCATTGAAGTCAGGAGAGATTCCAGAAGACTGGAAAAGGGCAAATATAGTGCCCATTTATAAAAAGAGAAATAGCAGGGAAACTACAGACCAGTCAGCTTATCTTCTGTGCCAGGAAAAATAATGGAGCAAATAATTAAGGAATCCATTTGCAAATATCTGGAAGATAAGGTGATAAGTAACAGCCAGCATGAATTTGGAAAGAACAAATCATGTCGAACAAATCAATAGCTTTGTTTGGTAGGATAACTGGTCTTGTGCATAAAGGGGAAGCAGTAGATGTGGTATACCTAGACTTTAGTAAAGCATTTGATATGGTCTTGCATGACCTTCTTATCAATAAATTAGTGAAATACAGCCTCAATGGGGCTACTATAAGGTGGGTGAACAACTGGCTGGGTAACCATTCTCACAGAGTAGTTATTAATGATTCACAGTCGTGCTGGAAGGACATAACAAGTGAAGTTCCGTGGGGGGGTCACTTTTGAGATTAGTTCTATTCAATATCTTCATAAATAATTTAGATAATGGCATAGAGAGTATGCTTATTAAGTTTGCAGATGATACCAAGCTGGGGGGGTTTGCAAGTGCTTTGAAGGATAGGGTCATAATTCAGAATGATCTGGACAGACTGGAGAAATGGTCTGAAGTAAATAGGATGAAGTTTAGTAAGGACAAAGCCAAAGTACTCCACTTAGGAAAGAAAAATCAGTTTCACACATACAGAATGGGAAGTGACTCTCTAGGAAGGAGTACTGGTTGTCCTAGTGGACCACAAGCTAAATATGAGTCAATGGTGTGACATTGTTGCTCTCCCTCCGCCGCTGCCGGCCCCCCCCCCCCGCAAAAAAAAGGAAATATGATTCTGGGATGCATTAACAGGAGAGCTGTGAGCAAGACCCGAGAAGTAATTCTTCCACTCTACACTACACTGATCAGGCCTTAATTGTAGTATTGTGTCCAGTTCTGGGTAGGGATGTAAGCAAGTAGTTCACTACTGTCATCCACCCCGGCCCCCTGCTCCTCTGTATCCAAGGCAGCAAGTGGAGGGGAAGCAGGAGCCAGTGCTGCAGGGAGCCAGCTTAAAAGCCAGTTCCCTCCAGTACCATATCCAAAGTGCTACCTGCCCCCCACCGCTGCTGCCTCTGCAAGAGGAAGTGGCGCGGGTGGGGGAACAGGGGAGGCTGCCATGAAGCAACCTCTGCTGGCAGCTCTTAGTACATTTAACTGCAGAGTGGGGTCGGGGGGTAGCTCCTGGACCTGGCACAAGTCAGGACTGAGCCAGGCTTGCTCAGTCCCAGCTCACGCTGAGTCTAGAAGCTACCCCCGCTGCATCTCTGTAGTTTAAATGAAGTAGGAGCCCGGCTGCTTGCCTGCCAGGCTCTTGCTACATTTAAACTGCAGAGCTGAAGTAGGGGTAGCTCCTCGACCCAGCATGAAGCAGGACTTGAGCGCCTTCCCCTATCAACCAATCGTGTAATCGATAAAAATTCTATTGATTACATTATTAGTTAAATACCTGCTTCTTAACATCCCTAGTTCTGAGTACCACATTTCAGGAAAGATGTTGAGTAATTGGAGCAGGTCCAGAGAAGAGAAATACAAATGATTAAAGGTCTAGAAAGCATGACATATCTAAAAGGCTGTCACAAGGAGGAGGGAGAAAAATTGTTCTCCTTGATCTCTGATGATAGGACAAGCAATGGGCTTAAATTGCAGCCAGGGAGGGTTAGGTTGGACATTAGGAGAAACTTCTTAATTTTCAGGGTGGTTAACTACTGGAATAAATTCCCTAGGGCCATGGTCACCAACCCGTTGATTGCAATCACCTGGTTGATTGCAGGACTGTGACCAGTCAATCGTGAGGTGTTCCAACACCCCTCCCTCCCTCCACCCTGAAGAAGGAGCCTGCGTTGGCACTATAACCTCCTGGGAAAATGGAGGTAGCACTGGCTTCCCGTGGCATGGGAGGGGGAATCCGGCGACTGCGCACCAGAACCGGCATCTCGGGAAGTACGCATGCTGCTCCTCCCCTCCCCAAAACAGCCGGGCGCTTCCTGAGAAGTCGGATCTGGTGTGCAGCTGGGGACTTCCTTCCCCATGCTGCCTTCCTTCCTTCCTGTGCGGGATGTGGGGGTCCCCCAGCTGCACACCAGATCTGACTTGTTAGAAAGCACACCAGCTATTTTGGGGAGGGGAGGAGCAGCACGTGCCTCTTCCTGAGAAGTCAGATCTGATGTGCAGCTGTGGGACTCACCTCCCTCCCTTCCCCCCTTTTCTCTCCCCTCCCCCCCCCCTGCACAGGAAGGAAGGAAGGCAGGCAGCTTGGGGAAGGAAGTCCCTGGCTGTGCGCCAGAGCCAGTGTCTCAGGAAGCGCACCGGCTGTTTTGGGGAGGGGAGGAGCAGAGCGCGTACTTCCTGAGAAACTGGATCTGGCGTGCAGCTGCGGGACCCCCAGGTACTGGCCAAGCTGTCCCTATCCCTATCCCCACCCCCTAGCCAGACCCCCAACCGTACCCTACCCCAGCCCCCACTAGCACCTTGCCCCTGCCCCCGGCCATACTCCGACGTGTACCCTGCCCAGGCCCCCACCAGCACCCTTCCCCCTGCTCAAGCCCCCACCAGCACCCTGCACCAGCTGCCACCAGCACCCTTCCCCATTCCCAGACTCCCACCAGCACCCTGCTCCTGCCCCCTGGCCAGACCCCCATCCACCACCCTGCCCTTGCCTCCTGGCCAGACACCCACCAGCACCCTGCTCCTACCCCCTGGCCAGACACTCACCAGCACCCTGCTCTTGCCCCCTCCCTCCTGGACAGACACCTACCCCCAGTTTGCTCCTTTACCCTTTTTTCCACCCAGGTTCTGCACCCACATCCCTATCCCACTCACTGGCAGCCCTGTCACGTGCACTGGATCCTTCATTTTTGGCCCCAACCTAGAGTGTAGGGGGGCCCACAAATTCCACTAACCCTGAGAAGAGTTAATCTGGCCTGAGGCCTTGAACCTCAGTCCTACCTACCGTCCCCCTATGGGGCTGGTGTGCTAGGAGAATGAGGTGTTTCAGTTGGGGCCACATCAGTGAGGCTTGGGGGGTTTTGGAGGGGTTGTTTTTTTGCATCTCACTTGTATGGTCCCCAACTGATTTTTCTGTGTGTCAGCAACCCCTGACCCAAAATAGGTTCTCCACCCCTCCCATAAATAAAGACAATGCTGAAACATTTTGTTTGACACATTTTATTTAAAAATGAGGTCTGGCTAACAAGCCCCCATCTGGCTGCAGTATCATAACACTCCTGCACCCCCCACAGATCCCAGCCCTGAGCTTCATCCACTGGAACCCCCTGTCCTGAGCCTCTCACATCCCCAGACTCCTGCACCCCCACATCCTCAGTCTTCTGCCACAACACTCTTGCACCATCCACACACTGCAATTCTATGTCCTGAGCCCCTCATACAGCCCAACCCAAACTCCTGCACCTTCACATCCACAAGCCTGTGACTTGCTCAGCACCTCAACCCTCCACCTTACCCCAACACTCTCCAGCCTGGAGCCCCCTCCCTGAGCCAGCATCCCCTTCTCCATCTCGACCCAAATTCCCTCCCAGAGCTTGCACCTCTCATCCCTTCCCACACCCAAATCCCTCATTCTCACTCCAGAGCCTGCACTTCCTGTCTCAACCCAGTGAGAGTGAGTATGGGCTAGGGACAACAAATGATGGAGAGGAGGGGAATGGAGAGGGCAGGGCCTCAAGGAAGGGGTGGGGTCTTGGGGAAGGGATGGGGTAGATCTTAGCTTGCCCTGACATTTAAAAAGTGATCTTGGGTGTAGAAAGGTGGAGACCACTGCCCTAGGGAGGTTGTGGAATCTCTGTTGTTAGAGATATTTTAGAGCAGGTTAGATAAACATCTATCAAGGATGATCTAGATGGTGCTTGGTCCTGCCATGAGGATCGGGGACAGGACTTGATGATCTCTTGAGGTCCCTTCCAGTTCTAACACCTGTGGCACCTTATAGACTAACAGATTTATTGGAGCATAAGCTTTCATGGGCAAAGACCCACTTCATCAGATGCATGTAGTGGAAATTCCAGAGGCAGGTATAAATATATAGGCATAAGAAAAGAGTTCCAATCAAGAGTAAGGTTAGAGATGATGAGGTCAGTTCAGTCAGGGAGGATGAGGCCTCCTTCTAGCAGCTGATGTGGAGGTGTGAACCCCAAGGGAAGAGAAACTGCTTTTGTAGTTGGCTAGCCATTCACCGTCTTTATTTAATCCTAAACTGATAGTGTCAAATTAGCAGATGAATTGTAGTGCTGCAGTTTCTCTTTGAAGTCTGTTTTTAAAGTTTTTTGTTGTTGCAGAATAGCTACTTTTAAATCTGCTACTGTGTGTCCAGGGAGATTGAAGTGTTTTCCTACAGGTTTTTGTATATTACCATTCCTGATATCTGATTTGTGTCTGTTTATTCTTTTATATAGGGACTGTCCAGTTTGGCCAATGTATATGGCAGAGGGGCATTGCTGGCACATGATGGCATATATTACACTGGTAGATGTGTAGGTGCATGAGCCGGTGATGGTGTGGCTGATGTGGTTAGGACCTGTGATGGTGTTGCTGGTGTTGATATGTGGGCAGAGTTGGCACCAAGATTTGTTGCAGGGATTGGTTCCTGAGTTAGAGCTACTGTGATGTGGTGTATAGCTGCTGGTATGAATTTGCTTCAGGTTGGCGGGCTGTCTGTGGGCAAGGACTGGCCTACCTCCCAAGGTTTGTGAGAGTGAGGGATCATTGTCCAGGATGGGTTGTAGATCACTGATGATGTATTAGAGAGGTTTTAGATGGGTACTGTAGGTGATGGCCAATTGTGTTCTGTTGTTTTCTTTGTGGTGTCTGTCTTGTAGCAGGAGGCTTCTGGGTACACATCTGGCTCTATCAGTCTGTTTCCTCACTTCTTCAGGTGGGTACTGTAGTTTCAGGAATGCTTGGTTGAAGATCTTGTAGGTGTTTGTCTCTGAGGGGTTGGAGCAAATGCAGTTGTACCTTAGTGCTTGGCTGTAGACAATGCACTGTGTGGTGTGTCCGGGATGGAAGCTGGAGGCATGTAGGTAGGCATAGCGGTCGGTAGGTTTTCGGTATAGGGTGGTGTTTATGTGACCATCACTTATTTGCACTGTAGTATCTAGGAAGTGGATCTCTTGTGTAGACTGGTCTAGGCTGAGGTTGATGGTGGGGTGGAAACTGTTGAAATCACGGTGAAATTCTTCCAGAGCCTCCTTCCCATGGGTCCAGATGATGACGATGTCATCCATGTAGCATAAACAGAGGAGGGGCGCTAGTGGACGAGAGCTGAGGAATCATCGTTTTATGGCTGACCTGGAACAATGCTTCCTCAGTCCCACAGGGAATCCATACAAGCCTCCTCTTGCATAGAGGGTTATGAATTTCCCTAAGAATTACTGGAGGAAATGCATATAGTTACAGTTAGTGTACTGTTTCCTAAGGTACGTCTATACTACAGAGCTTTTCTGGGATACCAGAGGTATCCCGGAAAAGCTCTGCTGCATCGAAGGAACACATCTGCTTTTCGGAAAAATGTCAGAAAAGCGGATGCATTTTGTGGGCATCCCTGTAAACCGCATTTCACGAGGAAGAAGGGATGATCTGAAGAGATGTTCTGAAGGGATGTACTGTTTGGTTTTTTTCCGACATTTGGCCCCGTGTAGTTTGGCCAAATGTCAGAAAAGCCTCTTTCGGAAGAAAAGCGGAAAAAAATACGCAAATTGCGGTATGCAATTTGTGGCTCTTTTTCCGACTTTTCTTTGTAGTGTAGACATAGCCCTAGTCCACCTGTAATGAAGATTGTCTTTCTGGTTGTTATAAAATCAGCCAGAGGAGTAGGTAAGCTGGTGGCCCCTATGGCCAATGCATTTTATACTCTTTCACAAAGGTAAAGTTTCCTTGAGATTACAGTCAAATTCACTCCTAAAGTAATCTCAGAATTCCACCTAAATGAGGCCATTCACTTACTTTTCCCTTTCCCAAAGATGTATGCCATTAGTGAGGTAGGAAGTTGCACACCCTGATTTCCCACTGAGCTTTGGCATTCTGCCTGCAAGGGACTAAATCCTTTATGAAATCACCTAAATGATTTCTATATAGAATTTAGAGACCATCGCTAGAAGTAAGAAAGAAAGCTTACCTACCTTACGGCAACTGGAGTTCTTTGATATGTGTGGTCCCAAGCTATGTTCTTCTGCTCAGCCTCTCTGCATTTCCTTTCTGTGGCACCTTATCCTAGAGGTGTTCACAGTAGAAAGGTTACTGGAGAGGCAACAGTTCATGCCTGCCCCTTATGTCCTTTGGAGCCTGAGGAGGGGAGGGGCATAGACAGCAAACCCTGCTACCAAGAATCTTGTGGTGTCACATGCATGAAGTGCATGTGCACCTGCAGTGGTCTGCAGACAGGGACTGCTCATTTCAAAAATCTCCACCTATTCTAAGGTAAGTAACCTTTCTTCTGAAACAGTCAATATCCAATGTTTTACTATGGGCCTTTGAACAAAGTATAAATATTCTGGTTTTATTTACTATTTTATACAAATTTATCTTTTCAAGTTTAACTTTTGTTTTCTTCGTGCACAAAACATTTTGGCCTCATTTATAACACATGATTTATAATCACTGTTACAGAAGACATGATAAATGCCATATGTTATCAGATCTCTCTCTTCTTTTGTCTTCTCTTGAGTCATGATGCTGGAAGATAAAAACTTGATTGAAATTGAGGCAAACTTTTATCCTAGTTTCTTTGAGCACCAAGGTCTAACCTCTATTAATGTGCCAAATTAGCTTCATACACAGTAAAACAAAGTTTGCATTTTTTCAACCCATCTGTGATTTATATTTTAATGAGTTCATTAAATAAAGAAAACAAAGTATGGAATGTATCACTGTAATTGCTACCAAAAAAAGAAAAAAATGTCCTATTTCTTGTGATTTATCTTTAGTTAATTTTAATGTGGTTAATTAATGTCCCAGGAAAAATAATATATTTAAGATATATAGCATAATTGACATGGACAGCATTATTCTTTGGTGACCTATATTAATAGAATAATTACGGCAAAATGCCTCAGGACACCACAGTATCTTACAGCCTCAGGAGGCCACAGTATCTTAGAGTAACATTGCTTTAGCCTACTGAGTGAAACAGAGTTCTTTCTAGGAGATCACAAAAGTATACAACAAATTTCCAGAGAGCATATTATATAACAAAACTGATCCATCTTAGTTGCATTCCAGTTATTCACTACAGTATCTTATTTCAGAAGTAAAAGTTACGTGCACCTAGGAAACTTTGTTGAAATATTTTCTATTTAGGTATTACCAATTGTGCATTTGTACAATTGCTATGCTTAACTTTCATCTCATAGTACTGTGTTTTTGAGCTGGTTAATACCAATCTGCAGGATTTGCTGCAGAGTGATTCGAGGCTCTCTCCAGCAGAGCCAATAAATTATTTCCAGAGCAGTAATAGATTTTGGGATTTCGAATGTAAGATAGTCAATGGATTCAAGCTAGCTAACACAAAGTGCTATCTATAGGCCATCGAGCTAGTTGCTTCTATTCTTTGCTCTGTATATTTGGTATGAAATGATGACAATTGCCCATAGATTATATATTTATCTGCAATTTTTCATGTATATCAGATAATATTTATCGGACATTTTCTTTTTTAGGACTACAAGAAGGCTGAATATGATGCCCATATAGTTGAGCACAGTCTCAATGCAATGGAATGGGCTTGTCGCATGCTCCCTTTTGCTAGGTTCATGAATGTCGAGGAACTAGTTCAAGATATAATTCTGAGCCTTGTTGGAGAATTACCTCCAATCAGAAAGGTAAAACAAATCTAAAACTTCAAAAGACATTGAGAATGACAAGATTGTAGCTTCCATGCAAATGTTATTTTTAGAGTTCTAAATAATGCAAGTTTTGTTGGCAGTTTTGCTATGTGTTGTTTTTTCCCATCAAAATGAACCTTGAAACTGATATATTTTGTACAGGTGGCAGAAATTTTGGTGAAAGCATTTCCTAATTCTGAAGATGTAAGAGTTCCTTTAAGGGATAAATATCATGCACTTCAGCAACGACTTAGACACTGTATTGTCAGAGGTAATGTACATTTTTCCTCAGGAAATAGAAAATGGGCTTAATGACTATTGTGTTTTTAGTTTTTCTTATGAATAATAATACAGGTAACATTTCTGTCCTATAGATGAGATATTAAATTATTGCCTTTTCTCTAGATAGTAGTTAAGAATATCACAAATCAAGTTCAATGGTACGATTTTCAGAAGAGCTCAGTGTTAGCGTAACTTTTCTCCCTTGGACAATAGTAACATTGTCAACCTCAGTGGGAGCAATGTTAGCCAAACACTCAACTCTTTTGAATATTCCATCACGGTTGTTTGAGCTATCACTGAGTTAATGGCTACTTGTTTTGTGTACATGATCTTTAGTATGATGGCAGAATATTTAAAGCAATTTTTACAGTACTGCATATAAACGCTACTACTTTCAAATTTCTTTATTGGTTACTTTTAAGAATTGTCCTTACAAATAACAGCAAAAGATATTAATCTAGATGAAGGATCACATGCAGCTTCTTAGAGTAATTGCTCATGTCTATTACAATATATGTTTGCATATGCTGTGTGCCAAATTGTTGGAAGACTTTTTCCTAGCAGTACCCGTAAGGTTAGCTGTGACACCTCGCAGTATTGCATATATATCCCTGCTGACCCGACTCCAACTTCAGTTCCTTCTTTCTGCTAGTGACAGTCATTGGAGCTTCTGACTTTCTTGCTTTGCAAGTACTTAGTCCCTAGCAAAGCATTTTTTTTGTTGTACAGATTAGTTGTTTGTTCTAGTTACTTGTAGTAGTTAGTTTAGGGTTATTTCATCCTCTTCCCCTCCCCCCGACTCAGAAATAACTTCCGCGACTAGGCACAGGCACAGAAGTCAGCTCCAGCACCATGCGTGTCAGCCAGCCTGCCAGCACCTAAGAAGGCGCAATAAAAACCTGAGCGGGCACGGGATGCCAGCTAACATTCTCTCCGACTTCATCATCCCCGTTGCCTACACCGTGCTCACCTCTACTACAGTTCAGCGGCACCAGGCACAATCTAAATGGGCAAGACAGGCATTATAGACCAGCTTCCTCTTTATCGCCTGCACCTCACCAGCCTTTGCCACAACAAGCTTACCAAATATATGGTTCCATATCACTGCCCCCTTCTTCAAGGGGATCACATAGGTCACCCTATTTTCCAGTACTTTCGGTACAGCACACTATCATGAAAATCATAGGAGCGTATTTTCATCCCAATACTCCTCTCCTAACAGATTGGCATACTGACAACACAGGCATTCATACCACTACAACTATCCTTCTCATGGGTCAACACATCACCATTACAAACGATTGGCATACCACGCGCCTTGCTGCCTCAGACATTTCTCTGTACACAGATCCGCAACCTCTCCCACACCGCTACACAGGCAGGAGGTTACAGAGACATCCTCCACCTTACATCCCGCAGCTCAACAATCCGAATCTGAGGAGGGCCAAATATCTGAAATGGAGGAACATTAGCCAGATATTTCACTGACTGACCACTCCTCCTCATCCCCGGATGAAGCAGTTATCCTGGGCGATCAGTCACCACCAGATGACCTGAAGCAGTTTCAGGATCTCTTTTAAAGAGTGTCTGCTAGCCAAGACATGGAACTAATCGAGGTACAAGAGAAGCAACACCGCCTTCTTAAAAACCTCCAGCCCTCCCAATGTGCAAAAATTGTGATTCCAATAGATGAGGCCATTATGGAGGCTGCCAGCGAGATCTCGCAGACCCCAGTGTCCATGCCTCCAACTAATAAGCGTGTAGATAAAAAGTACTTTGTCACCCTGAAGGGTGCTGACTTTTTATTTTCCCACTCACAACCCAACTCTTTGGTAGATGCTGCTCAACAGAGATCCAAGCTTCCGCAATACAAAAATATCTGCGGATAAGGAGAGCAAACTCAAGGATCTCTTTGGAAGGAAGGTTCGCTCCTCACCAACCCTGCTTCTCCGCATAGCTAATTATGCAGCCCTACTGTCCAACCACAACTTTGACAGCTATATCTAGCTCTTGGCCCTCATCGAACACCTGCTGGATTAAAAGAGGCTGATATTAAAATCCATTGTCCATAGGGGGTATGCTTCAAGAAGAACATCTCTCCAAATAGCCCTTGATGTGGCTGATGTGGCAGCTCGTGCCACGGTGACATCGACATTTACGAGGAGGGCCTTGTGGCTACAGTACGCTGTGGTCCCCCATGAGCTGCAAACGAAAGAGGAACACTACCCTTTTGATAAGCAAAAATTATTCTCCAGAAAGACAGACGAGGTTCTGCACTTGACTAAAGACTCAAGAACCACCCTTCATACCTTGGGTATGTACATTCCACCATACTTTCCAAAGACATTGCGATTTTTCATATTGAAGATACCAGCAGCAAGACTTCAACCAATCTAGAGCAAGACAGCGGCCTCAGAGGAGGCATCCTCAGAACAATCATAACTCGAACCAGCAGTCAAACAAGCAGCAGGTTTGAGGTCCTGGTCGAGGGCTTGCAGAATCTCCCCTTGCTGAGTCACCCCGAATATTCCGCCCCGATCTTCCACCATCGTTTGAGACCATTTCACCATCACATTGGACTGTTGGGTCTGGATTGTAACATCCGGCTATACCATTCTATTCACAGCACTACCCTCCACTTCTCCACTTTTCCTGTCCCTCTTCAGGGACCCCTCTCATGAAGATTTACTGAAAAAGGAGGTCCATCAGCTTCTCAACGTTGGAGCAGTAGAGATGGTGTCTGAAGAGTTCAGGGGTAGGTGCTTCTGCTCCCACTATTTCCTCATAGTGAAGAAGACGGGTGGTTGGAGGCCTATTCTAGACCTTTACAGTTTGAATCAATACCTTCGGAAACAACGATTCAAAAATAGTGACTCTCTCATCCATAATCCCAGTGTTAGAGAAAGGGGACTGGTTTGCTGCCCTCAACCTGCAAGACACCTACTTTCATATCACTATACACCCCATGCACAGATGATACCTATGCTTTATGGTTGGATCAGAGCACTATCAGTACAGCATCTTGCCTTTCGGCCTCTCATCAGCACCCAGGATGTTCTCAAAGACACTCGCTGTTGTCGCGGCATACCTGCGCTGACAAGGAGTTATGATCTTCCCTTACCTAGATGGCTGCCTAATAAAAGGACCATCCACTACAGATACACTCTGTATGATACTAATAACCAGACAAATGTTCCAGCTTCTGGGTCATATCCTCAACGAACACAAATCAACTCTGACCTACAGAGACCCTACAATTCATAGGAGCTCAACTAGACTCCGCTACAGCAAGAGCATACCTACCATTACAACGGTTCCAAACAATCCAGGACCTTGTATTCGCAGTCACAACCAGTCCTACAGTGTCAATACTTACTTGCCTCCAACTCATGGGCCATGTGGCTGCTACGACTTATGTAGTCAGTCATGCGCAACTGCACTTTCAATGTCTCCAACATTGTCTTGCATCTTTTTACACGCACCTGAGGCAACATGTATATCTACCTACCACTGTCGTAATGTCCCTCAAGTGGTGGACCAATCCAAACAACTTGCTTGCAGGAGTCCCATTCCATTGGGACCAACCTTCTGCTCAGATTACTACAGATGTTTCCCTCATGGGATGGAGTGCCCACATGGGTGACAATATATTGCAGTGGTCTCCAACCTTTTTACGCCCAAGAACACTGTTTAAATGTCAGAACAAGCCAAGATCTACCCCATCCTTTCCCCAAGATCCCACCCCTTCCTTGTAGCCCTACCCTCTCTGTTCTTCTCCTCTCCATCAGTTATCCCCAGTCCTTATACACTCTCAGGGTATGGCTACACTGCCACTTTTTTTCGATTCTTCTGTAGGAAGAGGTTTTTCCAACATTTGGCCTGTCTAGACTGGGCCAAATGTAAGAAAAACCCCTACTTTCAGAAGCCCCCTTGTTCCTCGTGGAACGAGGAATACAGGGGTTGCCGAAAGAGCATGTTTGCTCTTTTGCTAAAAAAAGCGGAAGAACAAACGTGTCCCTGAACGCGGAAGAGTTTTTCCGGGATACCTCTGGTATCCCGGAAAAACTCTTGTAGTATAGCCATACCTTCACTAGGTTGAGATAGGATGTGTGGGCTCTGAGGTGGGAAAGAGGGATTTGGGTGTGGAAAAGGGTGAGAGGTGCAAGCTCTGAGAGGGAATTTGGATTCAGGAGGAGGTGGAGAAGGGTATGCTGGCTCAGGGAGGGGGCTTCAGACTGGGGAGTGTTAGGGTCTGGTGGAGGGTTAGGGTGCTGAGCAAGCCACAGGCTTGTGGATGTGAAGGTGCAGGAGTTTGGGTTGGGGTGTATGAGGGGCTCGGGGCAGGGAGGTTGGGAGTATGATGGGCTCAGGACACAGATTTACGGTGTCTGGATGCTGCAGAAGTGTTGTGGCAGAAGACAGAATGTGGGGGTGCAGGAGTTTGGGGATGTGAGAGGCTCAGGACAGGGGGTTCCAGTGTATGATAGGCTCAGATTTGGGGTTGGGGGGCAGTACAGGAGTGTTATGATGCTGCGGCCAGATGGGGGCTTGGCCCCAATTGCGGGTTTGTTGGCCAGGCTTCATTTTTAAATAAAATATGTCAAACACAAAAAGTTTCATCATTGTCTTTATTTATGAGATGGGCAGGGAACGTGTTTTGAGTCAGGGGTCACTGACCCACAGAAAAGTCAGTTGGGGGCGCACAAGTGAAATGCAAAAAAAAAAAAAAAACAAAACTCCTCCAAAACCCCCCAAACCTCACTTATGTGGCCCCAACTATGCTGGTGGGAGCAGGGTACATGGTACTGGGGAAGGGTACTACTGGGTGCTGGGGCAGAGGACAGGGTGCTGTGGCAGGGGACAGGGAGTTGGTGGGGGCAGGGAACAGGGTGCTGTGGCAGGGGACAGGGTGATGGGGCAGGTAGCAGGCTGCTGGTGGGTGCTGTGGCAGGGGACAGGGAGTTGGTGGGGGCAGGGAACAGGGTGCTGTGGCAGGGGACAGGGTGATGGGGCAGGTAGCAGGCTGCTGGTGGGTGCTGTGGCAGGGGACAGGGAGTTGGTGGGGGCAGGGAACAGGGTGCTGTGGCAGGGGACAGGGTGATGGGGCAGGTAGCAAGCTGCTGGTGGGTGCTGGGACAGGAAACGGTGTTGGTGGGGGCAGGGAACAGGGAGTCCCTGGCGCTCCTCCGGGGACTTCTACCCCCTCCCCCCCCGCAGAGGAGGGAAGTCTTGGTGTGCGCCTCCTCTGGGGACTCCTGCTCCCTCCCCTCCTCCGCAGGGGAAGGACGTCCCCCGGCTCGTCACAGACCTGGCCTTTCAGGTACTTCACTGGCTGTTTGGGGGAGGGGGAGCAGCCAGTGCACTTGCTGAAACCTCGGAAGTGGTGTGCAGCTGTGGGACTTCCGTCCACCTCGCAGGAAGCCGGTGCTACCTCCATTGTCACTGGAGGTAGGGAGTGGGGGTGAGGGGAAATGGGGGGGCCCTGAAAGCTTCATGATTGACTGGTCGGGCCCTCCCCATCAACCTGTTGATCGCAATAGATGGGTTGGTGACCACGGATATATTGGAACTCAGGGCCGTCTTCAGTGCATGCAAACACTTGGGCGCACATATCTGCAGTACCACAATTGGAATACTTACCGACAACATAGCAATGATGTATTATATAAATCGACAAGGGGGCGCTCACTCTGTGCACTGAGGCATTCCAATTGTGGAATTGGTGCATCCGCAACAAAATTACTCACATGGCCTCATACGTACCTGGGATCAAGAATGTAATTGCGACTCTCTCAGCAGGCACTTTGCCCCAGACCACGAATGGGAGCTTCAACACCGTGTTCTCCAGCCTATCTTCCGTCAGTGGGGTCACCCACAAATAGACCTTTTTGCCTCCTATGAGAATATGAAATGCCAACAGTATTGCTCCAGAGGCGGCATTGACCACGAGTCTCTAGGGCCATGGTCACCAACCGGTAGATCGCGATCTACCGGTAGATCGCAAGGGCTCTATGAGTCAATCTTTAGCTCCTTCTGGGCTGAGCGCGGTGGAGCTGTGTTGGAGCAAAGAAGTGGCTGCTGGGCCAGCTAGGCGTGGTGTTCAGTCCAGGTGCACCACGGTCCACGTGGGCTGAGCACAGGGGAAGCTGCCTGGTCAGCTGGCTGCGGTGTTCAGCAGAAGCAGAGGCTGTGCCATGCTCCAGCTGATTGGGCGGCTTCTCCTCTGCTCCAGCCCACGTGGAGCGTGATGCACCTGGGCTGAACACCACGGCCAGCTGGCCGGGCAGCCGCTCCTCTTTGCTCCAGCTCAGCTGCACTGCGCTCAGCCCGGGGAAGCTGCGCCTTGCTCCAGCTGGGCTGGAGCAAAGAGGAAAGGCTTCCCAGCCAGCAGGAGAGGGCGCAGCCTCTCCAGGCTGAGCACGGCGCAGCTGGGCAGGAGCAAAAAGGAGCAGCTGCCTGGTCAGCTGGCCATGGTTTCCAGCCCAGGTGCACCACACTTTACCAGGGCTGGAGCAGAGGAGAAGCCACCCGATCAGCTGAAGTGTGGCGCAGCCTCTGCTTCTACTGAACATTGCGGCCAGCTGACCGGGCGGCTTCCCCTCTGCTCCAGCCCAGGTAAAGCGTGGTGCACCTGGGCTGGAAACCATGGCCAGCTGACCAGGCAGCTGCTCCTTTTTGCTCCTGCCCAGCTGCACCGTGCTCAGCCTGGGGAGGCTGCGCCGCTTTCCTGCTGGCCTGGAAGCCTTTCCTCTTTGCTCCAGCCCAGCTGGAGCAAGGCGCAGCCTCCCCGGGCTGAGCATGGTGCAGCTGGGCTGGAGCAAAGAGAAGCAGCTGCCCGGCCAGCTAGCCGTGGTTTCCAGCCCAGGTGCACCACATTCCACGTGGGCTGGAGCAGAGGGGATGCCTCCTGGTCAGCTGGCCACGGTGTTCAGCAGAGGCTATGCCACGCTTCAGCTGATCAGGCGGCTTCTCCTCTGCTCCAGCCCAGGTAAAGTGTGGTACACCTGGGCTGGAAACCATGGCCAGCTGACCGGGCAGCCGCTCCTCTTTCCTCCAGCCTAGCTGCACTGCACTCAGCCCTGGGAGGCTGCACCTCACTCCAGCTGGGCTGGAGGAAAGAGGAAGGGCTTTCCGATCAGCAGGAGCGCAGCGCAGCCTCCCCAGGCTGAGTGCAGGGCAGCTGGGCTGGAGCAAAGAGGAGGGCTGCCTGGCCAGCTGGTTATGGTGTTCAGCCCAAGTGCACCCTTCTCTGCGGGAGGGGGGAGGCGGCCCCAGGAGGCGGCACCTGCTGGGGACTCCCTGCTCCCACTGGCACCCTGCCCCCTGCCACAGAACCCTGTCCCCTCTCCCCCACTGGCACCATGCCCCCTGCTGCAGAACCCTGCCTCCTGCCCCCACCCCAGAACCCTGTCCCTTGCCTCCACTGCCACCCTGTCCCCTGCCCCAGCACCCACTAATACCCTTTCCCAGTACCATGTCCCCTACTCCCACCAGCAGAGTTCTGGCCACATTAGTGAGGCTTGGGGGGAGAGGGGGGCTCTGGAGGAGGGTTTTTTTTTTTTTTAAATCTCCCTTGTGTGGCCCCAACTGACTTTTCTGTGGGTCAGTGACCCCTGACTCAAAAAGGTTTCTGCCCTTCTCGTAAATAAAGACAATGCAGAAACTTTGTGTTTGACATCGTATTTTATTTAAAAATGAAGCCTGGCCAACACACCCCCAATTGGGGCCAAGCCCCCATCTGGCCGCAGCATTATAACACTCCTGCACACACACACCCAGATCCTAAATCTGAGCCTATCATACAGTGGAACCCCCTGCCTTGAGCCTCTCACATACCCCAACCCGAATTCCTGCACCCTCACATCCACAAACCTGTGGCTTCCTTAGTACCGCAGCCCTCCATCTGACCCCAACACTGCCCAGCCTGGAGCCCCCTCCCCGAGCCGGCGTCCCCTTCTCCATCTCCTCCTGCATCCAGATTTCCTCCCAGAACTTGCATCTCTCACTCCTTCCCACACCCAAATCCCTCATTCCCACCCCAGAGCCCCCACACATCCTGTCTCAACCCAGCGAGGGTATGGCTAGACTGCAGGAGTTTTTCCAGGATTTCAGAGAGATCCCAGAAAAACTCTTCTGCATCCAGGGATGTGTTTGCTCTTCCGTTTTTTTAGTGGAAGAGCAAACATGCTCTTTCGGTAACCCCTATATTCCTCGTTCCACAAGGAATAAGGGGGCTGCCAAAAGAAGGGGTTTTTCTGACATTTGGTCCAGTCTAGACAGGCTAAATGTTGGAAAAATCTCTTCCCACAGAAGAATCGGAAAAAAAGTGGCAGTGTAGAGTGTATAAGGGCTGGGGATAGCAAGTGATGGAGAGGAGGTGAATAGAGAGGGCGGGGCTTCAAGGAAGGGGTGGGGCAGTAGATCTTCGCTTGTTCTGAGATTTAAAAAGTGATCTTGAGTGTAAAAAGGTTGGAGACCACTGCTCTAGGGGATGCCTTTCTCCTCAAGGAGAGGCCCCCTCTTATATGCTTTTCCTCCCACTCTACTCATTCCCAGAGTCCTTGAGAAGCTCAACAGAGATGGGGCAACAGTCATTCTCATAGCCCCATTTTGGGCATGACAGATGTGGTTTCCGTATCTGTATCAGATGTCTCCTCAACCACCCTATCATCTCCCCAGATATCATGACCTCTTAACCCAGAACAACAGAACCGTAATTCATCCTCAGTGCCATGCCTTACAATTGACAGCATGGCTCGTTGTTTCCGAGAAGGGGAACTCCACTGTTCAAACCAAGTAAAAGACATCCTCTTACGTAGCAGGAAACAATCTACTCATTCCACTTACCTCCAAAAATGGTTCAGATTCCTTTCATGGTGCTCTGATAAATGGTTAGGTTCATACACAGCACCTTTACATGAAATACTGGATTGTATCCTGCTTCTGAGGAAAGCTGGACTGGCTCTTATAGGGAAGTAAGTACATTTTGACAGCAATCACTGCTTTCCATAAATCAGTTGATGGTTGATCAATCTTTGTGCATCCTATCACTAAGAGGTTCCTCAAAGGCCTTTTGAATCTGTACCTGCAACAGAGATTACTACCACCAGCATGGAACTTGGAGCTGGTTCTAGATTACTCTTACCCGTGCTCCCTTTGAACCACTAACTACCGCTCCACTATCAACTATGACGATCAAAGTTGCATTTCTATTGGCCATTACCTCCACCCGCAGATTTGGGGAGCTGGTGGCCTTAATGGCAGTGCCACCATATACCACATTTAATAAGGACAAGGTTATATTGCGCCCACATCCTTCTTCATCCCAAAAGCCCGTTTGGACTTCCACATAAACAAACCAATTGTCCTTTCACCCTTCAGCCACACACAAATAGTCGGAAGGATATGCTTCACACTCTGGACGTGCACAGAGCATTTGCTTTCTACATAGATAAGACTCGATCTTTTCATGAATCAGACTGACTGCTAATTTCGGTGGTGGAACATTGCAAAGTTGAACCTCTCTCATCACAATGCATCTCCAGACTCAGTTTCCTCCATCATGAAGTGCTATGCCATATGAAATAAACCATTTCCAGAGGCACCTAGAGCAGTGTTTCTCAACCTTTCTTTTAATAAAGTACCCCTTTTAAAAAAAAATTAGAAGTACCCCCAGTACCTACAGTTTTCAGACACACACAATTTTTATTTTTATTTTTATTTTTTTTACCATTTTTCTATCATTGCAACACATTTGTTTAAACAACTTAATCCTAGCTAGGCGAGCAATGACATTTTTGTGTATAAAAAGTACAAAAATAATAAAGCGTAAAAATTAATACAAAAATTCAGTTTTCTCCAAATTTCAGTTGTGTTGAAGTACCCCCCAGACTTCTCTCGAGTACCCCCCCGTACCATTGGTTGAGAAACACTGATGTAGAGCACACTCTACGAGAGCCCCTAGCAACATCCATGCCTTTCCTTCGCAAAGTTCCCCTTATGGATATTTGCCAAGTGGCCACATGGTCCACCAATGATACCTTTATGAAACATTTACGCAATTTCTCAGACCTTAACTAATGATATTACAGTGGCCTCTGCAGTACTCTCCACTGACCAATCCATGGTTTAGTAACCTGCCTTCCATATATTCCGGGTATTGCTACGCAGTCACCAACAGTGAAGCACCCACAGGGACACCACTCAAAGAAGAGGAGGAAGTTACTCAGCTGTGCAGTAACCACTGTTCTTTGAGATGTGTGTTCCCGTAGGTGCTCCACTGCCTGCTCTCCTCCCCGCTTCGGAGTCTCTTACCGTATCTTTCAGATATCTAGGTGGACTCGAGGAACTGGCGGGAGCCAGACCGTGCGCATGATCAAAAGGGCGTGAATCATGCAAGACGCAGAGAGTCCTTTGCTGGCATCGATGGGGACGTGCTCAGGTCCTGCGACAGGTGACTGTGCGAGGAGGTGATTTGCAAGGGGATGCCGTTCCATAGCCCTTCCCCGACCATGCAGTTGGTGACGGATGCCTCTGACATGGGCTAAGGAGCCCACCTCAGGAAGCTACAGACTCAAGGGATGTGGTCCCCAGCGGACCACTCCCTCCACATCAACCTCAGGGAGCTGAGGGCTATTTGTCTCGCATGCAGTGTTTTCCTTCCACAGCTCCGAAACAGCTGTGTTTCAATATTACGGATAACATCACAGTGATATTTTATATAAACAGGGTAGTGCTCGCTCTTATCCCCTATGCTGGGAAGCCCTCCTCCTGTGGAAGTTCTGTGTCACTCACAACATTCACTTGGTGGCCTCTTACCTCCCTGGGGCCCAGAATGCATCAGCGGATTGCTTCAGCATGTCCTTTGAGGGGCACGAGTGGTCCCTCATGGCAGATGTGGCTCTGTATATCTTCCACCTGTGGGGGTTTCCCCATCTAGACGTTTTTGCAACTCGAGGCAACAGGAAGTGCCACCGCTTTTGCTCCTCCTTCAGCCACAGTCTGGGGTCACTGGGAGATGGGCTCATGGTCCCCTGGACCCAGGGTCTCCTGTACACCTTTCTCCCATTTTCCCTAATCCACAAGGTGATCCTCAAAGTCAGGGAGTTCAAGGCTTCCATGATCCTCATAGCCCCAGCATGGCCTAACCAGCATTGGTTCCCAGCCCTCCTTGAGTTCTCAGTGGAGCAGCCATTGGCCCTTCCCCTGTACCCAGACCTGATCTCTCTGGAGTTTGGCAGACTTTGGCACCCGAAAGTCCGATCCATGCTGTGACGTAGTGTGGGTACCTTGCTGGTTGCTATGCTGGGCGGTGGGCTGTGAGTGACCCCCGCTGATGGCTGTTTGTACAAAGCACGGCCCAGCAGGACAGGGGATGAGTCATTATGCAAGGGTCTCTCAACTGGTCCGACCAGTTACTTCCCAGGGAGAGAAACAAAGGAAGGGGGCGAGGCCAGGCCTGGCAAGGGAGACAGGGCTAGAAGAAAGGGGCTGTTTCTGTCTGGGATCATGGAGGAGACGGCCTAGGGAAAGGGGCTGGAATTTAGGAGCCCAGTCTCCCCCATCTCAAGGGGGGCTGAGGCATCCTAGGCCCGGTTCCTGTAATCAGATGACATCTGTGCTGTGCTGTATCCTGGAGAAGCAATAAACTCGCTCTATTCTACTGGCTGATGGAGTCTGTCCGTGCCATTACGGGGTGCAGGAGTCGGGGGACCCTGACGTGCCGCCACACATGCACCTCATGGCATGGAGGCTCCCTAGCTAACTGCCTTTGAGAGGCAGTGTTCGGACAGAGTTCAGACTGTTCTCTTGGGGAGTCACAAACCCTCTACAAGGGCCTCTGACCTGGTGAAATGGATACGCTTTGTACTCTGGTCAGAGGGTAAAGGGTTTTCACCTATGGCGGTCCCAGTTCCAGCCGTTTTGCATTATCTCCTGGACCTTAGCAGTTATCTCCACTCAGGGTCGTGTGGTAGGTCTGTTTTCATGGACTCTATGGTGCATCGGGTTTTAACGGGGTTGAATAGGGTTTTCCCCCAGGTGCGTAATCCCCTGCCCCCCAGGACCTAAACCAGTGTTCTCTAAGCTCATGGGTCCTCCCTTCGAGCTCTTGGCAATGTGTTCTCTCCTACACCTGTCCTGGAAGGTGTCCTTCCTTGTGGCCATTAACTCTGCGAGGCAGGTTTTGGAGCTACGGGCCCTAACGGTGCATCTGCCATACATGGTTTTCTTAAGGATAAGGAACTTCAGGGGGTAGCTGAGTTAGTCTGTTACAGAAAAAAACAAACAAATTGACAGAGCCAAAAAAGTACCCAGACATGAACTACTTCAAGACAGACCCAAAAGAGGAAAATAACAGAACTCCTTTTGTTGTTAGCTACAGTCCACAACTCAGACCCCTCCAATGCATTATACACAATCTACAACCCATCTTGGAAAATGATCCCTCACTCTGAGGCCTTGGGAGAAAAACCTAGTCTTGCTTACAGACAGCCCCTTAACCTGAAACATATTCTTTCTGATAACCATGCCACACAACCACATCATAAGCCTCCAGGAACCCAGCCCTGCAACCAAAAACGATGCCAACTCTGTCCACATATCTACACTGATGAATTCATCACTGGAGCAAACAACATAAGCCACGAAATCAAAGGGTCATTTGACTGCACATCTAGTAATTTGATCTACGCTATCAAATGCCAACAGTGCCCCTCTGCTATGTATATTGGTCAAACTGGACGTTCTCTGCGGGAAAGAATCAATGGACACAAATTGGATATACGTAAAGGGAACACTCAGAAGCCTGTTGGAGAACATTTCTGTTTGCTTAACCATAATCTGACAGATCTGCAGGTGGCGGTCTTGTCACAGTCCAGCTCCTCAAGCCAAATTCACAGAGAAAGCTTGGAATTACAGTACATACACAAATTCAATTCACATGCTAATGGACTCAATCTTGATTTAGGTTGGTGGGGACTCTACCACTGAGGGTGCTAACAGCTTTCTGAGTGGTATCCTTCCTGTCTTAGCAATCTATCTATTGACTTTGATCTTTATTCTGCTTAGGTTTAGCACCCATTCTCCAGATACTTAAAGAAAAAACAGGAAGGGGGGTGGGAGACAGAGCATCACCCTTTCCCTCACCCCACCCCCTTCTCCTATTTATTTTGAGTTTTCAAATCCCCTATTCATAACTCTGGTCATCTGAAGAAGTGGGCTGTGCCCACAAAAGCTCATGATACCCTCTACAAGTTATGTTAGTCTATAAAGTGCTACCAGACCATTTGGGGTTTTTTTTTTTTTTTTTCAAGGATAAGATCAGGCTCTGCCTTCACCCTTAATTCCTGCCCAAGGCTATGTCCCACTTCCACCTCCATCAGGACATTTTTTACTGGTCTTTTACCCGAAACCCCACATCTCTGGGACAGAGGACGCTTTACATACCTGAGAGGTTAGACAGACCGTAGCCTTTTATTTGGAAAGGACCAAACCCTTTTGTAAGTCCCCCAGCTGTTTGTGTCCATAGCAGACAGGATGAAGGGTCTGCTGGTGTTAGCCCAATGTGTTTCGTCTTGATCACCTCTTGTATCAAGGTATGCTATGAGCTGGCACAGGTTCCACCTCAACTATTGTGGCCCATTCGACCAGGGCCCATCCGTCTTCTGCCGCCTTCATAGATCAGATGTCCATTGTAGAGATCTGCAGGGCAGCAAGTTTTGTGAACCACTATGCCATTGTGCAGCACTCCTGGGAGGATGTGGCAGTGGGCAGGGTTGTTGTGCAGTCTGTCGCTCTGTAGGCTCTGACCCTGCTTCCTTGGGTTTGGATTTGGAGTCACCTAAGTGGAATGGACACGAGCAAGCACCCAAAGAAGAAAAAATGGTTACTTACTTTCATAATTGTTGTTATGATGTGTTGCTCGTGTCCATTCCACATGCCTGCATTAGAGAATTCTGGCTAGAAGGAACTGAGGGGGTGGAGGTCCAGCAGGAATATATATGTGCTGATACGTTGGCGCCACTCCAGGGTGCTCCCCTGCTGGCCCGACAGCTACCTCTAAGGGAAAACTCTCAGACAGTCAGTGCACACAGTGTGCATGCACCTAAGTGGAATGGACATGAGCAACACATCTCGAAGAACAACAGATATAAAGGTAAGTAACCATCCTTTAATATCCATCCTTTAAAAATATCTAATTTAACCTTTTTTTGTTTTTCTTTGAGTGATGGTACCTATGTGTACTCCACATTTGCATAAGCATGCACAACATGCACCTTAGTTCACAGATAATTAGTAAGCATTATTTATTGCTCTACACATGCAGTTGTTTTCCTTGTGCTCTTAAATGAGAGTATAAGCATAAGGAGTGTGGCTGGATGCCTCTTCTGTTCCTTCTTAGTGCCTCATGGCCTGAGTTGGAATCTTCTGTCCACAACTTCTTCCATCGTATCAATCTTTAAAAATATAACTGTTAAACAGTTATTAGTATTTCACTCTTAGATTTATAGCCTTTAGAACTTAATAAAGTGTAGCTTAGTTATTTCTCTCCCCTTCTTGGGGAAGTACTCTTTCGAAGATAAGGACTGTGCTCAGTGTCTAGGATATTAAGATTTGCTTTTCCTCCTCCTCCTTTTGATTGATCAGTGAACATCAGTGTTGCCTTTACTGCCTTGATGAAGTTTGTCTCTGCTAAGTGCGGCATTGGTTACACCTTCTCTCTCTACGTGTGTCAACAGCTCAGACTTAGAAAAACACCTAATGAAGGAAGCCAGAAGTCCCTAGTCAGATCAATATGCGCGGGAGTCTCTGCAACCTAGGTCTCAATCGGGGGCAGCACATCTCTATTCTTGAGCTCAGGAGCTAATGCTACAATTTTCAAGGATTTTTATGAGAACAAGGGGTACTCTCACAATCACAGAGGCAGATCCTTTTCTAAAACTGTCCTGGAGATAGAATAGCTTTCTTGGGGTTCTTCCAATTTAGGTATGTCCTAGCATGTGGCACTAAGAACATACGTATGTTGTGCAGGACTCAGGATCATTGGTTCTCATCTTGGTTCTGACATAAAAACCAAAACCATCATCCGCTGCTATTAGCATCAACATCCTGATCAGACTCTGTACCAGTACTAGTAGGGATCTGACCTCTGTTGTGACCAAGTAAGTATTGGATCTGATGGCCCCAACCATCAAATTCACCCTCTGCAGAGTTGTTGGACTTCAGAGACAAACACCCTCAGGAGGATAGAGTCCAATTTCAGAACTTAATTGATGAGGATAAATTGGTTGCCAGAATATCTCATGTGTGTCTTGGTAGATGCTGCTAATATTGCTTTTAGAGGGAAGGGTACTGCATTTGTTATGAGGAGAGAATCCTAGTGGCAGGCCTTTATTTCTCTAGAGAGGTACAAAGTACCTGCCCTTTAACTGATCAACTTAATCTTCTTTGAGTGCTTGCTCATATGTATTCCAATTGAGGGGTATGTGTGCTGTGTGCACAACTGCCATGAAGTTTTTACCATCTCGGGTCAGCAGCCTTTCCAAAGTGGCGTGCCAAGATTTAACCCTTCTGCCGTAGACCATGCCGCTCTCCCAGGGGAAGAGGGGCTCTCCATCGTGTGCCCCATCTACTACCTGGGTCAATGCAAACCTTTTTGCAGACTACCAGTTGCTACTGGAAAATCACTGTTAATTACCCCTGAGCCATTTTGCTAGCACTGCAGCTGGGGAGAACTGTTTAATAATTTAAATTATTAAACAGATTACATGTTTTAATTTTCTCATGTTAGTTTATCAAACTTCATTTTAAATAAAGTAAAATATTATGTCCAACACAAAAGGTTTGAATGTTTTCTTTATTTATGGCAGGGGTGGAGAACCTTTTTTGGATCGGCGGTCAGTGACCCACAGAAAAATCAGTTGGAGATCACACAAGTGAGAAGCAAAAAAATTCCTTCCCAAACCCCCACTGATGTGGTCCCCAACTGAGAGACCTCACTTTTCTGGCACTCCAGCTCCCATGGGGTGAGAGGAAGGGACAGGGAGAACTGAGGTTCAGGGCTTCCCATAGACCAGATTTATTTTTCTGGGGTTCCAGAGTTAGTGGATTTTGTGGACTCCCTTAGGCTCTGGGGTGGCAACAGAAATGAGGATTTCAGTGTGTGGGACAGGGCTGCTAGCGAGTGGTGTCAGGATGGGGGTACAGGATATGTGCAGGAGGTGGGGGTTGGGGTACAAGAGGGGGGTGGGGAGTAACGCAGAAAAGGTGAGAGGGTGAGAATGCAGCCAAATAGCTAGTTGTGGAGGGAGGCAAAGAAGTGGGGAGTAAAGGAAAGTGCAGCTTCCGCAAAATAAAATTATATACCCCCCTCACATCTTCCCTCTGCTCTAGCCTCACCCCATGCGCCCCCCAGCCTGATCTCCTGCATCACCCCATACTCCTCAGTGCAACTCCTGCCTCCGCATCCTCCTTCATCCTGCCCCCACATCCCTGTGCCCCCAGTGCACTCATTGGCAGCAGCAGCACTGGGACTCTCAGCCCCCCAGGAATAGCACTGGAGCGAGGAGGGGTGGCGGGGAAGAGCCTTTGCCTTCAGGCTACGGCTCCGGGGCTGGAGTGCAGGCAGAGCCGGGGCTGGCTCTAGGCTGGCTGGGTGCAGCAGGATGCTAGGGAAGGAGCTCCCTGCCCCCCCCCACAGCCTGTAGGGGAGCAGCCTGGGCCTCGACGCACCATGGTCTGTACCTTTATGCTGCACTAGGCTGTTGTACAGCAGTCCAGACTTAATGTGGCTTTTGGGGCTGCAGTATTCGAGTTAGCTACACATTGACTCTGACCCCTCTTTTTGGGTAAGGCTTGTGAATCACCTCAATTGGAATATATATGTAAAAGCACTCAATAAAACGGTTACTCTTGGTAAGTGGTGTTCTTTGAGATGTGTTGCTCATATCTATTCCATACCCTTCTTCCCCACTGTCAGAGTAGCCGTCAAGAAGGAGCTGAGGCCATTTCCTCAACATATACTGCTGCACCTCGCCTCAATTGTCAACCAAAGCATTTTTGTTAATGGGACTTTTGAGGTCCACAATCTTTTATTGATGTTTTACTACTGGGCCCCCCCAAGTTTTTTGTGGCCGTCTTACCCACCTCACTTGCAATTGGAATGCAAAAACAGCAGACAAATGATCCTAGAAATAATGTGCTCTGGTTATTGGATTGAGTTTCTGTCACCACCTACCCACAGATCCTCTTCCATCTCTTCTCAGAGACCAGTATCTCAAGTAATTCCTACGGCGGGAGGTAGACTCTTTTCTGAAGAAAGGAGCCGTAGAATGGATTCCACATCAAAAGCAAGGAAGATGGCTCTACTCACCATATTTTATAGTTCCCAAAAAGAACAGAGGATGGAGATCTACTCTTAACCTACACCAACTAAATATATTAGTCTGAATTATTTTTTCTCAATGATTATCACTACAGTTTAATGCCTGGTATTTGGAAGAGTATGAGCCACAGAGCACTCATGCTCAGTAGTGATCCAATTTATCCTCATCCAAAGCAGGAAGGATTCTAGCAGGAAATGCTTTTTGGCTAAATGGAAAACTTTCTCCTTTTAATCACAGAAGTACCAGTAACTTCTAGAGTACACGGGAATTCTTGTTGTTTTAATTAGCCTTAAGATGCTGAGCCTCTCTATCAGTTCTCTACAGATCTAGCTCACAGAATCAGTGCGTTTTATCCTACAGTTGAAGGCCATACCATCATAACTCGAATCATGGTGGATAGTTATTGAGCAATAACTAGATTCCGGAAAAAACTTAAACAACAAATAGTCTAGCACCTTAAAGACTAACAAAAACATGTAGATGGTATCATGAGGTTTTGTGGGCACAGCCCACTTTACCAGTGCCTCAGTGGAACCAATGTTGTATCCAATGCCTCAATGGAACCTCAGTCTTGTAATTTCACTTCTCACCAGACCACCTTTCAAACCATTAGCCATCTGTTCTGTGTTCCATCCAAGGATGAAGATTGCCTTCTGAGTTGCCAGTAGCCACAAAGGTAAGCAAGCTCTCATGGCACATCTGCCATATACCATTTTCATAAAGAGAAGGTCTCTAGTCATCATCAGTTGAGAACAATTACACATGTGCAGACTAATGGACATTGCTTTCTAAAAAATTTCTGAACTCACATGGTGCTCATGCATCCCCACCAGGCTGAGAGATTAATTATATATGAGTATTTGAGTCTCATTCTTAGATAACAGGTGATAACATCTTTTAGTGTCTGTCCTAGTACCAGTCCCCTGAGTCTTCCAGAGTCATATTCCATACCTATAACTTGATGAATTCAGTGAACTCATAGACAGTGCAACATTCATTTTTATTTTTCTGGATATAAGTTAAATTAACCATATAATGAATATTCTATGTCCTGCTAATCAGAATATTGAAAATATATGGACTAGATGCTCAAAATCCATTTCTTTCTCTGTCTCTCCCCTCGCTTTTTTTTGGAGGGGGTTAGGACCCAAAAGTGAAGAAATGATGTCTGTTGTTGTTCAAGCCACCCACAAAATGAGAATGAAGGCACTGAAACGTGTAATAAGGAACATAGGCCCCATTGAAATAAGTATCTGGGAGCCATCAGAAGAGGAGACACCAGATGATGAGGCACATTGCTATGATAGATTCTCATTAGGGACCAGTCTAAGCAGAAGTACGCTCTCTGATTGTGGAAATCCTCAAGTATATAGTGATGCTGAAACAACAGATACACTCTCAGAAGCTTTGCTTGCCGAAGGAACTAGAGATCAAGCACCTTCACCTCAAAGGTATTTAAGAAAGTAACAAACAAGAGCTCAGTCAAACAAAACATGAAGCTATTGTCAAATGGTTTTTCGGTACACTTTCACCAGACCTTTCTCCTTCCTCCCAGCTACTTAATACTCATCTAAAACCATTTAAATACTTTTGCATTGTCTTTAATGCATTTATTACAATCAGCAAATATAGATTGAAGGAAAGAGAAAATTTGCAGAGGGGAGGGAGTGGGTGTGCTGGCAGGGAGTGATGGCGGGCATATGCAGAGAATTGTGGATGGGGAGAGAACTCTAAAAAAAGAAAAGTGAAGAGGATTTGTCTGACAACTACTTTTGAACTTGAATGTTTCTTGTATCTTAAACATGTGTAGTTGTTTTGATAATTAGATTACGCTGTTAATCTATTTTATGCATGCGGGCACTCAGGATGTAATAGTGTAGTCAATTAACTGATAAGTAAAAGCTAGTCGGTTAATGCTATAAACCACACACACATTCTCTCTCTCCTCCCTCTCCCTCCAGAAAATTTTTTAGCAGGCTACCCCTGCTGCGGCTCTGCGTTTAAAGTGTATTCGGAGCCAAGTGGACAGGCCCTGGCTTAGTTCCGGCTCACTCCAGGTCCAGGATCTCAGACACACACCCCCCGCCCCTGGGACAGGGGCTTCTGCCACTCTGTGCTACTGCCTCTGTATCAGAGGCAGTTGAGCAGGGTGACAGGCAGCTGGTCCATGCGGGGTGGGAGGGAGGAGCTGGCTTTTAATCTGGTTCCGCTTGTGGACCAGCTCCTGCCTGGCACCCTGCACTGCTGCCTCAGATACTGGCTGCCAGCCCCACCCCCGGGAATATCGAATAATCAAGTAACTGATAAGAATTCATGAGGTTAAGTGACTATTCAGTTAACCAATATTTAACATCCCTAGCACACACACTACTCCAATCAGCAGCAATCTTTACTGGTAGGGAGGAATCACAGGTGAATATTGGTTCTTTTAGCTCCTCTCTTGCTCATGCACCAGACCCACTCATTGGCACCTGCTCCAGGGTATTAGGGCCCAGTAGCTCCTGCTCTCTTTCTAACCCTATGGCAAAGAACTCAACTTATAGCAGATTCTATGTCACCTAAATATGGTGCTGTCACCTGATATGCCTCCAGGTAGGAGCTGCTGTTTTCCTAATATCAGTGAAAACAATATTGGACTGCTTTACAAGTATAGATCCCTTTGGGTGCTCCACTGTAGGATGTCTACATCCCTGTGCATACTGGAAGGGAGACCAAAAAGCCATATCTGAGAGCCGACACCCCTGAAAAGAATCTCTTTGTGCTCCCAAGTGAGGACATATAGGGAGGTATGGACTCATCACTCAGTTCTTTCTCAGTTAAGACCGATGACCGGCATGTAGCAATCATGGCCTTGCCTTCCAACATCACCTGCAAAATTTTCCAATGAGTTGCAGCTCAAAGATTGGACTCCTCAGTTAACAAAAGACCCATAAAAAATTAAAAACCCATGGAAGTTATTTTATCCTCAACCCTGAGGGATTGCCGCCATGGCATGCTTCACCTGCCACTCTCCTTTCCCTCTGCTGTGTGGAGTCTCTGGCTTTGGAGTTGAGAAGGAACTGGTGTGGTGGTGGGTTCGTGTATCCCTGTATACACTCCCTAAAGCAGTATAAAGATCTGTTTTACTCAGTCATGAGCTTGTGAACACTGCTTTATAGTCTCCGGTCAAGAGTGGACAGGCATGGGTATGTCCTACAGTGGAGTACCCATAGGGACAAAATATGTTAAAGAACTCAAGTTACTGTATAGGTATGTAACCTCTACTTTTTGGACTCCCACATCAGTTTCTGTCACTCATCTCTTAACTGTTAATCATTCATCAATCCTGCTTTTCTGCTGTATTTTCCCTCCATAAATTCTGCAATCCTCCATTATGTTCTTCCTGTGATCTTATCCCCTCTGTACAATTTTTTCTTTCCCTTTATACTCCCATTATCCCACCACAAAAATGTAATCATTATCCTACATAATTTACCTAGATGTAAATTACTAATTTATATCCTACATGTACACTCTTATAGTTCCTCCCACTTTCCTACCCTACCATCTGTTTTTTAATGTTTTCTGTTCTTAGATTAGAAATTATTAGCAATGAGAGTTACTTTGTGATATTAAGTTAATATATTAGTTGGTGAATTATGAATATATTTTATATTGATTTTGTCATGTTAACATGACAAAAATGTAAGTTTTTTGCCATTAATGTCCTACTTTTATGTAATAAAATAGAAAAAGAAGAAAAGAGGACAGTTGCATTAACATACTTTATTGAAATTAAAAAGCTTTCTTAAAACGAGAGGATTAGAATTAGCCTTCTGATTTTTTTCTGTTTTAATGTTTTACTGTGTTGTAGGGAGACATGGCCTCACATGGAAGAACAAACTGGTCGTAAGAATACTGCATATAAGATAAGATATCTTAGTTGTAAAGCAAAACATAAAGAAAAAGAACACACAATTTTGCCTAATCACCATACTTTGCCCGTGGTAGGTGCATGGGAATTTGAACGTGATGATGATGAATATGTTAAGTTCTTAGATCTCTTTTTGAGTTACGTGCTGGAAAGAGACCTCGTTAATTGCAGTGATCCTGGGATTCCTTTTCTGATCAGCTTTTCTGAACCTCTTAGAGAACACGAATTGCACTCTCTCCTTTTTGATGTTCACACGACACTGAAACGTCGACAGGGCAAAACTAACAGCCAGAATGTGTTTAGAGCTGGTTGCTGCTATGCTGTTACTCGTGCATCATGTGATTCCAAACCAGTTTCCTTGTGCAATGAAAAGCAAAAATGTTTGGAAAACCAAATGTCTGTTTCAGTTTTAAAACCAGCAGACTCCTCAATGTGTGACTCAATGAATGGAGTAAAGAAATACATGGGAAAGAAAGGTTTATTTGGTCTGAACCACCTGTCAGTTTACAGAGCACAAGATAACAAGCAAGAAATCACTATTACACCAATAACCCAGACCTTGTCTGACCATGCTTGCTCTAGTCTACAAACTTCAGTGACCTATAAATATATGTACAAAACAATTCATGTGAATGATGTTATACCAAGAGAGGAACTTGGTCTAGAATTGAAGAATGAATTTAGCAATATTGCAAGACTGCTTGAATGGATGATCAGATGGTCTGATAGGAGATTGCTATGTGATACCAACACATTTGAGTCATTTCAAGAGAGTCGCCCAATGTTGCATGTGAAAACATCAGCAGCTGCTATACTTACATCATTATGGCTTTTAGGACTACCCTTTTGTGATGAATTGCAAGCTAAGCATACTAACTTTAAGGTAAGAAGATTGAATAAGTATTTAGCATAGAGAACTAGACTTATAATGAATTAAACTTTATATATTATGCATTTTTGTATTAATTTTTTTACATGCATGAATGTTAGAAGTAAAGCTTTTAAAATGCAGTATCATTTTGCTTTTTACCATGCCTTTTTTTAAAATACTCATCTAATCCTACAAGCTGTTCCACGCACATGTCCCCCATGCATCCGTGCAGAACCTTCTTTAAATCAGAGAGGCTCTGAATAGCAGCAGTCATTTGCAGTATTAAGGGCTTAAATTTGATTGGGTATTTTATTTTATATACATATATATATTTATTGCTATTGAAAAATAATTATCTACTGACTTAGGAAAAAAGAACATTTAAACTTGGTCACCTAAAACAGGTTTTTTATTTTTATTTCTGCGTGTGTATTTTAAACATGCTCAAAATACTAAGGATGTTAATTCATGTTCAGTAGCATGTAAGTAATCAACAACTTGCAAAAATGGGTGCACAATGAGCGGCGCTATGAATATAGTTCAACAAATAGGAAAAAAGTGTGAATAATTTCCATTACTTGGAAAGATTGATGGCAGTTTTATGTAACAGAAATCCATATCATGGATTTCATATACATGTTTCTGTAATTTTATAAATTACAACAGGTATACCTGTAATTTACCCATTTCAGGGAAATTTTTACTACCAAGTTATATTTTTTCTCAATGAAAAGATTTGCCACGTCAAAGATAATAGTAATAGCAAAGACTAGCATCATATAGTCTTTAATGTAACAGACTTTTGCTTGAGACTTTTACCTTCTAGCTGCACTCCAGGTAAAGATTAGAATACTTCTCTTTAAGGAGTTGCTAGGAAGAGATAAACATTCCAAGAGTGATGAAGTTCCTTCTGTGAGGCATTGTTATGGGTGAGAAGATTTATGTTGTAGATCCAGCTGTCTTGTGAGATATATGTAATTTATCTAGATACCATTATATTTGAGTAGACAATTAATTTTTGGCTATAGTATCCAATTTTAGTTATGTTGTTTGAAGAAATATGTAATAAAGTTGAAAAGAGTAACTAGATGAATGGACAATGAAGAGAAAAGGCTCATATAAGGACAGTCTATTGAAATTAGGAGTATTTGGTCTTAAAAGAGAGTGTTCAGATGCAAATTCCTGGTGGGGGAATGAAAAGGGTGGTGCACAGAGCCATTTTGTTTCCCACATGCCGGATCTGGCATGGAAGCTTGGGGCTTTCTCTCCTGTCTTCCCCCCATGTAGCATGGATTTATGAGGATTTGTTTTCTTTTTGCTGAGCATTCTTTCTCCTTTTAGATAGAGTAGATTTTCTTTTGTTTGTGATGTTTCTTCTCTCATGATAAAAATGATTTATAATGCACAAATAACTGAAGTATCACCAAAATGTTCTAGTTACCAGAGATGTTACTGAATGCTTCTGGTTATACACAGTATTATAGCTGTTTTTTCTGGCTCTGACATTATTTCTGGGAATGTTTAACCGTGTGAATTTAGTACAAGATTTTATTGCTGATGCCCAAAAACAAATGTATTTTTTCTTCCCATTTGGCATTGGTAGTTTGAAACAATTTTTATTTTTTACATCCTGTTAATGATGTAACTATTTAATGGTCTCATACGGTTTTTCCACAGGATTCTTTGTCTCATTCAGTGCACAGGTTGGATGTGAAAGGGGATAAAACTCCAATAGCATAGGGAACCCATAAATCTGGCATGTTTAATTGTATGAAATGTAGAATATCTTCAGTCTGCAAAGTATCTCTAATATCTTCATCTTGTAAATCTGTCATTTTCTAATTGAGTGAAATCTGCAATATCTTCATTCTATAAAATATTTGTGAAATCGCCAGTCTGTAAAATTACATCTAGAGAAAAGGATGTGTAATTAAGAAGAAATGAAACATGTTAAATAGGAGAGAGTCTGACCATTGAGAGATTATTTTTATCTAGAAAGACTTTTGAATGTGTGTTTTGGGTTTTGTTTTATTAGAATCCAGATTATCATTACCTAATGAACTCTGCATCCTTACCAGAAACTAGATCCAAGATACAGAAAAAAAGCAGTGTGAATTCAAGCTGTTCTCCATCAACAGAAACTCCACATGCTGTCCAGGATGTAAATGCTCATGATGAACCTTGTGAAAATGTTTTAGGGTAATGTTTTAACTAGAGCACTCAAGTTATGTAATTGCTCAGCTAAGCAGGAAACATTAACATACTACATACAAATTGTATCTTCTTGATTTACAGCCAAATTTTGATTTCTTATATAATCCTAACTGTTTAGGGCAGTTGAGGAGTTTAGTGTGAGTTGCTGTTTTGGAGCAGAATTTGATTGATATTTGTTAACTATAGTCTTTACACAGCAGAGATTTCTGTGCAGATATGAATAAATAATTCCACTGACGCACAACTAAACTTGTTCTTCTCTAATTGTCCTAACATTTATCAGTTTTGTAACCAGATCCTTTAACATTTCATTGTGCAGTTTTCGCATTCCTCTTTGCTTTTGTTATTTATGTTGATGTTCTTCTGTCTGGACAAATTCCACGTGGCATGCTGTACCCTATAATTATTTTTGAGGACATTAAAAATATTTTTGAAAAAGTATACAGAAAATGAAATATTGCGAATTTTTTCGTTATAGAAAATCTACAGCAAAAATATTAGATTTAAAGATGATTTGCAACGAGGGTATGGGCAGGAATTTAAATATGACCACTTTACAAGAGACACATTAAAACATGATGTTTGGAGGTATGGGACATCCTGACTTACAGTGAACCTCTGGGGGTCCAAACCCTTTGGCTGTTATAGTCAAGGGTTCATTATAGGAGTGGGGTTCCACAGCAATCAGTTTTGGGATGAGTTCTGTTATTAATGATTTAGATAATGGCATATAGAGTACATTTATAAAGTTTGCAGATTATACCAATCTGTGAGGGGTTGCTAGTGCTTTGGAGGATAGGGTCATAATTCAGAATTGTCTAGACAAACTGGAGAAATGGTCTGAGGTAAATAGGATGAAGTTTAATAAGGACAAATGCAAAGTACTCCACTTAGGAAGCAACAATCAGTTTGACACAAACAGAATGGGAAATGACTGTCTAGGAATGAATATTAGAGAAAGGGATTTTGATGTCATAGCGGACCATAAGCTGAATATGCATTAACTGTGTCACACTATTGCAAAAAAAAAAAAAAAAGGGGGGGGGGGCAGCAAACATGATTCTGAGATGCATTAACAGGAGTGTTGTGAGCAAGACACGAGAAGTAATTCTTCCACTCTACTCTGCGCTGGGTAGGCCTCTGTTGAAGTATTGTGTCCAGTTCTGGGTACCACATTTCAGGAAGGATGTGGAGAAATTGGAGAGGGTCCAGAGAAGAGCAACAAAAATGATTAAAGGTCTAGAAAACATGACATATGAGGGAAGACTGAAATAACTGGTTTTGTTTAGTTTGGGGGAAAAAAAGATTGAGGGGGGACACGATAGCGGTTGTTAAGTACCTAAAAGGCTGTCACAAGGAGGAGGGAGAAAAATTGTTCACCTTAATCTCTGATGATAGGACAAGAAGCAATGGAGATTAAGATTAAATTGCAGCCAGGGAGATTTAGGTTAGACATGAGGAAAAACTTCCTAGCTGCTTCCTAATTGTTAGGGTGGTTAAGTACTGGAATACATTGTTCAGAGGGTGTTGCAATCTCCGTTATTGGAGATATTTAAGAACAAGTTAGATGAGCATCTATCAGGGATGATCTAGATGGTGGTTGATCCTGTCATGAAGCTAGGGGACTAGATTTGATTAAGGTGACCTCTATAAAGGTCTCTTCCAATTTTAGTGTTCTATGATTTGTTGTCTGAAATATATTTAATTGCAGCTCTGCTGCCACCAGTGGATGACTCTGAAGTCATTGCAGACAGATTGTCTAAGTCTTTATGTTTAAATGGGATCCTGAAACAAAATTCAAAAATTATTTTGAATAGTCTTTCTTCTCACTTTATTATTCAAGTAATCATTTAAATTTTTTCAGCAAGGATGCAGGTCCAATTCCAACTTACCAAAAAAACTAAGACTGATTGCACTTAGAGAATACTTAATGTTGGAGTATGCCCCATTGAACACACTGGCAAGTCTGTTTTTGAGAAAACAGGTGTAGAATGGGGTTCTCTTGTGAAAACTGAGTTATGCTGAGGTAAAATGGAGAATAGACATGGCATCATTATGATCTATGCCCATGATGTTATAAACTAAGGGGCTTGTATTTTGTAACATAAATAAGAAAATGATAGTGGCAACTCTAGATTTCTCTCAATGCAGCCATCTGTATTGTATACTTGAGTGATAGATTCTAAACCTAGATAATTAATTAAACAAGCCACAAGGATTAGTCAAGATAAACTTTTTTTTCTAGCAACATCCAACATAGCAAACAACTTGGGAATTTACTTGTCAAATTACACTTATATTAAACGGCATAGTGTCTTGAAGAATGATGCATTGCAAAGTGAATTATTTAAGTTAATAACCAGTTGATCTGCTCAGCCATATCCACATCTTTTTCTCCCAATAAGCAGTTTTCCTTATAATGTTTCATTCTTGAAACTAGGCCCTGCACCATCTTCTTGCACTGCTAATACTTAGCATGTTTTCCCTGTTTACTCAGGAAACAATTTTTTAAAAAAATATTCCTAGATAGGGTCTCTCTTTACAAACAGAAGCCATGACAGTTTTTCTGTGGCAAAAGTGTAAAGAAATATAGGAAACTGTGTGCATGTTGAATAATGTCTTCCTTTTTTCTTTATAGTCCACTCCTCTGTTGTTTTCTGTGCTGCCTCTGTCCTTTCCTATATACTGTCTCTCTGTCTTTAACTACCTCCTCTGCTGTGCTTGGCCAAGGTTAACCATCACATAAGCACAGAACAAAAACAATCCTATCCAGCTTGTGTCTTTCTTTGCATGTGTTACTTTTTAATCTGCTGAGAAACAGAAATTGAAAACCCAGGACTTTCTAGAAGCAAGTGCTAGTAGTTAATGACTCTAGTTTGTCCAGCTTAATTCATTTTTATGAGACTGTGTAAGTGTATGTGTAGCATGTTTGTGATTAGATTTAATTGTAACTTATTTTTAAATGGAAAAAAAAGTATTGTATTGATTTTTTTAAATAAAAAAAAATCCAATTTAAATAAATCTGATTTTAATTTTAAAAAATCATTGATTTCGTTCACCTCATATAGCCTTCCTTTATAGTCATATGTCATACATAAATGTATTATTCACTTTTTTGTAATTTGATCTGTTAATTCTAATTTACAGTATATGTACAGAAACAAAACATTCTAAAAAGAATGAAATGAATGAGAATTATTCTGTAACTCACAGTACTGAAGGAGGAGTAATAGATTTTGATGAAGTGGGAGCATTCCAGGAAGTAGATAAAACTTCAGAAAATGAAGGTATGTTCCTTTAGCAAAAATCTAACTTTTATACCTTATCCCTTTATCTTAATAAAGTTGTCAAGTTTGCTGTTTATATGAATTTTATTTTCTTTATGAATTATATCTCTTCATTTCATAGAACTCTTTGAAGAACTATTTGGAGCTCCAAAAAGTCCCAGTATTTCTGTCAGCATTAAACTTGTACAACAAAAAGAGGAGGCAAGTTACTCTCTCAGATTAATTAAATATTTAGTTTCAATTACTATATTCAGAATGTATTTATTTCCTTGTTTTAGCTAATGAATGGCCTAAAAGCGCTTAGTGGTTGCCAGACTATTGCACTCAATTCTGCAGTGTGGCTTACAAGTGTTGGAGTCTTTGCATCTCCTGCAAATAATTATTCTTCCAGTGGTGTCCCTGTGGGTGCTCCACTGTAAGTGTCAGGCTTGTCCCAGTGCAGCAGATCGGAGATTCGGCAGCAGTGGCCTGCCGGATCCATGCACGTCAGGCGCCTTGTGCCGTTCACGCTATGTCTTAGATAGTGCGGTGCGGCTCCTGACAGTTCCTCCTAACAGTCCTCGGTTGCAGACGGAACGAGCTCCCTTTTGTCAGATTCTGTGAGATTCTGTTAGTTAATCGTTTGATAGTTAGTTGTAGCGTAGTTGTAGTCTTAGTTTAGTTAATCTTATCAGTAGGTTTATAGCTGTTTAAAAAACAAAACAAACAAAAGAAAGGATACACAGATGTCGCAGTACTGCGCATTAAAAAAAAGAGTTAGAACCGAGAGAAAGAAGAGAAAATCACTTGAGGAAAAACCATGCCAGGATCACCCGGTTTTAAAAAATGTGACACTTGCTGGGAACCCGTGCCCGCTTCGGATGGGCACTCCCGCTGTATTAGGTGCATAGGTGAGAGGCATATCCCACAAAAATACCCTCACTGCTCCAAGTTAACAGCGTGAGTACTAAGGGACAGGGCGATGAGGCTCATAATGCTTTTATTTAATAAAGCACTGCAGCCTTCAGAGACAGAGCCCTCCCTGCACAGATCAGACTCTGGTAGAGCCAAGAAGCGCCGGGCCATCTCACCAGGGCCTCATACTTTCGCAAAAAAGAGGCCCTCTCCAACTTGCTGACACTGACGCTTGTTAGCGTCAGAGATAAGCTGGGCACTTCAGGGATGGCTCCTACTTGCTTTCTAGAGAAAGTGAAACCAAGCTGTAGCATGTCGGCACCAGGGCCGAGTCTACCGCGAAAATCACCACCTGCGGCACCGGTGTCATTTGCGGCACCGCAACCAGCCTCAGGGCCTGATCCATCACCTACAATTACAGCAGCACCACCAGTCCAATCGGCACACTCGGCACTGCCAGCACAGGATACACCAGCACTGTCTTCGGCACCGCAGCCGGCATCAACTAGACCTTATACGCAGCCTACAGACAAGTCAGCACTAGCACAATTGTCGGCACCGGCTAAGACCCACCATAAATCATGCAGGGTCATCACTCCTTCCCCAAGTCCAGAGCATATCATATTTTCTCCGGAGCCTCTTTTCCCCTTCACTGGCTCCATGAGCTCTGCCTGCGGACCCCCCACAGCATCAAACTATGATTGAATACCGGGGCTCATTGGCACGCAGTTCTTTCAGCCCATTATTACCATAGGCTCCGGCACACATCCCTGTCTCTTATGCCGTCAAGACACAGATCCAGGTCACCTAGATCTCCCACAGACTCCGTTTATAATCGCTACCATGACGACTGTAGGAGTATATACTCCTCCAGGCATTCCTTGCCTACCAGACATCACTGTAGCTGCTACCATGGTCACACCTATCATGAACGCCATTGCCCTACACATTACTCCTTCTCACTGCATCGTTCCCCATTGGTCACCTTGCTGCTACCGATCGGAGCCCAGCTGTGTCCGTACTAATTCACCCACCCCTGCCGACACTAGACCCCCCCCCCCCCCAAACTCCTACCCAAAGTGCATCCCAGGCACTCCAACATTCTGAGCCCGAGGAGGGTCAGCTCTCTAACCAAGAACAACCACAGGGAGTTTCTCTGACAGATTCATCCTCTTCTTCTCCCGCCAAAGCGGTATTTCCGGGAGACTCATCAACGACCAATGACCTCCAACAGTTTCAGGACCTTTTCAAGCAGGTTGCGGACAGTCAAGAGGTCCAGCTCACGGAAGTACAGGAAAAGCAGCTCCGTCTTTTTGAAAAATTTGCAGCCCTCTCAGAAATACAAGGTCGCTTTGACACTTGATGAGGTTATTTTAGAAGTGGCGGATGACATTTGGCAAACACTGGCTTCTGCCCCTGCAACCAACAAGAGGGATATTAAGAAATACTTTGTTCCCACCAAAGGGATGGATTTTTTATTCACACATCTGCAACCTAAGTCCCTTGTGGTTGATGCGGCACAACAGAGGGCCAGGGCCCCACAATATAACAGTACGGGCGACAAAGACAGTAAACGGTTGGACCTTTTTGGTAGGAAAGTTTATTCGTCGGCTACTCTGACCTTGAGAATGTCCAACTATGTTGCTCTCCTGGCAAATCATAACTTCGGTAACTATACAAAGCTAAGCACACTTAGAGCACCTCACGGATAGCAAATGCCAGTTTCTAAAATCTGTGGTGCAGGAGGGGTACACCACTTCCCGTATGGCTCTGCAGATCGTGCGCGATATCACCGACACAGCTGTACAGTCCACTGCAACCTCACTGGTAATGCGCAGAGCTTCATGGCTCCAGTCTTCAGGAGTACCCAAAGAATTGCAATTGAAGGTGGAAGACCTCCCCTTTGTTAGACAAAAACTATTCACAGAGAAAACTGATGAAGTCCTCCACACCAGCAGGGACTCAAGAACTACATTAAGAACACTGGGCATGTACACGTCACCATACAGATGCAAACGTTATACTCCATATCAGAGGCGCACAGGCCCTCCCTTACATAGACTGTTCAGTCAGCATCGTCCTAGGCAGTGCCGACAGAAACGACGCCCCCAGAACAATAGGACGTCTAACCAACAGAACAACCAGGAGAAAGTTTGATGCACTGGTCAAGGGCTTGCAAACCGTTCCTCTCATTGGTCACCAATGTGGAGAGGCCAGGTTGTTTCATCACTGTTTAAGACCATTCCAACAACGATGGGCCACCATCACCACCGATCAGTGGGTCCTCGAGCTAGTAACAGCCAGCTACTCATTTCCTTTCACTTCGCTCCCTCTTCCTTGCCTACCCTCCCCGTCCCTCTTCACGGACCCTTCTCACAAGACTCTTCTGAGGCAAGAGGTCCTGCACCTCCTTACCATCGGAGCGGTAGAGAGAGTACCCGAAGAGTTCAGGGGTCAGGGATTTTATTCCCATTATTTTCTTACCCAGAAAGTAAGGTGGCTGGAGGCCAATCTTAGACCTCCGCCGTCTCAACCGACATCTTCGCAAAACAGAGATTCAAGATGGTGACCTTAGCATCCATTATCCCAGCTCTTGACAGTGGGGATTGGTTTGTGTCCCTTGACCTGCAGGACACCTACTTTCATGTCACAATCCATCCAGCACACAGGCGTTTCCTAATATTTGTCGTCGAAGCCAAGCACTTCTAATAAAGAGTTCTACCTTCGGTCTGTCTTCGGTGCCCAGAGCCTTTTCTAAGACACTTGCGCTTGTAGCGGCCCACCTCCATTGAGCCTGAATCATTCTCTTCCCCTATGTCTATGACTGTTTGATCAATGGCCCATCCTTCGATGACACGCTGCAATCCACCACCACGACAAGGGCAGTCTTCGAAGCTCTTGGCCTTATAATCAATTTCCAAAAATTGTCAATGACACCACAACAATCTTTGGAATTCATTGGCACACAACTAGACTTATCTGCTGCCCGAGCATACCTACCGTTAAACAGATTTCAGGTTATTCAGGATCTCGTACAGGTCCTTTCCACAAGCCCCATGATTTCCATACTTACCTGTCTTCAATTCATGGGGCACATGGCAGCTACCATATATGTTGTAGCACATGCAAGGCTTCACCTATGGTGCTTTCAGCACTGGATAGCCTTGGTCTACGTTCCTGGCATACATGACATTCACAGGAGAATTGCAGTACCACCAAAAGTGGTGAAGTCTTTGAGTTGGTGGACCGTCCCTGCCAACATGTTAGCCGATGTACCTGTCCACCGACCTCAGCTGATGCATCTTTAGTAGGCTGGGGAGCACATCACAATGGCCATCACATTCAGAGCCGCTGATCTATACAAAAAACCTCTCACCATATCAACGTCCTAGAATTGCAAGCACTTTGTCACTCTTATCCGAGGCCACACCATCAGGGTGCTTACCGACAATGTGACCACAGTTTTCTACGCGTCAGGAAGGAGCTTGATCACGTTCCCTCTGTGCAGAGACAATATGCCTATGGAACTAGTGCATCCGCCATGACGTAACTATTCTAGCGTCATACCTACCTGGCAAAAAGAACACTGCTGCCCACGCACTCAGCAGGTACTTTGTCACGAACCACGAGTGGGAGCTATGTTATTGGGTGCTACAAGACGTCTTCTACCTCTGGGGCTTCCCGACCATAGAGCTATTTGCTACACATTGAAACGCGAAATGCCGGTACTACTGCTCCAATGGAGATCCCTGGACCAATATCCCTGGAAATGATTTTATCCTCGACTGAAGCGCTCAGTTGCTTTACACCTTTCCTCCGACTCCCCTGATACCGAGAGTCTTAGAAAAGATCACCAGGGACAACGCGCAACAGTAATCCTCATAGCCCTCTTTTGGCTGCGTCAGACATGGCTTCCCTATCTTTTTCATGTCTCCTCACCCACCCTATTCCCTACCCAGACGCCACAACCTGTTGACCCAGGCCAGGGAACCCTAGTGCACCCTCAAACTGATCACCTTTGCCTCACAGCATGGTTCCTAGTTGGTTCCAAGACACGGAAATGATCTGTTCCCAAGATGTTAAACATGTCCTGCTCCAGAGTAGGAAATCCACCACTCGGACTACTTACCTGCACAAGTGGCATAGGTTTCGCTCTTGATGCATGGACAACAATCTAGAACCGACCTCTGCCCCCATCCATCGCTTTCTCTATTACATCCTGCATTTAAAACATTCCAGCATAGCGCTGTCATCTTTCAAGGTTCACCTTGCTGCTATCACTGCCTTCCGACAGCCAGTGGAGGGCTATTTGCTGTTTGCTCACCTGATCACCAGGAGGTTCATAAAAGGGGTGGCAAATCTTTATCCACCACACAGAGAGCCGCCTCAACCATGGAATTTAGAATTGGTCTTGGATGCCCTAACATGACACTCCTTCGAACCCTTCGTGACTTGCCCTCTGTTGCTATTAACCACGAAAGTTGCCTTCTTGTTAGCAATAATATCTGCACACAGGGTAGGGGAGCTCGCTGCTCTCTCTGCTATACCTCCCTATACAGTATATACAAGTCAGGGAGTTATACTCTGCCCTCAACTGACCTTCGTACCAAAAATAAACTGAGATTTTCACATCAACGTGCCCATCATCCTCCCAACCTTCTACCCCACGCCACACTCCTATCGAGATGCAAGGCTCCACACATTAGATGTATGTAGGGCACTGGCCTTTTACATCGGTAGAACACGACCTTTCCAGAAATCTCAATGACTGTTGATTTTGATGGCTGATCGTTCTAAAGGCGAGTGTCTCTATACACAATGCATCTCCAAACTCATCGTCTCGTGCACAGTGTGTTGCTCTTCATTGCAGAACAAGCCGCTGCCAGAGACACCAAGAGCCCATTCTACTAGGGCAGTATCAGCTTTTACAGGCTCTCTCAAGGGAGTTCCTCTACGTGACATCTGTCTAGCTGCCATGTGGTTCTCTAACTACACCTTTGCAAAGAATTACGCTATCCCCAACAATTTCATTAGTGATTCAGCAGTTGCCTCTGCAGCGCTGTCCACAGCGGTGAAATCTTAACTCCGAATCCCACCTTCCTTATGTAGGGCCACTGTTATGAAGTCACCTACAGTGGAGTACCCATGGGGACACCACTCGAAGAAGAGGAAGTTACTCACCTTGGTGCAGTAATGACAGTTCTTCGAGATGTGTGTCCCCATGTGTGCTCCGCCCTCCTCCCTGCTTCGGAGTTTGTCCTATATGTTTTTCAGATACTTTGTGATTAGGAGGAACTGGCAGGAGCCAGTGGTCCAGAAACGGCGTGGTCCAGCAGACCACTGCTGACGAATTTCTGATCTGCGGCACTGCGACAAGCCCAACACCTACAGTGGAGCACCCACGGGGACATGCATCTCGAAGAACTGTTGTTACTTCACCAAGGTGAGTAACTTCCTCTTCATAGGGCTAGTCCTTTTAACTTGTAATGAATTTTTTTTTCGCTTTTTGCTTGTTTATAATTGTTTTGTTTCCTTGCTACCAACTAGAATAGTAATACTGGGATGCCTGATTAGCAAGGTTATACCACTGCACAGGCCTGATTCCATGGTAATCTAGTGAATTGAGTTTTGGAAATGGTTTAAAACTCATGATAGATGCAATTAAATTTAAATTTAGTTAAAGAAGTCATTAAGACATCTCCCTGCTATTGTTCTGTAGCAATACAGCTATGTAAAGGTGGGATGTTCTGATTATATTTGATGACATGAGATTAATCAGAAGCATGTCAGCAGTCTAAGATTTTAATAATAAATAATCTATTTAAAAAGTATGGCGAAGAAAATATATACATATTCATATGCATCGTTTTAAATTGCAGCATATTTCCACACTAGATGTAGAATCTCCCTGGGAAGAACCCATGATGGAAAAGCTAGAGGGAAAAATAGCCAAACAAAATGGGTAAGGGGAAACTGATTTCATTAGCATTTCAAAAGAATTAATGTACTGCTACCGTGTTAAATTCATAAAGAGATAGTCACACTATTTATTTTAATTAAAAGATTTGCTCTTGCTTCTAACAATATACTTGCTGTTTGAAACTAAATTCTACCCACCTTTCATTTCTGATACATGCTAGTGTATTATTGCAGAGTTGGCCATAAGTATTTAAGTATGTGACACTGAATGTGTATTTTAAAAATAAAGCAAATGTGTTCTGTAGTGATTATAAAAAAGTCAACTCCCTTCATTACATTTTTTCAGGATTTGTTTTACAGAGAACTCCCTTTGCTTGTATTAATCAAAACATGTTTAAAGTGTTAAAGCATTTGTATTTTCAGTGAAAAACACATAAGGAATTGCAAGAACTGTGCAGAGACGCTCTCTTCCTTGAGTGTGTCTCATGGTCTTATGTTGGAATTGATAATCTATGTCGTTTACTTGTCTGATTCAGTTGTGATTTTCTCAAAGAAAGTCACTTTGCATTTATGCTGTGTTCACTGTCTGGAATCTGGGTCCCCAGTTGCTGGCCTGTTATTTTTCTTGATGACTGGAGGAAAGCAGCTTAACTCATTTCACGCTGGCAACCTTGTGTCAGTCACTCCTTCCAATCTGTTTCACTGCTTGAATCTATTTACTTTATAGTTAATTAGTATAAAATGTTCACTTCTCACTTTCTAGAATTCCAGATAATGCCTTACCAGTTATGAAGGCATGCAATTATATTGTTTTCTAATACTAACATTATGATTATGGATATAGGAATAATGTCCTCAATTTGCTTGCAATTTATTGTAGTCTTTAAAACTACATAGTTTTTTAAAGACTTCATTAGTATTTTATTACCATTTAAAGCCAGTATGTTTTTTTCATTTCGGTAAAATAGTGCATATTAATAGCATCCTCAGGAGTTGTTGCATTATATTACCTTTTCTTTTTAGAAATACAAATTTCAGTCTTGTTCACAATGTGCCCTAAATATGAGATTTTCCTTTGTATTGCCAAGTCAAATAAGTTCTCATGCTTTTTTGTTGCTTAGTGTTTGTGTGAATAGTCAAAATCTATTCAACCATTATGTTTGAGTCAGTTAATGATTGCTATGGAGACCTAACATAAACAATCAACAGTTGTATTCTTAGTTGCAGTATTATACTGTGATAGAAGGTACTCAGTTCAGTATGACTTGGATTACATTTACATGCGTAGGTAAACAAGCTTGTGTTTTACACACAAAATCTTTAAAAAAATGTTTCATATATTGAAAAAATGATAAACATATACTAAAAGGTTGTAAATTTATAATAAACTTACCTTTTGTCTTTTTTTATGGTCTGACTGAGGCTGTTTCCAGCACCGTTCCTCATTCATTTGGTTTAGAAATGAATGCAGATGCTCCTAGGTAAGATAAACTGTAGTGCTTTATGTAGTAAATTACAGATTATTCTTACTAAATTTGCAATGTTAATATGACATTTAGTGTATTACTTTACGATAAATGTATAATGTTTGCATTTACTGCATATTTTGGTATATAACTTGAAGCCACACCAGTTTGTGCTGCAATCCCGTGAGATCACAGAATTTAAGCAGGTTTGGCCAGATATCTGCTGCCCATTAGAGGCAAAAAAAAATTAATAATAATTCTAAAAAATGTCTTTTGACTTTTTTTTCATCCAGAAAATTTTTAAAAGCTTTAGAAGTGGTGTTAGGTTCAGTGTTCAGAATCCATATATTTTGGAAAGTGTCTAAAAATTATGGTTTTTATTCCCAATACTTCAAGTAACATAGAGATTTGTGTATGTGCTGATCAACCTTCTCTTATGGGTATATCAAGTGTTCCCTATGATGGTCCGGGATGTTCAAACAAGCAAGAAGTCCAGGAAGGAGAGTTGATAGCAGAGCCATCAGATGTTTCAGAAGCTGTCAGACAGATGCTCCAAAATGAAATGTTTAAATTAGTTCAGGTAAGAATATCTCATTATTAAAAATAATCAACACAGATTAAACTATTCAATTACAAATAAGCTATATAAAAATTATTGCTTTCATTGTTATTCTGTGATGCTTTTATGCACATTTCTGGGTTGCAGGTAATTAAAGATAGGAGCCAATTATTTTTAGGCATGATTCATATGCTTTTGACTTAATCTGAAGGCTTGTGAATTTGAGGAGCAGTACATTTGGACAATTGTTAGGAGGTCTAACTGTTTTTAAAATTCTCCTAATGTGCTTTATTCATATCAATTAGGGATGTTATGAACCCACAGTAACTGTATAAATAAAATAATAATGAGTTAATGCTGATATATTTGAAAGTAGAAGCTTTAGCTGGTGTTGCTCAGCTCCTTATCTCAAGTAAGTTTCGTTTTTCTTTATTTAAATCATTGTATTGAAATGGGAATGGGGATGAGGGGTTTAATATGCAGGCTGCCCTTGGGAGAAAGGACAACCTCAGCTGCCTCTTATGACATTCAGCAGCTTGGGGCCAGGTGAGAAGTGCCTCTCCATGCTGGGAAGGGGAGAATGGGCAATACAAAACTAGGGTAAACCCTTCCTCAGGCTAAGTCTCCACTGGCACAGCTGGGGGAGGGGTGCATGTCCCCTGCTGGGACACACGCTCACATGCGCTGTCTCTCTCACTCTCGCTCTCTCTCACACTCTCAACTATATAGTAGAGCTGTCCCTTTTTCCGCTCCTGCCTCTTCTGGGCCAATGGGGTTATAGCTGTCCTGGTCCCCATATCTGGCCTCTTACTTGCCACCCTGTGGTCATTCTATCTAGAGTATAACTCCCTTTTACTAGGCCAGGGATGGGCAATCATTTTTGAAAGGGAGCCACTTCACAAATTTCGGAAATGGCCGCAGGCCTCGGGCAGAAGGGGCGGGATTGGGAACTACCCTGCCAGGAGCTTTGCTTGGCCCGGGGTTCCTGCCCCCTGACTTCTGGCCAATAGAAGGAACCTGGAGTAGATGGGAGGGTGCTGGGGGCTAGCCTCCTCCCAGAGTTGTCTGGGGTGGAGGCTTAGAATTCACATAACATGGCTGATAGCTCCTGGGCCCACTGCTAACCTGTTGCCTGGCAGCTGCCCAGCAGGCACAAGCCCTTTGCATAGAAGCAGTTTAAAGAGCTCATGCCTCCTGGGCAGCTCCCAGGCAACGGGCTAGCGGGAGTAAGAGCTGCGAGCTCTTTCAATTGCTTCTGTTTAAAGGGCTTGTGCCTGCCGGGTGGCTGCCAGGCAACGCAGCCACCCTGTAAGCGTGAGCCCTTTAAATAGAAGCAGTTTAAAGGGCTCACGTATCTCTGGCTCCCAGGCAATGTGCTAAGGCAGGGGTCAGCAACTTTTCAGAGGTGGAGTGCTGAGATTTGACTTATTCACCCTCTATGTACGGGTCTGAGTGCCAGTGGTACTTTTTAATGTCAGTAATAGTCCTACTTACAGCATCTTCATTAATAAATAAATTAAGATGCAGATCTTACCTTTTCAGGGGTCGGCAACCTTTCAGAAGTGGCGTACTGAGATTTAACTTATTCACAGATCTGTGTGCCGGGGGAAGAAGGGAGGAGGGGGATGCAATGTTTTCTTTATTTAATGTTTTCTTTATTTATGGCAGGGGTGGGGAACTTAGGGTCGGGGATCACTGACCCATAGAAAAATCAGTTGGGGACCACACGAGTGAGAAGCAAAAAAACTCCTCCAAAAACCCCCAATGCTCACTGGGTCAGGGGGTGAGGGGAAGTGTGTGTGGGGGGGGGGGGACTGAGGTTCAGGGCTTCCCATAGACCAGATTTACTTTTCTGGGGTTCCGGAGTTGGTGCATTTTATGGACCTCCTTAGGCTCTGGGGTGGGGACAAAAATGAGGGGTAGAGTGTGCAAGACAGGGCTGCCAACAAATAGGTTAGGGCTGGGGTGCAGAATCTGGGAGGGAGGTGGGGTGCAGAAGCAGGCTGCGGGAGTAGGGTGTCTGGCCAGGTGGAGGGAGCAAGAGTAAGGGAGGGTGCAGTGTGTGGCCAGCAGAGAGGGTGCAGGAACAAGGGAGGGTGTCGGAGTAAGCTGGGGGTGCTGGGTATTGGCATGGGGGGGGAGGGAAGTTGAAAGGATTGTGGTCAGGGGGGGTCTGGGCATGAGAGGGAGACCTTACCTGGCTTCTTGCCCCCTTGCAGCAATGGCCATAGCCACGTTGTCCCGGCCACCCCGGTGGAAGGCCCCGCTGCCGGGGCCCATGTGGTCTGGCCCCAGAAGCCCTGCTGCTGCTGTTGACACGGTCCGCAGCCGCCCACATTATCCAGGGCCAGCAGCAGAAGCCAGAGGTGCCAGTGCCACTGCCATGGCCGTGGACCACGCGGCTACGGCACTTCCAGCCTCCAGGGCCAGCCCTGGACTGCGTGGCCACAGCAGCAGCTTCTCCAGTCTTCTGGGCTGGCTGCGGATTGCATGACTGCAGCAGTGGCACCTCTGGTCCCATCTGAAGTGCTGCTGAGGAGCCCCAGCACTGCCTCCTCCCACTGCAGCCTAATCTGCTGCAGGGAGGAGGGAGTGCTCTCTAGCAGCTGCGCAAGGGAAGAAGGGTGGGGCTGAGCTCCCTTCCCCATGCTGCTGAAAATCAGCACGCATGCTGGAGGTTGCCAACCACTGTGCTAGGAGGCAGGGCCTGGTTCTGCCTCGCGGGCTGGATCACAGCCCTAGGTGGGCTGGACCCAGCTTGCTGAGAGGCTTTTGCCCACCCCCATATACTAGACTCTCCCTTTCCATTTTATGAGAAACAATCACATTCCGGGCACTTCTCATTGTCCTGGTACAACCAAACCCTGACTGTGCTTAAGTTATGATAAGAGGAAGCAGCATACCAAATTTTGTGGTCCTAGTTCTTCCCATTTAGGAGGTGTTCTTGAACGGACAGACAGACAGATGCATATTTCTAAAATATATTGTAAGACTGTTCCATCCTGGTGGTATTCAGGCTTAGGTTTCTTTCTGCTGAAATAAAAAAATGCAAAGGGCTGCGTGTTATTGATACAATAAGATATATGGAATATGAAAGAAATACTGATTCAGCACCATTGAGTTATTTCAGTTGCTATCTATTTTAATAGCATAATCACACATCTGTAAACAAAAATTAACCAGAGAATTTTTGCCAAAACCCATTTAGTGACTTTGTTAATGTTAGCTTTATTTTTGTTTACATTCTAGCTACAGCAAATCAACTTTCTGAGCTTAATGCAAATAGTTGGGTCATCCTTTGCCAGCCTGCCAAATGTGCAGCATATTCTGCAGCAGCCTCAGTCAATTCAGTTGGGAGGAAACCAGGCTTTACACACTGTAAGAAGCAATTGTGCTGACACATTCGTGCCTATACAGTCTACAGACATTTTTTCAGAAACTCAGCTGCCCAGTAAAGAAAATGTTGGAAAGTCTAAAAAGAGTAGCTCTCATCCTCAAGAAAGAAATATTCTAAATGATCAAACCAGCAAAGAAAGTACACATGTAGGTAAAACAAAACATTATTCTTTAAGAGGAGGAAGCACATTAGATGTTCTTCCATTTGAAAAATTAGACAACTTTCTTATAGTAATTGTATTTGATAGAATTACCAAGTAATACAGACCACGCCTAGTAATGATTTATTGTAATCTTATACATAATTTAAAGTGCTGTTGTGTGTTCTTTTTTCATTTAGAATCATCCAGATGTGAATATTTCTTTAAGCCTATCAGAGAGCCAGTCCAATGGAATGGGATTTATTCAAGCACCTGAAAACTTGCTTCCTTCAGCTCCAGCCAAATTGCTTCATCTGTTATCTCCTTCCGTAGAAAACCAGAAGACATCCAAACTTATCCCCATTGCAAAATCCTTACGTTATGAAAATGGCTTTCCTTTGCTTAAACTTGAATCTGATCGTTTTAAATCACTCAATTTATATCCATTAAAAGTTTCACAAGCTTTCATCAGGCCACTCCCCCAACCAAGAGTAGCTTGGGATTTATCTCCTTCTTTACAGAACCCTCCACTGTCATGTACCCTAGGAGCCAAAACTAATTCAACAACATGTTTGAATAAATATCATGAAATAAGCCAAGTACGTGAAGAGAAGAAGAGGTGGTCAGAAGCTAAAAGTAGGGGGCCTCCTAAACTACTTAATCACAATCCGTATGAAGAGGAGCAAAATCTTCCTCCTCGGCATTACCTTCATACAAATGTGAATGCAGAGAAACCATTGAGTGCTCAGCATGCTTCTTTTTATGGAACTTACCAGCATTCAGCTGGAATTCCTTTACTGCACCTGCAGCTTAACCCAGCACCTAGATTTCCACCAATTACAAGACCACCTATCCCTGCTTCTTTAATACCCATTAGATCTGTAACAGAGGAGACTAACTCCAGAGATAAATTACAGCACACAGGACTATCAATTCTTCACGCTGATTTACCGCCAAGAAACAAGGTAATGCATTTTGGGAATATATTTTTATGTTGCAATTAAATATGCATCTTTCTTGTTGAATCATTCCTCACTAATGGAATAATGTCTTCCCCTGTAGAATTTGTAGGAGGTACAGATTCCCCCCCACCGCCTCCAAATTCAGCTCAGGTCACCAGATTCTCTGTCTCCAGCAAAGTAACAAGCTGGTGGGTTAGTTTCTCCCCACCATTTTGTTTTATAACCTTAATTTGTATTAAGTTTTCATATGGTAAAGACTTATGATCTTTTCCTCCACCCCCATATCCAATCAGGTATTTGACAGTGTTTGTTTCAATCACGTGGACCCACAACTAATGTTCTTCCCCTCAAGGATTTCTTTTCCCTTACTCTGGGATGGTAGAGCTATTCAGCAAACATTGCTCTAAAGTGTTTCCTATGTCTGGCGATATTTACAGGCTACTGAGGGTGAATTATAACCAACCCTCACAGTCAAAGGACAGAGGGTTGTACTGAGATGATGAGTACACTCTTTCCTAAAGAGCGGAAGCTCAGGAGCATCTTAACATCTCAGGTAGAAAGTCTAAGGATGTTATCCAACTGGCTTGGGGTAAAATCCACAATAGACTTAGGCTGGTGGAGGAAAGTTTCCTGCAAGATCCAAAGACCACTCCCAGAATATTCAAGTGGGTCTTCAACTCCTTGGGGAAAAAAGCAGGGCTCCTGAACAACTCTCCTTCCTCTCATTGTGAATATGGGGATTGTCATGATGCTTAGGAGCAAGTTTAATTTTGATTAACATATGAATATATAGAGCATAACAGATTGATTAATCATAATATCATACATTAAATGAATATTAAACTAAAATCAGTGGCTACATTTTTGCAAGCACCCCCTCTCTGATTGAAAGTGCCTGCAATAATTCATTTTTTAACAGACTGGCACTCACCTCTAATGGTTGTGTGTGAGCCTACTTTTCTTTCAATTCATACAATAGAGTTGCACCCCTCCTCGTCTGAGTGCCTCTCCCTCCCCCAGCCACTGATTCTTTCAATGAGTCTTCTGTGACTCAGGCTTCTGGCTGAATTATACACACATTGTCTTCCCTTCTGAAATGCATAGTTTCTGGTTCTCTCTCAGCCCTGATATGAGGCCATTTCATTAAGGCTTCCTTCCAGAGACATTCCCTTCTTTAACAGCCCACCTGGACCATCTCAGTATACTCAGTTGGTGTCCTTTTGCCAGCCATCACTTGGCTAGGCCATGAACTGCACCAGCAGGTCCCATCACGCTATCCTGGTCTGGCTAGGTCTTGAGGGCAGCCAGTTTTGCACTGACCTATGCATAATTCTACTGCTCTTGCAGCCAGCCAGGCACCTAATCCTTCCTCATCGAGTTCCAGACAGCAACTGACTGCAGTTCTTCTTCTAGTCCTTCTGGAGCAGGGTGAGGTAGTGCTGAAAGGCTTCCAGCAGGGGTCTCTGGACATAATACATCCCATCACATCCCTTCATATAACACTAGAACCAGGGGTCACCCAATGAAATTGTCAGCACTTCTGAAATGATATAAGGAAGTACTTTCCCACACAACACACAGTCTATCACTGGAACTCATTACCAGAAGATATTGTGATAGACAAAAGTATAACTGAGTTCAGAAAAGAATAAGTTTATGGGTGATAGGTCTATCAGGTAAAGGACAAAGAAATGGGAAGGTTCAAATACTCCTCCATGTTCTCCTCTGACTTTGTAATATTGACCAGGAATTTCTGCATTGCACCTGAAGAAAAGACAAGATCTCTTGAAGCATGGTTTCCTTAATGTGGACTGAGAACACTCTCAGTTAACCTAGGCACTGGAAGAAAAATGTAGTTTAATATGGATTCTCTATTAGCCTTTGTCATATTTTTGGTACTCAGCAGCATAGGAGCCATCAGACATAGCTGTAAAGAGAGGAGTTAAGTGGGAATTGGAAGAAGAACTGTGATGTTCTGGTTTTTTGTTTTGATGTTTGGGCTTTTGGTTATTACTTTGTTTTGTTCGTTTTCTTGACTGGAGGATAGGCGGGAAGGACCATGACAGACACACCAGTGATAGTGAGCCAGGCTGTGGAAAAGACAGTGAAGGTGTTGGAATGGTGGAAGCTGTGGGATATACATGATCCTAGAACAGGTACCTGAAAAGAGCTTCATTTGTATGAAGTGGTGTCTTATAGAACTGGCAGAAGAGAAGATATGAGGTTTGGAGATACAGATGGAAACCAGGGTTGAGTTTTGAAAGAGGTTGAAGTTGATGATGAAACAAAGGCAAGAGGAGACTGAAAGGAAGATCTGGGACTTATAGAAGCAAGCTGGACTTAAGAACACATAGGGGAGACTTCTGGGTGAGGAAGATGGCCTTTCTGTGACTACAAAGAACCATGCGGACAAGAAGACCAGCTAGCAAAGGAGAAATAAGAGCCCAAGAACAGGTTTTCTGATAATGAAGAAGGGGCACAGCGGGCTATAACAGAAGGAGAGAGGATAGGGAAAAAGAGAAGGGTCTTCAGTCCTATAAGAAGAGGGGAAGAGTTTAGTCTGCAGAAGCGAAGAGTGAGGAGGGATTTGATAGCAGCCTTCAACTTCCTGAAGGGAGGTTCCAAAGAGGATGGAGAAAGGCTGTTCTCAGTAGTGACAGGATGGCAGAACAAGGAGCAATGGTCTCCAGTTGTCGTGGGAGAGGTCCAGGTTGGATATTAGGAAAAACTATTTCACTAGGAGAGTGGTGAAGCACTGGAATGGGTTACCTAGGGAAGTAGTGGAGTCTCCATCCCTAACGGTGTTTAAGTCTCGGCTTGATAAAGCCCTGGCTGGGTTGATTTAGTTGGGATTGGTCCTGCCTTGAGCAGGGGGCTGGACTTGATGACCTTCTGAGGTCTCTTCCAGCTCTATGGTTCTATGAGTCAATGGAGATGCCCAGAGAAGGTGCAGGATGACTTCCAGTAAATTGCCAGGAAGAATAAAAGATAAGAGGACTCGCAGCCAAAAGAACATTAAGTATCATCACCAGGAAATGGCAAGTATATGAGATTGGGGACTCCCTGTGGAGAAAAACAGACAGACTGTCACCAGAATAAAACAAAAAGATTTGTTGTCTGTTGGGATCTAAGAAATGAGATGTGGACCTGAAGCTGAAGAGGATCCTAATGGGAGCAGGAAAGAATCTACTGATTCTTCTTCATGTGTCAATAAATGACACAACTAAATTCTCGCTGAAACATATCAGGGGAGACTATCCCAGCCTGTGGAAGAAGCTTAAGGAAATGGAGGCTTGGATGATCTTCAGTGGGATTCTGCCTCTCTAAAGGAAAATGAAGGTGAGACAGTATTATGATGATCAACGACGGTTCAGTCAATCATGTTACAAGGAGGGCCTTGGAATGTTTGACCACTGGAAGGCATTCATGGACAGAGGCAGGTCTTATGGAATGGACTCCACCTGAGTAGCGAGAGAAATAAACCTCTGGCATGGTGGCTGACTCATCTCATTAAAAGTTTTAAACTAGAAACTCAGGGGAGATGATTTGGGAGATGCTCATACTCAATGCTTGCTTTTAACATTAAGAAGGAGTAAAATCACGTAAGAAAGGATACAGCAATAGAGACGGAAAGAGCACTGGGTTGGAGAATGGACATTAAGAGGAGGATTTGTGTGATAACAGGTAGATGGTACTGGCAGTAGGACTTAGAGTGGAGCCACGCAGCAACAATTAAGATGTTTGCACAATAAGATGTTTGGATAATAAAATGGAGGAACTAAAACTACTGATGCAAGAAGTGAAACCAGATATTATATGAATAACATTGGGAAGCATCACATTGGGAAGCCCTTGCTGGTGCTCCAGGCCCCCTGCCACCCACCGGCAGGGCTGGAGCACATAAACTCTACTAGCCTGGGTCCCCCAAGCTCTAGTGTGCAGGGGAAATTAATCATAGAATCGTAGGACTGGAAGAGACCTCAGGAGGTCATCAAGTCCAGCCCCCTGCCCAAAGCAGGACCAACCCCAACTATGCAGGGAGTGTCTTTTTCTTTCTCAATGTGTTTTTCCCTTTTCACATTAAAGTATATAATTCTGTTTCATTCATTGATTGGGTCAAGTTGTTCCTAGTGCAAGAGGAAACAGAAAGCTCTCTATAGCAGGGACTGCCCCTTTGTATGCGCTTAGTGCAATAAATCCCTGACCGCTGGATGCCACTGTGATACAGATGTAGTCACAAAGGCCTGTTGATCTCAGCCACATTAGAGTTTCCCTAGAATTGTTTATTGGAATTCTTCAGTCAAGCACCAAAGAAGCGTATGTACCTTCCCTACTGGTGTCCTGTAGATAGGCACATCCATTTCTCCCTTTTGAGTATGCCAGTATTAATCAGTTTAAATGCAAGCTCATGGTTGGCAGTCTGTCACCACTGCTACACAAAAAGCAGGATTTGGAATTGTATCTACTATCTATACAAGAACCACACAGATATTGCCACGAGGAAAAGGTTATTCATATTGCTCCAGGAAAGCTTTCTGCTCAAGTTTCTCTTTATGTAATTCTTAGGAAATAATAGCACTTCTTGAAGATTGTGGCAGAAATAAGCATTCTTGCCTATTGAAAGATCTGTCTGAAGCATATTAAATACATACTCTAATTACACTATTTTCATCTCATTCTGTCCAAAAAGCCAAGGCCTTAGGTCCTCAACATTGCTTTAGGCAAGATGTTAAATCATGCACCACTTATCCAGCTAGTATTTGGGAAACAATTCTCAGAAGTCCCTAGAGTACTGGTGGAAAACATGTGAGCCTTATCTGGGGAACAAAAAATAGGACTATGTAGCACTTTAAAGACTTACAAGATGGTTTATTAGGTGATGAGCTTTCGTGGGCCAGACCCACTTCCTCTGATCAAATAGTGGAAGAAAATTGTCACAACCATATATACCAAAGGATACAATTTAAAAAAATGAACACATATGAAAAGGACAAATCAAATTTCAGAACAGAAGGGGGATGGGGGGGGGAGGTAAATGTCTGTGAGCTAATGATATTAGAGGTGATAATTGGGGAAGCTATCTTTGTAATGGGTGAGATAATTAGAGTCTTTATTCAAACCTAGGTGTAAAGTGTCGAATTTAAGCATGAATGACAGTTCAGAGGATTCTCTTTCAAGTGTAGTCTTAAAAGACCTTTGAAGCAGGATGCAGGTAATCAAGTCGTTGAGACAATGTCCTTTCTGGTTGAAATGGCAAGAAACTTTTTTCTTTGTGATCCTGTCTAATATCTGTTTCGTGGGCATTGATCCTTTGGCGAAGTGTCTGAGACGTTTGTCCAATGTACATAGCAGACGGACACTTTCGGCACATGATAGCATAAATTATATTTCTGGATGCGCAGGAATGTGTGTTCTTGATCTTATAACTCACTTGGTTAGGTCCAATAATGGTATCAGCAGAGTGAATATGTGGACAAAGCTGGCAATGGTGTTTGTTGCAAGGGAAGGTACCAGGGTTGGTATTAGTGTGGTATGTCCTGTGGTTGTTGGTAAGAATCATCTTGAGGTTAGGTGGTTGTCTATAGGAGACTATGGGTCTGTCTCCCAGAGCCTCTTGGAGTTTCGTATCCTGTTCCAGTATAGGCTGTAGTTTATTGATAATGTGTTGGACAGGTTTAAGTTGGGGGTTGTAGGTGATGACAAGTTGTGTTCTATTGTTGGTTTTCTTGGGTCTGTCTTGAAGTAGATGGTTTCTAGGTATTTGTCTGGCTCTTTCAATTTGCTTTTTTATTTTTCCGGGTGGGTAGTTGAGGTTTATAAATGCTTGGTAGAGATCCTGAAGTTTCTGGTCTCTGTCAGTGGGATTAGAGCAGATGCGGTTGTATCGAAGGGCTTGGCTATAGATGATGGATTGTATGGTGTGTTCTGGATGGGAGCTGGAAGCATGTAGGTAACTGTATGAGTCAGTGGGTTTTCTGTAGAGAGTGGTGTCTAATTTTCCATTGCTGATTTGTACTGTGGTGTCCAGGAAATGGATCTCTCGTGTAGAATGGTCCAGGCTGAGATTGATGGTGGGATGTAAGTTAAAATCTCTGTGGAATGTCTCCAGTGTTTCTTGGCCATGCGTCCAGATCATAAAGATGTCATCGATGTAGCGTAAGTAGAGAAGGGGTAAAAGGGGACGGGAGCTGAGGAAACATTGTTCTAGGTCAGCCATAAAGATATTAGCATACTGTGGGGCCATGCGTGTACCCATGGCTGTGTGCTGCTGATCTGGAGGTATAAGTTGTTCTCAAACTGGAAATAATTGTGGGTGAGAACAAAGTTACATAGGTCTGCTATCAGATTGGCAGTGGTGTCCTCTGGGATAGTGTTTCTAATTGCTTGTAATCCGCCTTCATGTGGGATGTTGGTGTATAGAGCTTCTACATCCATGGTGGCAAGGATGGTGTTATCAGGGAGGTTATCGATGTTTTGTAGTTTCCTTAGGAAGTCCGTAGTATCTCGGAGATAGCTGGGGGTGTTGGTTGCATAGGTTTTGAGAAGAGAGTCTACATAGCTGGATAAACCAGTAGTGAGCGTGCCGATACCAGAGATGATAGGACGTCCGGGGTGTCCGGGTTTATGGATTTTGGGAAGCAGATAGAACAATACTGGTCGGGGGTCAGAAGGTGTTTCTGTGTGGATTTGTTCCTGAGTAGCTATAGGGAGGCTTTTAAGGAGACAGTGTAGTTTCTTTTGGTATTCCGAGGTGGGATCAGAGGAGAGAGGTTTGTAAAATGTGGTGTTGGAGGGTTGTCTGGTTGCCTCCTGGTCATAGTCGGCCTTATTCATAATGACCACAGCACCCCCTTTGTCAGCTGGTTTGATTATAATGTCCAGGTTGTTTTTGAGACTCTGGATGGCATGGTGTTCAGCGCGACTGAGATTGTGTGTCGCTTGTTGTCGTTTGCGAATAATGTCAGTCTTGTGTGTTGTTGCGGAAGCTTTGTATATAGAAATCCAGATTGTAATTCTGACCATCAGGGGGAGTCCATATAGAATTATTTTTCCTTTGGTGTTGATAGGGGGGATCTGGTAGGTCAGATTGATGTTCATTGGTGGTTTGGAAATATTCTTGGAGGCGGAGGCGGCGAAAGAAAGCCTCAAGGTCACCACAAAATTGTATCCAGTTTGTGGGGGATGTGGGGTACCTTCCCTTGCAACAAACCCCATTGCCAGCTTTGTCCACATATTCACTCTGCTGATACCATTATTGGACCTAACCAAGTGAGTTATAAGATCAAGAACACACATTCCTGCGCATCCAGAAATATAATTTATGCTATCGTGCCGAAAGTGTCCGTCTGCTATGTACATTGGACAAACGTCTCAGACACTTCGCCAAAGGATCAATGCCCACAAAACAGATATTAGACAGAATCACAAAGAAAAAACAGTTTCTTGCCATTTCAACCAGAAAGGACTTTGTCTCAACGACTTGATTACCTGCATCCTGCTTCAAAGGCCTTTTAAGACTGCACTTGAAAGAGAATCCTCTGAACTGTCATTCATGCTTAAATTCGACACTTTACACCTAGGTTTGAATAAAGACTCTAATTATCTCACCCATTACAAAGATAGCTTCCCCAATTATCACCTCTAATATCATTAGCTCACAGACATTTACCTCCCCCCCCCCATCCCCCTTCTGTTCTGAAATTTGATTTGTCCTTTTCATATGTGTTCATTTTTTTAATTGTATCCTTTGGTATATATGGTTGTGACAATTTTCTTCCACTATTTGATCTGAGGAAGTGGGTCTGGCCCACGAAAGCTCATCACCTAATAAACCATCTTGTTAGTCTTTAAAGTGCTACATAGTCCTGTTTTTTGTTTCAGCTACACCAGACTAACACAGCTACATTTCTATCACTTATCTGGGGAAGATTTGCAAAGTAAGTTTCCATTTCTCTGAAGAGTCATCCATTGATACGGTGCAACTGAAATTGTTTCCACACAATGCCTTGCTATATATTGGAAGAACTTTCATTCCTGCAGTAGCTCTACTATACAAATAATTAAAGCTCTGTGTATCTTTCTGCTTACTTTTGTGATTCACTTCTTGCTATTTTCCATTAGAGATTAATGAGGAGAGAAGCTGTGCAACAGGAGGATACTTATTTCATGAAAATTTCCTTAATAGCTTCTCTCATCATTCAGCACATCCTGATAGTCTAGTAAAAGATTGGAATACAAAAGGGAGACTTAAACATATAACTGTATTATGGCTAATTATCACATATCAAGTAGTCTTAATACTAACAGTTCATTCCTGGAGTGTTCTGTAGCTGTGGAAGAATCCTTCTGATGGCCTGAGCTGAATGAAAAGGGGCTTAGTGGTGGAGCCTTCAACAATAACAATGGATTTCCTCAGAAATTTCACAGCTGGGGTGGGAGCATTAATTTATTAGTGTTGAATGGGGAGAGAAGCAGCTATCTAGGGAAGTTATCAGGTAAGAAATTTCTTACATTATTTTTAAAGGAAAATGACATTTAACTTTTTTTAGAATATAAAAGTTTGCAATAAATTCCCCGTTTAAGGCAAACATACATCAAAAAGTAACTAATTCCTGGGAGCTGGAGATTCTCCAAAGTATGTGCATACTGCCTATTTCCTAGTTTCATCCACAGCAATTCACTATAGGAATTTTAGTATGTTGAACAGTAGTAGTTGGGGAAACGTTTTGCAAGAAAAGATGGAGTGCTCTTACAATTGGGCAAAATAAAATTATCAAATGGTTTTGTTCAGCTCATAATAAACCAACTGTTTCTATATCATCAGCTGTTTTGTATTGTACCTTTTGTTTACGGTGTAATCACCTATTTCTTGGCCTCTTACGTTGCCTCTGGGTGATAATTTATAAAGATGCTCAGTAATTTGGTCTGATTCTACTACTACATGGTTGCCTTCTACCATTAACTGCATTAGGACTTGTACCCGCATAACTGGGGTCAGAGTTGGACCTTCTCCGTTTAATAGTCTATATGATTTTTTATTTCCTCTTCTATAAATGTCTCATTCTGCTTTTCTTTCAAACAGTTCCAATCACCAAAACTCATCCCGCTTCAAAATCTCATTGCATTTGAGAAAAGCCGCCAGTGTACCAGTGTACCACAAGACTTCATTGGACAAGCCCATCCTGTTCAGATCGAGTTGTTAAAAGCTAGCACTGAACCATTTGACACAAGACGCACACAGAATAATACAAAAAGGCAAGAACAATTTTTTAAAAAATTGGTCTTCATTTGGAGAGGCTTACTAGCTTGAGCCACTGCCTTCTGATTACAATGGGAGCTTTTGCACCGGCTTCACTGAAAACAGGATTGAATGCTAAATAACTGGAGGAGGCTGATAATGGGATACAGAGCAATTCACTTCTAAATCTCTGATGTAAACTGTTTTACTATCTATCCTGTTCATTGCCTACTCTGAAATGATTTGGTAGTCATAGTTTAGTTCTTAATAGCCAGCTGTCCACATCACAAAATAGTCAGATTTTTCGTGCATGTGTTCCTCAAGAAAGTATGTTCTCTGAACGCTGGAGTAGTTTCATTTGGGTCAGGGTTCTAGTCCCATTGACCGGATGATGAAAATGTACTTGTAAAGTCATTGAGCCTGATTGTGAACCTAATTAAGTGAATGGCAAAATTCCCAATGATCTGAATGAGTACACAGTTGAGTTCTTTACCTAATTCTGTTTTACTGGAAGTATATTTCCTGACTTTTAATGCTGATCTTTTTTCAGAGGGGTAGCCATGCTCATCTGTTTGAACAAAATCAATGAGGAATCCTGTGTCACCTTAGACTAATACATTTATTTGGACATAAGCATTGGTGGGCTGGAGCCCACTTTGCCAGATGCGTGAAGTCTTTGAAACTGATCTTTGTTATTTCACATTAATCTAGAATGATTTTCATTACATGGTCAATACAAACTATAGCAATTCTTAGTTTCCCACTTAAGCTGCACCTACTTTGCCCCTGCAGTTTTTCTGCAGCATCAGTAGATTACTATCATGACAGCTTAGCATTCTGTTTCCCCTTTGAAAGAATTAATGACATCAGAGCACAGAGAGTAGAGCACTGCCATGTGTTATTCTGATGCTTTTAAACTTTGGTTAGAAACAGAGACTCCTGAACTTAGCTGTTGACACTCAAGTAGGAATAACTGATTTAATTTTCAGATATCTTGCTTTAAAATGTTATCAATTGTTATCATAGGCAGTGGGTATAAGAGGTGGGGGAAGGCCAGGCATGCCAAAAGGCCAGGCATGACTCCTCCCACACTCTGCCACAAGAATGCCTACTGCTTTAGCACGACTCATGTCTGCGGATGCTGGGGCAGTGCACCCTCCCTATGCTTCAGGGCTAGGGAGGCTGGAGCTGCGCACCACTTTCCTTCTCCATGTTCCAGGGTGGGGCTATGTGCTGCCTGCCCTCCCTGTAGTCCTCCAGAGCTGGGGAGGCTTCTGTGTGGGAGCGTGGCTCCTGTGGAGGGCAGGACCTTGGGCAGAAGGGTGGGGCTGGGGCCTTGTCTTCCCCAGCCCTACGTTCACCCACTGCCCATGATTGTAGTATTTAAGGCAATACACTGTCTTTTATTACAGATTTATAATAATAAATGAGTTAAACAAGTTCTTAGATAACCCGTACATTATTTTGATTAGAATGCAAATGTTTTAAGGGTTTATTAAATATTTTATGAATACCATAGCTAGGTTTAATTATTTTCAATGAAACAGCAGTTAACTCTTTTACTCACTTAACAATAACCTTCTTAAGGAATATATTATTTCTTGCTTATTAGAAAAAATGCTTGATGTTTCTATTATCTGATACATTTTTAGGGAAAAGAGACGTGCTGAGAAACAGATAAAAGAGAGGGCAGACAAGAAAAAAGCAAGTGTGACATTCCGCCCAGATGATTCCATTATTAGTACTGATGACGTGGAAACTGAGATACAGGTATAGGAAAATAATTAACATTTTCTTTCTTTTTTTATTGATTTTTAAATGATACAAGAGAAGCAATGAGCAGACATTTAATATAAACAAAACCATGCTCAACACCACCTCCATCTTTCCAGTACTTCTCTAGTGATCTCATGTATCTTTTCTTACTTGCATACTTGGATTTTCCTCTAAGCCAGAGATAAATCCCTCTTTTATCAAAAGAAATTCTTCAGGGTATTTTCATTATTACTATCTTGTGTTGTGTGAAGTAATTTCAATACCAAGCTTATAAAATTGGGACATGAGCTATTCCCTTTTCTAAGGATAAGGGTTTTTTGCTCAAAGACAGTTACAATCCATAAAAAAAAATTAGTTAGCTTGTATTGATGAAAAATCCCAACGTGATTCAGATATAGCTAGTTATTTATTCCATAGCATTTCTATGACATTTATAATCACTTGTCCAGAAATTCTCTAACATTTTCTAGGTAATTTTTATTTAAAACTTGCTTAAGTGTGGTAGTACTGTATTTTAATTTCATATGCACATTTAAGGCTTCTACCACTGTACTGTTGTATGTATTTCCTTTACATAATTTAGAAATACAGCTGTTCCTCACAAAGAATAGAGGACAGCAAGGCCCTTTTCTACAATTGATTTTAAAAAAAATCTACTTTCTGTTGCTTAGAGCACTTCACAACACAATTAGGGAAAAGACAGAGCAAATAAGATTCTTGTATAACACTATATGTGTAGTTTAGCTTAGTAGTCACAGCTGGGCAGGGTTGGCGGTCAGTGGGTCAGGTTCAGTAAGCAAGAGTTGATCGAAGTCAAGCCAGGTCAGAGACCATAGGTCAGAGGTGGGCAATAATTTTTGGTGGGGGGCCACTCCAAGATTTTGAAAGTGATCAAGGGCTGCACTTTTCTGTGGAGGAGGTGCAGGGTCTCGGATGGAGGTTGGGTGCAGAAGAGGGCACAGGGAAAGGGACTGGGGTGCAGGAGCTGGTGTGAGGTTTGGGTGAAGAAAGGGGTTGTGACCTGGGGCAGGCGATTGGGCTGTAAGGTCAGGAAGGGAGTATGGGTACAGGAGAGGATTCTGGCCTGGGGGGGGCCTCTAAGAGGAGGTGCAAAGTCTGAGAGGGAATTGTGACCTGGGAAAAGGGGGTGCAGACTGCAGAGGGTTTGGGTGGTGACCTGGGGCAGGGGAATGGGGTTCAGGGTCTGGGAGGGGTTATGTGTGCAGGAGAGGGACCATTTATTATTGTTTTTAATTTATAGATGAGTAGAAACAGACAGAAGTGGCAATAGAAAGAAACAATGAAGAAATACTGGTTAGTACGATAGGTAGTGGACTCAGCACAATAGTAGCCTAACCTTGTCAAGTTTGGTGTCTGGCATTTTGATCTACAGTCTAAGCAGAGGCTGGAAGTGCCAGTGACATATGAATCTGTGACCTATAAAATCAACCAAACAAAAAATCCTCTCTCATTTAGGGTCTGTGGGCTGGATTTTGTCCTCAGTTAAACATAAATGTGCAGTCAGAATAACTCCATTGAAGTGAATGGGTTTTTCCAAGACTGGCCAGACTTTGATAGAATCCTCAATATTTGATTGTAAGGGTACATTGCAACTTCACAGAGCTGTTGCATGTGTGTGAGGAACATATAGTGAATGTGTAGCTCTGTCCTTTTTTTTTTCCAAATACCTCTCAAGTGGCATATAAAATTGATGGTAGAAAACTATGAAAGTCTATGTATATGTAAAGATCTGTAAAGAACTATATTAAACCCAGATTAGTTAAAATGGAAAAAAAAGTAAGAAAAGTCAAAAGTGACCTTTGTTGTTGTGAGAAACAGCCTAAATGTGTCTTCCAAAAATCCTTTAAAGAGGGAGTTGCATGCTGACTGGCACTTTAGTAGAGGAATAATACTAAAATTAAAGAGGAGGAGTGGGGAAAGTATGTTTTCTAATGAGTGTTTAAATTATTGCTAAAAGGAAACATAACTTTATTTAAAAGTTGTCATCATCCAAAAATCCTGTAACGCCGTTGTGATGACTTTTTTCTTATGTCAGGATCAGCAAGCCGAATCCAGCAGTTATCATGGAGATAGTGTTCTCATTTCACCAGGTATGTTGATGCATTCTTTTGTAAAAATTCTAAAGTAATGAGCCCAAGCATGTTTTTTTTTTTTTTTTTTCAGAATGGTTGTTAGATATCATAGAAAGACCTAGCTCATTGGTTAAATTCTGAGTTCCTAGTTTGAAAATGTTTAACTGTTTGCCAGGCTGATTATAATGAAGAGTAATATTATCACAGTGCTTGCATTCCAACATGAAGATGTCACAAAAATGAAGATGCAACATCACAAATCTTACAACGTAGATCAGGGAAAACACCTTCATGGCTTCCAAGATTTCCACAAAAAAATCATGAAGATCTCTGCTAATTCATGATGAATTGTGACATAAGGCCAGTTCTCCTTCATTGCACTGAAATTTTGAAGGGTATTCCCAGAACAACCATACAAAAAATCCTATCAAATTTAGGGTCTGTGGGCTGGATTTTGACCTCAGTTAAACATAAATGTGCAGTCAGAATAACTCCATTGAAGTAAATGGGGTTTTTCCAAGTTTACAGCAGAATAAATTTTATAATTGTATAATGTTTATAATTGTATAATGTCCCTGCATTGTTTCTCCCCTAGAATACTGCAAAAGAAAGAGAAAAAGAAATGAGTGGGAGGTTGGGTGTTCATTACAGTGATTATGCTAAATGTACTTGAGGAAAAATATTTTTTCAAGGTTTATAAAAAATTTCTGCAGTTTAAATAAAAGAGGTATTATTCAGCTTTTACTGAAATGAACATATTGAATATAAGGTGTCATATGGAATATAAGGTGCCTCAAGGAGCAAATTACCTAGGTTATTCTGAAAATGATCTCCCCTCTATCCGGTCAAAGGAGCAAAAGTGCATGTGTGGGAAAATGTGGCTCGTGTACTTTTTCCAACTCATTAGTTCAACATCAAATTTAGTATTGCTAATAGAAAAAAAGAGAGGAAAATCCATTTCCTGACCATGGATATTAGACAAATAGGTGAATGCCTTATCAAAATACAAGCCAAAAATAAGAAGAATAAATCAAACATATGTGTAAATATATTTTTCTTTAAAACATGGAAAGGAGTACAACTTTTTATTATATATAATAAAAAGTATTTAAAAGTTACTAGGCCAAATTCAGGCTTTGTCTAAGTAAGTACAACCACATAGATTTCAGTGTAGTTAGATCCTTTTACATAAGGTTTGAAGTTAGACACACATTTCCACCAATATTTTTATAAAGTATGCTTTCTGAAATAGTTGAATTTCTTCTAAGTTAAATACTGTAGAACAGATACTAGAATTATAGCAGTTACTTAGTTTGTCTCATATGGCTAGTTTATAGTATATTTCTCATTTAAAAATCATTCTTATTCTAATTGTGGACAATGATTATATGTTTCCCTATTTTAGACACAATTGGAGAGGCTATTACTACTTCAGCAGGCCTACACTACATGGCTTCCACAATGAAAAAACCTGCAGAAACTCAAGATGCAAGCACAAATACAGATACAGGTAAAATACCGCTTGTAATCTGTTAGTGGTTTTATACTATTGCAACCAATTTTTTTCTAAATCTGTTTTTATGTATTACAGTGTTTTCTCATTTTGATATAATTATAAAAAGCTTAAAAATAATTGAATATGTTGTTAATTTTTAGCGTTTTAATCTTATTTCAAATAATAAAATAAAAAAATAGAAATTCCTGTTCTTATAGTTCTTCTTCGAGTGATTGCTCATGTCCATTCGAATGAGGTGCATGCGCGCCGCGTGCACGGTTCCCAGAGCATTTTTTCCCCAGCGGTACCCGTCGGGCCAGCAGATCGCCCCCTGGAGTGGCGCCGCTATAGCAGAGCATAAGAACCCCTGCCGGCCCTCCCCCTCCTCAGTTCCTTCTTACTGCCCGTGACGGTCGTTGGAGCTTGCTGTCTTGTGTAGATCCCAGCTTATCTTCACCCGTTGGCATTTCTTTGTTCTCAAGTAGTTGTAGTTAAGTAGTTGTTAAGTACTTAGAGAGAGTTCTCCTTTGAAACACCCCCGCCCTCTCCGGGGTACGGTGATGCCAGGCCCACAGGGCTTTAAACCTTGTGCGGCTTGCACGAAGCCTATGCCCATGCCCAAGGGAGACCCCCATGAACAGTGCCTTAAGTGTTTGGGGGAATCTCACCTTGCGGATGCCTGCAAGATCTGCCGGGGATTCAAGCCACGTACCAAGAGGGAAAGGGATTCCTGACTGAAGTTGCTCCTGATAGAGTTGGCACTGTAGCCCGCGTCCTCTAGAGAAGCCTCGGTGCGTAGTGCACCGGTGTTGGTGCGGGAATCGTGTTTCGACCTCCCCCGCACCGCGGTACAGAAGAAGTTGGCACCGATCTCAGTCCCCGGCACCGGAACGGGTGAAGGACTCCAAGGGGAGATCACCCGAGCGCAGGGCTCACGGGGACCGGCACCGGCGGAGATACTCCCCGGCACCATCCTCGCCTGTCCAGCCCCACAAGGGAATACAGAAGAGGAGGGAGACTTCGCACAGGGCCGGGAGCCCTGGGCCTATCCTGGCCCGCCGCCCCTCCACGCCGGAGGCGTTCGAGGCAGCTCAGGAACTGATAGAGCTAACGGCCTTGCCTCCCTCACCCCCCTCCTCAGAGGGGTCTTCGACTTCATTACCAGAAGCCTTGGGGGCACCGATGGTCTCCCCAACCCCAGGACCCTGGCCGGCACTGGTAGAGTCGAGGGACCAACTGTCGCTGCCAGCCGCAACAATACGGGGTCAGACTGTGTCGGCACCGGTGGAGGCTGCATTGGTGGCACCGTCTCCTGTCCGGTCGATCCCTGGGGCGTCACTGCCGGCACCTGTGTGCCCTACAGCCCTGTTGGCCGTAAGGGCACCTTCACTGAGGCCATCATCAAAGGCACCGGCCTTGCTGGCACTGCAGGCACCGGCCTTGCTGGCACCGCAGGCACCGACTCTGCAGGAGCCAAGTATGGCACCGGTGTCCTCAGATTTGTGCCCGGGATCGGCACCGTCCTACCAAGGGGTACCGCGCGGTCCGGTGCCACAGTTGCCACACCTGCAGCCCCGTCCCCATGCCGGGAAGCTGGAGTCCATGGCATGGTTTAGGCCTGGGGCGATACAGGGTCAACCCTCGACGGCGCCGCCGTGTTCGGCATCTGAGCTGTTGTTGGAATCCGAGGCGGAGTCTCTGTGTTCTGCAGGATCTTCTCGCATATCATCATGGTACCAATCTCACTCTTGGTACCAGACGGCACCGCAGGGGTTCGAACAGACGTGGCTACCACAGGTGCAGCAGCCCTGGCCGTTTTGGGCACCCTGGGCCTCTCACCAGTGGCAGGGGCCGCTTTCGGATTCAGTCAGTGGGTCACGGAGAAGGTCCACGCCTTCAACCTCATTGTCCCGAGCCCCACCATCACCCAGGGGGGCTAGCCCTAGGGGGCACCCAGACCTGGGGGAACCACCTGCTAATCTCCAGCGGTAGCTGGGGGTGCCACAGCAGCCGGTCCCTGCTCCGGTGGTGGTGGAGCAGCCGGCCCTGAGTCGTGAGTCGACATCCTCGTTGTCTCCGGATGAGGCCTTGACAGACCTGGCCCCGGCTATGCCAGCCATGGTCACAAGGTCGCATCAAGAGCTGCTCCGCTGACTTGTGGCAAATCTCGGGGTGCCGGTAGAGCCGGTGACCGAGGAATCAGACCTGATGGTGGACATCCTCACAGAGGATGCCCTGGTGAAATTGGCCATGCCACTGAATAAAACAGTGGCAAAAATCACAAACATGTTGGAGCAGACGCTGGTATCTCTGTCCTCGACGCTCAAGGGTGTCGAGAGAAGGTATTATGTCCCCCAGTTGGGGCACGAGCACCTCTATTCACACCCGGTGCCAGGTTCTATTGTGGCCCAGGCAGCGGCCCAGAAGGAGGGGCAGAGGCAGCTTGGCCGTGCTCCGAAAGCAAAGGACCCTAAGCATATGGACCTAATGGGGCATAAGGTCTATGCGACCGGGGGGGGGTGCAATTGCGCATCGCCAACCAGCAGGCAATGCTCAGTCACTATGCCTATAACACCTGGCAAGCGATGGAGAGGTTCCGGGACAGGTTGCCCCAGGAGGACAGGCAGGAGTTCTCCGCCCTGACCACAGAGAGCAGAACGATAGCACGCAGTGCCCTACAAGCGTCCCTGGATGCAGTGGACTCGGCAGCCAGGACGATGGTGTCCGGTGTGGTGATGCGACGTAATGCCTGGCTGCAGGTTTCAGGGATCCCGTTGGACTTGCAGGCCACGATACAGGACCTGCCGTTCGACGGGAAGGCCCTGTTTGCAGAGAATACCGACTCCAGGCTTCACAGCCTGAAAGATACCAGGTCGACTCTTCGGTCGTTGGGTATACATACGCTGGCTCCCCAGCGCAGACAGTTGCCAAGTAGGCAGCCGCATAGGGTCCAGCTGCAGACCGCACGGCCGGACTTTTGGCGGCATAGACCCCGAGGTCCTACTGGGGGTTTCGCCAATGTACTGGGCTCGGGGGCTCGCAATAGGCGCTGTCGGCCCCATCTGGATGCAGGCAGGGGCACCACTCAGCCCCCTCCCAGTCTACTCAAGCAGCCATTTTGAAGGTGTGCTTGGGGACCACATACCGATACCCACCATCTCCCCCCCGTTTGGGGACCGGTTGTCCCACTTTGCCCAGGCCTGGTCAGTCATCACCTCAGACAAATGGGTGCTGGACATAATATCACAAGGGTACTCTATCCCCTTCCTGGACTCTTACCTCTCCCTTCCTCCCTCCCCGTCCCTCTTCAGGGACCCGTCTCACGAGGCCCTCCTCAGACAGGAAGTCCTCACGCTCCTGGAGAAAGGAGCAGTGGAAAGGGTCCCTTCCCACCAGGAGGGCAGGGGGTTTTATTCCCGCTATTTTATTATTCCGAAGCCAAAAGGAGGTCTTCGGCTCATCCTAGATCTCAGGGCCCTCAACACACACACAAAAAAGGAGAAGTTTCGGATGGTGACCCTGGCCTCAATCATTCCGGTGCTAGACAAGGGAGATTGGTATGCGGCCCTCAATTTGAAGGACGTCTACTTTCATGTTGCAATTCGGACAAACCACAGGAGGTTTCTCTAGTTCGTGGTATCCCACCAACACTTCCAGTTTGCTGTCCTCCCCTTCAGGCTGTCTACAGCCCCCAGGGTTTTTACAAAGTGTATGGTGGTGGTGGCGGCTTACCTCAGGCGACTTGGGATCCAAGTCTTTCCATACTTGGACGACTGGCTTATCAGGGGTCGGTCAAGAGACCAGGTAGTCGCGCACATAGGGTTGGTGCAGTCTCTCTTCGACAGACTCTGACTCTTCGTGAACGAGGAAAAGTCGAAATTGACACCAACGCAGAACATAGAGTTTGTGGGGGCAGCACTGTGCGCCAGGACAGGGCGCGCTTACCTCCCGCTGTCCAGATTCCAAGCAATCAGGACCCTAATATCCAATCTGCAGCAGTCCCCGTTGATGACGGTGCGGTCACGCATGAAACTTCTAGGTCACAGGGTGGCCTGCACCTATGTTGTCAGGCACGCCAGACTGAGGCTCAGGCCACTGCAGGTGTGGTTGGCGAGATCATTCAACCAGGCCAGAGAGGGATGGGACCAGGTCCTGACTGTGCCACAGAACATCCTCACCTTGCTCAGTTGGTGGACATTAGAGAGTGAGGTGTGTGTGGAAGTTCCCTATTGTGCGGAGCTGCCGTCAGTCCAACTCATCACAGACGCCTCCGACGACAGCTGGGGGGTGCATTTACAGAGTCACAGGACTCAGGGATTGTGGGCCCCCCAAGAGAGGGTGATGCATATAAATGTTCGGGAACTGAGAGCGGTCAGGAGGGCTTGCGAGGTCTTCCTGGCTATGTTCTCGGGGAAACTGGTATCGGTGCTGCTGAACAACACAGCGGCTGTGTTCTATATAAACAAGCAGGGGGGAGCTCGATCGTCCCCACTGTGTCAGGAGGTGGCTCTCCTTTGGGAGTTCTGCATAGCCCACTGCATCCAGTTACAGGCAGCGTACCTGCCGGGATGCATAAATACGTTAGCAGACTCACTGAGCAGGTCCTTCAGAGTCCACGAGTGGTGCCTGAAGGAGGAGGTTTTAGCACAGCTTTTCCGGTTGTGGGGTCATCCCCTGGTGGACCTATTCGCTACCGAGGGGAACAGGAAATGTCCCCAGTACTTCTCTCTCCTGGGTCTGGGAGTGGGTTCGAAAGGGGACGCCCTGACCTCACCGTGGCCTCGAGGGGTGCTTTATGCGTTTCCCCCGTTCCCACTGGTTCCCAAGGTGCTTACCAGGATCAGGCTGTTCAAGTCCCAGGTAATCCTGATAGCCCTGGACTGGCCCAGGCAGTTTTGGTACCCCATCCTGTGGGAGATGGTGGTGGCCAGGCCTTTTTGTCTGCCGCTGACCCTGGACCTAGTCACTCAGAGCAGGGGCATCCTGTACCACCCGGATGTCAAGTCCCTCCACCTGACGGCATGGCTGAAACCCCCCGAGAGAGCTTGTTCGCGGGGGGTACAGGAGGTTCTTCTGGGAAGTCGGAAGCCAACCACCAGACGGTCGTACGCCGCCAAGTGGAAGCGGTTTTCGGTCTGGGCTCAGAGTAAGGGAGTCTGCCCCTCTCAGGCCCCTGTTCCAGTGGTCCTGGACTACTTGTTTGAGCTGCGGCAAGCGGGCCTGTCCGCACCGTCGGCGCAGGTGCATTTCGTGTCCCTGACGGCGTTTCATGAGGGGTCTGGTGGTAGGTCGCTGTTCGTGGACCCCCTAGTGAAGAGGTTCCTAAAGGGTCTCAACAAGTTATTTCCCCATGTGAGGGCCCCAGTGCCACAGTGGGACCTCAACTTGGTGCTAAACAAGCTCTTGGGTCCCCCCCTTCAAGCCCCTAGTGTCCTGCCCACTCAAGTTTTTGTTGCTCAAGGTGGCATTTATAGTAGCCATTATGTCAACACGTTGGGTATCGGAATTGCGTGCCCTGACGGTGGAGCCCCCGTTCCTAGTGTTTTCGGCAGACAGGGTTTGTCTGCGTCCCCCACCCTGAGTTCCTCCCCAAGGTGGTGTCGGCCGTCCACATGTCGCAAGACATATACCTCCCGGTTTTCTTTCTCAAGCCCCACCGCTCCCCTAAGTAGCAGGCGTTGCACTCCCTTGATGCGAAAAGGGTGCTGGCGTTTTATATAGACAGAACGAGGCCATTTCGCAAGTCATCACAGTTGTTTATTGCCTATGCCGAGCAGGTGAAAGGGACGTCGGTTTCGGCCCAAAGGCTTTCAGGGTGGATATCCTCCTGTATTAGGGAGTGCCATGCTCTGGCGCACAGGGAGCCGCCCCGCATGTTGGCGCATTCCACTAGGGCGTGCGCTTCGTCCGTGGCCTTCGGGGCCCAAGTCCGGATTCTTGAGATCTGTAGGGCAGCTACGTGGTGTGGTCCTCTGTCCATACGTTTACAGAGGATTATGCCCTCACTCAACAGGCGCGAGAGGATTCCGCCTTGGGTGCAGCGGTGTTGGGCTCTATTCTGTAAAACAAAATAAAAAGGGGGAGGGTTGAGTGGCACGCTGTAGGGTTACATGCCTGCTGTACCTACCTGTTTTGAGTTTCTGTGTTATGTTCCATGGTTGCACTTCTTGATTAAAGTTCTCATTTGTTGTTGAATACCGGTGTGGTTGTTCTGTTATCTAAAAAAGGTGGCTCCGATCCCGCCTCCGGTGGGTTAGCTTGGAAGTCACCTCATTCGAATGGACATGAGCAATCACTCGAAGAAGAAAACAGGGTTACTTACCTGTAACTGTTGTTCTTCAAGATGTATTGCTCATGTCCATTCGATCCTCCCCCTGCCTCCCTTGCGTCGGAGTTTTCCCGCAAGAAGGAACTGAGGAGGGGGAGGGCCAGCAGGGGTACTTATGCTCCGCTATAGCGGCGCCACTCCAAGGGGCGACCTGCTGGCCTGATGGGTACTGCTGGGGAAAAAATGCTCCGGGAACCGTGCACGCGGCGTGCATGCACCTCATTCAAATGGACATGAGCAACACATCTCAAAGAACAACAGTTACAGGTAAGTAACCCTATTATATTCAAATAAACATGCAAAAATACGTCTTGAGATAAAGAGATTTTCCTGAAGGCCAAATGCTGCTGCCTTTTCTCCAAAAATACTGTTGATTTCATTTGGTATTTTGTCCACATTTTTACTTAGATTTAGAAGTTAGAACTAAAGTTTAAATTTTAGACATTAGATTCTGGTTACTTCCCTTTGCTTATATACTTTCTGTTAATGGATAGTAAGTAAATGTTTTCTTTATGGGTTTCTGCTCTCTCAACTATAACATTTGTTTCTGTTATAGTAATCGATTTTGATTTTATTTTTTCATACCAATCTAGTTCTCAAGTCAAATCAGGATATAGAAACTGGTTCTGAAGATGTATTATCTGAACATCTTAGGAACCGACCTATCACCTCTGTTCCTACAACAGGTATGCCTTCTGTCTATCTGTGTCATTCTGTGGGTTGTATGGGTGTTCTGTAAACACTTTTGTATTATATAATGTTTTCAGTAGCAAAGTGGAGAATATCACACAGAAGATATAAATTTTACTCCAGTTCTTAAAATCTAACTAGCAGTGTTTTATAATATGAAAATGTTGATTTTGATTGCATTCCATGACACTCTAATCCACATTTTTGTTGTCCTGCACTAGCAGATACATTTGTGTTTTTATACATATCTATTAGGGATGTTAAAATGTGCTTAATTTATATAATCATGTAACTGCTGAAAATTTCAGCAGTTACTCGGGGAGGCAGCTGCACTGGGTGGTGGAGATGGAGGTGGGGAACAGGCAGTTCCGTGGGAGCCAGTGTGCGCGGGGAGATGGCTTAAAAGCCAGCTGCCTCACGCACTGGCTCTTGCCTACCAGGGCCGGCTCTAGGTTTTCTGCTGCTCCAAGTAAAACATTTTTGGCCGCCCCCCCCCTTTTTTTGGTCCGGGAAGGGTGCACGCGCAAATGCAGCTTGCACGGCTTGCTGGGGGTTCGTGCACAAATGCAGATTGTGCGGCTTCCTGGGGGGAGAGGGGCGCGCTTCAGAGGGAGCCCAAACCCCAGGGCATTTTCATCTCCTAGGAGAGCGTCAGGGACTCGCCACGTGAGGACAATGGGAGGGCAGGTTCATCCACAGCAAGTCAGTTAAAGACTTCCAAAGCATGCAGCTGTTCACATCACCTAGTGCTGGAGTCCTGGTCCCACTCCGCAAAGGGATTTTATTATTAGAAGCCTTATAATCACTCAGACTCCAACCCCAACACATAAGCTGTCCAACTCTTGGTGTCCATGGGCAAGAATCAGCCTCACTATGGAAAGTAGGAGAAATTACAAAGGTTGAATATAGGCAAACAACACAGGAATGCAGGGGCAAGATTAGAAAGGCAAAGGCACAAACTAGCTACGGGAATAAAGGGAAACAAGAAGACTTTTTATAAATACATTAGAAGCAAGAGGAAGACCAAGGGCAGGGTAGGCCCACTGGTCAGTGAGGAGGGAGAAACAGTAACAGGAAACTTGAAAATGGCAGAGATGCTTAATGACTTCTTTGTTTCGGTCTTCACCGAGAAGTCTGAAGGAATGCCTAACATAGTGAATGCTAGTGGGAAGGGGGTAGGTTTAGAAGATAAAATAAAAAAAGAACAAGTTAAAAATCACCTAGAAAAATTAGATGCCTGCAAGTCACCGGGGCCCGATGAAATGCATCCTAGAATACTCAAGGAGCTGATAGAGGAGGTATCTGAACCTCTAGCTATCATCTTTGGAAAATCATGGGAGACAGGAGAGATTCCAGAAGACTAGAAAAGGGCAAATGTAGTGCCCATTTATAAAAAGGGAAATAAGAACAACCCAGGAAACTACAGACCAGTTAGTTTAATTTCTGTGCCAGGGAAGATAATGGAGCAAGTAATTAAGGAAATCATCTGTAAACACTTGGGAGGTGGCAAGGTGATAGGGAACAGTCAGCATGGATTTGTAAAGAACAAATCATGTCAAACCAATCTGATAGCTTTCTTTGATAGGATGACAAGTCTTGTGGATAAGGGAGAAGCAGTGGATGTGGTATACCTAGACTTTAGTAAGGCATTTGATACGGTCTCGCACGATATTCTTATCAATAAACTAGGCAAATACAACTTAGATGGGGCTACTATAAGATGGGTGCATAACTGGCTGGATAACCGTACTCAGAGAGTAGTTATTAATGGTTCACAATCCTGCTGGAAAGGTATAACAAGTGGGGTTCCGCAGGGGTCTGTTTTGGGACCGGCTCTCTTCAATATCTTCATCAACGATTTAGGTATTGGCATAGAAAGTACGCTTATTAAGTTTGCAGATGATACCAAGCTGGGAGGGGTTGCGACTGCTCTGGAGGATAGGGTCATAATTCAAAATGATCTGGACAAATTGGAGAAATGGTCTGAGGTAAACAGGATGAAGTTTAATAAAGACAAATGCAAAGTGCTCCACTTAGGAAAGAACAATCAGTTTCACACATACAGAATGGGAAGCGACTGTCTAGGAAAGAGTACGACAGAAAGGGATCTAGGGGTTTTAGTGGACCACAAGCTGAATATGAGTCAGCAGTGTGATGCTGTTGCAAAAAAAGCAAACATGATTCTGGGATGCATTAACAGGTGTGTTGTGAGCAAGACAAGAGAAGTCATTCTTCTGCTCTACTCTGCGCTGGTTAGGCCTCAGTTGGAATATTGTGTCCAGTTCTGGGCACCGCATTTCAAGAAAGATGTGGAGAAATTGGAGAGGGTCCAGAGAAGAGCAACAAGAAAGATTAAAGGTTTAGAGAACATGACCTATGAAGGAAGACTGAAAGAACTGGGTTTGTTTAAAAACGAGAAGATTGAGGGGGGACATGATAGCAGTTTTCAGGTATCTAAAAGGGTGTCATAAGGAGGAGGGAGAAAACTTGTTCATCTTGGCCTCTGAGGATAGAACAAGAAGCAATGGGCTTAAACTGCAGCAAGGGAGGTTTAGGTTGGACATTAGGAAAAAGTTCCTAACTGTCAGGGTAGTCAAACACTGGAATAAATTGCCTTGGGTGGTTGTGGAATCTCCATCTCTGGAGATATTTAAGAGTAGGTTAGATAAATGTCTGTCACGGATGGTCTAGACAGTACTGGGTCCTGCTATGAGGGCAGGGGACTGGACTTGATGACCTCTCGAGGTCCCTTCCAGTCCTAGTATTCTATGATTCTATACAATGAGACAGTTCAAAGGGATTAAGAGAACTTTTGTTTCAACTCCACAGCTCAACTGTCCAGAACAATTCAGGCACCAGACAACAAAACCCCACTAGCCTAGGACCTATTCCATGAGCGCAGCCCTTTGGTTTATCCTTCAGGGACGGACCAAACAGCCTCTGAAGCAGGGTGGATTGATTTAAATAGCTTTGATTTAAATCTCTCATTTTAATCATGATTTAAACTGGCAAGCAGAAAACCTAGGTTTAAATGAGCAATTAATCATTTAAATTATACTTTTAAAATATTTTCCTAAAGGATGGTTGAGTCTTATTGATTAGCAACCATTAAAACACGTTGATTTACAACTAAATATAACCTTTATGCCAAATTTGGTGCTTCTGTTTACTAACCAGGAGAATACACTCAGTACAGCTACCAACTAAATAAATGCTCAAATAATTGTATAACTTACATGTAATCAGATTCTTAATTTTTACGTTTTTATTCTATTACAAAATGGTGTGTAATAGGAACACTTAAGAGACAGGTTTTACCCCATTTATTATTTGCTAAGTGGTGGCTATTTTTTTAAAACATATGATTTGCATCTACTTCTCTCTGGACAGAAATTCTATTTAAAATAAACAAAACCAACATTTAATTTTTGTATGAAATAAAACTACCTTAAATGTGAAGGACACATAACAAAAAAGTATCCAAACACATTTTGCATCTAAAATTCATTTATTAAACAAAGGAAATATCCATAGTGAATTTAACAGATCAAATCTAGTCGTCATGTTCTTCAAGATGTTAGAACGCTCTCATAACCAGTTTTTTACTGAGAGAAGAGGAAAACAAGTTTTTTTGGTTCGTCAACTCTCAGTTTTGCAACGGTGAATGAACTAATCATTGAATTGAACTAGCTGAATAAACCAAAGTGATAAAAACATTCTCTCTTCACCTGCAGAAGAAGCTACTTGTAAACACTGGTTCTGGGTACTTACACTAGTGAACTGATAGAATTTCTTAAACATTGACAGGAGACATGTTCTATTTAATTTTTAAATTTAATTCATAAGTTGTTCAAATAGGTTATGATAAATTTAGGCCATAACAATTTTTAATATAATTTTAAAGGTATATTATTTAAAACAAAACCTATTTAAATGGCATCACAATTCCAATTTTAATAAAGCTCTCCTTCCCCAGACAGGAAGGGACTTGGGGACACAGGCACTGGGAACACCAGAGTTCCCCTTCCTCAGACAAAGGGAGAGGGAGAATCACCTGGGTCCCAGGCAGGGGTGAGGTTGTCAGGACACAGCACAAGGGGGCTGGGTTCCTGGGCAGGTGTGTGTGTGGGGAGGGGAGAGTTCAGGGCCCAGAGAGTAGAGGGAGGAGGGATTGTTTAGAGAGCCAGACAGGAGATGGGGATCCAGGTGGGGGGGGCGTAAAAGAGAGACGGGGTCCCAGCAGGGTTGCAGTGGGCCAGGAGGTGGGGTTGCTGGGCAGCGGCTGAGCCAGGGAAGGAGAAGAGAGGGGGGAGGTAGCGGGGGGCGTCGCAGGACAGTGGGCAGGGGTACACAGGCTGGGGGGGGGGGGACAGCCAGGCACGGGGGGTTCACAGGCAGGGGGGAAGGGGGAGCTGCAGGGAGGGCGCACGGGAGGGAGCTGGCCGACCGGGGGACACACGGGCGGGGGGAGGGGGCACACTCATGAAGGCGAAGAAGAGGCCGCCAGGCTCAGCAGTGGCCGCCCTCCAGGAAGCACCCCAGCAGGGGCCATGCCTCAGGGCTGCCCACGCAGAGCTCCTAGTGCCCCGGGGCCAGGCGCAGGGCTCCTAGCTCGAGGCGGCCTCCCCCTCGGGGGATGGGGCCCTGTCGCGGCTGAGCCCCAGCGCCCGCCGAGCCCTGAAACTCCAGTCCAGTGAGCTGGCTGCTGGGAGCAGCCACCATGGCTACGGCCTGCCCTTCCAGGCTCAGCGTCACCAGCTGCGGCCACCCTGCGCCGGGGGTCAGGCGCCCTGCCCTCCCAGTGCTCCAGGGCCAGGCGTAAGCTCGGGGCAGCCTCCGTTGGGCTCCCGGCCTCCCTGCTCCCCCTGCGGGCCGGAATGCTGCCCCAAACACCTGCTTGTTTTGCTAGTGCCTAGAGCCGGCCCTGCTGCCTCCACCCTGCACTGCTGCCTTTAATATAGCGAGGGTGGGGAACTTTGTGTAACCATGCACATTAACCAGACTTATTAGTTAGCCATGTAAATGGTTACACTTTGACATCCCTAATAGCTATCATTTCCTGGTTACTGCCTTACTCAAGTTTTCCACTTACTGGCAGGAACAATATTTCCCCTGATCTGGCATGGATTTTTCAAGAGAGGGTTTTGCCAACTCTTAACACATTTAAAAGACTGGTGCGCAGTGCGGAGGACCCGTCACAAGCTGGGAATCAGCTGTCCCGGCTCACATCTGGTCCTCCTCCCGCTGAACTTCAGCCTTTTAAATGTATTAAGAGCCTGCTGGCTCTTAATGCATTTAAAAGGCAGAGTCACAGAGGGTTTAGCTCCCAGGGACTGGAACTAACCCTGCTGCGATTCCCCCACTTATCAACTAATTGACTAGTGGATGGAAATTCCATCGATTAGTTGATAAAACCAAATTTAACATCCCTAAACAGAAGCTTTCCTATTTTCTGAGTTAGTGCAATCTATTTCCAAATTGTTTTTTCTAATATGCCAGGATTACTTACTGTGTGTGGTATTCCTGACCATTATTTCCTTCCTCATAGAACATCTGACTTCAAGTGTTCCTCAGACGTTACCACCAGACATGTATTTAAACTTCAGATTCCACACAGCAGTAGGGGAGACACTTTTACCATCCTCAGTTTCTGATACTGCACCTGATGTGGTTAGTACTCAGAAATATTTTCTGATAATACAGTTATAACATGCTGTATATAACCAGGTGTGTTAGTTTGGGCTTGTCTCAACAGCATGGACTACGTAGAAGAATGATTCAATTTTATCCAGTGTTTGAAATAAACAAGTATCTGTTGCGGCTCAAAAAACAAAGACAATGTATTAGAAAAGGGGATAATTAGCCCCAGTAGTACTCAGAATATATATTATTTAATTCCTTTTAATTTTTCCTGTGATTCAGATTGGACACAACTATATCAATGTGATTGACATTGAAGAGAGTGATCTCTTGAAGGATTTGCCTGTTATAGCTGAGTCTGCTGAAGAGATAATTACCGCACAACAACATGAGAACTTCACAATTCCATCTTCTGCAAAGCTGCATCACATGGCAGCCTCTGTTACCAATGCAATTCCACCTAATGAATTTCAGAGGCAAGGTAATAGTCACTTACTTAGTCTTCTATTTTTATTTTTTTTATTGAAAATAATTACACTAAAAAATCCTTCATTGTAGCATTGTTGCACTTCCACACAATAGACCTTCTGTTCCCCCACTTTAGAGGCCATCTATCCTGCCAAAAAAATTCTACAGAATTCCCCAATACTTCCTCTTTCTCTTCGAGGTCATGTCTCTTCCTGATAGATTCTTTGATTCTTCAGTATTCTCATTAATGGCAGCCTCCTGCAGCAGAGTCACAATGCTATGGTATTCAGAAGTGTAGAAGGGAAGGAACAACCTGTGAAAAGGTTCATGCAGTTACAAACCTGAATACTGTTTTGGCAGAATTACCACTGGTTGCCAGGGAGATGGGGACACTGTGCATCTCCCAGCTGTTCCTTACAACACAGATCACTAGAACTTTTTCTGGTCCTGGGATGGAGGAAGTGGTGACTGATCCCATTCTCCATGGAGGGAGAGATTTATTCACAGAAGGACCATTTACAATATGACTTCTGTAAGGATGGTTCCTGCACTTCTCCAACCTACACCAAAAACATCAGCATAACTTATACATGGGTACCTATTATTTAAGAACTTACAGTTCACAGTTTTTTGTTTGTTTTCTTTTATTATTCTTTTGAGATGGCCATCAAAATATATTGATCCCAGTGCAAGAAGAGGATATAAAAGTAGATAGTGGTAGAGATAATCTAACCTGGAACCTACTGCATCATGATGTCAGCATCATTCATTCTGAAGGACTGTCAGCTAAAATCATTAGCAAAGAACACTTTTGTACAAAGCTGCAGGAAATGGATATACAACTACAGGCACTACAGAACATAGCAGAAAATATGGAGAAGGATTTCAGCAATACCAAACTGGTGTGTTCAGGCTTTTCTGTGTTTTTTCCTTTCAATTAAAATTAGATTTTACATTTTGTAATGATATTTTTGTATACTTTACTAGAGAGAATAATGGATTGTCAGTTCATCTATAGTGCTAGATCTTTTGGTTTTCATTGTTACTTTCAGTGGTCTAAAACTTCAGTTGGTATAAACTGGCAGAGCTCTGTTAAGGTCAGCTAAGGAGCTGGCCCAGCATGTTTAGGTACCCTAGAATTGTGGGGATTTTAAAGACGACCAGTTGCTGCAAGTTAGAAAGGAGACCTCTTTTTGGCAAGTTTTAGAAAATTCTTGGCATTGATAGCTGCAGATTTGGTTTTGCAGAATGATTGGATTTCTGGAAACCTTTTACCATTCACCATGATGGTTATTAATGTTTTTCAAGGATAACTTAGATGCCCATATTATTGTTTTTATAAATTTAAATATAATTTGAGTATATAAATTGCAGTATATAAAACCTAAGAAATACAGTTTCCTATATGCCATGACAAAACATTAGAACTCAAGCAGAACTGTTGGTTTCTCTTTATGGTACATCTAGTTTAATATTCTTACAAATTTTCCATCTATAACGTGCTGAAGTATAATTATCTGTAAATAACAAGAAAAACAAAATACACCTGTAAAGAGTTGCTTTGAGAACATCAGATGAATGCTACTAAGTATTATTTATTATTTCAGTCAATTTAAAAGTATAATTGCAGTTCACTAGAAAAAGGAAGTGACTTTATTGATCTGAGCAAATGAACTCTGCTTTCAGATGGCCACGGTTTTAGGTTAATCAGTTTAATGAGCATAGTTTTACTGACTTCAGCAGAGCTATGCTGATTGACATCAACTAAGAATCTGGCCTAGCATGTAGTCTGGAATCATTGCAAGTGATGTTTCACAGCCATATACTTTGTACAATCATGCACGCTGTTAGCATACCCAAAAAGATGAGGAGGCAGAAAAGCATAAAGTATCTGGGGTAATAGAAGGAGAAGTTGAAAGCATTTAAAATATTTTTAGGAACACTGACAAGTGATGGATAAAATCTTAGCTTTATCAATTTAGGATTCTTTTGCATAGGTACATTCACAAGTTCTGGAAACTTGTGAGTTGCTAGAATTTTGAAATATCTGACAGCATTTATATGAAGAGTTAGTGTGTACTGCACTCTGCTACTTATTTTATATGAACCATATGAAAATAGTTCAGCTGTATAAAAATTGTATGTGTAAATCCAGCCATGTTATAAGAGTTCACTCCTAAAAACACATAGGCATGTCTATGCAGAATGGTAATGAGATTATGAATTTCCCTCTCACTAGCTTGCAATGCTTTAACTGGTCATTTGGACTTAGCTATCTATAATGTACTTTGATGTCCTGCTGTTTGAAATAGTTGTATTTTAAAATGCACTGCTGAACATCTAGTTCATGGTAGCAAGTGCATTGTAGTTTTACAACCTGACTTGCTATGAACTAACTCTCCATATAGACAAGCCCTTCAGCATAGGAGTAGCAAGAGCTTAATGGGACTATTCTTGTGAACAATATTGTAAGGGTCAGCAGTATAAGGTCTTCAAAGATTTATCTGTTTATGTGAACCAATTGAACAAGACCCAAGTAGGGCCCCTTTGGTTCCTTTCACAGCCAAATTATTTATTTAGTAGAAAATGTTTTGTATCTAATATTTATTAAAATCTAAAATAGATATTTCTGTTGAAAACAATCCTTTCATGAATATTTGAGATACATATGTTTCTGTTAAAATGTTTTTGATTAATGTTTTGTTTATCAAGTATGTGCATTCTTTTCTTAGATAGTGAAAACAATAGAAGATTTAGGAATGATTGACAGTCCAGATGTAGGTGCAGCTTCCTTGTTCTCTGACGGTGTTGGAGTTATTGATGAGGGTATGTGTCCTGCTAAATAAGAATTAGTAGGCCGTGTGCTGAACCATGGACTTTTGTGAATGTATTGCCACTTAAAGATGTTTGTGGTACCATTACTTTGAGTTAAAAATACGCTGCATGTTAAATTATTGGAGAAAGATCAGCCTACCAATCAAGAAGTAAAATGAAAGCAATTATGAATAATGAAGTAATAACGAAATGAAAGATTAAAGTACTGACATAAAGGGAATTTACTCAACCACATAGGACTAGAAATTATGTATATACCTTTAATTGTTTCCTTGATTAAGATGCAGGATCTGATCTGGGGGTTTTAGATATGATGGTTCTTATTGCAACTGTTCTGTAAAATCAAATACAGTGCTTGTATTAGCTTCCACATTAATTTTGTATGACATGATATTTTTGGCCTGTGAATGTTTTCCCTGTGCTGTAATAAGATTTCATTATTCATACCATTTTGGCAGCTAAAAGGATGTAATATATTCCCCTTGGACTTGACTTAAAAAAGGTCACATCAGTTTAATTGGTTTCCTAGTGGTGAGGAATTGATTATGTAATTGATTATTTTTGGCTAGAAAATGGATTGAAAATACATATATGGGTAACTGCTGTACTGTACTGATTGAGGCCGAGAAGGAGTATATTATGATTGTATATCAAATATAGGGCCAGATCATAGCTACATTCTGGATTGACACACAAAATAATCCATGACTAGCTGCATTTATGAGCCACAATTTAATTCTTCACATGGGCAGGATACCATGTACATGGCAGCTCCAGGAGGTCCACAGACTCCTGGAGCTCAGATTCGGGCCATAAGGCCCCATGCTTACACTGATTAACTTTCAGCAGCACAGTGATCTGAATACATTGTTTTGTTTTAGATTAGAAGGGTATATTAATTAATCCATAACGTAGATTCATAAATATAATATTATTTCACTGCATTTTCCATTTATCTGTCTGGATTTTTTTTTACTATGTTTCACTTATTCTGTTTGTTGTTGCATTGCAACAGCACATTATGTGAGCTCTGTGGACTTTGAAGATCGTATGGATGAAGAAGAGGAAGGTTCCAGACCTGAATATTCTGCAGACAGTTATACAGCCTTGCACGCTCACTCTCTTTCCCCTGCAACTTCAGCTGCTAACCTTCCGAGTCACCTAAAATCATCTTCTGGTATCATTCTTTCATTTATTCTTTCTCTCATTACTTGTTAGAAAGCAAGTAGACATGTTGTTTTGAGTTGCTGCTATCTTTCTTATCTGGCTATGTTGGAAGGTGGAAAGGACACACTGGATGTGGTTTAATTAGGCTCCAAATTTATTCCTAAATGCCTAGGAGATAAAACTACAGTGCAGATAATTCCATAATCATTTACAGGGCTTGACAAGCGGCGGCAAGTCCCACTCGCCAGCCGCGCGGTTTGGCGCGCTGATCGTGCTGCGGCGCCGTGCTGGCTTAAAATCTACTTGCCCCGGGCGAGTAGCTTGACTAATTTGTCGAGCCCTGATCATTTACATATACCTGGGGAAGCTGCTGGGACATCCCCCTCCCCTCTTGAATGAGGGTTAATGGAATTAAGAGGGGAAGGTATTAACTCCCATACACCACAGCTGTCTCACCCCCATAGTTTCCCTTCTTTCAATGAATACCTCCTTTAAATCTTTTCCCAATCCATTTTATTTGATCACTGTATCCATTCCTTACAGTGTAGCTGCACTTACATAATGATTTATGTCATGTCATAACCTCATCTCCCCTCTTGCATTCTTCCTTCCTCCCTCAAAACTCCAATTCACTGTGGGAAATACAATCCCCCCACCTGGCCTTTAGCAATCTTGTGGTGAGGGAAAACTTGTTCCCAGACCGCAAAAGGAGTGACTAGTATACTGCCCAAAGTGGATCCTCACAAAAAACTGGTATTTCAAGTACTTCCATGGGTGGAAAGTGCTCTTCCTGTGCAGGCAAAAAGAGGGCTTTCTCCGCCCAATATGAGCATAGTCTCCCTCTCTTTCAGTCATCTTCAAAGGAAGGGGTGGGAAATAGGTCAGTATCCCCATGCTGACCTGGGATGAAGCTCCCTCCATGACGCATAACTTACTGGCTTTCTAACCACCCATGAAGGAGCAACACACCTTCTCGGTCAAGCCCAGCGAAGGCCCCGCAGTTTAATGTATGGTGAGATCATTAGCATTATGTGAAGTATTGTGGTGGTAATATATTCGTAAGGATCAGTTTGCAACTTTTCTTGATACTTCGAATTATTCATCCAGGAAAGTAAAAGCACTGTTTTTGTAAGCCATGTACACTATCACTCTTGTTTGAAGAGAGCCCCGAGGGGGTCTGATATCCTGTTGTGTCTAAAGGTATCTTCATTAGAATGTTGTTGAAGGAAAGCAAATAATTTTGGGTCTTCTTATCTCTGTCCAGTGACTTGAAATAAGAATTTAACTCTACCCCATCACATGGCAGTGAAATGTGTTGAAGTATGTCGGTACAGGTTGAACTTCTCTAGTCTGGCACTCTCCGGTCTGGCAACATCTGTGGTCCTGCATGATTTTAGTTAAGTGGCTGTCCACTTGTCTTGGGTGTGGCCATGTTTCCTGTGGTCCCAGGAAAGTTTGTTTACAGCCACAAGTCCTACCTCTCAGTGTTGTGTGCTATTATTTAGCTCTAATTTACCCCTAAATGTCTTCTTAGCACCCAGTAAGCAGTGGAAGTGTTGGTAATACTACTAGACAATATCAACCTCCCGTGGTTCAGCAAATTCTCTAGTTCAGCACCAGTTAGGTCCTGAGGGTGCCAAGACTAGAGAGGTTCAACTGTAATACTAGCTCCCCTAGCAGCATCCTACCCTGAATGGTCTTTTTATTATGTCTAGCCTCATTTGAATGTGCAGAATACATATTTGTACTGACACTGCGGTTCTCTTTGGTTGTATGTGCAATGACAATTCTCTTTCCTTTCTCTTCTTTTACATTCTTAATTATTATATGTAGTTTTGATGGGTGACTCTGAATCTAGCTCCAAGCTGTATCAGCCTACCTAATGGTTTTAAAACAATGGTCCCCAAACTTTGTGGTGTGCCTTCCTGGGAGGGGGTGTGATGAGGCTAGCTCCCACGGGGGCAGGTGGGAGTGCCAGCCAGTATTGCACCAGTTCTTCTCAGTCCCTGGCCACAGCTCCACTCTGTCCATAGTCCTAGCCACAGCTCTGCTCATGGCCCTGGTCCTGCCTCCTCTCCCAGCTCCACTCCTGGCCCCATTTCCCCTCATAGCCTTTATCCGGCTTCTGGTCCTCATTCCCTCTCTATCCCCTGGCTGTGTCTGCCTTCGTTAAGCCAATTGTTCAGTATTGTAGAGAAGCAAGGACAGATTTCATTACTGGTAAAGAGGGAGTGAGGGGGACAACAAGAAAAGTTTTGGCCCCACTGTTTTAAAAGCTCAACTCCCAAGTTATATCTGAGTATAAGCAATGAACACCAAATGATATAAAAAGCCAGACTGATTATATAACTGTAACTAAATTTATAGCCCATGTGTATTTAAACTTAGAGCTGCAACTTCCAAGCTAAAGGCCAAGAGTTATCTTTGTTACACTGAATGTCCCTGACACATATTCAGTGTAACACAAACATATCCAGTTTGAAAAAGGCTATATTTCATCTAACAAATCTGTGTTTGTTTCATTTGAACAGACATTAGATGTTAACGTATGTGTTTCAGTTTTAACTGATTAAAGCTTTTTCTATTTCAGACATTCATATACATGAAGATTTAGGTGATAGGTAAGTACTTTGAAATAATTGCAGTTTTTGTTAAACTACATTGCAAACATTGTATTTCTAAAAAGCTTAATTGAAAATAGAGTATCAAACTGGAAGTCTCATCTATATAGAAATCTAGGCATTATATGTAATACTTTTCTACTCAGGCAGTTTTGTACACAAAATGGATCAATATAACCTTAACATAGAAGAATAGGAACTGAATAAACATGTTGTATATAAAATACTGTTAAATGCTCAAAATGTGCAAAAAAATAACTTTTAGCAGCCTACAAAGCCACTACTAGTGTGTGTGGATTTTTTATGTTACTTTTATGGGCTAAATTTTGCTTTGGACAAGCGTGCACAACTTTCATTGAGATATTCATATTAAAAGGCAGAATTAACACAATGCAACTATTACAGAGTTATTAAATAAAATGCAAGTCAGCATACTGTAGTCCTGTTGAATAAGTTTTTATCCATTGAATGAAAATGTATTAATGTGTGTCACACTTAGAATATTGTTCTGTCTGACTAATAATACATATGTAGAAATGTGGGCAACTCAGTGAACAGGTGTATAGGTAACTCTTGAATAAAGATAATATTCTTGCCTATCTGAGCTTAAAAGTGAAGATTTTAGGTTTTTTTCTTAGAAATATGTTGCTGTTTTAATAACAATACTGTTTTTTCCCCTCTAATTTGAGTTTTACAGATGATCCCTTGCAAATTACCGGACTGAGTTGCATTACTGATACTGTTAATGATCTTGTAACAGAGGGTGGTGTTTCCCCTACAGAAATGAGCATTACAAAAACACAAGATAAAAAAATCTTCAGGTAATAATATAGCTATCATCTTCACTTCTGATTTGTAGTAAGTCACTGCAGCTATAATATTAAGTAATGTAAATTAAATTGTTTAAATTCAGTAGTGTTTAAAACTCTAACCAAAAAAAGAACCTTGTTAGTTATAATTACCATGATTAAATAAATGCTTTCTAAAATTTAACTTTACTTAACCTCTGCACATGCTTAACATTAAGCATGTGTGCACTTCTAGTTGCACACATGCTTAACATTAAGCATGTGTGCACTTCTAGTTGCACTAATATTCAAAAAGTGAATACAATCTACTTAGCTTCCACAAAATATATGACATCAGTTTAACGGAAATAAGTTACATAGGAAATGTTTCACCTACTAACGCTTTTAGACATTTTCAGGCCAGACAGGACCATTATGATCTGTTTGTTACCCAAGAGGTCAGACATAGGTTATAAGAACTTCAGCCAGTCATGCTTTCAGTAATCAGCTCCAATCATTTGTGGTTAAACTAGAGCAAATCTTTTAGAAAGAGATCTTGATTTGAAGACATCGGTTTTATTTGTTTCAGTTTGCAGATGCTCAACTTGAGACTTTATACAAGTGGTGAATATCCATAACGTCTCTTAACCACATTTGGAATTACAGGTGCTTGATACCTCTGAGAATCAGATCCTAAACGTTTCAAAATGGGGACCTGAAAAATGAGGTGCACAAATTAAAGGCCACATTTGAAAAAATATGCATTAGAACTGTAGCGGAAGATCCAGGAAAATTAATCCAAATTAACTAGAGGGGTGAATTTGAAGAGGATGAGTTAGATCAGGAAGTCAATAGGCAGACAGTAGGCCAAGTCCAGACAGCCAGAATCTTTTCAATGGACTACAAAAATAAAATGGGTGAAAGCAGTGCCCATTCCCCACTGCAGGGCCTACCCAGAGGGAAAAAGATTGAGATGGGGAACATTAGGATCCACTTGGGGGCAAGTGGCTGGGCCAGGCTTCTGGGTACGGCTGATTATTTCCCCCTCCTGCCTTATGAATAGCCAATCTTTGCTATGCCCTCCTTCTCCAGTCAGGAAGCGGTGTGTTCCTGTGCAGCCCAATCAGAGGGCAGTTCTGTTGGGGCACTAATTAAAACTCTTTTCTGGATTCTCTGAATACAGTGAAGCTGGCTGGGCTATTTAGCTGTAACTTGTAGGCCCTAGGCCATACTAGGGAACCCAGTGGGATTTCCAACCCTCCTGGATTCTCAATGAGTTAAAGATGAATCTTGAATTAAAAACTTTCATGTGATGAAACCTCCAGGAATATGTCCAACCAAAATTGGCAACCCTACTACTCAGCCCAGTGGAGTCTCAGAGTCCACTTGTGCCAAGGCACCAGTCATGGCATGCTCCATTACCATCTGAGCACCCTCCAGGTCCCTTCAGCCCCCCAACCTCACTGCTCCTTCCCCAAGTGGTCCTTGGAGCCCTTACTCTGGACTTCTGTCCTCCCCAACCCCAGTCCTTTGAAGCCCTGCTCCAACCAGTTTCTTTTTCCTTCCTCAGTTCACCTCCAGTCACCCACTTCTGTCACATTCCCCGGGCTGCTTTCTGGAATCTCTTTGGTCTGTCCTGCCACCCAGAGTCTCCTTTCTGCCCCTCTGTTATCCTGGTCCTCAAGGGGGTGTCGCACCACTAGCTGTATCACAGACTAATAGTGTCATCTCCTGGCTTTGAGCTCAAAAGTACTCACAAGCTGTTTTGCTGACTATATCCTAACCCATACTGATCTTTATTCTTCCTTGCCTGCATCTTTATTGCTTGGCTCAATGTGGGGCAGAACTGTCGACACAGGTTGTAGGGACAGGGACAACTGCCTTGGGGTCCAGTGATTCTAAAGGCTGTTTAAATTGCCATTGGCAGTGGTGGATATACAGCAGGGCGAGCAGGGGACCCCGCGCTTCAATAGGCCCCGCGCACGCGCTACTACCTGTCGGCTGTGGCTGTGGCACATGCACAAAATTGTGCTGCCCCGGGCCCTGCGCTTCAATAGGCCCCACGCCCTGGGCCCCGCAAAACTCTCATCCACCACTGGAGCAGCACAGCGGGACATACTAAGGGTTGTGCTGAGGGGTGACTGCCCCCAGCCCTGCCCCTTCCATCCAAGGCCCCGCCCCTTCCAGGGGCATGGAGCTGCCTCTCCCCCCCACCTTGCCCAGGGGCCGAGAGTGGCTGTTGGCTCCCCTGGGGGCAGGAGACATGGCAACACCAGGCAACTTGGGCCAACCCCATGTGTCTCATTTTCAGATTAGGAAATATGGTCACCCTACTCTCGGGGTGGGGAGCAGGTGGGGCTAGCAATGAGGGCAATTGTGGAGTTACAGCTACAATAATTTTGTTTCACAAACTCTTTGTAAACTCAAACCATATTCAAAACTTTAAATAGTTGTCCGAAATTGTTCTAATGCTAATATTTGCATCTGTTTGACATTTATATATATTCCAGAGGTTTAAAAAGAATCCCAGTTTCTGCTTAAACTTATTCATTAGAAAAATGGAGACAGAAGCCCAGCAGCAGAGTGGGGGCTATCCTGTTTATTGCGTTGAGTGTAACATGTATGATGACCTGCCCTGTGGGCGGGTGGCGTATGTGTGCACCCGTTGCAAGGAGCTCCTGACCCTCAGAGACCAGGTTCGGGCTTTGGAGGCCAGGGTGGCTGAACTGGAGGAGCTAAGGGAGGTACGTTGATGAGACTTTCCGGGACATTGTAGTACTGTCCCACCTCCAGTCTGAGAGCCCCAGTGCTCTTAAGGAGGATGAAAGTCTCAAGGAAACAGAGCATTCAATGGGAGCAGAGGGAAACCATCCCGTAGTTGGGACCCTCCTCCAAGAGGATGTTGCGGTATCCTCTCGCACTGAGGATACCTCTGAGGGGGAGGGAATGCCAGTTAGGAAGAGGCAGGTGTTAGTAGTGGGTGATTCGATTGTTAGAAACATAGATAGTTGGGTTTGTGATGACCGGGAGAACCGTATGGTCACTTGCCTGCCTGGTGCAAAGGTTGCAGATCTCTCGAGGCATCTAGATAAACTTATGCGTAGTGCTGGGGAGGAGCCGGTGGTCATGGTACATGTAGGTACCAATGACGTAGGGAAGGGTAGGAGAGATGTCCTGGAGGCCAAATTTAGGCTGCTAGGAAAGAGACTGAAATCCAGGACATCTATGGTGGCATTCTCGGAAATGCTTCCAGTTCCACCCGCAGGGCCAGGTAGGCAGGCAGAGCTTCAGAGTCTCAATGCGTGGATGAGACGATGGTGTAGGGAAGAGGGGTTTGGATTTATTAGGAACTGGGGACACTTTTGGGAGAGGGGGAGCCTATACAGGAAGGATGGGCTCCACCTAAACCAGGGTGGAACCAGGCTGCTGGCACTAAACATTAAAAAGGCTGTAGAGCAGTTTTTAAACTAAGAGATGGGGAAAAGCCGATTGGTGCGGAGATGCACGTAAATTGGAGGGAGACTTCTCTTAGAGGAGAATCCATTGATAGAGATTCTCTAGGCTGTAGTCAGAAAGAGAGGAGGGGAGAGGGCAAACCATGGGCCAGAGCAGACAAACAACCGCATACAAAGGAATCCAATGCACCAGGGAAGGGCAGACAAATAATCAGTGGGAAATTTTTAAAGTGCTTCTACACAAATGCTAGGAGTCTGACTAATAAGATGGGTGAACTAGAGTACCTAGTATTAAATGAGGAGATTGACATAATACGCATCACTGAAACCTGGTGGAATGAGGAAGATCTGTGGGACACAATCATACCGGGATATAAAACATATCGAAAGGATAGAGCAGGCCGGGTGGGTGGTGGAGTGGCACTGTATGTGAAAGATAATGTAGAATCAAATGAAATAAAAATAAGTGAATCAACATGCTCAATAGAATCGCTATGGATAGTAATTACATGCTCCAATAATAAGAAATTAGCAGTAGGGATATATTACCGACCACCTGACCAGGACAGTGATACTGACATTGAAATGCTAAGGGAGATTAGAGAGGCTACCAAAATAAAGAACTCTGTAATAATGGGGGATTTTAATTATCCCCATATTGACTGGGTACATGTCACCTCAGGAAGAGAAGCAGAGATAAAATTTCTCAATGGCCTAAATGACTGCTTCTTGGAGCAGCTGGTGCAGGAACCCACAAGGGGAGAGGCAATTCTCGATTTAGTCCTGAGTGGCGCGCAGGATCAGGTCCAGGAAATAACCGTTACAGGACCGCTTGGGAATAGTGACCATAATATAATAACATTCAACATTCCTGTGGTGGGTAGAACACCTCAGCAGTCCAGCACCCTGGCATTTAATTTCAAAAAGGGGAATTACACAAAAATGAGGAGGCTAGTTAAACAGAAATTAAAAGGCACAGTGACTAGAGCCAAATCCCTGCAAGCTGCATGGAAACTTTTTAAAGACACCATAATAGAGGCCCAACTTAAATGTATACCCCAAATTAAAAAACATAGCAAGAGACCTAAAAAAGTGTCACCGTGGCTTAACCACCATGTAAAAGAAGCAGTGAGGGACAAAAAGGCATCTTTTAAGAAGTAGAAGTCCAATCCTAGTGAGATAAATAGAAAGGAACATAAACACTGTCAAATCAAGTGTAAAAATGTAATAAGAAAAGCAAAAAAAAGATTGAGGAATAGCTAGCCAAAAACTCAAAAAAGAAATAACAAAATGTTTTTTAAGTACATTAGAAGCAGGAAGCCTGCTAAAAAAAACCTGTGGGTCCCCTAGACGATCGAACTATAAAAGGCGCAATCAAGGACGATAAAGCCATTGCGGAGAAACTAAATGATTTCTTTGCTTCAGTCTTCACGGCTGAGGACGTTGGGGAGATTCCCAAATCTGCACCGTCCTTTGTGGGTGATGAATCTGAGGAACTGTCCCGGATTGAAGTGTCATTAGAGGAGGTTTTGGAACAAATAGAAAAACTTAATGTTAACAAATCTCCGGGACCGGATGGCATTCATCCAAGGGTTCTAAAAGAACTCAAATGGGAAATTGCTGAACTATTATCTGTGGTTTGTAACCTATCCCTTAAATCGGCTTCTGTACCTAATGACTGGAAGGTAGCTAACGTGACACCAATATTTAAAAAGGGCTCCAGAGGCGATCCGGGCAATTACAGACCGGTAAGTCTAACTTCAGTACCGGGCAAATTAGTCAAAACAATAGTAAAGAATAAAATTGTGAAGCATGTAGAAGAACATAATTTGTTGGACAAAAGTCAACATGGTTTCTGTAAAGGGAAATCCTGTCTTACTAATCTATTTGAAGGGGTTAACAAACATGCGGACAAGGGGGATCCAGTAGATATAGTATACTTAGATTTTCAGAAAGCCTTTGACAAGGTCCCTCACCAAAGGCTCTTGTGTAAATTACATGGCCATGGGAGAAGAGGGAAGGTCCTTTCTTGGATTGAGAACTGTTTAAAAGACAGGAAACAAAGGGTAGGAATAAATGGTAAATTTTCAGAATGGAGAGGGGTAACTAGTGGTGTCCCCCAAGGGTCGGTCCTAGGACCAATCCTGTTCAACTTATTCATAAATGATCTGGAGAAAGGGGTAAGCAGTGAGGTGGTAAAGTTTGTAGATGATACCAAACTGTTTAGGATAGTCAAGACCGAAGCAGACTGTGAGGGACTCCAAGAAGATCTCACCCAACTGAGTGATTGGGCAACAAAATGGCAAATGAAATTTAATGTGGATAAGTGTAAAGTAATGCACATCGGGAAAAATAACCCCAACTATACGTACAGCATGATGGGGGCTAATTGGGCTACGACAAATCAGGAAAGAGATCTTGGAGTTATCGTGGACAGTTCTCTGAAAACTTCCACGCAGTGTGCAGCAGCGGTCAAAAAGGCAAATAGGATGTTAGGAATTATTAAGAAAGGGATAGAAAATAAGACCCAGAATATCTTACTGCCCCTGTATAAAACTATGGTACGCCCACATCTTGAATACTGTGTACAGATGTGGTCTCCTCACCTCAAAAGAGATATTTTGGCCTTGGAAAGGGTTCAGAAAAGGGCAACTAAAATGATTAGGGGTTTGGAACGGGTCCCATATGAAGAGAGGTTAAAGCGACTGGGACTTTTCAGTTTAGAAAAGAGGAGACTGAGGGGGGATATGATAGAGGTATATGAAATCACGAGTGGTGTGGAGAGGGCAAATAAAGAAAAGTTATTTATTAGTTCCCTAAATAGAAGAACTAGAGGACACCAAATGAAATTAATGGGTAGCAGGTTTAAAACTAATAAAAGAAAGTTCTTCTTCACACAGCGTGTAGTCAGCCTGTGGAACTCCTTGCCAGAGGAGGCTGTGAAGGCTAGGACTATAATAGAGTTTAAAGAGAAGCTAGATAATTTCATGGAGGTTAGGTCCATAAAAGGCTATTAGCCAGGGGATAAAATGATGTCCTTGGCCTCTGTTTGTGAGAGGCTGGAGAGGGATGGCAGGAGACAAATTGCTTGATCATTGTCTTCGGTCCACCCTCTCTGGGGCACCTGGTGCTGGCCACTGTCGGCAGACAGGATACTGGGCTAGATGGACCTTTGGTCTGACCCAGTACGGCCATTCTTATGTTCTTATGTTTATTAGTGTATTTTCTCAGTGTTTCAGAGGTAATTTATTAAATCTTTCTTGGAGATTATAAGCAAGAGGTCCTGGGTATATTACACAGCATTGTATGTGTTAGTTTAACAGGGACGCTTCTGGGGTGAAAAACGTTTCTCTGGAATCTGAACCTTGATTGTACATTGGCCAACAAATTTGGACCTTGACAAAAAAATTACTTCCCCTGAGTTAAATCGTATTAAGCCTCTATATGTACATCACCATGCGGAAATAAAGTGACTTTAACTCAGTTTATCTTAATTCACTTCCGGAATGAAGTGATTTAAATCAGCTTAAGACCACTTCAGTTCTGAATAACAGCTTTCACACAGTGATTTAATACTATTTAACTAATCCACTTCAAATTGACACCTTGAGTTAATTTGAATTAATTTTCCTGAATGTCCTCATGTACAAAAGACCTTGGTTTCTAGTCAGTTTTGCCATTTTTAAAATGGAGATTAATAAGTACTTATCAGTCTCCTACCTCAAAGAGATAAGGAAAGGATTATTTAGTCTATTTCTAAAGCACTTGGAAGACAAACTGCTATATAAATCCCAAATAATGTTACTAATATTTATTATTGGTTATTACACGATATTAAAAGACTGATTAAAAAGTATTGGCTCTTCAAAAGAGTATCAGTTAAATTTTATGATGAGCATCTTAAAATATTATTTCCAGTTGTTCTATTAAGAACCTAAGAACAACCATACTGGGTCAGAGCAAAGGTCCATCTAGTCCAGTATCCTGTCTGCCAACAGTGGCCAATACTAGATGCCGCAGAGGGAGGGAACACAATAGGTAATCATCATGTGATCCCTCTCCTGTCATCCATTTCCAGACAAACAGAGGCTAGGGACACCCTTCCTATCCATCCTGGCTAATAGCCATTCATGGACCTAACCTCCCTGAACCTATCTAGCTCTTTTTTAAACCCTGTTAAAGTCTAAGCCTTCACAAGATCCTCTAGCAAGGAGTTCCACAGGTTGACTGTACGCTGAGTGAAGAAAAACTTTTTTGTTTGTTTTAAACCTGCTGCCTATTCATTTCATTTGGTGACCCCCTAGTTCTTATATTGTGCGAGTAAGTAAATAACTTTTCCTTATTCACTTTTTCCACACCAGTGATGATTTTGTATTGTCTTCTATCATCATCACATCACATTATCATCACTTCTATCATCTCCCCCTCTCCTCTTTTTCTAAGGTGAAAAGTCCAAGTCTTTTTAATCTCTCTTCAGATGGGACCCGTTCCAAACACTTAATCGTTTTTGTTGCCCTTTTCTGAACCTTTTCCAATACCAATATATCTTTTTTGAGATGAGGCAACCACATCTGTGTGCAGTATTCAAAATGTGGGCATACCATGGTTTTATATAGAGGCAATAAGATATTTTCTGTCTTATTCTCTAAAGATTAAGGTTATATTGTTTAAAAAACTTATTTCCTCTATTTAAAACAATTTTTCAATCATATACAAAGTTCCTGTTCAGGTAACCCTATATAGGAGCCCGGGGAAAAGATAGATGATGTTATCTATCTAATCTAGTCCTTGAGGTTCTTATACCATTAGGGTGCGTCTACACTGCAGGGCTTAATTCGAAATAAGCTATGCAAATTGAGCTACATCAGTTGTGTAGCTTATTTTGAAATTGGGAGCGTCTACACAGCACTTATTTCAAAAATAGAGCACTCTTCCTCTGAGTCCCCCTTACTCCTCATACTGTGAGGGTTACACGAGTTGGAGTAAAAAATCCTCCAGCTTGACAGTATTTTGACATTATTTTGAAATAACTGCCTGCTTTGTAGCCATGGACTAAGTCATTTCAAAATAATGCTAGTTATTTTGAAACAATGTTGCTATGTAGAGATACCCTTACTGTCTATTTAAAGAATATTTTAAAAACTCTTCTCTTTTTACCTTTTCTCATTTTTGTACAAGAACAATTTTTAAAGCTTTGCTTCCAGAGCATTATTTATATTTAGCCTATACACAACAACTAAAAAAACCTTCAGAAAAATCCCTTGAAAATGTTTTCACGCCTTTATTTCTAGTAAGATGTATTTAATATACTAACATTTGACTATTCCAAACATTCATTACTTAGGGTTTTGTGTTTGAATTTTCAGCTCTTTCTTATATCTGTGTGTTCATATGAGTTTCATCACTTTAGTTTAAAGGATACACACTGAATTGTTTCATGCTTATATCTGTCCTTAGAATCTATGATACTGCAGCTGGATATTCTCAGAAAACAAAAAGAGAGAGAAAAGAAATACAAGTATGGATGAAAAGAAAACGAAAAGAAAGACTGGAAGAATATCGTAAAAAAGTGGATGAACAAAGACAAAGAGAATATAACCCATTTAATTTGAAAAATAATACGGTAAGATTTTTGGGTGTCACTGTGTCACGGGTTTTTGCCACACTGTTAGTGTGGCAAAATATTAATTCTTCTTCGAGTGATTGCTCATGTGCATTCCAATATAGGTGTGCGCGCGCAGCGTGCACGCGTCATCGGAAGATTTTCCCTCAGCAGTACCCTTAGAGCCTGCAGGGAGCCCCCTGCCTTGGCACCAGTATATCAAGGCATATATACCCCTGCTGGCTCTCTCCCCAGCCAGTTCCTTCTTACCTCTCCTGACGGTCTTTGGAACAACCTAAGCTCCCTGAGTTGTGTTTTCAACTGCTAATCCCTTGATTGTTTACCTTTGTGCTTCAGTTAAGTACCTGTGAACTTACTTTAAAGACTCTTCTTTGTGCTTGACCTCTTCACCCCGCAGTGGCAGGGCATGCCTGGCCATCAGGGCTTCAAAGCCTGCAAGGAGTGCAGCAAGCCTATGCCCTGCAGCGATCTGCACTCATCTTGTTTGAAGTGCCTGAGAGAATCACACTTAACATCAGTGTGTAAAATCTGCAAAGCCTTTAAGCCCAGGAATAAGCGAGAGCATGAATCCCGTCTCCGGGCACTATTAATGGAGTCAGCTCTCCGCCCGGCACCGGCCTCGGCACCGAGCACGGGCAGCGCACCAGCCTCGGTGCGGGAGGCATGAACTCTTCCCCAGCACTGTGCAGGGCCAGGCGCTGCTTCCACTCACCGGCACCATCCAGGAAGAGGCGGCCGGACAGGGGTTGGTCCCTGCCTGGGCATGCACCCTCCATGCGCCCCTCGGTGGGGCACGTGGCGCCGGACAGCCCATGCCCTGGGCCTTCGAGGCTGGGGGATTACAGCTCCTCGGAGGACCTCCCTGACCCATTCACGCCGGAGGCACTGGAGGCAGCCAGGGTGCTTATTGAGTTGTCCCCCTTGCCTCCTCCTGCTGTGACACCGCCCAGACGGCCCGGGGACTCCTGGCACCACTCGCCACAGACACCCCGTGAGCAGCAGCATGAGGTGCACCGCCCTTGGCACCGGTCGCAGTAACATCACTGGCACCGGCAAGGGCACCGGCAGCAGCCGAGTCCCGCACCCCCAGCACCACAGTGCCTGCCCCGCCTGAGGAACTGGCCATGGCCATGCCTCCTCCTCCTCTTCCACCCCAGCAAACCTGAGGCTATGTCCTGTCATGCCCCGCCGCATCCATCATTGGCACTGCCATGGTCCGCGTCGGACTATTTCTCTGACTCGGATGCGGCCTCAGCGTGGTCGTCTAGGGGGTCCAGGTCACGCTCCCGGCACCGGTCCAGTTCACGGCACTGTTCCCAATCACGGTACCATTCCTGGCACCGGTCTCCTCCACACCAGCAGCAATGGGGGCAACTGATGTTGCAGCAAACCTGTCCTCCTCAACTATCGGGGCAGTGGCCTTTCTGGACTCCCTGGGCCTACCACCAGAGCCAGGGTTCCGTGCCTCCTCGACCAGCTTCCTCAGTGTCAGGGCCTTGGGCTCCCCCATCGGCAACCCCCTTGGTCCGGTCTCCCACTTCAACACATTCTCTGCGCCCGGGCCAGACATCCCTGGGTCCAGCAGAGAGTTCGGGGCAGCCAAGCCAGCCAGGTCCTCCTCCTCCCTCTGTAACCAGCTCTGAGGGTCAGGAGCGCAGAGACATCCCCATGGGGAACATTGCAAAGGGGTCATCATCCTCTTCCCCGGATGAAGCGTTGGCGGATGCAACACCCCCCGCCCATGCCCTCTATGGATGCCAGGGCACACCAGGACCTCCTCCGTCGCCTGGCCCAAAATCTGGGGGTTCAGGCTGACAAGGTTGTCGAGGACCCTGACCCGACAGTCAACATTCTGCAGGCCAACACCCCTCCAGAGTGGCACTGCCCATAAATAAGACTGTTGCCAAAATCTCCGCCACCCTCTGGCAAATGCTGGCTTCCATCCCACCCACCGATTAGCGAGCTGAGCGCAGATACTTTGTCCCACCGGAGAGTAACGAACACCTCTTCTCTCACCCTCCCCCCGGCTCCATGGTGGTCCAGGCGGTCAACCAGAGGGAGAGGCAGGGGCAGTTGGCGGCGACCCCCAAGAGTAAGGACACCAAAAAGGCCGACTTACTGGAGAGGAAGGTTTATGTGTCCAGGGGAATCCAGTACCGGATTGCTAACCAGCAGGTCCTCCTCTCCCGGTATGGCTATAACACCTGGGTGTCAATGGCCAAGTTTGCTGACTTGCTCCCCCAGGAGTCCTGGGCAGCGTTTAAAGCCCTGCAAGAAGAGGGTAGGAATAAATGGTAAATTTTCAGAATGGAGAGGGGTAACTAGTGGTGTCCCCCAAGGGTCGGTCCTAGGACCAATCCTGTTCAACTTATTCATAAATGATCTGGAGAAAGGGGCAGTGAGGTGGTAAAGTTTGTAGATGATACCAAACTGTTTAGGATAGTCAAGACAAAAGCAGACTGTGAGGGACTCCAAGAAGATCTCACCCAACTGAGTGATTGGGCAACAAAATGGCAAATGAAATTTAATGTGGATAAGTGTAAAGTAATGCACATCGGGAAAAATAACCCCAGCTATACGTACAGTATGATGGGGGCTAATTTGGCTACGACAAATCAGGAAAGAGATATTAGAGTTATCGTGGACAGTTCTCTGAAAACTTCCACACAGTGTGCAGCGGTGGTCAAAAAGGCAAATAGGATGCTAGGAATTATTAAGAAAGGGATAGAAAATAAGACCCAGAATATCTTACTGCCGCTGTATAAAACTATGGTATGCCCACATCTTGAATACTGTGTACAGATGTGGTCTCCTCACCTCAAAAAAGATATTTTGGCCTTGGAAAGGGTTCAGAAAAGGGCAACTAAAATGATTAGGGGTTTGGAACGGGTCCCATATGAAGAGAGGTTAAAGCGACTGGGACTTTTCAGTTTAGAAAAGAGGAGACTGAGGGGGGATATGATAGAGGTATATAAAATCACGAGTGGTGTGGAGAGGGCCGATAAAGAAAAGTTATTTATTAGTTCCCTAAATAGAAGAACTAGAGGACACCAAATGAAATTAATGGGTAGCAGGTTTAAAACTAATAAAAGAAAGTTCTTCTTCACACAGCGTGTAGTCAGCCTGTGGAACTCCTTGCCAGAGGAGGCTGTGAAGGCTAGGACTATAACAGAGTTTAAAGAGAAGCTAGATAATTTCATGGAGGTTAGGTCCATAAAAGGCTATTAGCCAGGGGATAAAATGATGTCCTTGGCCTCTGTTTGTGAGAGGCTGGAGAGGGATGGCAGGAGACAAATCGCTTGATCATTGTCTTTGGTCCACCCTCTCTGGGGCACCTGGTGCTGGCCACTGTCGGCAGACAGGATACTGGGCTAGATGGACCTTTGGTCTGTCCTAGTGTGGCCATTCTTACCTCCTGGGCTCCCAGCATGCCCTGGCGGATAGGTTGAGCAGGTCTTTCGCGAGTCATGAGTGGTCCCTCCGCTGGGACATAGCCCAGTTGGTTTTCTGTGCATGGGGGTTTCCCCACCTGGACCTCTTTACCACTCCCCAGAATGCCAAGTGTCCCCGTTATTGCTCCCTCCTGTTTCCTTGGCCCTGGGGACTGCTTTATGCTTTCCCACCGTTCCCTCTGGTCAGCAAGGTTTTGCTGAAGGTGTGGGAATTCAGGTCAGTGCTAATCCTAATTGCCCCAGCATGGCCGCGACAGCATTGGTACTTGATGCTACTCAGCCTCTCGTGCAAGAGGCCGGTAACCCTACCATTCGTCCCGGACCTCATATCGCAGGACTCAGGCAGGCTGCACCACTCGGACCTGCGGTCCCTTCATTTGATGGCATGGAAGCTCTGTGGCTAACAGCACAAGAGCTCCAGTGTTCCCAACGGGTCCAGGAGGTCCTGCTAGGAAGCAGGAGACGGTCCACTAGATCCACTTACTTGGCCAAATGGAAACACTTCTGCTCCTGGGCAGCCGAACAGGGGGTACACCCACAATGGGTACCGGTCCCCAGGATTCTAGACTACTTGCTGGATCTTAGGCTCCAACACCTATCCTCATCATCCATTAAGGTTCATTTGGCAGCCATATCAGCCTTCCACCCAGGGGAAGGGGGCAAGACACTGTTGGCCAACCCGATGGTTAATAGGTTTTTAAAGGGCCTCGATTGGCTCTACCCACCTGTAAGACTTCCCGTCCCGCCATGGGATCTAAACCTGGTGCTCTCTAAACTTATGGGCCTGCCCTTTGAGCTGATGGCTACATGTTCGCTCCTCCACCTATCATATAAGGTCTCTCTCCTGGTGGCGATCACGTCCGCGAGACGGGTATCCGAACTTAGGGCTCTAACCTGCAATCCCCCATACACGGTGTTTTTCAAAGACAAAGTCAGACTGTGCCCCCCCGGCATTCCTGCCGAAGGTGGTTTTCTCTTTCCGTACTTCCCAAGATATTTTCCTCCTGGTTTTCTACCCGAAACCACACGCGTTGGGGAAAGAACAGGTCCTGCACACATTAGATGTTAGAAGGGTGCTAGCCTTTTATTTAGACAGGACTAAACCCTTCCGTAAGTCACAGCAGCTCTTTGTAGCCACTGCTGAACGTATGAGGGGTCACCGTGTATCCACTCAGAGAATTGCTTCTTGGATAACTACTTGTATTAAAAAGAATGCTACTCCCTGGCGGGCACACCAGCCCCGCCCCTTGGGGCGCACTCTACAAGGGCAATGGCGATGTCCACCGCTTTCGCTGCACAGGTCCCCATTTCGGACATTTGTAGGGCCGCCACATGGTTTTTGGTCCATATGTTTGCTAACCATTATGCCCTTCCTCAACAGGCCAGGGGAGACGCCGCCCTAGGACGGGCGGTCCTTAATGCAGGGGCCTTTTCTTCCTCCGGCCTCCTGCATTAGTTAGATCCTGCTTTGGAATCACCTATATTGGAATGCACATGAGCAATCACTCAAAGAAGAAAGAACCGTTACTTACCTCGTAACTGTGATTCTTCAAGATGTGTTGCTCATGTCCATTCCAAATCCCTGCCCACCCTCCTTATCTGCCAGGAACAGGCTGGGGAGAGAGCCAGCAGGGGCATATATGCCTTGATATACTGGCGCCACGGCAGGGGGCTCCCTGCTGGCTCTAAGGGTACTACTGAGGGAAATCTTCCAACGACGCGTGTACGCACCTGTATTGGAATGGACATGAGCAACACATCTTGAAGAATCACAGTTACGAGGTAAGTAACCGTTCTTTTCTTTTCATGGAGTGGTATAAATTAAAGCGGAGACAGATAGTACAAGTCTGGAGTGACAATTAATCATTGGAGATTATTGATAAAAGTGTGTTTTTACAAAATTTCCTACATTTAGGTTGCTGGACTGTCATTACTGGTGCTCCCCGGAAACCTTAACAAATTGGTGATCAACCTAACGCTTGTAAACCGCCTTGTTTGTCCAATGAGTTCAAAGGTGATTGGACTAGTAAGACATGCCCCTACCACATAGTACTGGGATTCCATTTTGACCCTGGTATTTTTCTATGCAAGGCGGAATGTAGAACAAAAGATTCCTGCCCAGGGGAAAAGACTATTTTAAGCAATCAGCTCTTGGTCTTTGGCTGGTGTGACACATGCCAAAGAGGGCTGGGGACCCAGATCAACATAATTGAGGTTGTCTCTGACCTGAAGATTATGCCTAGAACAAGAACAGCTCATTAGGGTAAGAATCTGCTTGCAGTAAGTCTTTTAGTGAATTAGAACTAGCAATAGTTTTCTTTTCATTTTACTTTAGTAACTTACTTTGATCTGTCTGTCTTCACATGTAACCACTTAAATCCTACTGTTAGTAAACAAAAGTGTTTTTATTAAGTACAATCAGGCCCAGTGTAAGTAATTGTTATCTGAGGGAATGACCAGTATGCTTCTCTCTCTCTGATAAAAAAAGGCAAACATCCTCATGAGCTTTCTTTTGTAAAACTTTTACACAGAGAAAGACTGATTTATTTGGTGTGTTGATCCCTTTTGGGGGTTAGTTTCCTGGGTGCTGTGCCCTAGAACTGCATTCTCCCAGAGCTGAAGTGGTTCACTGTCTGCATTGTTCTTTAAGAGGGTGGTTACCGCACTTCTCTGCCTTGTCTAGGAGAGACCAGAGAATCTGTCCCAGTAGATTTAGGGCAGTATACAGCAATTACTGTCTGTCTTTGAAAATAAAATAGGCTGCAATTTAAAGCATGTGGTTTACACAGGCAGGAGTGGTAACTTGGCAGAGTTTGTGCCATATGAACAAGCTGTTGGGCTTCAAGAAGCTGGGTATGTTTCCTAAATTTGGGTGGACAGGAGGCATAATCTTTGCCTGAACTCCTGGTAGGCTAGTATAGTTCCATTTTGCTCCTTGCTCTAGATTGTGCCTCAAAGACTACTATTTAACTTCAAAAGTGTAGCTACAATAAATAATCTCTAAGAAGATTTTTGGGAGGTGAACTGATATATACAGCAAGTTAAATACTTATTTGCATTTTCTTTTATAGCAATTTGGACTCACTGCAAAGGAAATCAAATTGAGCCAGAAGAAGAAAGATGAAAAAGATAAGTAAGTTTCTGTGTGTGTCATTCTGGGAGTTCGTGTTTACTTTTTAATTTACCATTCTGTTAGTCTCAGTGCCTGGATAATTATATCTGTCTTAATCCTGGAGCTGGAGTTTCAAATATTAATAACTTTTTATGTAAAACATTAAATACCATAATTCAACATTGTATACCATAATTCTCTCAAAGTTGAGGCAGAAAGTTGAATATTTAACTTTTTCTGGTCTATATGTTTGTATTCTATTAAGTATTTTAATATGTTCTGATTCATTCTATTGTAGCTGTTTATTCTAACAAATGTCTTAGATTTGTACAACTGAGGTTAAGTGATTGCAGAAAGCTTTTCAGTAACAATCATAAAAGGATGTTACCAAAGTAGATTGAGGAATCCATAAAAAGATGTAGTTAAAATAACTTTCACTGAATTTTATAATGTACTAACATGTAATTTTGCCTTACTTTTTTTCTCTCCAAAGAGCCCTGTTGTCTGAGCATCATAGTCTTCGAGTCTCACAAGCGCTTTCCCTAATGAATGAGATGTTATCCGAGACAGTGCAGCTTCCTGCAAGTGAATCTAGACCATTGTCCAAAACAACAATATTCCCTCGAGATTTCAGAAAGCAGCATCTCATATCTGCTAGAGGGTAACATATTTATGGTTCAGACATACATTGATTGTACAGCTTCTCTCTTGCACATCAGATTTGCTAATTTAAGATGATCATCTTAAATCCTGTGTGACATGGGATAAGTTCAAATAAATTAAATGTCATAGCAGTAGTAGAAGTATACAGTGCAGAAAGGCTGGATATCTCTAGCTGATGCTTCACCTGGTGTGTGGAAGTCTCCAGCTGGCATACAACTAGTATATAGCTAGCTTCTACATCATCCCCTGCAAGCACCAGAGAACAGGGCATTGAATATTGTTGTGCTGACCTGGCTTTTGGATTGCCTCTTGGAGGCCATAGCCAGATAGCATAGTCAGCTCCAGAATCGGAGTTGCAACGAGCTCCTTCAAATCCACCACCACTTACCTGCATCCTGGAGATACTGAGCACAGTTGGGAATCTGGTGGCTCATCCAAGAGTCCATGAGCCCTGTAATATTTTTTTTTTTTAATAAAGATGATTGTTACTGGATAAGTCCTAGACTAGTAAAAACTAAATCTCTTACCTGACCCTACTTGTAGTTGCATGGAGTTAGTAGCAACAAAGGCTGTGTTCGATATTTAGAGCAGGGGTGGTGAACCTTTTTTGGGTTGGGGGCCACTGACCCACAGAAAAATCAGTCGAGGGCTGTGCACAAGTGCCCCCCCCAAAAAAAAAAAACCCTCACTGACGTGGCCCCTGACCGAGAAAAAGAAAGACAGTTCCCACATTTCCCTCGCACACCAGAGTCTAGGGGGTCCCAGCCTAGTAGATTTTCGGTGCTCCCACCCCATGGCGGGGGCGGGGGGGAAGCACCAGTGTGGGCTCCCCAATGCTGGGGGAGCCCTGTGCCTTGGGGGCCAGAAACAGGCAAGCCAGGGGCTGAGTTCAGTCCCTCGGCTGCCCACCTAATACAACACAGAACCAGCTTGAGCCCCCACTCAGTAATCTGGGAAAATTACACATCGCCTTCAGGAGTGACTTAACAGGCAATACGTCCCCTCTTGGAAACACAGTTAAAGGGAGACTAGGATCCATAAGTACCACCCACACCACAAGATACAAACACTTGTCCATTGGCTCCCTGTTCCCTGTCCAGTGACTGCAGTTCAGTTGAGGATAAGTTGCTCAATGAGAGTATGCCAAACACGGTTTTGCTTCCCTTGATTCACACACCAAAGATAACACTAGTTTTGGTACGAAATAACTAGCACTATTCCGAAATAACTTAGTCCAGGTCTACACAGTAGGCAGTTATTTCAGTATAGTGTAAAAATACTGTTAAGTTGGAGGACTTCGTGTCTGACTCCTGTAACCTTCATTGTATAAGGAATAAGGGAAGTCGGAGGAAGAGTGCTCTATTTCAGAATAAGGGCTGTGTAGAGGCTCCCTATTTTGAAAAAAGCTATGCAATTGACATAGCTCAGTTTGCGTAGCTTATTTCAAGTTAAGCCCTGCAGTGTTAAATGCACCTTTTATTACCTCTGCACTCAGTAACAAAGAGACTTGTGATCCAACACAACCAAAAATGATCTTTTGGGCAAAGTAGCTCCATGGTGTGCCACATACAGGCAAAGCAAGTGTGTATATGCAAACTAGGGATATGAAAGTGTACCCATGTACACGGTTACACACAGGCTCCTGGTATGCATGGAGTGCTTGCTTTTAACCCGGCTCCCAGAGAGCTTCCTGCTCTCTTTCTGCTGCATTGTTGCCTCTGATACAGAGGCAGCAGTACAGGGAGGGAGACAGGTGGAGCTGGCTGGTAATGCTAATTTTCATCGGTTACATGATTAAACACAGTTTAACATCTTTAATGCATACAAGGTCAGTTGCTGAAATAGTCTTCCCTAGTTCATCTGTATGCGTAAAAAGAGAGCTCATGCACACCCTGCTTACACATATATTGGTTTTCAGCAGAGCCTCATGACCTGTCTCCTTTTCTAGAAAGAAATACTCCCACAGAAGTGGCTTACATCACTGAGATAGTTAACTCTTTGTTTTGTATTTTGTTGCTTATTGCCTTGTAGGAAATACTTGATTTCATGTTACAAATTATTAAATATCCTTCCCTACATCGTATTTTATTCAAACATAATCAGTTATAATTGCAATACGTTTGTATTAATAGAATAGTATATTGCTAGCAGCTGTAAATAATGTATTTTTTTCTTCTTGCTTTAGAAGTTGTCCTGGTAGTCGCAGTCTGTCAGCAAGTCAAGCTGAAAGGAGCAGAACTGCTGCCAAACCAGGTTTTGGTCAAGCAAGATCCCATTCCACTCCACCCTATGGTTTACCTCAATCTAGGGGTAAGAACTGAAATTTCTTAGTGTGTGCGTGTGTACGTGTGCAAGCCAAAGATGTTGTCTAAGTTCCCTGCACATTTGATACTTTTGTACATGGAAACTAACAAGTTTGTTCCTTGAAAATGAGATTGTCACTGTCACATAGGATATCAGATATCTGACTGCTTCACCAATCCTTTCTGTATTCATGAAGGTTTTAACTGTGCAGTTTGTCCAGAGCCCATAATAAGGGATAGCATGGAACCCAGGAAGCAGCACTTACTTCATTCTCTCTCTCTCTCCCTTTTTGAGAACCCACATATATTACAAGTAATACTCCAATTGCTTGCAATAAAATTGGTTTGTATGTGTTTTTTAGGAACTGCCACTGGGGTATTGCAGAAGAATATATCTGAAGGGGGGATTAGAAATGCAACACATTATCCTGGAAACTCTAGACCAGGTAAGCAATACATAACAAAGAAATGGTGATTTTCAGCTAAAAGTTTAATAGTGCTGTGTCTAAAAAACTCCTATGTACGTAACTATTTAAACAATAAGACACAATTATTGCATTTATGAATTACTGCAGCAAATTTCAGATGGTATTTTTAAATGGATATTACTGAACACAAGAGCTGGTTGAAAAATGGAGGTATAGGGAGAATTGCCAAGTTTTTCATTAGTGTGTGTCTTTTTTCCTGAAAATTTTTTTAACTGTTACATGTTTTGATGTGCTCTACCAATGACTGAATGCCCTTTTACATCCTCAAAAAAAGATGCATTTCAGAGCACTTACTGTACATCTCATCATTTCTATGAGAAAAATGTATGAATCATAATAAGAAAATAGTTAAGCTCATACGTTTATGAAGCGTTATACAGGAGGCAGCATGGGAGAGAAGAGTATTCATGAACTGGGTTCTCGTTCCAGCTTTCCTACAAATTAGCACATTGTGAACTTTGAACAAATCTTTTCACCTCTCGGTACTGCTGTTTCCCCTTATTTGTGGCATCTAGGGAGTACTGCAGTATAAATAATTAGGGCTTTCACGCGATTAAAAAGTTTAATTGCGTGTGCGCCCTCTTTGAAATGCCACCCTGGCATTTCAAGAGGGCAGTGCTGCATGGAGCCTGGGATCAGCTGGAGTACCCAGCTGCCCCCAGGCTCCATGTAGCACTGTCCCTTTGAAGTGCTGTGATGGCACATCAAAGGGCCAGCACAGCACAGAGCCCAGGATCAGCTGGAGTGCCCAGCTGATCCCGGACTCCATATTGCACTTCCCCTTGGAAACGCTGCCCCGGTGCCTCAAAGGGGCAGCACATTAGGAGCCCAGGATCAGCTGGAGTGCCTAGCTGATCTCTGGCTCTGCGTTGCGCTGACCCTTTGAAGCAACTGGGCAACTCCAGCTGATCCCCAGTAGGTAAGTTAAAAGCTAGTCAACTAGCCGATAAGCAAATGACTAGTAGACTAGTCGATTCCCTACCCCCCCCCTTTGCTTCAAAGTGGCAGCAGCAAACAGCTGTGCGGCGTTTCAGAGGGGCAGCCATGGAGCCCAGGGTCAGCTCGGGATTGCCCAGCTGATCCTGGATTTTGCGTGGCAGCGGAACCTGGGGCCAGCTGGGGACTCTTCAGCTGACCCCAGGGTTCTGGGGAAGTGCCATGCAAAGCCTGTGATCAGCTGAGGAGTCCCCCGCTGTCCTTGGGCTCCAGGGTTACCCCTATGAAACGCGTGCAGAGGCGGCAGCACAGTGCAGCACTTCCCTGGAACCCAGGGTCAGCTGGGGACTCCCCAGCTGATCCTGGGCTCTGCATAACGCTGACCCTTTGAAGCACCGCAGCAGCACTTCAAAGGAGCAGTGCAGCATTAAAGCCTGCGATTAATGCATTAATCCTGGACTGCGTTAATCGCAGGCATTAATGCGTGTCAATTGACAGCCCTAGAAATAATAAATATAATTATGATAGAAGAGTGGAAATAGTAATATGGTACTAATGATTGAAAACATTCAATATTTTGTAGATCTACAGAGCAGAAAAAGGCAGAAATTTAGAATGCCTTATTGCAACTCTATTTCTCACTGTGCATTTGGAACCCATTGTTTTGCTTTTTTTCTTATGTACTAATTTCCAGACTCTTTTCTAGCCCTCCATATTAAAGTCCAGTTTTCTGTGGCACATACTCCTAATTTAATGTATTGGTGTTTAAAAATGAGTTGAGACACACCTTGTGGTCCATCTGATTTCCATTAAGTATACCTTTTCTTCCCACAGAAACTTATCAGTTGAAAATTTCCCACCGTTCTTGCAAAGCTATTGTTAATCAAAATTTAGATTCTAAAATAGACTGGAATTCCAAATGTTTAAAGCAGGAGAAGGTACAGAAAAGTCTTGAGCAATAATTTTTGAGTTTGGTTTACGTTCACTGCTCTGTTTGAAACTTGTAAAAAAATTTCTCTTTTCCAAGTTGCCATTCGGCCTCAAGACCAAACATCCCAACTCACTCGCAGAGGAATGCTGACAGATTTTAACCGAAGAAGAGTGTGGTTGCAAGGCAATGCAAGCCAGAGGATGGGCATTGGCAAAGGAAGACCTAATTCAGCCAGACAAGGTTTGGAAAAGAGAGGAGATAGAAATTTAGGACATATTAAGATGCAGGTGGTCTTTGGCCAGGTTTATCCGTGTGTCACTGATGGTTATGTAGAATAATGGAGTGGAGGTCCTGCTTAAACTAGCCTTATGGAGGGGAAGCACTGTGTTTCATTGTTCTATTTATTATTTCTGTATGAAGTTGCTATTATTCAGTTGTTTGTGGACTTTGAATTACATGACCTCCAACACCTATCATTCATTGCCGGCTCATGGGGCTCCCTACACCACTAGCCAACCTCCCAGCCCCAGGGCTGCCAGCCGCTGGTCTCTCTGCCCTGTCCTACTAGTCACCAGGGCTCACTGGTCTGGCAACATAACATGGTTCTGCTGGACCATGGATATTGCAGGACCAGAGAGTTTCAACCTATATCATCTTTTTGTAGTCCTGCCAAAAAAATGACGAATGCATAAATTACTAAGGCCAAGATATTTTCAAATATCACTTCATGTTGGGAGTCTAGACTATCCCCCAGTATTCTTGACTCTCAAGGTTGATGAAAGTATGGCATCTACTTCAAGAAACTGAACTGTAGCAGTATCACTTCCAGAGAATCTAGGGGACTATAGAGCACCATCTGATGCTGAGCCAGTTTCTCTAGAATTAGAGAAGCATTTTTATTAATGTATTTTACACTCCTCCAAAATTCAGGGTCTTTGGTATATTTTCACAGAAATGTAATATAGAGGGAGAGTCTCTAGTGGGCTGAGATTTTTTTCCAATGGGGATTTAATGATTTTGGGAATAATTTCCAATTTTCTGTTTAAAACTCTTAAAATTGTGCATGGTCAGTCATTGTAGGCTGCTGAATACAAGAGGAGAGGAAAACAAATTTAGCATTGACCTTTTGATCAGTATGGCTAAGAGAGTCAAAATTAAAACATTAAAATGCCCTTCTGAGCTACATCATAAGAAATTTGATTCTTGTTTTTTCTGGGCTACTCATTATACATAACCTACATTTGAAAATCAACATTTCAGTTTATAAAAATCATATTAATAAACAATGGCATGTTTTCTTTGTTTCCCCCTATTCAGCTTCTGATTACCTGACAGTCAGTACCAAGAATCTGAGAAGACCTGCACCACATACGATTGCAATTCAGACAGAAGACAGAGGCCTTAATTATGAGTCCGAGCGAGATTCAGTAAGTCCTTGGAGTGTCCCTGATGATATCCAAAGAATCCTTCATGACAATTATGATTCCCTACTTGAGGTAAGGAGTCTCAATGTAATAGGAATGAGTTGACACCTATCTTGTATCTAGAGAACTGGTATTTCATATGCCCTTAATTACCTCTTTTGCCTTTGAAATAAAGTTCACATCCAAAGTGCAGGTAGTAGCTAAGCATACCCTCATTATTGCATTATAAAGCTGTTGGTCATAGCATGCCTTTATTGGTGTAGCATGGACTGGGAATACTACTTCCTTCCTTATAACCTTTAAGTGCATACTGATTTATTGTATGCTTGGGGCTCATTTCAGCTGCTGCTGAGTAGCCATCTGCAACACAATTGCCTTGCTGCTTAGACAAAAAATTTTTATAGCAAAGTCTTGTTTAAATTGGACACGTTCTAAATACCTCTTGTGATGAACACTTTAGATATCCCAACACAGATAACAAGAGGCCTTGTATTGTACTTTGGCTCACTGTTCACCCTCTTCCCCCAGGTAGCTGTACCTCATGAAGAGGATTTCTCTCCTCTTAGTGTTAATGAGGTCGACAGCATATCTGAAAGCACAGGAAGTATCCTTAGCAAACTGGACTGGAACGCTGTTGAAGCTATGGTAGCAAACATGGAAGAAAACTGAAGTGAGGATTTCTTGACCTGTGGCCCTACCATACTGTTGTATTTTAAGTATAACTTCAGTCTGATTTCAATAAGGATTGTGTTTAAAACTCAGAAGTGGTGTGTGACTCTTGCACTGTAGAAAGAGTTTGATTCTTTCAGTTTCCTGGTTAAAGACAATATACTTTGGTGTTAATGTGCAGTGATCCCTGGAATATGCATGCTGATGATAATACATTACAGTGAGCGAGTAATGGAACTTGTATGCCAATATTGACTTTGAATTGTCCCTACAATTATTATTAAAAATATAGAATTGTAAGGATCAAGTTTTCACTTTCAACTCAGTGAAAAGTTTCATATTATATTTTTAGAGCAATGCAGTCTTTTTTAGTGTTAACTGTAAAGTATATACTTCGAATTGGTTTTAATAAAATTTTGGTTTTGACTGGTTTTTGTGGGGTTTTTTTTAATGTATTGGGAGGAACATCACTGTAGAGGATCTGGTTTTGCATTTTTATATTAGTGCCTTCTATTGTAAATTATAGCTGGTGACCCAAGGCTAAAGTTCTGATAAATTTTCTAAAGAAGAAAGGAGTTGGAAGAAGATTAAAGGACCACCTAGTAGTCTGACTTCTGCTTCTCACTTAGCAGCATGAACTACAGTAGAGCTTTGAGAGAAATCGAGAGAAGTTATAATTGAAGGACTCGGTGACAAAGAAGGAGGATTCTTCTTTGGGAGATGTCCCCATGGGTACTCCCAGAGCTGCAGGATCGAAGACTTTTTCATAGCAGTTAACGGTCGGGCCATGCATGCACAGCAAGCATCTCATGCTGCTGGCAGTTGAGTGTGGCCTGCCCCTGCTGCCTCAGGCTCTCTCTCCTCACAGGAGGTTTCATTTCTCATGCTGATCTTTTGACTTCCTGGAGCTACATTTATTTACACTACATTCTTGCCACTTTAAAAGAAGAAGAAACAAATTAACTGCTTGAATAAACACAATCAGCCAGCCTTGCCTTAGGCAGGCTATTGGTTTAAGCAAGAACACTGACCCCCCCCCCCCCCATCCCAGTCCTCAACAATGGCTGTCATTAGGCCCAGTGCTTGGGGCTTTAAAAAGTGCTTCCAGCCACTGCTGGCCACAGCACTTTAACAGCCAGAGCCAGAAAGGATCCGGAGCTCAGGCTCCACCTGATCCTCTTGGAGAAAGCAATGCAGCCAGTGGGGGCGCCCTCAGAGGCATCAGCATGAGAGGGTCTCACCAGCCAGATCACTGCCGCCCCATTCGTCCTCCAGGCAAGAGCAAGCGCCACTGCCCCGGCACTTAACCACAATGCGGCTCCTATTCGCTCCTCCTCAGCACCGGTGCCAGAGCAAGCACTTCAACATGCAGCACTGGCGAAAGAAGCAGAGTCAGCTTTAAAACAGCATTGCAAATCCCCAATGCCTCCGCTTGAGGAGGCTAATGACAACAGGCAGCCAGCCCTGGCTGACTGCAATGAGGCAGTCAAAAGTAAGGGACATGCTTGAAACTGGGAGTGCAAACCCTGAAATAACCCAATATCACTGCAGGAGCGTGTTCTCCTCACAACATTCATCACCCACCATGTCCCAACAATTCTATCATTACAAGCCTGTACCACCCTCAGTGGCTCCCTGACTTGCACTAACCGCCTCCACACTACCCACTGGGCACCTTGGGACTACTGGGGACCACCTAGACAGTCAGTTAGTTGGCCCAGTGCCTTCGCCAAGGAAACTTTCACCATCTCACAGTCAGAGGAGGAGGATGACCAGCTCTCAGACGACACTCAAATACCACAAGACAATTCATCTGCCTCCCCTGAGGAGACTGTAGTAACAGAGGATGCGTATACCTCCGATGACTTGAAAAAGTTCGAAGATCTTTTTAAGAGGGTAGCTACGAACCATGAAATGAAACTCCAAGAAGTGAAGGAGAAACAACACAGCCTCCTAAACACCATTCATCCTTCATCTCAAGGCAGAATCACATTGCCCATAGATGAGGCTATCATGGAGGTGTTTGACACCTGCCTCAGCCCAACCATTATATAAAAAGGTGGACAAGAAGTATTTTGTGTCTCCTCTTCCCCCCCTCCCCCCAAAGAATTGGACTTCCCTTTTTCCCCACCCTCAGCCGAACTCGCTAGTGGTAGACGCAGCAAACCAATGGTTAAAAGTCCCTCAGTTGAAACTGAACACTGGGGACAAAGAATACAAAAGACTAGACCAATTTGGGTGTACTGCTCACCCACCTTGCAACTCAGAATAGCAAACTACTCTGCCCTCCTAGCCAACCATAATTTTGACAGTTACTCAAAGTTAGCTGAATTGATGGAACACCTGTCAGAATCCAGGAGACCCATCCTCAGAGCAGTCATCCGCGAAGGACACACGATCGCCTGCACCGCGCTGCTCTTGGCGATTCACATAGCCGATACGGCAACAAGAGCAACTGCTACAGCCATGGTCATGAAGAGGGCTTTATGGTTACATGCCACAGAGGTCCCCAAAGGACTCCAAGCTAAAGTGGAGGGAGGACCCCCCCCCCTTTTGACAAACAGGAGCTACTTGCAGCCAATATTGATGAGATTTGCATGGCAGCAAGAATTCACATAATATTCTGTGCACGATAGGCATGTACATCCCTCCATACAGGCGAAAGCAATACCCCCCCCTATAATAGGAACGGGGACACACAGTAAAATTGTCCTCAAAACAAGCCATTCTAACACAATCATTACAGGTAACATAACCAGAGGAGGCATCCACAACCACCACGCTCCTCTGGTGTACAGACTTCTAAACAGCAGATTTAAAATGTTGGTTAAGGGCATGTCTGACCTCTCCATTTGTCCAGTGCAAAATCAGTCATCTATTTGAGCACAGGCTACATCCCTTCCTTCATCATTGGGATGCAATAACATCCGACCAGTGGGTTGTGGAAATCATCCGTTCGGGGTACACAATCCCTTTCACCTTCCCAGTCCCTCTTCAGGGACCCCTCCCACCAGATACCTCTCGAGCAAGAGATCAATCAGCTCCTCCAGCTGGGAGCTATAGAGGAGGTCCCCGAGCTGTACCAGGAAAGAGGGTTTTACTCAGCTTCCTTACCAGAAGCGCACAGGAGACCGAGTCTAGACCTCAAACTGAACAAGTTCCTGCAGAAACAACACTTCAAGATAGTCACATTAGCTTCAATCATTCCGGCACTGGACAAAGGAACTGGTTCACAGCCCTTGACCTACAAGACGCATGCTTCCACATCTCAATACATCCTGCACGCACACGCTACCTGAGATTCACCATGGGAGGGCAATTATTTCCATTACAAGGTTCTCCTCTGAGGCCTATCCTCTACTCCGCGGGTTTCTTCGAAGGTCCTTGCAGTCGTCACAGCCTACCTTCAATGTCAAGGGTTGTGATCTTCCCATACCTAAACAATTGCCTATTAAAAGGTCACACAAGAAGAGAGGCAACAGAAATGGTGTCAAAGACCAAGAGACTGTTAAACTACGTAGGGCTCCTAATAAACGAGCAGAAGTCAGCTTTAAGTCCCTTGCAGTACTTGGTGTTCATAGGGGCACGGCTCGACTCCATATTGGCCAGGGCGTATCTACCGCAACAAAAGTTCGATAAGCTGCGCGATCTAGTCGTCACCCTACTGGTGAATCCCTCTACAACTGTCCATAACTGCCTCCAACTGATGGGCCATATAGCTGCCACCACTTACGTGGTCCAGTATGCACATCTAGGATTGTCTGGTGATAGTCTATACACCATCCGGGCACCCATTACACAAGCCAGTCCTGGTGCCCAAGCAAATACTGGACTCCCTCAAATGGTGGTCATTCCCCCGCAATTTGCTCTCTTTCTTCAACTGGAATCATCACTACAAAGCACAACTGACACCTCTCTGATAGAGTGGGGCACACACTTACCTCATGAGGCTATGCTGCGCATCAATCTGTTAGAACTCAGAGCTGTCCAGAATGCATGCAGACATTTTGTCTCAGTCATCACCAATTGCACCGTTCTTATACTGACAGACAATACCACCATGTTCTACATAGACAGACAGGGTGGAGTTCACTCCCAATTCTTCTGTGCAGAGCCTGTACAGCTCTAGAACTGGTATATTCAGCACAAGGTCTTAAGAGCAGCATATTTGCCAGGGGTCAATAACCATCATGGCAGATACTCTCAGCTGCAATTTCACTATAGCTTATGAGTGGGAACTTCACCCAGCAGTAGCACATTCCATTTTTTTTCCCAAAGGTGGGACTTCCCGGTTAATGGATCTTTTTGCAACCACGAGCAACACAAGGGCGATGCATTCCTAATCCCATGGAATGAACCAATTCACTACGCCTTCCCTCCAGTACCATTGATCCTCAGAGTCCTGTGCAAGTTCCGCTCAGATGGAGCTCATGTCATCCTAGTGGCCCCATACTGGTCCAGATAGACCTGACTCCTGCATGTCCATTGAACCACCATATCCTCTTCCACAAAGACGCGATCTTCTTTCCCAGAATGCAGGCAAGCTACTTCACCCCCATCCTCAGACCCTTCACCTCCAGGATTGGCTTGTGTCTGCTTTTGTGGAGCCGAAGTGGGCTGAGTGATTAAGAACCACCCTACTTAATAGCAGGAGGCAATGTACTAGAAAAACTTACCTACAGAAATGAAAGCTCTTCTCATCCTGGTGTCATCGGATGTACGCCAACCTTGGCAAAGCCCCACTTTATACAGTATTCGATTACCTACATGACTTAAAGGAGTGGAGGTCTATCTATGTCCTCCATTAAAGTACACCTCATGGCCATTACAGCCTTCCATGAATGCATTGAGGGGTCATCAGTGTTTGCACATTCAATGATTAGAAGATTTCTCAGGGGACTCCAGAACCTTTATCCCTCCCTCACAGGGCTCCACTGCCCTCATAGAATCATAGAGCTGGAAGAGACCTCAGGAGGTCATCAAGTCCAGCCCCCTGCCCAAGGCAGGACCAATGCCAACTAAATCAACCCAGCCAGGGCTTTGTCAAGCTGAGACTTAAAAACCTCTAGGGATGGAGATTCCACCACCTCCCTAGGTAACCCATTCCAGTGCTTCACCACCCTCCTAGTGAAATAGTTTTTCCTAATATCCAACCTAGACTTCACCCACTGTAACTTGAGACCATTGTTCTTTGTTCTGCCATCCGACACTACTATGAACAGCCTTTCTCCATCCTCTTTGGAACCTCCCTTCAGGAAGTTGAAGGCTGCTATCAAATCCCTGATCACTCTTCTTTTCTGCAGACTAAACAAACCCAAATCCCTCAGTCTCTCCTCATAGGTCATGCGCTCCAGCCCCCTAATCATTTTGGTTGCGCTCCGCTGGACCCTCTCCTTTCTATAGTGGGGGGGCCCAGAACTGGACACAATACTCCAGATGTGGCCTCACCAGAGCCGAATAAAGGGGAATAATCACTTTTCTGGATCTGCTGGCAATGCTCTTCCTATTGCACCCTAATATGTCATTAGTCTTCTTAGCTACAAGGGCCGACTGACTAATATCCAGCTTCTCGTCCACTGTAATCCCTAGGTCCTTTTCTGCTGAACTGCTACTTAGCCAGTCAGTCCCCAGCCTGTAACAATGCTTGGGATTCTTCCGTCCTAAGTGCAGGACTCTACACTTGTCCTTGTTGAACCTCATCAGATTTCTTGTGGCCCAATCCTCTAATCTGTCCAGTTCACTCTGGACCCTATCCCTGCCATCCAGGGTATCTACCTCTCCCCCTAGCTTAGTGTCATCTGCGAACTTGCTGAGGGTGCAATCCATTCCCTCATCCAGGTCATTAATAAAGATGTTGAACTAAACTGATCCAAGAACCGATCCTTGGGGCCCTCCGCTAGAAACCGACTGCCAACCTGACATCAAGCCATTGATCGCTACCCGTTGGGCCCGATAGTCTATCCAGCTTTCTATCCATCTTACAGTCCATTTATCCAATCCATACTCCTTTAACTTGCTGTCAAGAATACTGTGGGAGACCGTATCAAAAGCTTTGCTAAACTCAAGGTATATCACATCCACTGACTTTCCCATATCCACAGAGCCAGTTACATCATCATAGAAGCTAATCAGATTAGTCAGGCACGACTTGCCCTTCATGAATCCATGTTGACTATTCCTGATCACTTTCCCATCTTCCAAGTGCTTCAAAATGGATTCCTTGAGGATCCCCTCCATGATTTTTCCGGGGACTGAGGTAAGGCTGACTGGTCTGTAGTTCCCTGGATTGTCCTTCTTCCCTTTTTTAAAGATGGGCACTACATTTGCCTTTTTCCAGTTATCCAGGATCTCTCCCGATCTCCACGAGTTTTCAAAGATAATGGCCAAAGGCTCTGCAATGACATTTGCCAACTCCCTCAGTACCCTCGGCTGCATTAAATCAGGTCCCATGGATTTGTGTATGTTTAGCTTTTCTAAATAGTTCCTAACTTGTTCTTTCCCCACCAAGGGTTGTCCACCTCCTTCCCATACTGCCTTGTCTAGTGCATTTGTCTGGGAGCTGACCTTGTCTGTGAAGACCGAGGCAAAGAAAGCATTGAGTACTTCAGCTTTTCCCACATCATCTGCCACTAGGTTACCTCCCTCACCCATTAAGGTCCCCACACCCTCTTATTGCTAACATGCCTGTAGAAACCTTTCTTGTTGTCCTTCACATCCCAATTCCAATTGCGCTTTTGCCTTCCTGATAACTCCCCTGCATTCTTGAGCAATATATTTATACTCCTCCCTAGTCATCTGTCCAAGTTTCCACTTCTTGTAAGCTTCCTTTTTGTGTTTAAGCTTACCATGGATGTCCCCAGTAAGCCAATCTGGTCGCCTACCATATTGCTTTTCTTGCTACGCATCAGGATGGTTTCTTCCTATGCCTTTAATAAGGCTTCTTTAAAATACTGCCAGCTCTCCTAGACTCCTTTCCCTTTCATGTAAGCAGCCCAGAGAATCCTGACCGTCAGTTCTCTGAGGGAGTCAAAGTCTGCTCTTCTGAAGTCCAGGGTGTGTATTTTGCTACTCTCCTTTCTTCCTTTGGTCAGGATCCTGAAATCTACCATGTCATGATCGCTGGTGCCCAGGTTGTCACCCACATCTACTTTCCCTACTAGTTCTTCCCTGTTTGTGAGCAGCAGGTCAAGCTGCGCATGGCCCCTGCTTCAGCACTTGTACCAAGAAATTATCCCCAACATTCTCCAAAAACTTCCTGGATTTGTCTGTGTACTGCTGTATTGGTTTCCCAACAGATGTCAGGGTGATTAAAGTTGCCCATGAGAGAACCAGGGCCTGCGATCTGGAAGCTTCTCTCAGTTGTCCAAAGAAAGCTTCGTGTACCTCATCCTCATGGGATCTAAACCTGGTTCTTGAGTCCCTCCCTTTGAACCTAGGGCCACATGCCCTCTCTTGCTCCTCACAATTAAGGTGCTTTTTCTAGTGGCCGTCACCTCTGCAAGAGCTGTAATGGTGGGTCCACCATACACAGTCTTTACCAAGACAAAATGACTTGGAGACCACATCCGTCTTTCTACCTAAAATCAGTACCTGCTTCCACATTAATGAACCCATAATCCTACCTACTTTTTTTTCCAAAGTCTCATGCATCTCCTACACAGGCCGTGCTTCACCCCCTGGATGTTAGAAGTGCTTTGGCTTTTTATATTGACAGAACTCAGACATTTCACAAGTCCCCATGCCTGTTCATCTCTATCACAAATTATTCGAGAGGCAACCCAATTTCTACGCAACACATTTCCAAACTCATAGCAGGTTGCATACTCGAGTGCCATTCCCTTCACAACAAACCACTGCTGATGGCACCAAGAGCACACTACACCCATGCTACAATGATATCCATGGCATTCCTCAGCAGTGTGCCTCTCAAAGCCATTTAATCGGACAGCCACCTGGTCATCTGACCACATGTTTTCTAAGCATTACACCATCATGCCTCAGCTGGTGGCAAAGACAGCAGTGCCTACGGCAGTTCTGTCTGCTGCTATGAAGCAGTAACTCCAAGTCCCACCAGCCATAGTACTGCTTTGTAGTCACCTTACGTGGAGCACCTACGGGGACATCACCCGAAGAAGAAAAGGAAGTTACTTACCCTGTACAGTAATGACTGTTCTTCAAGCTGTGTGTCCCTGTGGGTGTTCCACGACTCTCCCTTCCTCCCCACTACTCAGAGTCCACTTGCTCTGCAGTAGATGAGGTACTGAGGGGAGAGGGTCGGGCCGCACTCAGCTGTCAAATTGCCAGCAGTGCAAGAAGCTTGCTGCTCATGTGCAGCCCGACTGCTTTGAAAAAGTCTCCGATCCTACAGCTCCGGGGATGACCGGGTGAGTAACTTCCTTTTTTAGAATGCAAAAAGCACGAGTATCTATTCATTAGATGCAGCGGAAGCTAATTTACACTTTGGGAAACAGCAACAACTGCAGCTAGTTTTCATTTTTACATCAGCAAACTTTAAAATATTTTCAGTATTAATTCAGAAAATGTATACACAGTTACCGCTCTCCAGCGTGCTTTCTTCCTCTTTCAGAGCTCTACTATATTCTAGAACTAATCAATTTTAAAAACATGCGAACAGTAACTCTGTTTAACCTGCTGACAAGAACACCATGGGAGACCCTATGAAAACCTTTGTTAAAGTCAAGGTATATCACGTCCACTACTTTTCCCTGTATTCACAGAGCCAGACTTGCCCTTGGTGAATCCATGTGGATTTACTGTCCTCCAAATGCTGTAAAATGGATTCCTTGAGGACATGCTCCATTTTTCTAGCAACTGAAGTGAGGCTGACTGGTCTGTAGTTACCTGGATTCTCCTCCTTCCCTTTTCTGAAGAATGGGCAGTACATCTACCTTTTTACAATTCTTTGGGACCTCTCCCAATCGCCATGATTTTTCAGAGATTCAGCCCCATGGACATGTGTGTTCAACATTTCTAAATAATCTTTAACTTGTTTCACTACTGAGGGCTACTCACCTTCTCCCCATACTGTGCTGCCCAGTACAGCAGTCTGAGCTTGTCTGTGAAGACCAAGGAGGCGGGGAGAAAAAAGCATTGAATATTTCAGTGTTTTCCATTCGATCTGTCACTAGGTTGCCTTCTCCATTCTATAAGGGTCCTACAACTTCCCTAACCTTGTTGCTAACATATACTTCCTGTTATCTTTCACATGCCTTGCTAGCTGCAACTCCAATTGTGTTTTGGCTTTCGTGATTACACCATTGCAGGCTTGAGCAATATTTTCTATATTCCTTCTAGTTATCTGTCCAACTTAACATTTCTTGTAAGCTTTCTTTTTGTATACTGTATAATCTCTCTGTTTTCTCTGTTAAGTCAAGCTGGTTGCCTAGAAAATTTGCTATTCTTTATTCTTTGCGCATTGGGATGGTTTGTTCCTTTACCCTCAATAGGACTTCTTTAAAACACAGCCAGCTCTGCTGGAATCCTTCCCCTTTCATATTAACCTCCCAGGAAATCCTATCCATCAGCTTGTCATCTTTCTTAAACTTAAAAAATATAAAAGGCTAATTTCTTTCCTGCTTTTTTCTCCCACCCAGGAATCTTCCCTTTCTAATTTGCTGGGCTTCAAAAAGTGTTTCACTCTTAAAGAGGTGATCCCAATAGTTGACAAGCACTCCGAGTGCATTTGCTACCTCAGGGATGGCCACGAACTGCAAAAAAAGGCTTTTGCCAAAAACTCTAGCCAAGATCCCACTGCAGTAAAAGGAGGGCCTGAAACATAAGCCCCTGTATCTCACAGGCCTGGTGTGAGGGCTAGGCAACAATGACTTAAAATTAAGCTGTAAGCAAGAGGCAAGCCCTGCTCACAGAACTTGGCAAGCACAGGGCTGATATTGCAGAAACACTCCTACCTAAGAGATACTAGGCACAGGCCACAAATACATTCCAGAGGGATGGTACCAGAACACCTCGCTAGGAGGCATCTTGGTACCAACACACTCCCCACAGATAACAGGGACGTGCCAACCCAGATTCAAGATAGCTATGTTTTCATCAAACCACCATGGACAAGGTAATGGGTAGTAGCAACTGGAGGTGGCAACCTGACACATCTGGAGTGACGTATACTTTGTTTGTATCTGTGTGTATAAAAATATATCTTAAGGAGGTTGTCTTGTCTTTATCCAGCTTAGGGGGCAGAGTAAAGTCCCACCACTGACTGAGCTATTGCCATTGTTTCACTCACTTAGTGTCCTCGTAGAGTCTACCAGGTCTATTACTGTGCTTCATTTACAGTAAATCTGGCCTGGTGCCTTTGACCCTTATCTGATGTTGTGGTCTTCAGAAGTTCTTCTGGAGTTTGCTGTGCTATCTGTACAGAGCCAGCATAACACACATGTAGCCGAATGGTTATCATCATTGGATATAGCAAGATACCTTTCAAAACACCACCTTGGTGACTTCTGATCACACTCACCAAAAGATCATCTTCATGGAGGCAACTCTTGATCCCCGTCACCTGGTAGAGGTAAGTCTTCCCTGCAGACTTACACCTAAGAGCTGTGGGTTCAGGAAATAGGCTGCAGACCCTTCTCATAAATCATCTAAGAGGAGAGTGGGAAGGCCCCAGAGTGAGCCCTGAGACAGCCATAAGCAATCACTGTCTCACTCAGTATCTTTGGCACCACTAGAACCAAAATCATCTCAGTCCAGCATCCCTGGATCTCAGAAGTAGATTAGATAGCAACTGGTACTGCAGAGAGGCCCAATAGACAGGGGCACTAAGTCATCAGGACCAAAGACCAGGAGAAGATGCTCCTGTTACCCAAGTCCACATTATTGGTACTACCAGTGAAAGCTCGTTCAGTACAGGAGCAACCAAGATCCCTGCCCCCTCCCAAAACCATTACCAATGCTGGGGCAAATGGAATCCCACCATTCCAGAGACCGCCATCTGCCGGAAACACTGGACTTGTCACCTTTCAATACTGAGAACTCTGCATTGAGCCTCCAACGAGCATGGAAGTATCCCTGATGCCAGGCCATGCCCCTCTGGGCAAAACATTTTCGCAGTCCAACTGGGGGCAACAGGTAATCCCTGGGACTGTCGGGGCACCACGTCAATCCCAGGGGATGGGGCAGAAATGTTTTCCACATTTGGCCAGGTCACCAAGTCAACCAGTAAAAATCAATGGGATTCTTGATGGCTGTTCTCTTTGCGGGCCTCCTCATATAGTGTTCATGACCAAGAAAGTCCAAAAATATATCTGCAGATAACTCCACCACCACCATCTTGGCATGGGAACCCATGATGCCATCACCTAGCTTTATGCCACTAGCACTCTCATGGCCATATTAGGACCCTTGGGTAGCATACCACCAGCATGCCTCTTGATCTTCAAGCCACAGCCAAGAGCCATCAAGACACACCCCCTCAGCAGCAACATCCAGAGCTTCAGAACCTCCTCAAGACAGAGGAACAGGAAGTAGGTACCAAGGAGGAAATGACTCTGAGGACCATATCCTCCTCGTCTCTAGATGAAACTATCATGCCTTCTCCACCATCACTGTCAGACTTTAGTCTTTTGCACAAACTGGTGAAGAGAGTAGCAGATGTTCTCTAGTTACCATTGGAGGAAGTCAAGGACACAGACCATGGGCTCCCTGACATTCTCTATTCTTCCCTCCCGATTAACGAGGCACTAGAGCCAGCTAAGACCACATGGCAGACCCCAGAATTGGTGCCAGTCTACAAGTGGGTGGACAAAAATTCTGTGTCCTCACTAAGGAATCTGAATTTCTGTTCTCCTACCAGCCACCCAACTCCATCATGGTGGATGCTATTAACTCCCACAGCCAGCAACCTCAGTCAAGAGCTATTCTCTCAGGGATGAGAAGTGTCTTGATATTTTCAGTAGGACTTCTTAAACCATCTACCATTTTGTATCACCACATACCAGGCCCTTGTGGCAACATATGATTAGATGAATTACTCTATTGATGAGATGCCAGAAGCATATTGTGACCAATTTAAGATAATTAAACAGGAGAGTCAATTAGTGGCAAAGACATAATTGTAATCTGACCTCAACATGGCAGCTAGGTCTATCTCCCTGGCTGTGGTGATGTGACGAATGTCATGGCTCCACTTGTCAGGTTTCCAGAAAGAGGTACAATTCACCACACAGTTGAGGACTCTCTCTCTCAAGGTCATAAAGTTCTCTGTTGAGATGGCCTGAAGCCTCCCTTCCACTGTGAAGGACTCCAGGCTATCCTCTGGTCACTGGGTAAGTATACACTAGGACAAAAGAGACTATTTAGTCCCCAATCCCAGCATAGACCACAAACATCTTAGTACCAATCTCAGTGCCAGCAGGAGCAGCAAATAAGGGGGAAATCCCTAATGCAAACCACCTGCTCCCAGGGTTAATTGATTTAAATCAAGATACTACATAGATTTCTTTAAAAATGGTGCAAATTTGATCACTAAAACATAATTTACAATTCAGTGCAGTATTTTACAATATCGAAGAGGATATGCATCGTGTAATTTTTTTACATAACTTGATTTTATTAATTTAGGAAATAGGACCTAATACTCACTCCCTGTATTAAGCCACAAATGCAGCAGCAATACATTAGAAATGGTATGAACTAAATCACACACAAAATAGCACTTATTTATGTAACATTTAAGATTGTTTAATAAAATGTTTCACATTGGCAATTCCAGCTGTCGCCTTGGTGGCCACCCGGTGACTGTCAGGGCTGTTCCCCACTCTGGCACTCAGAGTGCAGAAGGTGAGGGCCTGCAAAACAGCTTCAAAACTTTGCCTCTACAGGCACTGGTTACAAAAAACTTCCCCCCAGAATCATAATCACACATTTTGGGGGAATCACTGCCACCATCATGTGCTTTTTGATCCCTAAAAACCAGGGGTGAACACTTGAAATCACTCCCAGGGGTACCCTAAGCTCTTTTGCCCCAAAAGAGCTTGAAAAAAGAAAAACAAGCTGCAGTCTCTGGCAGCTGACCCCTCAGTCAGAGGCATGCAGATACACTTTCCAGGAAACAAAAATCAAATGATCACCTTACCAAAAAAAAAAAAAAAAAACCCCAAACAGAAAGCATTACTTGGTTGCTAGATGTTACAGAGCAATTAAGGAAAACAAATTAAACAGAGAAAAATCTCTAAGGACAATTCAATGTAGTAAATAGGGAGGGGAGGCATAGAATCAATCACACAGAGCAGTTCAAACCAAACCACAAAATAAAGAAAAATTACCCTGAACGTGACTGGATTCACTTTCCTTACTTCCAATTTTCTTTTTGTTGAGTCCACTCCCAGACCCTGAATTCCTTGGACACATAATAGTCCTGCCAGGGTTTAAATCATTCTGTCTGTCTCTCAACTCCTGGTTTCTCTCTCCCACACAAAGAAAGCAGGCAGAGAACCTATATCTAAATCAACTCTTATCTTGTTTGGTTCTCCAGGCCCCCTAGCCAATAACTCTGCTAGCTCCTTGAGCTTCATCACTGGGTGCTGGTCATCACTACTCCCTTCCATTACACTGTCCTTACACTTTTTTTTAATTTTCAAAATTTTATTAACTCTAACAGACAAATCCTCAGAACACCAAATATCCAGTGTCCCACAGCTTCTATAATTAGTTCTCTTGTAATGTTCCATTCCTACAAGCACTGCATCTTTTTGCACTGCTTGCACTTGACATGTTTTTCCTTTTTTACACAGTAAATGAATTTTCTTCTTCAAAATATTCCTGGATACGGTTTCTCTCATGCCCAGAAGCCATGACAGTTTTTCTGTGGCAAAAGCAGGGGAGTTATATAGGAAGCTGTGTGCGTGCTGAATAATATTTTCCCTTTTTCTTTCCAGTCCACTCCATACTTCTTTTCTATGCTTCCTCTGCCTTTTCCTATATACTATCTGTCTTTAAGATGCCATGCTTGACCCAGGTCCCCATCCACAAAAACTCAGAACAAAAACACTCCAATCCAGCCTGTGTCTTTCTTTTGTTACTTTAGTTTGCTGAGAAACAGAAAGGTTACCTAACTTCCATTACTGTTGTTCTTTGAGATTGTTGCTCATGTCCATTGTGCTGAGTGCACAATTGTTGGAAGGTTTTTTCCCTCAGCAATACCCATTGGGCCCCCTGGAATAGCGTCTCCATGGCAGTGCATATATATCCTTGCTGGCACTCCATCCCCTCAGTTCCTTCTTGCCAGAACTCTACAGTGAAGGGGAAATGGGCAGGATTTGGAAAGCACATTGTCAACGCATCTCAGAGAACAGTTATGAAAGGCAGGTAACCATTTTTTCTTCGAGTGATTGTTCATGTCCATTCCATTTAGGTGAGTCCCAAGCCATACTAAAGGAGGTGGGATCAGAGACTAATTGGAAATAGACTGCAACACAGCTCTCCTGAATGCTGCATCATCCCTAGCGTGCTGGGAGATGGCAGAGTGGTTGGCAAACATATGTGTGGAAGACCAAGTTGCTGTCCTGCATATATCCATGATGGGTACCTGTGCCACAAAGGCCACCAAAGAGGCCCAGGCTGTAGTGGAGTGGGCCATGATTGCTGGCGCTGGCACTTTAGTGAGGTCATAACAGGTTCTGATGCAGGCTGTGATCCACAAAGATATATGCTGGGTGGAGACTGGCAGACCCTTAATCCTATCTGCTATGGAAATGAAGACCTACGGAATGATTTTGTTCTCTCTAAATGAAACTCCAAAGCATGTCACGCAGCCAAGGTGTGGAGCTCTCATTCTTTATTATTAGGATGCGGTTTAGGAAAGAAGACGGGGAGGAAGATAGCTTGATTTATATGAAATTGGGACACCACCTTAGGTAAAAAACGCTGTATGCAGGCATAGTTTGAACTTATCTTTAAAGAAAACTGTGGAAGAGAGCTCTGAGATTGAGTTCTGATACCCGTCTAGCTAATGTAATAGCCACCAAGAATGTTATTTTCTGTGACAACTGCAACAAAGAGCAAGTCACTAAAGGCAGTCCCATGAGTCTTGTGAGGACCAGGTTAGAGTCTCAGGGTGGAAGAGGCTGTCACACCTCTGTGAAACCTATCTAGGCCCTTCAGGAAACTATGTACTGGCAGGTTTGCAAAAACTGCCTTGCCTTGGATACCAGGGTGAAAAGTGGACACAGCCGCTAGATAGACCCAGACTGAGGATACAGATAATCCCTGTGTTCTTAGATCTAACAAATAGTCCAGTATGAATGGGACCACAGCCTCCAGCATGGCTACGCCCTTAGAGAAGGACCAAACTGAAAAACGCGTACACTAAACCAGGTAAATGGCTCTAGTGGAAGGTTTTCTACCATCCAAGAGCACCACCTGCACTTATTCCAAACGTTGTTGCTTCCCCCATGTCAACCATGGAGCTTCCCCAAGGTCATTAGGTAGAGGGATTGCAGGTTGGGGGTGACACAACTGTTTGTGGTCCTGGGTAATTAGGTCTGAGAACATGGGAAGAGTTGTAAGTTCCTCCACTAAGACATCCAGCAGCTTAGTGAACTAATACTGGTAGGGCCAGACTGGCCCCACCAGGATCAGAGAAGTACTGTATTGCTGTGCCCTAAGGAGAACTTTGTGGATGGGGGCCCTGTTGCACAAGGGTTTACTATGACAAGAGATACAACAGGTGGATGGTCCCCTACAGTGAGGGAGTCATAAAATCAACACTTCAACATTTATGAAGGAAGGGTTTCTACTCTCATTATTTTGTAATACCCGAAAGCAGGGGTGGGGAACCTTTTTTGAAAGAAAAATCTATCTGGGGCTGCACACGAGTGAGAAGCAACCACTAACAAAATTATATATACACATTTAAATTGTATAATATACATTTAAATTTAAACAATGGATAATTAACATGGTGCCCGTCCCTACCCTGAAAAAAATCACCCAGCTTGCTGGCCCATGTCCCAACACACACTGTGCATGCCCCACTCCTGTGCCCCCATCAAGACCACACACAGACAGCTGGTACCTGTATAAGCTTGGCTAACTACTACCCCCACACACACACCCTGTAGTTGTGCCCAGCCTTGCAATCTGCTCCCTATATGCCACCAGTATATTTACCAGGGCCATGCTAGCTGCCCTCCAAACACAGCCAATACCTAGGCCTATGGACCACAGGCCAAGTACGACTGCCCAGAGATCTGTGCCCAGCCCCACATCTTGCCTATTTCCCCGCCCCCCATCACCCAGAGACCTTTGCCCAGCTCCATACCTGCTGCCCTGCCATCGCCCAGAGACATGTGTCTGACCCTGCACCTTGCCCTTTTCTCCCTCTTCCCAGAATTTACCTGCACCCAGTACCTCTCACCACCACAGATAGCTGGCGCTTTTGCCCATACCTGGCTGGCTTCTGTGCCAGGCTCATACTGTCCTTAGCCTTAATGCCCCTCCCCCCCCGCTGGTACTGACCCCGGTCCTTGCCCTTAAATGAAGGTCCCACAGATTAGGGGAGGCATGTGGCAGCTCCAGCCCCAGTTGCCAGAGCAGCCTCCTGCCACCCGCCACGTGGCTTCTCTGGACCCAGCCGCCACAGCAGCCTCCTGCTGCCCAGCTCATGGCTCTTCTGACTCCAGCCACCAGAGCAGCCTCCTGCTACTCGCCTCACAGCTCCTCTGGCCTCCAGCCCCAGCCCACGGCTCTGCACAGGAGGTGGGCAGGGTGGAAATTTTTTCTGCACACCTGCGCAAGCACACAGTTTAGAGGGAACCCTGCAGGCTAGTAGATTCTGTGTGCTCCAGTCCTGCAGTAGGCACAGGCTCCCCGAAAAAGGCCCTGCACAAAGGCCCTGCACAAAAGGAAAGGAGGTTGGAGAGACATACTAGGGCTCAGAGCTCCCAAAAAGTTTATCAAAGCTCAAAAATTCAGATCAGTCACCCTATCATTCCACTTTGGACCAGATAGACAGTTTGTTAGCCCTTGACCTGCAGAATGTCATCTCAACCCTACCACAAACAGATTTCTCAGATTCATTCTAGGGTACAGCCACTACCACTGCAGAGAGCTCCCCTTCAGGCTATCGCCATCCATGAGAGTATTTTACAAAGTTCTCTCAGTGTTCGCCACTCATTCACATTCCCAAGGGATAATGATCTACCCCTCCCCGCATGATAGTCTCCTCAGAGCCAGATGTCTTCAAAAGACTCACCAAGTCACTGAAGCTACAATGCACATGCTTACAGCTCTGGACCTAGAGATCAATACCCAAAAGTCAAGCTACACTCAGTGCCATTCCTGGAATTCATAGGGGCCAACTTTGACTCATTACAGGCCAAAGTCCTCTTACCTCAACACAGGTTCCTATACATAGGCACACTCAGACACTCTTCAAAGCATCCCACAGATATCAGCCAGGCTCTGCCTCCAACCTGCAGGGCATATGGGAGCAGGCATGGTGGAAGACCACATGCCAGGCTTCACATGTGATGTCTCCAAATCTGGTTCAGCTGGCTTTAAAGAGCAAACAAGGCCAGGCTGGACAGATCCCTGTCACCATCCACCAGACAGGTGGAAGGACCCAGGCACCATTTGCAAGGGGACCTCTTTTTCACAAACTGTCCTGTTGTTGTTCCTCGCCACTGACACTTCACTCAAAGTGGGGGGTGTGCATCTAAATGGTCTCACATCACTACCCATGGAGATACCACTTCACATTAATCTCCTCCAGCTCAGAGCAGGCAGGAACACCTGCACCCATTTCTCCCTCTGGGCACAGGATCTCACACACAGACCCAAACAGACAATGTAGCCTGTATGTACTATATCAGTCAGCAAGGAGAAGCCAGGTCACCTTCTCCATGTACAAAAGCAACGAGGTTAATTGGTTCAACTCCCACAATGTTATATTGTCTATGACTTACCACCCCGTGCACAAAACTCAATAGCAGATAGTTTCAGTCACAAATTCCCACAAGATCACGAGTATTTCACAACTTATTCAGTCCATGGATAGTATGCTCCTCCCCATCATCTGTTTGCCACTCACCTGAACAAGAAATGTCCTCACTACCAGAGTGGGGATGGGATAGCTCTCCCTGGGTAATGCTTTCCTCCTCTCCTGAGAGAAGAGCCTTCTCTTGGCCTTTCCCTCATTTACTACTGAAGGGCCTGCTGAAAGTAAAAAGGAACAGAGCTCACATCATTCTGATTACTCCTACTTGGCCAAGACAAACCCAATACCCTTACCTTCCACAGCTTGCGACATGCCCCTCAATCCTTCACCCAGCCATTCCACACCTCCTCTCAAGGAACAGATGTCGTCTCTTACATCCCAGCTTCATTCTCTGCCTCAAGTTATAATTCCTGGTTTTGTTTAGAAAACCTCTGCTCAAGAGAGATAGAAGAGGTTCTATTACACGGTAGAAAGTCCTCGACAGGACATACTTAAAACAGAAACAGTCCAGGTTTCAGATCTGATGCACATCCCAACAAATCTCTGCAATATCTGTGACTTTTCTGCATATCATAGACTATGTATTGACCCTAATCTCTCCAGGTCCACAAAGCAGCAGTAACAGCTTTATATCAACCTGTAGAGGGGTATTCTGTGCTGTCACACTCAACCACTATGAGATTCCTCAAGGATATAGTTAACCTCTTCTCTCAACTTTGACTGCCTATTCGTACATGAGGCCTAACCCTGACTCCTAAGCCATGGTCACTTGTTTGCTGTTGTATCTATCAGTGAAAACAGCCTTCCTGATAGCAATTACCTTGGCCTGGAGAATAAGATAGATGGTCTGATGGCACACACCCCACACACGCTATTTTTTCTGGCCCCATCTAATATTCATCCCTAAGGTAACCTCTCCATTTCAAATTAATCCTTCCAGTCTTCTACCCCAAGCCTCATCAAGACAACATGGGGGAGCTCATGCCTACTGCAGGACTGGAGCACACAAAATCTGCTAGCCTGGACACCTGTATTGACACACAGCCATTCCTTGGCACATGAAGTAGCCTGCCAGCTTTCTGATTACAAGTATCCTTAGCCGCATACAGGGACAGCGGAGATGCCAAAGGTGACATGGGATTGGTAGTGATTGCTTCCAATACAAAATACAAGGTTGGTGAGCTGAGGGCATGAAAAGATACAATTTTTTATGACCACCTTTTAGAAGGGGTTCCTGGAAAAGAGAAGTAACACTCTCAAAATACTACTAGTAAGTAATCTCTTGGTGAAAAAAGCAAACAAGAAAATGCTCTCCCAACATGAAGCAAAGTTCCCTGCACCATTGAAGAAATGGAGAAACTGGGGATAACATGGTCTCTTATAGCCCTAACTCTCAATATTTGACACTGCATTCATAGATGGTTCCTGAAGCACAGCAACATGATGTGCATCTCACAGAAAGTGCTTCAAAGACTTTGTTTGCTTCTCCAATTACAGCAGTGGCCATTCCTGTAAAGAATCTGGATATATCTGCTCAGAGTAACCTCAGACACATTTATGCAGCACCTGATTCTGCATTTGTTATACAGAGCACAAAAACAGACAGCAAAATTCAGAAGCCTTGTTCAGACCTCTCTCTAGGTTGGTCAGTTGGATATAGTTTGTTGAATTATTTCATGATCATGAACAAGTTGCATGAGCTGTTTAACACCCCCCGTCCCCCTCAAAGTACCTAAACAAAAGCACAAAGAAGGGAAGCACTTGGTACAGTGCTAAAGAGACCACACAAAAAAAATCAAGTTGTAGACCTATGAAAACTGGAAAAAATATAGAATCATTAGAATGGGGGAAAGGGAGCAGAAACAACTATATCAAAGATGAAAATAATAAAAACCAAGATTTTTAAAAAAAATAGATCCCCTAAAATTAGCCTCCGATTTTTGTATGCATCGACAAAAGTGAAAAATCAAAAGTGCTGAAGACATAGGAGGTCCTATTAGATCACTTACTTTGGTACCTATATATAGACTTAGGAGCCTAATTTTAGGCTCACAGTTTTGAAAATCCTGGCTTAAATATATATCTCAAATGGAAGTATCATGGTTATATAATTTACATATAATGCAATAGGTGTGTGCATTCTATGAGTTTTAGGACTTGGATAGCACATGCAAACAATTACTTAATTATCACAGACCCCACACCTTCAGTGACACAGCTATGATTTCCAATTCACTGATGTGGGAACTAAGTGAGGACAGAAAGGCTAAGGCCAACATTTTCAAACAAGTATGTTCAGTCACCCAATCTATAATCAAACCCCTAAGTACATGCCATGATTTCAGAGGTATTAAGCATTCATAGCTACCACTGAATTCAATGGCATGCAGGTTTGAAAATGTTGGTCTGTGCTTTGAGGGAAACACAATCAGAGTAGGGATTACTCGATTTCACCTACAGCATGCCGCAAAGGAAATAGCTCAGCCTGGGACAGCAGCTGGTAGAGAACTTGTGACTTATCATTAAAGTAGTTTGATCAAAATCGTACCTTACTGATCTAATCTGTGAATTTGCAAAAACTCAGACCACCTATGGCTATTGCATGTTTGTACACAGGACCCAAAGGCTAGTGCTGGATGATTTGGGAATATCTAATATTTTCCTTAGAAGTGGTGGGCTTTGAACTCTAGTGGCTGGTTCACATCAGTTCATATTGTCAAAGCTTTCTTGAAAGCAAAAAGGCAAGGAATAGAATTTCTTTAAATGAAGGTCCCACAGATTAGGGGAGGCATGTGGTCTTGCAGAACTGTCAAGGTGAGCTCTATGTCAGTCTACAGCTTATAATATTAGAGCCTGAAAACACTGTAGAAAAAGCTACCTTATTCCCAGTCACACTCTTGCCCACCACTCTCAACCTCCCCATTCTCTTTTTGCTAAACATTTTGGAATTCCAAATCCATTCTTATTCCAAGGTTTTTAAAAAGTTGAGGCTTTAGACTAACTACAATTCTGAAGGTGGTTAGTGTGCCTTAAATGAGAAAGTATCCAGCAGTTAGTGATGAATCTTGAATCCATGTGCTCTTGTTTGGAAGTATTACGTGAAAAGAGGCAAGTGAAAAAAGGTATTTGAAGCATCTTTCTATTCAATTCTAATTCCTGTCTTAATTATTTATTGTACTTGTAAGGTTCCTAGCAGTACATAACAACATATGTTCCAAAGAAAATTGCATTCCTTACCTAAACATTGGATTGACATGGGAATCCCCAGTCCCCCTAAGCTAGGGAGAAAGGTAGATATGTTTGAGGGCAAAGATAGGGTCCAGAGTGACTTAGACAAATTGGAGGATTGGGCCACAAGAAATCTGATGAGGTTCAACAAGGACAAGTGCAGAGTCCTGCACTTGGGACGGAAGAATCCCAAGCATTGTTACAGGTTGGGGACCAACCAGCTAAGTAGTAGTTCTGCAGAAAAGGACCTGGGGGTTACAGTGGATGAGAAGCTGGATATGAGTCAACAGTGTGCCCTTGTAGCCAAGAAGGCTAATGGCATATTAGGTTGCATTAGGAGGAGCATTGCCAGCAGATCCAGAGATGTGATTATTCCCCTTTATTTGGCTCTTGTGAGGCCACATCTGGAGTATTGTGTCCAGTTCTGGGCCCCCCACTACAAAAAGGATGTGGATACATTGGAGAGGGTCCAGCGGAGGGCAACCAAAATGATTAGGGGGCTGAAGCATATGACCTATGAGGAGAGGCTGAGGGAGTTGGGTCTGTTTAGTTTGCAGAAGCGAACAGTGAGGGGGGATGTGATAGCAGCCTTCAACTTCCTGAAGGGAGGTTCCAAAGAGGATGGAGAAAGGCTGTTCTCAGTAGTGACAGATGGCAGAGCAAGGAGCAATGGTCTCAAGTTGTGGTGGGAGAGGTCCAGGTTGGATATTAGAAAAAACTATTTTACTAGGAGAGTGGTGAAGCACTGGAATGGGTTACCTAGGGAAGTAGTGGAGTCTCCATCCCTAGAGGTGTTTAAGTCTCGGCTTGACAAAGCCCTGGCTGGGTTGATTTAGTTGGGATTGGTCCTGCCTAGAGCAGGGGGCTGGACTTGATGACCTTCTAAGGTCTCTTCCAGCTCTATGATTCTATGGAGTTAAATGGGCTATTCACTCCACTGTCCTTGATTCAAGTGTCTCTAGGAACTAAAGAAAGAATGCATGTACAAGACCTCAGCTTGCCTTCTTCTAGATAAACAAGAGACCAGTTTCCCCCCCTCACAGCACAGCAGTCCATAAGGAGTCTGTATCACCAGGAAGGGCGACGTGGCAGGAACTCCTAAATGTGAGACTCAATCTGCATTCCAACCATTACATCAGTCATGAGGTCTCTCTATCAGCTCCAACCTGGAGTATGAGAAGGGAAGAATCCTGCACTCCCTTAGCATGACTGGAGTACTTTGTTAAAAATAGCGTGAAATGGCAAAGAAGGTCCTAAAGCACTGATTTCCTGGTGAATTTCTTTGGCTAGTCTTGAAGCATATGTCTGAGGAGGAGTCTTCTGCCTTCTGGAAGGAAAGGAGGTGGCTTTTAAGAAGAGATTTGTACCATCACCTAGAAGACTATTAATTTCTCTGATAAAAATGGGTAAGTTAGTTGTTCATCTACGTTGTTGCGAGGCTTGTTATTCATTTCAATTAGTGGACTAATCACTGTTTCCATTTAGAGTTCCTTGGACATGGACTATTGGTAATTTCACAATGGATTACTGTGAAAATTTTTCCAGAAACCATATGTAGCCTACACGTATTTTTTAAGTTAATGCAGTACTGTACCAGAGGGGGTAGATGTGTTAGTCTGTATCCACAAAAACAATGAAGAGCCCTGTAGCACCTTGAAAACTAACAGATTTATTTGGGCATAAACTTTCATGGGCAACAACCCACTTCGCCAGATGCTTGAGCCTATATGGTCAGTACGAAAAGCTTAACTAAACTGAGCTCAAAAAGCTTTAGCATACTTTAAATCATAAGATATCAGAAGATAGAATATTGTCATAACTAAATTGCCGATGTGTTACAACATTTTAAAGTTAGGGACATCAGTACATATTGGACTACAAGAATACCACTGTAACTAATAGATATGCATGCTACTAAGCTTGAGGGGAGAAAGGAAATCCAAGATTTGGAGGGCGAGAAAATACAAATCACGACAAAGCTCCTACGAAAACTCAATGGGTCCTGTGCTTCCTGGTGGATTTGCTTGCCTCGGGGGCTCACAGCAGCCCACAGTCTTAGGCACCATGCCTAGATCTTTAATTTGCTGTTTGTTGAGCTCTTTTCATCATTGGCCAGCGTATGGTAAAATGGAGAATAAACTCCACAGTCCTTTTCCCTGAGTGGAAATGGAGAAGTGGGTGTTGGGGGTAAACCAGGCCCACTATCTACTCTGGGTTCCAGCCCAGGGCCCTGTGATAGTAGCTGCTCGTGTGAACCCCTGACACCTACTAGAATACAGCTCCAAGACCACTGGGCTACTTCGCCCACACCTTCTTTCTATCCAGTTCATCCTCCCAGTTACGACCACCTCTCCTCCTACTCCCTGTGGCACTCTCCTCCTTCCTCCTGGCTGCACTCACCCTACCACTGCAGGGCTGCTACTTTTTTAGCCAGTCTGAACTGGTTTTCTTAACTACCCCCAGGTGTCCTAATTGGCCTAGGCTGGCCTGACTCTGCAGGCCTAGCTAATTAGCCACAGGTGTTCCACTGCCTGATTGCCTCTGCTGGTTCTAAACCAGCCCCTCCCTGTTACTCTGGGAGCAGTGTGACATAGTGGGGGTGCTGTCTGTAACCCGGTGTCCCCCTGCGCTGTGATGTGTGATTCCCACTGACTTACCCACATGTGTATTAGCCCAGACACTTAGGCCCAGCCTGACCAGATAACAAGGCTCTTCCCCCAGGGGAGAGACAAAGGGAGGGAGGCAGAGACGAACACCTGGTTTGGGGGCAGGGTCTGGGAGCCAGGGAGTTGTTGTCTGGGAAACATGAAGGAAACAGCCTAAGTTGAGGACTGGGAGTCTGGGGGGGGCAATGAACCCCCTAACCCAAGGGGTCTGAGGCATCCTGGCCCTGACTCCTGTAACCACATCACGTCTGTGCTATGCTATATCCTGGAGAAACAATAAACCCTCTCTATTCTACTGGCTGGCGGAGTCTGTTCTTGCTGCTACGGGGCTGCAGGATCAGGGGGAACCCCGACTCGCCATCACAGCAGGGATCTCCTCAGTCTGTATGTATCTCCCCTCCACTACTTTTTTATAGCCTTCTGTTCTGACCCTGTCACAAAATACAGAAAAGGGGATGAAAACCCTATTGAATATGCAGTAGGCATTATTGTATCATTACAATGTATTATAAAACTTGTGTCCCTGCCTGAATGCCCTGGGAGATATGAGGATGCTGACCACTCGTGATGATGGTGCGCCTGATGGTGGCTACACTGCTGATTTTTTGTGTAGAAGGAATGGTATAAGTATATGGATGATCAGAACATAAGAATGGCTGTACTGGGTCAGACCAAAGGTCCATCTAGCCCAGTAGCCTGTCTGCTGACAGTGGCCAGCACCAAGTGCCCCGGAGGGGGTGGACCGAAGACAATGATCAAGCAATTTGTCTCATGCCATCCATCTCCAGCCTCTGACAAACAGAAGCCAGGGATACCATTCCTACCCCCTGGCTAATAGCCTTTTATGGACCTAACCTCCATGAATTTACCTAGCTTCTCTTTAAACTCTGTTATAGTTCTAGCCTTCACAGCCTCCTCTGGCAAGGAGTTCCACAGGTTGACTATGCGCTGTGTGAAGAAGAGGAGAAAGTTACTCACCCTGTGCAGTAACGACATTTCTTCGAGGTGTGTCCCCCCGTAGGTGCTCCACTTCAGGTGTTGGGCCCCGTCCCGGCGCCGCAGGTCAGAGAGCTGTTAGCCGTGGTTCGGCTGGCCCGCGCATGCGCAGGGCGCATGCTGTTCACGCTGCTTCTGCGCGTATGCAGGATCCGGCTCCCGCCAGTTCCTCCTAATCGAATCACTCCTTAAAAACACAAGAGGAAACTCCGAAGAGGGGAGGAGGGCGGGTCGTGGAGCACCTACGGGGACACACACCTCGAAGAAGCGTTGTTACTGCACAGGTTGAGTAACTTCCTCTTCTTCTTCGGGTAGTGTCCCCGTAGGTGCTCCACTTCAGGTGAATACAGAGCAGTAGCTGTGCATATGGAGGTGGGATTGGAGTTACTGTTTCTTTGCTGTGGATAGTACAGTGGAGGCTACCACTGAATCTTGAGCGATTGCATCAATAGCGTAATGCTTAGCAAATGTCATGTCTGATGACCACATGGCCATATGACGAATGTCCTGCATCGGGATGCCCTTCACGAATGCGAGCAATGTTGCTGTCGCTCTGGTTGAGTGCGCAATGACTGAGTTGGGAGGCGGTTTGTTTCTTAAATTATAGCACTTTGTGATGCAGTTCACAATTAATTTAGAGGTGCGTTGCAACGAAAGTGGTTGTCCCTTTGTTCTTTTGTCAGAACACAAGAGTAGGCGTTGCAACTGTCGGAATGAACGAGTCCTTTCTAAGTAAAAAGCCAACACACTGCGGACATCGAGTGTGTGCAAGCGGGCCTCGTGAGGCGAGGGGTGTGGCTTGGGGCAGAATGTGGGGAGTAAGATTGGCTCATTAATATGGAACTCTTGAGTTCACTTTAGGTAAAAATGACAGGTGAGGCCGGAGGATTACTCCCGTGTTAGTAAATAGTATGTATGGGGGGTTGGCAGAAAGTGCTGCTAGTTCTCCTACCCTTCGGGCCAAAGTTATAGCCAAGAGAAAGGCCAGTTTCGTGGTAAGCAACTTTATGTCACAGGTAGCAGAAGGTACGAAGGGTGGATAAGTAAGGATATCGAGAACGAGTTCCAAGTCCCAAAGTGCAGGAAATGTCCTGCATGGGGGGTGTAAATTTTCCAGTCCTTTAAGAAAACATTTCACGAGCGGGTGAGACATTACTGACAATGCGTCTGTTGGTTGTCTAAGCGCAGAGATTGCTGAGAGATGCAGTTTAATCAAGGACATTGCCAGTCCCGGGTGGTGTAAGTGCAGTGCGTAGTCCAAGATGCGGTGGATCAGGATGGACTCTGTGTCGCAATGGTTGTCTACACACCAGGCGTGGAATCGACGCCATTTGTAAAGGTAAGTTCTGCGGGTGGATTCCTGCCTGCTATACAGCAGGATGTGCTTGACCTCTTGAGAGCAGAAGACTTCTGTGCCATGGAACCACCTAGGAACCATGCTGTGAGGTGCCACCTGTTGATCTGTGCCTGTGGTATCAAGAAACCCGGCTATGTGAGTAGGTTGGGTTGTTTTGGTAGCTGATATGGAGCTTGTATCGACATTTGTAGCAGCATAGGAAGCCACGTTTGTCTGGGCCAGAACGGTGCTATAAGTATCACTGTAGCTCGATCGAGAATAATCTTCTCAATCACTCTCGGTATAAGCGGAATTCAGGGAAAAGCAAAGAGAAGGTGATTACTCCAGTTCAGAAGGAATGCATCCCCGAGGGATCCTGGTCCCAGGCCCGCTCTGGAACAATATTGTGGACATTTCTTGTTCCGATGTGTTGCAAAGAGGTCTATGGTGGGGCCATATTCGGAATATACATTGGATTAGTTTCTGGTCGATTTCCCACTCGTGTTGGGGAAAGACATGTCTGCTCAGTGCGTCTGCAAGTGTATTCTGCTTACCTGGAAGATATATGCTGATGATGGTGATATTGTGGGTTATACACCAGTTCCACAGCCTTGTGGCCTCCGCACACAGGGATCTGGAGCACACTCCCCCCTAGTGGTTGATATAGTACATCGTGGTAGTATTGTCGGTAAGTATTTGAGTTGTTTGTCCTCGAATTTGTGGGAGAAAGGCTTTGCAGGCATTAAATACTGCCTGGAGCTCCAGTAGGTTGACGTGCTGGAAGGATTCCTGTGTGCTCCACTGGCCTTGAGCAAATTTGCCCTCGCAATGAGCTCCCCAGCCTATCAGAGACGCGTCCGATATCACCTGAATGGTTGGCTGAGGACAGTGGAAGGGGACTCCGGAGAGTAAATTTTCGGGTAACGTCCACCACACGAGTGATCGCTTGACCGCCAGGGGAACCTGGACAAGTCTGCGGGTGTCCTGGTTGCCTGGACGGTATAGCCAGCCAGTGCTGCAAGGGCCTGAGATGTAGCCTTGCATGTAGTACCATGTAAGTCGTGGAGGCAGTGTGTCCCAACAATTGAAGACAGGCAATTATTGGGACCTTCGGACTGATAGTAAGACTTTGAGTAAGGCTCTGTATCCTGTGGAATCACTCTATGGGCAGATAGGCCTTGGCCATAATAGAGTCTAACCGTGCCCCAATGAACACGAGCAATCTTAGAGGTGTGAGTGACGACTTTGGCAGATTGAGGACGAGGCCCAAGTCTGCAAACAGCATCTTTGTCCGTTCGGTTGCACGCAGTGTGAGGTCGTAAGATTGTGCCTTGATGAGGCAATCGTCCAAATACGGGAAGACCATTATACCGTGGCGATGAAGATATGCGGCCACCACCGACAGAGTCTTAGAGAAGACCCTCGGTGCTGAGAACAGTCTGAATGGGAGAATTTTGTTTTGGAAATGTTGTGTGCCTATGACAAATCTGAGAAAATGTCTGTGGGTTGGATGGATTGTGACGTGAAAATAGGCATCCTGCAAATTGAGGGCCATTAACCAATCCCCTGTGGTTAACGCTGGGAGTATGGAAGCAAGGGTCACCATTTTGAACTTTTGTTTCCTTAGATATCTGTTGAGGTGGCGCAAATCGAGAATGGGTCTCCATCCCCCCGACTTCTTTTCAGTGAGAAAGTATCTGGAGTAAAACCCCTTGCCTTGAAACTGGACAGGCACCATCTCTACCGCCCCTATGTCCATGAGTCTCACGACTTCTTGCATTAGAAGCTCGTCATGAGATGGGTCCCTGAAAAGGGATGGGGTTGGGAGGGTGGTAGGGGGGAGAGAGAGGAGGGGTATGGAGTATCCTGATGCTATTATTTTTAGTACCCATTGGTCTGTGGTAATGGATGACCATCTGCGCTGGAAAGGTCTGAGGTGATGGTGAAAAAATTTGTGCGCTTCTGGGGGGTATATGAGGAGGATGTCACAGAGTCCCTCGATTGGACTATCAAACCTGCTGTCGGTTGTTCTGGGGGTTAGGACCCCTATTAGACTGTGCTCTGCGTTTTTGGGGGGGGGGGTCTACCTCTTTGCTGCTGTTGTTGGTCCTGTGGTCTGTACCTGGGACCAGAGTAGGAGAAAGGTTTTTGTTTAAAGTAGGGTGTGTAACGCCTGTGGTGATACGGAGGCGTATACATTCCTAGGGTCCTTAACGTTGTCCTGGAGTCTTTGCCGGAGTGGAGGACTGAGACGACGTGTCGGGGTTCCCCCATCTTCTGCACCCCCATAGTGGCACGAACAGAGTCTGCCAGCCAGTAGGATTGAGGGAGTTTATTGCTTCTCCAAGGATACAACACCGCACAGATGTAATCTGGTTACCGGAACTGGGGCCAGGAGGCCTCAGGCCCCCCCCCCGCCTCGAGATGGGGGGTGGCTGGGCCCTACAATCTCAGCCCCTGTCCTAGCCCCTTCTCCCGTGCTTTCCAGACAGTCATTGCCTCCCTTCCAGCCCTCCCCCCAGCCAGGGGTTGGACCCTGCCTACATGGCTCATCCGCTGTCCTGCTGTGCTGTGCTACAAATAGCCGCCAGTGGAAGTCACCCACAGCCCACTGCCCAAGCCTAGCAACCAGCAAGGCACCACCACCACACCACACTGGGTTACAGAGCAGACAGCACCCCCACTACGCCACAAGGACTTGGTCTGTTTTTTCAGCAAATAGGCTCTGCCTATCAAAAGGTAAGTCCTCCATTTTGCCCTGCAAATCCTTGGGGACTGAGGCTAATTGTAGCCACAATGATCTCCTCATAACGATTGATGTCGCTGTGGCGCATGCGACTGCATCGGCAATGTCCAGCACAATTTGCAGGGCTGTTGTTGAGGCTACGTAGCCCTCCTGTATCACTGATTTGATTATCTGGCGCGTGTCATCCAGTAGGTGTTATAGAGTCATTACCACTTTAGCATAGTTATCGAAACTGTGGTTCGGTAGGTTCGCCGCATAATTCACCATCCTGAGGACAAGGGTGGCGGAAGAATAAACTTTTCTCCCAAAGAGGTCAAGTCGTTTGGCTTCTTTGTCTGAGGCCGCATTCCTATGCTGGGGTGTTTTGGCTTTTTGTTGGGCTGCATCGACAACCAGTGAGTTTGGTTGAGGATGCATGAATAAGAATTCCGACCCTTTGGGGGGGACAAAATACTTTTTGTCAGACTTCTTATGGGTAGGCTGCGCAGATGTGAGCGTCTGCTGGATGTCATCAGCGATCTCTAAAATTGCCTCATGGAAGGTTCAGGCCATTTCGGTGTTCTGGGACCGGTGCAAACTCTTGAGAAGGCGGTGCTGTTTTTGCTGGACTTCAGTAACATGTAAGTCCTGTGAATCTGCCACCCTCTTGAAAAGGTCGTGAAACTGACGGATGTCATCAGGAGGGGAGGAATCATCTGGGAAGACGGCATCGTCAGGTGATGATGAAGATATATCTGTTGTGGAACCAGCTTGAGGTTGGGACTGCCCCGTAATTGGCCCTTGTGGTGGTTCTGGTTGAGCCAGAGGGATAGGGACATCTCCCGATGGCATAGGTGGACGCACCGGATCAGGTGGCGGTGTTGGCAGTCTGGATCTGCTGTGAGATAGGGACTAATAACGTCATGGGGACCTAGAGGACGAATGGCCCGATGAGAAGCGATGATGATAGTGGCGCTGATGGTAGCGCTCATAGTATCGATGCCTGGAGGAGTATCATGGTGAATACGATCTTCTGTATTCGTAACGATGTCTAGAGTAAGATGATCTTGTGAGCGATCTGGGCGAACGAGATCAGTGAGAAGCATGAGACAGTGACCGTGAGTATCTATGCGGTGATCTGGAATACCACGGCGAACATCTCTGATGGGAGACAGTAGTGATGTGGGGTTCTTGATGTAATGGCACGGAGAAGACCGAAGCCAGAGACTGTGGTTGGGTAAGTACATCCGGTGGTCCCAGGCTAGGAGATGGCGTTCTTATGTGCCTTGATTTTCCTGTAGCCTTTCTATGCACCAGGGACGGACTTGCGCTTTGGCACCGACATGGTCTGCGTGGATGGAGTGGAGGATCCGCTGCGAGACTGTACCAATGGTGGAGTTGCCCGATGTGAGGGGCACTCCCTGCATCTGTTTGCTGATGGTGCCACCGATGTAGAAGAGGGCGGCGCCGCCATTGTCGCAGAAGTAGAAGGCGGTGCAGTAAGACCATGCGGTGCCATTGGCGCTGATGCGGGCAGGAGAGTCGGTGCCGGTGGTTGTGGTGCACATGGTGCTGTCGCTGCCGGTGCCCATGTTGACGGTGCCGAGGCAGTCAGTGCCGGTGGCGATGACGGTGGCGATCGGTGCCGATGACGGTGGCAATCGGTGCCGATATAGGCACCGATATCGGTGCTTCTGGAACAGGTCCGGAAACCGGTACCTGTGGATTGTGTTCAACTGGAGCCAGGGCCGACTCAGGACTCAGGGATGCAGCCACGGAAGCTGGTTCCCTGTGTCGGGAAGGGCTAGGCTCCGAAGTGCACCAGCTTGTCTTGTGCCGCTCCACATGCCTGGATCCCCTCATACCAGAGGCCCCTGGTCTGTTGCCAACGCTCCAACGCGAAGTAAAGGAGCAAGAGGGCGATTTTGTACCACGCGGTGGAACTGCCAGCGGTGGTGTGTCAGACTTTTCCTGTTGAGGGAGCCGGAGAGCCTTGTTGAACAGGAGTAGTTTCAAGCGCATTTTGTGGTCGCGCCTGGCATGGGCTGTTAATTTTGTGCAGTGTGGGCATTTTTGGGGTATATGCCCCTCACCCAGACATTTAATGCACAGAGTGTCCGTCGGACGCCAGCACTGTGTTGCGGCACTGAGTGCATTTCTTAAAACCGGGGGACCCCGGCATCTCTGACAGAAAAATTTTTTTTTTTTTTTTAAACTGGAACAACGAATGATAACTAACTAACTAATTACGGCTAACTATAAGGTATTAACAAGTTTTCTCTCTCTGACAGGAGGAGAGACCGTTTGCTCCGCCTGCCACCCGTGGACGGTTAGGAGGAACTGGCGGGAGCCGGATCCCGCGCATGCTCAGAAGCAGCGTGAACAGCACACGCCCTGCGCGTGCGCGTGGCGGCCGAACCACGGCTAACAGCTCTCCGACCTGCGGTGCCAGGACGGGGCCCGACACCTGAAGTGGAGCACCTACAGGGACACTACCCGAAGAAGAACTTTCGCTTATTAGTTTTAAATCTGCTACCCATTAATTTCATTTGGTGTTCTCTAGTCCTTATATTATGGGAACTAATGAATAACTTTTCTTTATTCACCCTCTCCACACCACTCATGATTTTATATACTTCTATCATATCCCCCCTCAGTCTCCTCTTTTCCAAACTGAAAAGTCCCAGTCGCTTTAGCCTCTCTTCATATGGGACCCATTCCAAACCCCTAATCATTGTAGTTGCCCTTTTCTGAACCCTTTCCAAGGCCAAAATATCTTTTTTGAGGTGAGGAGACCACATCTGTACACAGTACTCAAGATGTGGGTGTACCATAGTTTTATACAGGGGCAGTAAGATATTCTGTGTCTTATTTTCTATCCCTTCCTGGAGTAAAACCCCTTGCCTTGAAACTGGACAGGCACCGAACATTCTATTTGCCTTTTTGACCACCACAGCACACTGTGTGGACGTTTTCAGAGAACTATCCACGATAACGCCAAGATCTCTTTCCTGATTTGTCATAGCCAAATTAGCCCCCATCATGCTATATGTATAGTTGGGGTTATTTCTTCCAACGTGCATTACTTTACACTTATCCACATTAAACTTCATTTGCCATTTTGTTGCCCAATCACTTAGTTTTGTGAGATCTTTTTGAAGTTCTTCACAGTCTGCTTCTGTCTTGACTATCTTGAACAGCTTAGTATCATCCACAAACTTTACTACCTCACTGCTTGCCCCTTTCTCTAGATCATTTATGAATAAGTTGAATAGGATTGGTCCTAGGACCGACCCTTGGGGGACACCACTAGTTACCCCTCTCCATTCCGAAAATTTACCATTTATTCCTACCCTTTGTTTCCGGTCTTTTAACCAGTTCTCAATCCACGAAAGGACCTTCCCTCTTATCCCATGACAATGTAATTTACACAAGAGCCTTTGGTGAGGGACTTTGTCAAAGGCTTTCTGAAAATCTAAGTATACTACATCTACTGGATCCCCCTTGTCCGCATATTTGTTAACCCCTTCACAGAACTGTAATAGATTAGTAAGACATGATTTCCCTTTACAGAAACCATACTGACTTTTGCCCAACAAATTATGTTCTTCTACGTGCCTAACAATTTTATTCTTAACTATTGTTTCGACTAATTTGCCCGGTACTGACGTTAGACTTACCGGTCTGTAACTGCCAGGATCACCTCTAAAGCCCTTTTTAAATATTGGTATCGCATTAGCTATCTTCCAGTCAGTAGGTATGGAAGCCTACAAATGCACATTTTGTATTATCTCTGTTTACCTTGCCCAGTTTGAGTGTTTGTATTTTTTCTAAATATATTAATTAAATATTACAAAGTTTTTTCCTAAATCTGAGTGTTGCAATCATAGATTTTGGGGTTCCCAATGGAACAAAAATGCCAGTAATGTTGGGCATGATCTTGGGACAAGAACCTACCTCAATGTTAGCTGGGAATTCTTCAGGGATCAACATGATTAATGGTCAATCAATAAAAAAGAGGCTACACATAGATAGGGCCAGTTATTGCTGAACTAGATAATGGTGTTTAATGTTAATGTGTTTGGTTTGCTTATTTAAGTCTGGGGAAGCTGCTTCTTCTTCGAGCAGTGTCCCATCGGTGCTCCACTGTAGGTGTCAGGCTTGTCCCAGCGCTACAGATCGAAGATCTTTTTCAGCTGTAGGTTGCTGGACTGCGCATGCGCAATGCACATCTCGTGCCTTTCGCGCCATTTCTGAGTGTGTGGTCTGGCTTCCGCCAGTTCCTCCTGACCGTCCTTGGCTGTGGTTGGAGTGAACACTCGTCGAATCCTGTCAGGGATTGAGAGAGGAAATTGTTCGTTGTTAGTTAGTATTGGTACAGTTATTAGTTTTACAGTCGTAGTAATAGTTAGTTTGTTCTAGTGTTAGCTTCATTTAATAAATAAACAAACAAATAAATAAATAAAAATAATAATATTCGTAGCGTAGTCAGTTGTTATAGTTCTTCCTCAGTTTGGGGACAGAAGGCGTTCTCCGGTCGAGCCGTGCCAGGTTCACCCAGTTTTAAAAAGTGCAGCAAATGCCGGGAGCCTATGCCCGCCTCAGACGGCCACTTGCTCTGTATACGGTGCCTCGGAGAGGGACATGTCCCACAAAAATGTCCCCACTGTTCAAAGCTCACAGCGCGAGCTAGACGGGACAGGGAGATGAGGCTGAAAATGCTTCTATTTGATAAAGCATTACAGCTGCCTGAGACCGATTCCTTCTGACCCCCTGAACTGGCCATAGTCAGCGGACATTAACCTGCCTTGCCCAAGCCTGCCCACATGAAGAGGAGGCCTTCTCCCTCACACTCTTTGCCCCCGACTCATGTCAGCACAGGGGACAAACTGGGCACATCAGGCACGGCTGTTTGCCGCCGGCCCGATAAACACAGGCAGGGCCGGAGTACCTCAGCACCAAACCCGGCACCACCCAGAGACTCAGCGCCGAAAACCTCTGCCGCAATTCGTCCGGCACCGATGAAGACTTCGCCACCGGTACCGAAGACAACTTCACCACTGACGGCACCTGCAGCACCAACAGCAGCACCAAGTCCTCCAGCGCCAACTGCGGCGGCACCAACAATACAACCAGCACTGCTGTGCCACCAAGTGTCGGCACCGGGAACACGCTCGGCACTGCCACACTGCTCATTGCTGGCACCTACCTTGCACATGACTGCACTCAGCACCGACACCAGCGTCGATGCCAACGTCATCACACGGACAGTCACCAACGCCGACCAAAGTGCGCCAAAAATCGCGCAAGCTGCCAACCCCATCATCCAGTCTGGACCACGCTGAATTTTCCCCAGAACCGCCTTCTCCATCTCCAGCTCGATCTTTTCGGTCCGATCATTTGGCAAGGCACCAGACTACAAGATGAGGATACTACTCACTGCCTTACACTTCGCCACATTACCATCGTTGACACCGAGACTCCCCAGCATCTTCCATGCATTCAAGGGGCCGATCGTGGTCACCCAGGTCTCCCACACTCTCCAGTTACTACAGACGCCGCGATGCTCATAGGAGCAGATACTTCTCCAGATATTCTCCGCCTTCTGTACATCACTATGACCGTCCATGCAGACATGACTACTATTATGACATATGTCGTTCATACTCCCCTCGACACAACACAGTAAGATCGCCTTCCTGTCACCAGCCTCAAACTTCAGATAATAGGACAAACTCTCCAGCTCCATCGGTAACCAGACCTCTTACTCCAACTGGAGTCATGCCCCCTGTTCCACATCAATTGGAAACAGAGGAGGGTCAACTGTTGGACCATGAGGAGCCACAAAGACACTCTCCCACAGATATTTCATCTTTGTCACGTGACGACGCCATCTTCCCCGGTGACGCATCTCCCACTGATGACATCCGACAGTTCCAAGAGTTGTTCAAGTGAGTCGCTGATAGTTGCAACAAGAGCAACTCTCAGAGGTCCAACAGAAACAACACTGTTTACTAAAAAACCTACAGCCGTCCCAGAGGTCGAAAGTCACACTCCCACTTGAGGATGCGATTTTGGAAATAGCAGATGATATATGGCAGACACTGGCGTCGACCCCCGCTACAAACAAGGAAGCAGACAAGAAATACTTTGTGCCCACTAAGAGCATGGAATTCCTCTTTGCGCACCCACAACCAAATTCTCTTGTTGTGGATGCAGCACAACAGAGAGCTAAAGCTCCTCAATACAAGATTGCTAATACTGACAAGGAAAGCAGACATCTGGATCTTTTCGGAAGAAAAGTTTACTCATTGGCCACATTAACTCTAAGGATGGCAAATTACGCTGCGCTCCTGGCCAATCACAATTTTGACAATTATTCGAAATTGGTCCCACTTCTCGAACATCTGCCAGATAGTAAGCATGAAGTTCTCAAGGCTGTAGTACAGGAAGGGTACACGGCTTCCCTAACAGCCCTCCACATAGCTCTAGATACCGTGGATACGGCAGCACGAACCACCGCCACATCGGTTGTCATGTGCCGAACATCTTGGCTGCAGCAGGCGACAGTGCCGAAGGACCTCCTGCCAAAGGTCAAAGACTTTCCCTTTGACAGGCAGAGCCTCTTCGCAGAAAAGACAGACCAAGTCCTCCATTCTGGCAAGGACTCCAGGACAACACTTCGGATATTGGGGATGTATATGCCACCATATCGCAGGAAACGTTACACGCCTTACCAAAAACAGAGGCCATTCTCTCACCCAATACCTCATTACAGACAACAGGAGCACCAACGGACCAGGCAATGACAGCAGAAAAGACAAACACAAATGAGAGTGCCTAACCAACAGAACACCAGCCAAAACAGGTTTGACACCTCAGTCAAGAGACTACATACCATTCCGCTGACCACTCACCGTCATGCCACAAACGCACTTTCACCATCGCCTGAGACCATTCCACCAACAATGGGCCTTGATTACCACCAACCAATGGGTCCTATAGCTAATTGCGTTGGGCTACACCATCCCCTTTATGTCACTTCCTCCTCCCGCCTCTTCCTCCCCATCCCTCTTCAGGGACCCATCTCACAAGTCTCTCTTGAAACAGGAGGTGACTTGTCTTCTAACTATCAGAGCGGTGGAAAAGGTACTGGACGAGTTCAAGGGCAAGGAATTTTATTCCCACTATTTTTTGGCCCAGAAAAAATCAGGAGGTTAGAGACCAATCCTAGACCTTCGATGCTTAAATCGGTACTTTTGCAAACAACGTTTCAAAATGGTGACCCTGATGACTATCATTCCAGCATTGCACAGCAGAGATTGGTTTACGTCCCTCGACCTCCAGGACGCCTATTTTCACGTGACCGTCCATCTAGCTCACAGACGCTTTCTATGTTTTCAAGTCGGTTCAGAGCACTTCCAGTACAAAGTCCTGCCTTTTGGTCTATCATCAGCCCCCAGGGTTTTCTCGAAAACACTGGCGGTAGTGACAGCTTACTTACAGCGTGCAGGAATTATTATATTCCCTAACCTCAACGATTGCCTGATCAGAGCACCTTCTTTCGATGAAGCACTTCAGGCTACCAACATAACAAGAACCACATTCGAAGCGCTTGGTCTTATAATAAACCTCACAAAGTCATCCATGACACCTCAGCAATCTATAGAGTTCATAGGTGCATGCCTCGACTCCACCATGGCTCGCGCATACTTACCAATAAACTATCCAAGACCTGATACAGGTTCTCTCCATCAGCCTCAGAACCCCCATACTTACCTGTCTACAACTCATAGGGCACATGGCATCTATGACATATGTCGTAGCACATGCAAAGTTGCACTTCAGATGCCTTCAACGTTGGATTGCCTCGATATATGCACCAAACGGTCACAACATCCACAGGAGGGTCACGGTACCTTGTCACATAAGAAAATCATTGGCATGGTGGACCATCCCTGACAACTTGATGGATGGCATACCCTTTCATCGACTTCAACCAACTTTGCAGATTACCACCAACGCGTCACTGTTAGGATGGGGTGCACATCTACAAGACCAACAAATCCAAGGCCGCTGGTCTGCTCAGGAGTCCTTGCAACATATCAGCCTGCTTGAGTTGAGAGCAGTCTTCAACACCTGCAGACACTTCCTTCCCCTAATACATGGTCGTGTCATTTCTGTTCTTACCGACAATATGACAATGGTATACTACATAAACAGACAGGGTGGGGCTCAATCCCAATATCTTTGCATGGAGGCGATGCGATTATGGAACTGGTGCAACCAACACAGAGTTATGATTATTTCAGCGTACCTCCCTGGCGAGCAGAACGTCACAGCCGATGCCTTCAGCAGGCACTTCTCAACAAATCACGAATGGAAATTGCACCCAGATGTGCTTCACACCCTTTTCTGCCACTGGAGATATCCATCCATAGACCTCTTTGCCACTGTGGAGGCAGGAAAAAGGGAATAAGGGAATTTGTGTGCAGCCATCTTAGTCTTGTTAGCAAGAGAGCAAGAGTCAGGGTAAGTCTGTGGCCTGACAACGCGAGAGCTGTAATAAGACGCTGCCTTCGCCTCTCGCCTCCATACGGAGTAAGGATAGAATGCTAACTCTGGCAGGGACCTTGAGATAAGGAGTATCTGGGTGGAACTAAAATAAATGTTAGCCATTGGTGTTTGTAATAGGAAGGAGACGAATTGTTTATTGTTATTATATGTAATGGACAGTATATAAACTGCTTCATAATTGCTTGTATTCAAAGATCTGCCTCGGGGGGGGGGGGCTTCCCCCCTGTCCAAATCAGTTTTTCCCTTGCTGCAGCTCGTAATAAAACTGCCTCTGGCTACTTGTTGCTTACAAACGCAGAGCGAGGACAATGTTTTCTTCCACACCATGCACTGCAACGCAAAGTGCCCTCAATACTTCTCACGAGCGGGTATTGGACCGAAGTCAATGGGAGATGCACTCCTATGCGACTGGAGCCAACACCTTCTATACACCTTTCCACCTACTCCTCTCATTCCCAAAGTTCTGGGAAAGATAGCAATGGAAGGAGCCAGAGTGATGCTAGTAGCCCCCTATTGGCCACAACAGACATGGTTCCCTTACCTGTTTCGCATGTCATTCCATCCTCCATACCATCTTCCCTGATGCTGCGACTTGCTGACGCAGAACCATGGATGCTTGAAACACCTTCAGCTTGGCCACCTTGCTCTGACGGCATGGTACCTAGTTGGTTCCAACAAAGAGAGATGACTTATTCCCAATCAGTCAAACAGGTCCTATTACATAGTAGGAGCTCCAATACACTTACCTGCATAAATGGCGGCGATTCTGTTCATGGTGTTCTACTGCACAATTGGACCCCTACTCAGTCCCTATTCACCGCATTTTGGACTATCTCCTAGATCTCAAACGCTCTGGTATTGCATGTTCCTCCCTTTAGGTTCACATTGTGGTAATCACTACCTTTTGCCACTCTGTGGATGGCTATTCTGTGTTTTCCCACCCAGTGATGAAGAGATTTATGAAAGGGTTGGCTAATCTCTTCCCATGCCACAGGCACCCCACGGATCTGTGGAACCTGGAGCTAGTTTTGGACACCTTAATGGGGCCCCTTTTCGAGCCCTTGGAAACTTGTGACTTATCCGCTCTAACCATGAAGGTGGTTTTTCTGTTGGCAATAACCTCAGCGCGGAGGGTTGGGGAATTATCTGCCCTCTTGGCAACACTGCCTTACACAGTGTTTACCCCCCATGCAGTAATACTTCGCCCTCAACCAGCCTTTCTACCAAAAATTAATTCGGAATTCCACATAAATGAACCAATAGTTCTCCCCACATTCTACCCTAAGCCACATTCCTCGACACAACATACATGACTCCACACCTTGGATGTCCGTCGAGCGTTGGCTTTCTACATTGACAGGACACGGTGCTTTTGAAAATCTCAGAGCCTTTTCTTGTCCATTGTAGAATGTTCCAAAGGCCATCCTTTGTCGGCACAGCGCATATCCAGACTCATCGTTACGTGTATCATACAATGTTACTCACTGAAGAACAAACCTCTCCCACATACTTTGAGAGCCCATTCAATGAGCGTGATGGCAACGTCAACTGCCTTCCTCAAGGGAGTTCCCCTATGAGATATTTGCTGTGCAGCTACTTGGTCTTCCGGCTTTACATTTGCTAAATACTATGCTATCCCTAACATCCTTATGACTGACACAGCAGTTGCCTCTGCCGTCCTCTCCAGTAGGGCGTTAACTCCGAATCCCGCCTCCTTGAAGTAGGCTACTGCTGTGAACTCACCTACAGTGGAGCTCCCACGGGACACAGCTCAAAGAAGAAGAAGTTACTCACCTTGTGCAGTAACGATGGTTCTTCGAGATGCGTGTCCCGTGGGTGCTCCACAACCCACCCTCCTCCCCTCTTCGGAGTACCTTGTTTATTGTCTTTTTCAGACTCTAGAGGATCAGGAGGAACTGGCAGGAGCCAAACTGCACATTCAGAAATGGCACAAAAGGCACAAGATGTGCATCGCGCATGCGCAGTCTGGCAAACTACGGCTGAAAAAGATCTCTGATCTGCGGCGCCAAGACAAGCCCAACACCTACAGTGGAGCACTCATGGGACATGCATCTCGAAGAACCATTGTTACTGCACAAGGTGAGTAACTTCTTCTTTCCTGGTTTCCAAGAGCACTAGTATTAATGAGCCCTTCTGGCAGGAGCCTCCTTATATTCATCCATCTGTGGAAAAACAAGGAAAGACAGTTACCTGTTTCGGTAACTGATATTCTTCAAGATGTGTTGCTCAGATCCATTCAATGTAGGTTTGTGTGCTCACCACAAACAGCAAAGCCAGAAGATTTTCCCTTAGCAGTACCCACAGGGTAGCCAGATCAGGTGCCTGCTGGAGTGGTGCATATTAGGGCACCTCTGCCCCCCTTTACTCTCAGTTCCTTTTTGCTGGAAAAACTCTGACAATGGGAAGGAGGGCGGGATGTTGAACAGACATGAGCAATACATCTTGAAGAACAGTTACGGAAATAGGTAACTATTTTCTTCTCTCAGTGCTTGCCAATGTCAACATGGGTGGCAGGAGTTCACTGACATGCCAACTGCAATACAGCTCTTCCGAAGGCTGCATCCTCTTGGGCTTGGTTGCATCAGGGCATATCGCATGGCAAAATGTGAAGCAAGGACCGCATGGCAAAACTGAAAATCTTCTGAATAAGAGCTTTGGCGAGGAAGGCTGAAGAGGAGGCTTGTGCTCTGGTTGAGTGGGCTCTGACAAGGGCTGAGCTGGATCAGCTGGCAGCATGTCTGAATGCATAAGGTTATTCAGTTGCCTTTGTGTGGATACCAGGAGCCCCTTCATTCTCTCAGCATATATAACAAAGAGCTAGGGCAACTTAGAATGGCTTAGTTGTGTCAATGTAGAAAGTGAGCGACATGCACATGTCCAGGGCATGCAGTTGCCTCTCCTTGGTCACAAGGTTTCAGGGAGAAGACCATGAAGGAGACATCCTGACCCCATGTGGAAGGCTAAGATTACCTTGGGCAGCAAAGCGGCGTTTGGTTGCAGTTGGACATACTCTTTAAAGAGGAAAGTGTACAAGAGCATATTGCTTAGAGACCCTCCTAACCAACATAATCACTACCAGTAAGGCCAACTTCAAGAACAGGGACAGGGCTCAAAGGGCAGTCCAGCAAGCCTGGGGAGGACTAAATTAAGGTCCCATTAGGAGTACGGGGGACATACATGGGGGAAGAACTGCTTAAGACCGCTCAATCTGAAGGTCATGTTATATGAAAACACGGTCTAGCCTTTTTTTGGTGGATGAAAGGCTGAGATTGCTGCCAGGTGCACTCTGAAAGACACAAGTGCCAGGCCTTCCTCCTTTAAGTAGAGAGGATCATTAAAGATGGTCTGAATAGGAGCCTCCACTGGGGTGAGACATCTTTCTTTGGCCCACATGGAAAATCTATTCCACTTGGCCACATATGTACCGCAAGGCTCATCATAGTGGCAAACCAGTGCTGGCTGGGAGAAGCTGGGGTGATGAGAATGACTTTGGTCCTATCCTGTTTGACCTTTACCAGGACTTTGGTGATGATGGGAATCAGGGGAAACACGCAGAACAGACTGCTTGACCATGAGATGAGGAGCACATCCGCCAAGGACCCCTTGCTTGTGTGTTGCGTGGAGCAGAAGCTTTGGCACTTCATGTTCTGCTGTGTGGAGAAGAGATCCACCTGGGGATTGCCCCACTTTTGTAAGAGCATGACAGTGAGCTGCATATGGAGAGCTGACTTATGATGAAAGGAGAATTGCCTGCTCAGCTGATCCGCCAAGAGATTCCCTGTTCCCAGGAGGTGGCGGGCCTCCAGGTGGATGCCAGAAGTCCCAGAGATGGATGACCTCCTGAGAGAGCATTCTGAATTGAGCTCCCTATTGACAGCTGACATAGAACATCGTGGCTGTGTTGTAAGTAAAAACCCAGACCACTCTGCACACTAAACGAGGGAGGAAAACCTTGTATCCCCTAGAGAGTGGCTGCAGGAGCAGTGCTAGATGGCTGAAGAGTGGTGGCATGATGCAGAGTGGGACTGCCAACCCCTGTGTTTCTTTCAGACATGCAGCGAAGAAGCCAGAGAATGGTGCTGGCATGGAGAGCAGTGCTGCATGGAGAACAGCCTGTGCGCTGAACGATGCTCAGACCACGGCGAGTACCGGTCCCAAGTATATTGTACATACCATGGGGCGGGGGGGCATAGCCCTCTGAAGATCTGTGCCTATGACCTGTGGAGCCCTGCCCGATGTCTTCTGCAGCCCTGGATCCTGCAGGGGACCGAGCTTAGCTGCGGGCTCTGCAGCTCTCGCAGTGTGACGGTAAGGCCTTAGACGTTCTACCTGAGAGGGAATGAGGTCTCTGTAGAGACTGGGGTGGTACCATGGCAGGATTCCCTTTTGGTGCATCCTGCGATTACAGGTGTGGGCAGTACTGGCATCAACAAGATGTCCTGGACTGCTTGCAAGGCCTCTGGAGTTAATGGCACCTGGAGCTGTTTGATGCCACTCAGAGGGAGCTGGAGAGTGAAAGGGGGAGCCCCGGTCTGAAGGGGCCTGCGAGGTCTGGTGGGCCGCAGCAGAAAGGTCAGTGGTAACCAGTGTCTTTGGCTAATCCTTAGGACCTGCAGGATCTGCCCCTGCCTTGCCTGGGTTTACATGGAGCTGGAAAACAGCGCTGGAAGACCAGTAGCACCAGCAGATGGTAGTGGGTACTGAGTCTGAGTGTCTGTGCACTGGCACGAAGGTGGATTCCATTAGGACAGCTTTAAGACTAACGTTCCTCTCCTTTTTGGTGCAAGGCTTAAATGATTTGCTTAGATGGCACTTCTCATTAATGTGTGCCTCTCCCAAGCACCACAGACAGTCGCAGTGTGGGTCACTCAGTGGCATGGGCCAATTGCAACTGTGACACGACTTGACGCCCAGGGAATGACACATGCCCCAACCCAAAGTCCTTGCAGGACCTGAACTATCTAACTGATAATAGTAAACAATGATAACTGTTTAAAGGGGGAAAAAAAGTCCAATGAAGTGGAAATAGGAGCAACAACTAACACTGAGGCAAGCAAGTTCCAAGCACTATCACTGGCAACAAGAAGGAACTGAAGGTAGAGGGGGCCGGAGGCTCTTTCTATAGCGTGGCATGTGTGCGCCACTCCAGAGGATGCCCGGACCGACTGCCCTATGGGTACTGCTAAAGGAAAATCTTTCGGCACCAGTGCACGTGGCAACAAGACACATTGAATGGGCATGAGTAAGCACTCAAAGAATATCTGAATTACTGGAGCATCTGCTCATTTTCTTTATAAGTAATACACTTGGTCTTGCTTGCTTTCCTTCAACTCTATTTTCCATTAATTATCTCCCACCACCACTGCCCCACTGATCTTCATCTGCTCTACTCTGCACTAATTAGGCCTGAACTGGAGTATTGTGTTCAGTTTTGGGGACCACAATTCAGGAAAGATGTGGAGAAATTGGAGCGGGTCCAGAGAAGAGCAACAAAAATGATTAAAGGTCTAGAAAACATGACCTGTGAGGGAAGAATGAAAGAACTAGGTTTGTTTAGTTTGGAAAAGAGAAGACAGAGTGGACATGATAGTAGCTTTCAAGTACCTATAAGTAACAGGGAGACAAATTATTCTCCTTAACCTCTGATGATAGGGTAAGAAGCAATGGGCTTAAATTGCAGCAAGGGAGGTTTAGGTCCGACATTAGGAAAAACTTCCCAACTGTCAGGGTGGTTAAATGCTAGAATACATTGCCTAGTGAGGTTGTAGAATCTCCATCACTAGAGATATTTAAGAGCAGGTTAGACAGACATCTATCAGGGATGATATAGACAATGCTTGGTCCTGCCATGAGGACAGGGGACTGGAGTTGATGACCTGTCGAGGTCCCTTCCAGTTCTTGGCCTTTTTGCTAAAATCAAGTGTCTTGAAACATTCGCTTACTATTTTCTTTCTATGATTCTCCTCTATCCAGCCCCATTCCCAATGTCCTTTAATTTCATCTTCAACCTGCCTTGTATCTTTGGTTTCCTTTTGCCTTCAGTCTCTTAACTGTCACACATTCTCTCTCTTGGCCCCCTAAAGTTAGTTTTCTGGGTAGATTGAGAAAATAACAATCAAATATTTAAAGATCCAAAAAGGGAAAGCCGTTATTGGCAATACTTCCACACAATGTCATCCTGGTCAGTGACTAATTATCTCTGAAGCTTGAGAAAACTTGAGATACCTGAGACTGATAAGACCATGGCACTTGAAGTTCAACCTCTGATGAAGCTGTGTCAATGAGCTGCATATGTAGGGCTGAGGACAGATTGCTGAGATTGCCATGGCAAGTCAGTCCCTAATGTAACTGTTAAGGAAGATGTGGCTATGATAATCCATTTTACATTCCCTCTGTACTTTTCTCAGTATAGTGGGGATAGGAGAGAGAAAAGGGGGGGCTTCCTGTGGACCTTCTTCAATCTGGTTCCAAAGAACACTGAATGCTAAATCCTATTGGATTCTTTCATCTGTTGTTAAAATACAAGTATTTTAAAATCATTGTGCAAGGTGAACAAGTATCATTGGGGCTCCCCATCTCTTAATAATCTGGATAAATTCTTGTAGTGTGAGACAGCATTTTCTAGGATGCAGATGGAATGGCAGAGTCAATTAATATGGATGAATTTTCCCCAGCCATGTGGATGGCTTTCAGAGAGGAACAGCGATATCTCAGAAAGTAGAAATATACTCCTTGTCCTCTGTTGATCAGGATGTAAATTGCTAACCTGTATTGTTATTCAACTGAAATAGGACTAGTTTCTGCAAAATCTAAGTCTTGAAACATGGAAGCATCAGGAGAACTTTCAAGTCTGTTGATATGAAGGTGCTTGATTTTTGACCTCTTTCTACTGCACAGATATCTAGTTTATTGTGGTTCCCCCTATAAGAAGACAGGCACCTATAATTACAATATTGGAGCTCCTGATAAGATGAATGGGTAGGCTCCACTATGCAAAGATTTCCTGATACACACCTAAATGAAATTTCTTCTTCAGACCATGAAGTGTTTTGGTTCCACAGAGCAGAGGAGAGAAGCAGAAAGCTGTTGGGCCTAAATCAAAGCAAGAGCCATTAATCCATGGTCTATAATAGGAGGCCAAGATGACATACATTTCACCCTGACAGGTTTCTGGATATATTCTTGAGGCAACACACATGGCCTTCTGAGTGTGTAAGTGGGGTTGCAAGTGGACATAGAATTATGTTTAATATTTTTGTTACAGTAGCTCTTAGAGGTTTCAATTGGTATCAGGGAACAATTGTGCAGGGGAGTATGTGAATACTTATGAAGACATGGTTTCTATTCCAAGAGACACTCATGAAGATTTATGATAAAACCCAATGATAAAGGAGGGAACACACTTAGAACTAGAACCTGGGGTTTTGCATTTTAATGAGCTAACTGGCCAAAAAAATGGCAGAATTTGAACCATTGCCAGGAGTGCATCAAGAATACATGAAAAAAAATTCATAGAGCTATGGTGAGAATGCAAGGTACTGAAGAGACTATTCTTAATTCTCAGCTGTTTACAAGGGGATGATTTAGTAGGTAGTAAAACTGTGCGTCTTACAGATCAATGGCTGCTATAAATCCACCTCTCCTGTTATTTAGTGCTTATTGTGGCACAAAGTGATTCCATCTTCTCTTTCTTGTACTCCCAAATGCAGTTTAGCTATTTGAATGATAAATCCTGTTGAAAACTCAAGCACCAGGTACAAGAGAGAAAAAGGAGCTCCTTTACCAGAGTTGAAAGGGAAAAAAAAAAAAATAGCACAAATATCTTGGCAGCAATGCTTGTATTTTTGGGGGAGGTCAGAAGAATGGGGTGGGAAAACTTACTGATCACAATGGAAGTGAGACATTCCACGTAGTAACTAATTGAAAATGCAGAAAGAATTTTTGTTTGATGATATGCGTCCTCTGACTGAAGGGAATGCACGACATTGCCTTCCGTAGGAAGGAATGGGAGACTGCAAGAAATGAAAATTTGGATTTGCTGGGATTGAGGGCTTTCTCTTGAACTTTTATGCTAAGTAATATGTTAAAATCAGACTGAGCTTGGGAATTAGTGTGGTCTTTCCTGGACAAAAGAAAAGTCAAAACCTTTAAAGTGGTTCATTTAGATTTTCACTAAAAAGTCCCAGAAATTTAGTCGGATAAACTTTTGCTTACTGTGAAACTCAGGGAGCTCACAAGTAAAGCCAGAATGTTCTGCAAGCCACCACACCACCAGTTAGGGATTTAGCAAGAATTTTTGAAGTTCCTCAAAGTTGCATCGGCTGTGGCTAAAATTGTTTTAAAATATTGTTCTAAATTTTCTTACAGGAGAATAAAACCTCCTCACCCAAATATTAAGAGCTGTGGGAACAAATATGAATTTGTTCCCAACTCCATAGTCCTCTCTAGTCTACTTCAATTTTCCTCTTTGATGCATACAATTAAAGATTCCTTTTCAAAGAGAGCACAGGATCTCTTAGATCACCCTCCAACGTATGCATTTATTTTTAATTAGAAGTCTGACTTTTTCTCTTTGTGGAGCCAATATAAAATTTAAAACCTCTGGAAAGAGAAGATTCCACTTCAGGGTACTTCCAGACAACATTAAACCTTTTACTCTAAAGTGGAAATTGCAAGTCAGGTGAAAACCTCTCTTTAAAGGTACAATACTCTAGTGCCGTAATCGGAGGAGCAGTACTCAAGTGATTTATTATACTGGATTAAGAATTGTCACCCTTCAAGAGCCAGGGTCCACTTGTGAAAATGATGGCAATTTTCATCTTCTAAAGAATTCTTGATATTACTGGTATCTTTTTTGGTCTCTGGCAAAATGAAAAAAGGTTTGGCCCCCTAAGCAGGACAGTGGGCCCCCCTTTGGTAGCTGAACAAGAGCACTTCTCCCGTCTACAATGCTTAGAGAGACTGACCTCCAGTAAGGGGGCAGCAACAGATGGTGGCTTCAATGGCTTTCATTTTCTAGAGGCTGAGATGATCATCCACAACTCTGTGGTCAAGAAGTTTAAGGAAAGCGGGTACATTGACTGCTGAGAGAGGACAGTAGTGGCAACACTTGGAGAGACCTTCTCAATGGCAGCAGAGCAAATACTATCCAAAGTATCCTCCCATAAGTTAGAACATGTCTTTTTGTGAGAAGAGACAGTACTCTTCTCATACTGTTTACAGCTCAGGGAGATATTGGACTGAAGGATCTGATCCCTCACATCTCACACTGTGCTAGCTACAAATGGCAGTCATTGGAAGTGGCCATCATTTGCCTTTCCTGTATTTTTCTGAAGAGAACTGCACTTAGAACTGCTCTGTAAGGCAGAACAGAAACTAACCATGATTTTTTTTTTGCAGGAGAAAATATTTTTGATTCATCTATCTGCCTGTCAACCTACCACATATGGACAGAGTCAGTTAGCATGAATTACAGAAGAGATTTGCTGCAGGCAGGAAAAAAAAAAATCAGTATAAAAAAATAAAATAAAGATGAAAAACAAATGGAGGAAAGGTATGAAATTAAATAGATACAGAATTGAAACCCTGAAGGAAGAAAGAAATGTTAGACATGGCCAAGATTTAAACAAGAGAACTGGAATTATTAAAAAGGCTAATATTGCTTATTTAAGAGGGGTAGCTATGTTAGTTTGTTTCAGCAAAAACAACAAGGAGTCCTGTGGCACCACAAAGACTAACACATATTTAATTTGGGCATAAGCTTTTGTGGGCTGCAGCCCACTTTATCAGATGCAAGAAGTGGAAAGTTTGGTTTGGAAGGAACAGACACACATGCAGAGATGGGTGTGTTACAATACTATGTAATTGCAGTCAGTAGGTTTCCTGTATACTGCAGTCAGTAGCTTTCCTGTATACAGTGGTGTTAATGTGACCATCACTTATGAGTGTCCAAGAAGTAGATTTTTTGTGTGGTCCGGTCCAGGCTGAGGTTGACAGAGGGGTGGAAATTGTTGAAATTCCAGTGGAATTCTTCAAGGGTCTCCTTCCTATGGGTCCAGATGATGATGATGTAATCAGTGTAGTGCAAATAGAAGTGGGACACACAGGGACGAGAGCGAAGGAAGCATTGTTCTAAGTCAGCCATAAAATCGTTGGCATAATGTTGGGCTGCGTGGGTACCTATAACAGTGTTGCTAACTTGAATTTATAAATCATCCCCAATTCTAAAATGGTTGTGGGTACGGACAAAGTCACAAAGCTTAGCCACCAGGTGTTCCATGACATCACTGAAGATATTGTTACTGACCATCCTGTTTCTGGACACTACAGAGCAAATAAAAGGGCCACATAAATACCACCCTATACCTGAAATCTAGTGACCCATCTGCATGCCTCCTGCTTTCATCCAGAACACATTACACAATCAATTGTCTACAGCCAAGCCCTAAAATCCAACTGCATTTGCTCCAATCCCTCAGAGACAAACACCTACAGGATCTCTAGCAAGTATTCTTAAAACTACAATACCCACCCGGGGACATGAAAAAACAGATTGACAGAGCCAGATGGATACCCAGAAGTCACCTACTATAAGACAGGCCTGACAAGGAAAGTAATAGAACGCCACCCTTACCTACAGCCCCAGCTAAGACTCTCCAGCACATTATCAAGGATATACAATCTATCCTGGAAGATGATCCTTCACTCTTTCAGACCTTGGGAGGCAGGCCAATCCTCGCCTACAGACAGCCCCCCAACCTGAAGCAACTCACCAGCAACTACACGGTTCACAACAGAAACACTAACCCAGGAACCAATCCCTGCTACAAATCCCATTGCCAACTCTGTCCTCCTATCTTCTCAAATGACACCATCATAACACCCAATGACATCAGCCACACCCTCAGGGGCTTGTTCACCTGCACATCTACTAATATGATAGACATAATTATGTGCCAGCAATGCCCCGCTGCCATATACATTGGCCAAAGCAGATTATATCTACACAAAATAATAGATTGAAAAAAATTAGGACAGCAAGAGTGGTAATATTCAAAAAACAAACAGGGGAGTACTTCAGTCTCTCTACTCAGTAACAGATTTGGAAGTTGTTATACTTTAGCAAAAAAACTTCAAAATCAGACTTCAGAGTGAAACTAGAGAGTCAGAATTCATATGCAAAACTGATGCTATCATAGTGGGTCTGAATAGAGGAGAGGTGGGAAATTTTTTTTTGAAATGGCCCCAGGCTGCCCTGGAAGGGGCAAGGCCAGAATGCTTTTGGGCTTCCCCACCCCCAGACCATAATTGGTGTGGGGGTGGGGGAGCCTCTTTGCCCCCCCTTCCCACTAGGCACACCCATACCCCTGGCAGGGCAGGAAGAGGCTTCACACACTCCCCCACCCCCAGACCCTGATTGGCCTGGGGGAAGGGGGAGCATGAAGCCTCCTCCCGCCCTACCCCCGCCCTGCAAGGAGCACGCGGCACTTCAAAGTGTCACACGCTCCCCCACCCCCAAGCCATGACTGGCCTGGGGGTGGGGGAGCTGTGCGAAACTTCCCTCACCCTGCGCGAGCACACAGCACTTGGAAGTGCCATGCGCTCCTCGCAGGGCGGGGGGGAAGGGGGGGGAGGGCGGAGGAAACTTTGCATGCTCCTCCTGTCCCCAGGCCAATCAGGGCTTGGGGGCAGGGGATCATGTGACATCTCCTGCCCTGCGAGCAGCGTGTGGTGCCTCAAAGTGCTGCATGTTGCTCACAGGATGGGAGGAAGCTTTGTGTGCTCCCCCGCCCCCAGGCCCTAATTAGCCTGGGGGTAGAGGAGTGGCAGGGCCTCTGTGGGCCAAATCAACCCGCTTGGCAGGCCGGATGCGGCCCACGGAGGCCCTTTTGCCTATCCCTGGAATAGAGATAGCTCACTACAAAAGCTCTCTCACTACAAAAAGTGATTTTCCCTCTTTTGGTATTCACACCTCATCAACTGTTAGGAGGGCCACATCCACCCTGATTGAATTGAACTCGGTAGGACTCCACATAGGAATGTAACACATTTATACATATACCTGCCAAACTGAAGTTTCTGTTTCATGCATCTGAGGTGGTGGGTTCTAGCCCACGAAAGTTTATACCGAAATAAACTGGTTAGTCTTTAAGGTGTTGCAGGACTTCTCATTTCTTCAAAATGACTTTAGAAGTACAAGTCCTATTGATTTTCATTCTACTCATTAATTTAAACATTTTTGAAAATCCTACCTTAGATGCTTGAAGTTTGGCTTTTAAGTCCATATTTAGGGACCTAATAGCTAACTTTATTTTCAAAATTCCTGTAGTAATTAGAGCTACTGCAGGTTCATCAACTTGGAAGACTGGGTCACTCATTAAGCCATGTTTGAAAATACCAGCTAACAATGTTTTAAAAGATACTGCAAATGTTAACTGAAATAACAAAAGAAACTGAACATGAAGAAAGAGTTAAATGAAGATAAACAGGAGAAGAAATAAAGTGGAAAGAGGGAAGAACAAAAGAAAGTAGATGTAAGTAAAAGGCTATTTTGAAAGATATTTGAAATTGTTCTATGTGAAAACCCAACTATAATCACATTTACCTTTCTCAAAAAATATATAAGTGGTAAATAAAGTTGTACTTACCTGTAATTTGTTGTCTTCAGATAGATCTCCTCATTTCTACACTTCAGAACAATTCTGTGTGTTGGCCAGAGCTCTTGCTGTGTTATTTGAACAAGAGCCTCTGAAGATGCCAAAATATCTCAATAGACATCCTAAGTTACGAAGGGCTGAGAGCTACTTCTAAATACTGCTAAAATAAATTATGAGGAACGGAGGGCAAAAGCATAGTTATGTAGAATATATGGAAGGTAAGTAACTTCTGTATATTCTCTACTCCACCATATATATGTCTTCTCAAGGCTAAAAAGAATGTTTTCAGATTTTAAAGTAATTTTAAAAAGTAGACTGTAAATCTCCTCCACCAGGAATTATCCCTTTTCATGGAAGTCACTTTGAACAAACTAAACTCTAACCTACTACTTGCTATAGCTCAGATAAGTGATGGGAACAAGCATCACCACCAGCTACCCCAACAAATGAATATGCTTCTTGAAGCCATATAACTTTAATATCAACAATTCATTTAGACAGACATTGTTTTGGATTAATCTTAACACCTTCCAATGTTTAAATGTCACAAAAGCATATGCAAAGTATAGAATTTAAGAATTATGGATCATTTATATCCAACATGGCTAAAACAAAACAACCCTGCAGAAACAAACACAAGGCAAGAAAACCAGGAGATATGTAGTTAGCTAGCTTCAGATCATTTTTTTTTTTTTTTTTTTTTTTTTTTACACAAATTAGCTAACAAACGTCAAATATGCTAGTGTCCAGGACCTGTAGTGTAGAAAACCATATGGTTTAAATGAAAACAACTAAAAGAAAATTAGATATTTATGGACAGACTAAAACCAACACTTGTGAAAGAGAAGCATTTTTGAGGTAGCCAAATATGTGCACCTATCCAAAAATATTAGAAAGAAAACTTGTGTATACCAAGAATCAAGACACATTTAAAGAACCAGACCTTTTCAGCACATGGATTTCCCATCCTAAATCAAAAAAGTAAAGATAGGAATTTCTGTTCGTCTTCCTTGCATCTGAGATACTAGCACCATTGAAGCTGTTCACTGGAGAGAATAGGTACATGAAATGCTGCAGATAACTAAACAAAGACTCAAAACTGGGACTCGGTTACAATTTTGTCTTGATTAGTTTATCTGGATTTCAAGTATGAGGGTTATTGGGGAAGAAGGGGAAAACCTTTCAAGGCAGCACAGAACTTTCAAATAAAGGATTTTCTTCTTTCAGGCAGTGTAGGTGATTTTTTGTTGTTTAGTTCATAAATCCATTAAGTACACGAAGATCAATCAGTATGGCTATCTGTGTGGATGTGTGCACACATTAGAAGAAAATTTAAAAGTCCAGTTTTGTAAAGGGTCCACATTGAAACATTCTTTTAAAAATAAAATATGGAAATGCTATGAATTATTTTATATAACAGTGATACTAATATTTATAAGGAACTATAACAAAATAAAGAGTCACTATTTATAATAAATTCATTCACCCACTACAACACAATACTGTAAAGAATATAAATTGACAATTTCTCAGAAGACTAGAAAACACTTAAATGAATTGATTTTTGCCCTTCAATGAGCAGAAGCAAAAAGTGATTTAAGGTTTTTGTCTTTAACTCTGGCTATTTCTATCATTTGACTCAGGTTGGTGCATGAACCAGGCCTTTTTTTTTAAAAAAAATGAACTCCACAAAGGTAGCTGGGGCATAAAAGCTCTCGCTGAAGTAGGGATCAATTTAACAGACCCATCCAGCAAAACAGAACATCAAAATGTAGCCAGTGCATCCTCATATTAGTGCTAGATGAATTATACCTAGATTTTTCCCAAACTTTATAAACACAAACAAAGATCATTTTAATGCTACAATATGTTTCATATTTTGGCTCTAAATCCACCACAGTACATAGATTCTGCATTAATGCAGTTATCTGAACTTTGACATTGGATGCTTGATTGTGGGTCATATACTAGATTTTTAAACATCTCCAATCCCTAAAACATTAACACACTGAATACTGCCTACATTTGAAATGTATACATATTGGACTAGTAATGAGAGTAATTGGGATCTTTCAAAATATATATAAAAAAATTGAAGAATCACTTAAAATATTTCTCTCCCATTAAGCAGTTTATATTTTTGTCAGAAAAGCTGTGTTCTTGGAAAACTGCAGTTAACTAAAAGACTCAGAAATTATTATTTCTGTA